>CM048059.1:10160000-11360000 GCA_026259375.1 Verasper variegatus
CGGGAGAGAAGCTGTTTTTGTGACCTTTGACTGGTGCACATGTCTCTGCAGCAAAGCCTATGTGCACCGCATGCAGTACTTGTTGTTATATATTTAATATGTACTCTACATTGATGTGTATATATCTTTTTAAATATATTAATTTCATATTCTACCACAATTTTATATATTTTAAATGTAATACATCGTTGCCATTTTCAAGCAATCGTGGTGAGGGGGGAAAAAACAAATCCCCATAACTAAAACCAAAATATTTAACGATTCTTTTTATTTATGACGACCTTGTTTACAACAAGCATTGTGCTTTCAGCCCAGTCCTGGAAATACCTGTAAAGAAAAATCTTGTTTATTGGAATAAGAATGAGACAGGAAAAATAACGAACCTCTCAGCTGGGCCACAGCTGCCAGTCGATAGCCTGGATGCTAATTGAATTATTCACGTCCACTGATAATAAGCGTGTTGGAGGACTCGGCTTAAGTGCTGATTATTATTATTTGGTTTGGTGCTCATGCTTTGCCACTGGGAACTGGTCAGGTCGACGCTAACACACGCGAAGCCCCTTTAAACACCCTCACCTGTCAGTGTTCTGCTGCCTCGACGCCATCGAGCAATGACGAGCAAAATACTTTTTTCAGTAATAACTCCAGTAGGACTGTTTACCAACGTGTCTGTGGCCCACGGTGCTACGGCAACTAAACAAAACCCATGCTGCCGGTGTCGGTCTCACAATTATAAGATCGATTCCTGGTAGAATCCTGTCACGAACCCAGGAGGAGGTTTTGTAGCCTGAGCTTATTCAGCAGTGCAAGGCAACACACTCAGCACAACATAGCCCCCCCCATGTCCTGGCAAGCTAATACATTTTTATTACTTGTGTCAGGCCGTTTTAAGGTACCACACTATGCAAATGATGAATTCTTCCCCGGGTATATTTTCTTGCTGACACTTTGGAGAAAAGCTGAGTGTCACAACATTGATTTTTTTTCTTCTGGTTGGAACCATTTTTCTTCCACATAGGTACTGTATCTAAAAGCATAGGACTTTGGGAATATTTTCCAAGGACCTACTTGCAGCAGAAGTGAAACTCTGCTCTCATCAGAAAACTGATAAGAAATAAAATACCGCACGCCAGATTTAGCGGCTGCGCCAAGTCCCAACTGGTTTTTATGTGCTGTGAAGATGTGTAGTCGGGGGGAGAAAATACCATCTAATGGTGGCAAGGCTTGAAAAAGAAATGGCCAGAGCGGGTCTCCTATTACTTGTGTTTCTCCTCCACTCTCAGCCCCACCTAATGGGATATGCCACAAACTGAACAATACTTCCATTAAACGGCGAGTCAGAAACAAGAAGTCGCTTTCAAACTGGCAAGCAGAGCTGAAAGATGGAATTTCAGCTGCTTGAGATTAAAAACCTGCAGCGGCAGGCGGAGAAGAATGAGAAGCGAGACAGAGGGAGAGGGTGTAGGAGAGAGGAAGGAAACAAAAAACTAGATGGAGGGAAAAACGAGGAAGCACAGGAGCAAGACAGAGGTGGCAGGCAGTCAAAGTGGCAGTTACACTGTAAATAAGATCTCCCCACAGGGTGCTTAACTCTGGACTGCCTTTGTCTGGCCTTTAATAGCTTACAGGGCTGAGAGAGACAGATTAGAGCAAAACTGCAGGGACACAGAAATATAGGCTTTGTCTACAGCCGGGATTTATCTCTCACCCTCGGTCTGAACTTTGTTTTCCTCGGGGCCTCCACTGTGTTGATTTGTAAAAACCTGAGTTGCATCTCAGTTCCTGTTGCCGGCCGAGTTTGAGTCATTATCACCTCAAAGAGATTATCTTCTCCGTGTGAATGCGTCGCCTCTTCCTCTGTCTCCGTGGCCCCGTCTTCCACGAGTAACTCGTCCTGACAGCGTCATCCGGACAACACGCCGCAGTCAACTTGTGCAGAAGTGATGGACGTGGGTAGTTTGGTGAACTTTTTTTTTTTTTTTGTAGCTTGATTGGAATGTGTGTTTTCCGTGTTGAAGCGCCGCAGCATAGAATGAACCTGGCTCATTAATCAAAGCGCAGCCTAAAGGGAAAACATACTGGGCTACATTAATTTTCACAGCAGAGTGGCTGAGGGAAATGATTAATATATTACCATGAGGAAACAGGTTAAGAAGCCCTGATTACTGTCACAGAGCAGATCAATGAGAAGTTATGCATTATTTACCTGTTTTTGTCTTCGTAAAATGAGCTGGAACAAAAAAAAAATTAAACGAATTCAACGTGCCGTTATTCTCCATCCGCCCACGGAAGATTGAAAAGAAAAATAATTGTTTATTTCCTTGATTTACTCAACTGACTTGCACAAGGCTGAAAGGGAGGAGGTGGTGCAGGGGGCAGGCAGGCAATGTCATTTACATAATACACCTTGCATTTAAAATCAGGTGTCGTTAATAATGAGCACTTGTGTTTGAAGAAGCTCTTCGTTAGTGCGGATGAGCATGTGATCGCCGGGGCTTTGATGTGACTTCACACGGCAAAAGAAGCGAATCGGGGTGGCTAATGAAGAACTGAGGATGGCCGCCGAGTTCATCGGTTGTCTGCGCTTCTTCCAACATTAAAAGTTAACTGGGGACTCAAAGTCTCCTTTGATGCAACGCACGCAAGTCTAACGGAGCCTTTGATACGTGGTTTGAGCGAACCTGAATACGACGCACTGGGGAACGGGGAATTGTGCGTCATCTACGTGGAGTAATTGTAATCGTAGATTTGTTTCATGGATTTCATGTATGTCTTCTCTCAGCCTCTCGTGGGCTCCTCTTTGTGTATTCCGATAATTCCCCTTTCCCATTTGTCCAAAAACAACGTGACGAGCGCACGTTTTCTCCGAGTGGTCTTAGCCGCAGCAGCAGCAGCACAGGCACCTGTGTGTTTTGATGGCGCTATGCTAATTAGCCGCTGCCTGAGCGGATGCTCCTTCCAAAAAAAGAGAGAGCCTAATTAATTTTCAGATTCGAGCTTTGATGTGTCTAATTGCTCTAAGCTCCTCAACTTCATTAGTCAGCGAGCTCCCTCAGTGGACGGTGGAGCCGGGTCCCTGCGGTTACCAAGGAGAGATTTACCTGTGTATTTTTAGGCCCCGTTATTATTAGACACGCTGCTGCTGCTGCATCTCAGCCCATCTCGAAAACCAATAAGAACTCGGGACATAACTGGGTTTGTTTGTGAAATTGTCTCGTAAGATGAATTAGCGGGTTTGAAGGACAACAGTGTGGTCTGAAGGGCGACCTTATGTTTTCGTCCCTCTATATTCTCCCATGGGAGTTTGGATATGGTCCCATTGTCCATCTGGGCCCTGCTGTGGTGAAATATCAGCTGTGTTTTGATCCAGTTTCAAACTCTGTTCATTTAGCAAAATAACGAGGCTGGTATATTTATCAGGAGCTAAAAATATATCAAGTTGTCAGGACTGGGGAAAAGAAATCCTCTCACTCTTATTCTCTTTAGTTTATGCTGCAAATGTTGACACTGTAAAATCTCTTAATCAGTGATAACAAACAATCTATCATTCAATATTTTTGTATAAGCTTGAATAAACTGAAATGACTTGACTGAACTTCCAGCTGATTCTTCACTTAACTCCTCAAATTGATGTGTTTAAAACATGATCTTATTAGCATATAGTCCCCAGCATGCTCTGCTTTTGTGTTGCTCTCCTCTCTAATTATAAGACATCAACATAATTAAGACGTGTGCCTTTTTCCACGTGTGCCTAATACAATGGCAGCCATGATGAAGTCTGTGTGAATGTGGGCGAGATTGATACAACACAAGCGGCCATGCGTCACGTGGTGTAAGTCCTGAGGTGCCAGCGATGGTAGTGTGCTTTACTGGTGACTCATCAAACAGCATTGAAAAGCACATCAAATTTAAATGGAGAGAATGCACAGCTTTGACTCACAGCCATGTGGGCATTTACCACCAACTCTAATCAGAATAAAACAGTAACTATTTAATTTAATTTGATTTATTAAGCTAAAATCATCAATACTTCCATTAATGCAGGAATATTATGTTAATAAACTAAATTGCTGGCTAACCAGTCACATTGTCATCTTCTGAAAAGTCACACAGAATCTGTTTGCACTGGATAATGGATATGTTTATGTATGAATATATTTTCTACCAAGTTAAATTAAGAAAATATACTTTTTTTTTCTACTTAAAATGAAACCATAATCTTTTCAGATTCGGCACAGATACGGATCCATTCAACCTTTTTGTTTTCGGTTAATCGATCCGGCTTTTCTTTTTATTCACAACAAAAGCAGAAAACAATAGTCAAAAGACGTATTCACATGTATAATTACCCTTTTATGATAATATCCACACGAAGTGGATGTTAGGGGTGAGTGGGACGACTCGGAGAGGGGCCGGGTTATTGGCCGTCACCGCTGCTGCTATGAATGTGCCCATTACTCTCCATCTAATGAGTTGATCACCCAGCTCCAGCAATCAGAAGCTAGTTGACATTCAGAGGATGTTCATGCCAACGGGCACACTGGAATATGTGCTCTTCACCGCTGCCAGATGGAGCGGTCCAATTGACACCTCGTTACTTGAGAAAATATTGATCGAAGGGGGAAACTTGTTTGTTGGGGTCCGTTGTTTTTCACAGATTAATCAGCAGGGGGACATGTTTTATGAAATGCTCTGATTTGTTGCGAGTAGAAGTCAATCACTATCATTTAACACCCTAATAACAGCGCCCCCTCTCTTCTTCTCTTTGTAATTTGTAATGAAATGATGATCTGCTCATAAAAAGTTGCCCATCGTATTAAGACGTTGTGCATGTAAAAAAAAAAAACGAGTAAAACTGCATAAGATCCTCATTTAAAGTTAGACCTAAAGAGAACATCGGTAAGTGGGGTCCATTTCCTCCAGGAATAGCCTTAAAACAAGCATGAAGAAATAAGTTGGAGTGCTTGCTTGGGAGTTTTTCAGGGGCTCGCCTGGCATCGCGGCCTCATTAGTTAGCTCCTCCGTAGTGAGCGCTAGGCCCCGGAGTCCTGGACCAAACCTCGGGGACTTGCTGACTCTGACTCAGCACCTTTCTCTCTTTTTAATTTTCTCCCTCCTCGTGCCCGTTAAGCACCTTTTTTTTATTTTATTTTGAAAATTCCAAGAGAGTGATTGACCTCATCAGTTTGCCTCTTTGACGGTACAGTTTTTTAAAAATGTATTTTATATTTTTGTTCAAAATGATAATTAATTGGCTTCTGGCTTCTTGTCTTCACAGTTTTATTATCATCACTTTATGAATAAATGTGTTTCGCGAGGATATTGCACAAGGGACTGTTGTCTTTGTAGATACTCAGCGAATAGTATTGCCTCTGCAGAACGAAATCATTCTGCTTATTTACATGGAATAATAAAGACCCATATTTTTCATGCTGGTGCGCTAGAGGCAGAATTGGGTGGCAAGAACGCACGCACGCACACACACACACACACACACACACACACACACACACGCACACACACACACACAGAGCCTACACAATTCCTCTGTTGATCATTGTGAGCTTATACATTCCCCTTCTTGTTTTTCAATGGTAAACAAAACACTACAGTGTGATCGCCACTCTACTGTAAGAGGTATTTTCACCCCTGGGCCAACTCGCCTCAATTAAAAACTAAGTTGCCTCCAAAGGACCACCAGCAATGCTTTTTATTTTTTTAAGGCTGTTAAGCACAGTAAGAGTCCCTCAGTGGAAAGCGATCACTTTTCATTTGGCTCACGCTGCTTTAAAAGCCTTTGGTCCTGATGATCCATAATTCAGTCTCATTTTTGGACACAGTAAATTCATGGCGCCACATTATTATTATTTTTTTTTATTTCTGCTGGAGAGAGGAGCGTCTTCATCAGCAGCTAGTTATCATAGGACCAGTGGTGAAGTGATGATCATCATTAATGTACTACTAGATATTACTCATTATTTTATTCTATACAGCAACAAGGTCTTACAGGTGAGAAGGAAAACTGATTCTTTTTATTACACTGGTGATTTGTATTGACTATTATATTTGCACTATGCTATTATTATTATCATTCCCGCCACACCTTTCTCTTGTCGAAAAAGAAAAGACGCAGCCTTTTCAAAACAAAAGTCTGAGGAGTTGATAAAACAGTGTGTGTGTGTGTGTGTGTGTGCATGAGCTTTAACATTTGCTTCGACGGCTACATGCAGTAGAAATATGCAAGCAGCTGTTGTCATGTCAACTGATAAAAGTGAAGGTCCCCAGCTTGACATGAGAAGTCTGGCTTTCTTCTCTGATCGAGTCAAATCAAAGATCCAGTGTTTTTGTGAGAAAGCTGAGCGAGACGTGAACGCTCGAGGCTCAGAGCCTCGTGAACGCTCCTGAATGGACGGAGGAACCACTCCCACAGTCGGTGAGAGATTATGAATAAAACAAAGCTGTGTCACTGTATCAAGAATCTATGACAACAAAAAATAATCAAATTTAATAGACAGTCAAATGTATGCACGCTCCCGCAGCCAGGCTTCCTCACTCCACTGCACAGTCTGTTTGCTCAGTTGCATATTTACATTCCAAAACACTGGCTCATTAATTAAAGAGGAAACCAAAGTTCCCTGCCAGGGTTGTGTTGCGGGCCGATCCACCCCACTGAACCACTTCTATTTGCCCTTGGCTTCCTAGGTGAGGCGGAATGAGGCAGAATCTCCATATCACGTTTGTTCTTGTCAACCTATGGGCGAACGTTCAACCAGCGCTGTCACACATTTGCATTATAATTAGCTGTGCCCAAGCCTAAAACAGTTTATATTTTCCAATGAATGTAAAATGCACCACAGAGACGAGTGTGAAAGCGTGTGTGTGTGCGTGTAGTTTGTTGTGGTGTTTGATATTTTATTTCAGGGTGTAATTGTTGTCTCGTGTGTGCATTCAGATTTGTCCTTTTTTGAGCTTGATGCTCGAGCCCTGTGTGTGTGTGGTTTGGTATTTTAATCATTGTTTTGTGTGTGTGTGTGTGTGTGTGTGTGTGTGTGTGTGTGTGTGTGTGTGTGTGTGTGTGTGTGTGTGTGTGTGTGTGTGTGTGTGTGTGTGTGTGTGTGTGTGTGTGTCCTCCAGAGTGATGTTGCAGACGGTGGCAGTGACACGCTTACAAATTGAGCATGACAAACTGCAGACAGAAGTTAGTCAGTGGAAAGCAGCCGTGCAAAGGGAGAAAAGCAAGTTATCCTCTTCTCTGAAAAGCATTAAATAGCTTTGGCGAATGCATTATATCATTTATCAAATCACCTCTATTTCCTGAATACCTGCTGGATTCAATGATGTACTTATAAAGGGTGTGATTATTCATTATTCAATCTCATGTCTGAGTTGTTTGAGTTGCTAGCTCATCCTCGAGCCAACAAATCCATTTTAGACGAGACTTTAAATCCATTACTAATATTTTGTCCACTTCTTTTCTAAAAACCTGATATAACATGAGAAACTCGGAGGCCTCAGAACTTGTTGTGCGATCCAGTCGACACCTATCTGACGCTGTGTCAGTGAAACCGAACATCACAGGCCTCGTGAAGATTTATTGCCTCTGCTGTTGTACTGGATTAGAGGCACAATTTGTGAGAAATATGTTTAATTTCCAACTCAGTTATTAGAAATTAGGCCTAATCATTCATCCTGACAGCAACTTTCACTTCCTCGCCTCTTCCGCGCTGTGTTACTATGGCTACATTGTCACTGGCACTATTGCGGGCAGCCCGGTGATTAGCATTCCGTGGCGCTCACTAGCTGGGGAATGTGTACTGTCACATTCTAACAACGGTCGCACCAACAGCAAAAAAAAAAAAAACACCACCCCGGTAACGCGCTGTTAAAAATCTGCTGCGTTTTGTCACAGCCAAACAAAGGGTATTCACAACAAATAACAACATTACACCCTGAGCGAGGAGATGCATGAATTAGTAATTGTGGGAGCGCACACTTTCTTTTTGTGTCTGATGCTCGGATGTGATGTTCAACTCATTAAGGATTCCAAACAGTGAGCCGGGGTCTTGTGTATGCTGTGCACCTCGCGCTGTTATCTAATAACCACCAGACAAATGGAACACTGGCTTGTGTTTTTTTTACGAACATTAGGCAAAGGTTGTAATTAACATGCACATGCAACACGCCGCCACTTTCAAAAAGCTTGTGTCCATTAGGATTCATCGACTGGAGAAATTGAGGTTGATAATTGACGCTCTTGTTGTCTATGTTATGCTATGTTTTCTGAGCATGAGAGCGTTTAAACCTTTTTCAAATAATAACCCACATTAAATTATAAACCTGAATATGAGTAGTGTAGGTTTTTTGGTCTCATCTCGATCATAGCCGTAATCCAGTCTGCTGCTTCTTTAAAGCGTCCTTGTGGAAATGGAACCACGCGAAATAGATGTAAGCAAATTAGTTCTCAGTCTTTCCAGGGAGGTGAAGTGCTTCGAGTTTCCAGGAACCTCAAACCCCTCACTCGTCATAAAGAGGCCATTATGGTTGTTATGGAAAACTGCCCACGTTTCTGCATCCGAGACTCTGATCAAGGTCGTGTGAGGTACGGCATACAGCACAAACACCGGCTGAATAGAAATGTAGTTTAAGTGAACCTGGTGGTTTGAATATCTGTCATAAAGGAAAACTCTTGAGCCTACACGATTGTTGGCACCATGAAGCTTCCAAATCAGGACGTGGACTCGGATCCAACAAATGGTAAAATCCTCTATCAACCACGTCTACCAACATATTTGTTTTTAAACGCCAACTTCACCGCTTGCTCCTGCTGTAGTCACTTTACGCGTCTTCCCTGCCAGCTCGGTCTGTTCCCTGTGACCCGCAGACGAAATTAGCAGTTGATCTTCATGTGCCATTACAGCGAATGAAGAAATTTCAACTCGTGCAACTCAGAAGATGCTTGGAGCTGCTTCTGAGTTCACCTGATCCCTGATCAGCTCAATCGATGAACGAACCGCGTGGGAGATACAGAATTTTTGGTGAAGACGATAAAACATTTATCTTGCCTGTAGTAGTTAAATACCATTTATCCATGGTTTGTGGATTGTTAATAGTTACTGCTCTAGCAATGATGAGGGGCACAAGTTACTCTCCTGCTGGTGGTTTTGGCATAAAGAGTTTGAGCTGTTAACGCACACCTCTGGAGTAGAGTAGGGCCGACCCTGGTTTGCTGGGAAAAGTGAACGTGTCTGAAATCATATATATAAAATATCAAAAATCAGTTTCTAGTGAATTTGAGTGTGGTTTCCTGAGGGGATTGTTGCGGGTACGAGCTCTACTGTTTGTTACGACCGTTTGGTCATCGAGGAGCTTTTTAAAACATGAAATAATAAACAAACTCATCAATAAAACAAAAAAAAGAAACAGCAATTTGCATTTGCACTCGTGACCTTATCCACTAATGTCCCACGGTGATGGATGAACACGCTCTTCATGTGAGGTGCAAATTGAAAAGGCTTTCAGTGTCGTGTGATTCCCCCGATTCTGTAGTTCACCGGACAATGGTTTTAATTGCCTGTGCGACTCCGTTAGTGTCACACAAATCAGGTGTCCGAGCCATTTGACCGTAGGTTGTGCCAAACTGTTCTTTGTAAAAGTAAAGTTTGGGCAGGAGTACTGGTCCATACATATTTTCCTCTCTTATAAGCCGTTTATTTATGTTTACGCTGTTGTTTTCCCACCAAATTATTATTTTAGCCTGATAAAGAAGATTTTCTGTGTGTGAACATTGGGTTTGGATATGAGATGGAAAGAAAAGGTGGATAAAGATAAGAAAAGATATCTGATGCACATCAGCGTCACACATTCCTCCGGCTGGGTGTGAACCTGCAGCTCATCCAGGCGATTTTCAGTTCCCATTAACACTCGACAGACAATGAGCTTATAGATGTTTTTTTTTAGATTTTATTTTTGCTCATGTCTGCGGAGGAGATTATAGTTTGGCGTTAATAACGCTTGTCTCCTGCTTTCACAAACAGAGCTCGCTGGGAAAAACCAAGTTGACAGTGGAAGAAAAGACAACTGCACAGATGCCACATTCATTCTGGAACACGTCCTGGAATGTATGCTGCGGGTTAACTCTTCACACATCTGCAGAGCTGAGATCATCTGACTGATTTTTCACTATTTATTATTAACGGTGTCATTAAAATCCCAAGTGCAGCACTCAGGCAGTCGAGAGTCGTGTCCGTCAGTCAGAGATCACATCTTCAATATAGTCTGTAACATAGGAAAACATCTCTTTTTAGGATCTATGTCTGTTTATTGAAGTAATTTGTGTGAATATAGCACCACTGCAATTCTGGGTTGACAGCAAGGAGGATCTTTTGTTGCCTGAAGGCCGCTGTGGTGTATTCGTGAGATCATATTGGTTGCGTAGGTGACGGCTTGCTTCATTAGCTGTGGTGAGTATCCACGAGTGAGATGGACTGAAACCATGCAAACCATGTGAATTCGTAGATTACATTTTTATTATGTACTTATATAAATATATTCAGGCTTTGATACATTTCTGTCATATTTTCTATACATATATATTCAGGGTCACATTTATTTAATGCGGAGTATCATTTTTTTGAGTTGCAAAAGGTCAAATGCGTTTGCTCAGCTGAAATTCCTCTGTGCAGGTGGAACGAGGTGGTTTGAAATAAGGTGAAATTCTTAATGACCCTTTATTTATTCTTTTAAAGTAATTGTGAAATATTCTGGTGCGTGAATACTTTACAAATGTCTGCAGAATTGACTTAAGGGAATTAAAGTCCATCCATTCATCGTTTAAATGACTTATTCCTTTGTGTGAAAAATGGAAAAGTACTGACTTGTCCTTGGTGGTCTCAGTGATGATTAGAGCTCCGGTAATTTCTTTTGATTCAAGTAATATTTTCATTTGTATGCGTTTTTTGATTGAAATCTAAATTGACCCTATCAAAACACCTAAATTGGAGGCAGGAGAGCAGTGATGTTCTCTGATTGATGGACGGTGTTAAGATCTCTGTATGTGTGCACATGATGCAACAAGTCCTGCAATGAGCCGTGTTTTCAGTTGCATCTCCAGCTGTAGCATCGAGGATTGATTCGACTTCACCAAAGGGCAGCTCGTGGCCGCCGGCTGCCTCTGTCTCGTGGCGTTCGCAGCCACAACTCGGCTGATTAGCGGAGTGTGACGATTACCAGCACGGCCGCGGCCAGCGGGGCCGTGTGGGATGAGCAGTGCCAGGGGATCCATTCGCTCTGGCACGGCGGCCGGGGCTGGAGTTTTCCACGGGGCGCATTTTCTGATGATGCAAGGAACCTAGAGGGAGAGGGGCTTGTGTTCATGGTGAGGTTTCTGTCAAACAGGGGATGTGAAATGGAGGCTTGTGTTTAGGGGAAAAGGACATTTTTTAGGGATAACCATAACGTTTAAAGGGAACCTGTTACATGTTCATCATGTGTTTTACGATTGTCTTCAGTTTATTCTATGCACACACACATGCACACAGGTTTGAGCAGCGGCCCTTAGCAGGGCTTTGCATTGACTCTGATTCATTGTGGACAGCCCAACCAAATCCTTAACCACAACCAATTCATATCTAACCTCAACCTGGACCTCAGAAATTATGTCTTGCCTCATTCAGACTGAGCTTTAGTCCCCACGAGGTCCACTGGTCCTGACAAGGTCCGTGTTTATGCTGAAAAAGGTCCTACAGAGGTCATTACGAGTACACACACACACCACACACACACCACACACACGTAGTAAGCCTTCCCACAGCCACTCTCATGAAATGTGAATGAATTTATCGACTTTACCCGTAGATGGTTCTGAATATTCTGGGCATGTCTAAAAAACAACCAACAATGTACACGTACGTTAATACAAATCAGAAATCCTCTTCTCAAAAACAATTCCACAAAATGCAAATGATGAAGGTGACCTTGCCCGGTGGGGGAAATGAGAGGAGGCTGCACACATCGTCGTCAACACAAGTGATAGAAACAGAAAAATATCCCCGGGAGGCGACTGGAACATCTCAATTCATCCTCGCCTACCCTGCAGGGCAGGAAGGAGGAAAAAAAAGAAAGTTCCAAAATTGCCCAAGCATGAAAGATTGTGAGCTTCTGGATATTGACGTATTTTAATGCAACACTGTTTCACCCCCCACCCCCCCCAGTCAAGCAGGTATTATCTGCATAGCGAAGCTGTGTGCGTTTTTATAAAAGAGCCTGTGTAGTCAATAGGAGTGTGTTGTCCAACGTCTGTGAATAATGGATGAAGGTGTGAAAGGAAAGGTGAGGCGGGGAGTGGGTGTATTCATGCATGGTGTGTTCCAAGAGACGGGGGAACATGCACAGCAGCAACACACACAACCACACTTTCTCTCTCTCTCTCATACACACACACACACGCACACACAGATATGTTTCTCGACTTATTTTTGTGTGAACTCTTGCAGCTTTTTTTCCCCCCTGAGGTGAAAGACAAGAACTCACTCTTTCATTTATGCAGCGGCGATGTCAAAGCAGTAGACGATGAGTGTGGCCGTGACTCGCACAGACAACGGATGCTAAGTTGAGTAATCATAATCACTTCAAGTTCTGGCACTGACAACAATGCCGCACCTGTGTTTTGAAATGGAATTCAAATATCAAATCCAGCTCCCATTCAAAGTGTCGGCGTGTTTACATGTTCATAGGAAGATGTGAGAGCTTCCTTTGTCCTTGTACAGTAAGTTTGACGTTCTGAAAGAGCACAGAAGAAAAGTACACGGGACAATGCTCCGCATGACATGCCTGGCAGTGTTTCAGTTTTGTTAATGCCAAATATTCTCCATTAATCAACACAATAACCAAATTGTATAAAAGAATACAAATTAATTTCTGTATTTCCTAATTGTGAAACACATACAGTTATTGTTTGACCTCTAAAAATTCTGTATCACTGCAGCAACATTATATTAATTTACCTAAAGCTGATTTAAAAAAAAAAAATCTCTATCTCAGACTAACTTTTGACTATTTCGCTGGTTTTCCCAACAACATCCACAAGAATCAAAAAGCGACCTGCTCCCTAAATATTTTATGTCTATATTTTCCTGCACTCAAAGCCACTTGGTTAAGCTAAGAAAATTTCTCAGTCTTGGTTTAAAAATAATCAAAAGTCGTCAGTGACTCGTCGCAGGAAACGTGAGACGTCTTACTTTTTCCCTCTAAATTTACCACAAACCTTTTCTTACCCTTAATCAAAGGAAGCTCTGTCTCCTGAACCAAGAGACGGGGTTGCAGGAAGTCTCTGTGAGAAGACGCCACATACACACTGGTTCATTCATTCATGCATGACGGGGTTTTTTTTTTTTTGGTAATGCACATTGCTCAGGGAATTTATGATTGCACTCTTGACTCTAATAGATTTGTGCATTGGAGAAATACAGTATTTGCTCATATATCTAAAAGTACAAAGGAGCGAGTGGTGCATTGTGTAGTAAATTGAAAAGAAATGGACGGATTTTCTCACTACACTGAATATGTCCCCGCATGAGTGACATTTTGTAAACCTCCCGAGTAATGTGCTTCCATGGGGCATTTGAAATACTGGTATTATCTGGAAAGGAAATATTTTAAGGTTAGACTTGAAGTTAATTGGAAGATGGTGGTGATATTTTTAAAGGAAACTACTTCAGAGACGATGTTGTAACACAGCAGTGTTACAGAGAATAAAAGTCCAAAGTTGGTTGATGGAGAAAGATGAATTTGGTATCTTGAGGCGGACGTGCCAAAAATATGAAGTCAACCTTGTTCACGTTACAAAGTCAAGGTACAGGTTAGAAACCATCATGAAGAAAAGTGTATTCATCATTTTAGATAGTTCATGATGTATACTCAGGGGGAAAAGTCACGATTGGTTGATCGCATTTATTGGCAGGACGTCAATACTCCAGCTCCACGGCCATTGCTGTGCGGAATCGAATTATCTTCGTTTTCAGAGGTGGAAGTTGAGACGCTTCATCCATCTTTATACATCGTCTACACGCCGAGACGATAAGCAGCTTGAGTGACTAAGTAAAGCACAGAATCCAGGTTCAAATCCCTACTAGGCCTCCCTACTCTCCATCTCTCTATCATGCCCCTGCTCGTAGATGTATCCTAAACCAAGACTCTCTTCCAGCCACAAATTGAAAACCAGATACTGCATTCACGCTCTGATTCGTGACTGAGGCACAACGTGTCCTCCAGATACAAAAGGAATCTGACATTTGACGGAAACATGCATCATAAAACCCAGCAAACTTGGGTGTCGGTGTCACACTCGCTCTTACTCATTCGTCACCCTATAGAATCCACATCTGTCGTCCCCTGCTGCTCGCCACACGTCACTCCCGTACACGTCTGTGCGGGGGAAATTACAGGGAATTAAAATTCCCTCTCAATGTGCAGATGCATGCGAGCTCCAGAAGGTGGATAAATGAAGCGGCGAGGCGGAGGAGTCCGAACTAAGAGCAGAGGGAGGAGAGACACAAGTTTGTAGATGAACATGAGAATCCAAATTTGGCCCAATTGTATATAAACACAAGTTTGATCCCCATCAATATATTGCTGATCATTGAAAAAAACAGCCTTGAGTATATGTATATAATATATATTTGAATTTTTTCTATGGAGGTTAAATAAAGTTGCATGTTATCAAATGTTCGCTCAGACACGTCTTTGGCCTCTTGCACATGATATTGTAATACATCTTTAAACCCTATATATTTTCCTCTGGCATCAGTGTCAAGCCAAACTTTACTTTTCTTCCCTCTCCAATCATTAGAACTTGTTCATCCAATCACCTCTGGCCCTGGTCTTCGTTCGTAAACTGCGTGAAGAAGATGCATGTGGTGGAATTATTCTCAACTCAGCCTCCCAACCGGCTCTCTTTCTGAAAATTAGAGGTTTCGAGCTCTGCGTCACACAAATGACTGGTATTACGGTGATGGCAGGAATAAACAGGAACGTGGGTGGAGGGAAGAAGATGGGGAGAGGGGCAGGTTCACTTTCAGAGGCGTTGACCTCTTTTCTGATGTTGAGAGGACTCACTTATTTAGTCCAGTGAATGCCCTCCCATATTTATTACCCCCCTGTGAGGAGGAGGAGGAGGAGGAGGAGGAGGAAGGGCCCAGTAAACGTCCGACCCGCCAGAATAAGTGCTACTGATTTGGATATTTGGGCCTGGGGGAAAGTGGTACAGAGGGAGATGCCCTCCTGTGTCCGACGCTGCCTCGTCTTCCCCCGTCAGCCTTTAAATCTGTGCCCCGTGCCACAGCTGCCACAATGAGCGTTTCATTGCTGCCATTCACCTACACACAAGCCACTGTAATTGTGTCTCTCTTTTGATATTCTCCCTTTGATTGTGTGTGTGTGTGGCCCGGCATAATCCCTGCCATCACTGTTATCGCTGCACATGAATGGGTGCACGCTCATTAAATATTTCAGCAACACGGATCGGGAAGGAGAAAAAGGGGGCTGGATTTCCTGCTGCCAGTTGAAATCAAACAACCCCACCTCCTGTCAGCGGTCCAGTGTTTCCGTGTTGAGGCGTGCAGGTGTCGCACCATCTGCAGAGGGTCTTGTAGAAGGGGACGGCGTGTGTTAGGGTATAGAAGTACCTGATATTTGCCTTTCTGCTGCTTGGAGCTGACGGAAGGAGAAGAAAATCACCAGCTCAGTCACTCATTCGCACTTGAGAATCTCCCCTATTGTTGCACCAGACAGCCGAGGATTCCTGCCACTTCCCTTTTTTCGAGATAATAAACTGGTGTGGCTAAAGTACAGAGGGTTGAGAAAACGCTGATGAATTGAAAGCAACTGTCAAACGTACTGATAGCTGGGTTTCGAGCACTGCAATAAAAGCATCACGCCGACAGACAGAAGGCACTGCAGGAGAGAGACGACTTGACAGATGGTTACAGTACAGTGGAGTCTGCGGCGTGTCCTTGAAACATGTGTCGGTGCGAAACACAATAATTGTCTACTCTGAAACACAGGAAGTGCATCTCCGGCGGGAATTGACGACAATGATTTATTTGCACATCTCACAGGGTCCTTTACTCTACATGGCTCTCGTGTCATGTGTCCGTGTCTCATCTGTCACGCATCGAGATGCACACAAGACCAAGACGTCCCAATCTGTCCCAGGCAATCTCTCGCGTCATAATGCCGCCATGTGAAATGATGAAGTGCCATTTTTTCCTTAATGCACATACGGTGATGAGATGGCAAACGAGACAACAAAACCACGTCTGTAACTGCGGAGGGATTTTGTTAAAGATATTTAAACTGAGGCTGGTGATACAGACAGAATTTTGTGCCATACAGCAGTTAAGGTTTAATTTGGATTTGAGCAGCAATTATTCTTATGATGCATGAATCTATCTGTTTGAGTTATGAGTAACTCAAATCACTTGAGGACGATTTTATCTGAATTCCATTGCTTTAACAGTAATATCTTCAATTGCTCAGTCTGGAGAAACATATCGGTGGGAATTTGGCACATTTTTTAATGCTGGAAATGGATAAAATCACTGATCTATTATAAAAACAGTTTTGGATTCGTTTTCTGTTGATGAATTAATCATTGCAGCAAAATGCCCAACAGATATGATGTGCTCAAAAAACTCAAATGAGTCCAAAACCCTTAAATCATGCAATAGAAAATAATATGTAGTGAAACGACAGAGATGATGAGGTGATAAATTTATCAGGCCATGAAAATAACATTAATTGTCAGAAAATATTCAAGAACAATTGCGTTGGAGCACTGGAAATGAGGATTTGTGATTTTCTTTAATCTTTCATAATGATAAACTAGCTGTTTTGGATTTTGGACAGTTTCTTTGGATGAGAAGATCCGTTTAAGTATTTGATAGCTGCATCCCTTGTTGTTTTAATTAGATATGGTTTGTAGTCGATGTGAAAATGCCAATGCAGTCATTTAACTTTCTTTCTATTTCTTGGAATAAAATGAAAGCACTGATTTTGCTGTGAAGTTTAGAAACGAAATCAGTTTTCTCTCAATAGCTGACACACGTGAGTTCATCAGGTCACCACAGCTGTTGTAAATTCTATTTAAGGGATAAAATCACTTATTTTACGTGACCAATTTCACGTCAAGATTCAAGAAGATTTATTGTCGTTCAAAAACATGCAAAGAAATAGAAACCGGACTCAATAATCTGTTGCATGTCTCCGGGAAGAACTGTCACTGTTAAACTGCCGCTGAAGTCGAGAGTGCAGGCTTGCCCCTTTGGTTTGCATGGACTGAAATCAGCACTTCTTGTAAAGGGAGTAGCGAGCAGCTTATCCTGGAGGGGTAATTGCTTGCGGGGAAGGACAATCTTTGATGGGGCCACACTCTGCTTATCTCCCACCCAATGTTCCAGCAAAGAAAAAAAAAAAAAATTCAAACGCTGTTGTAATGAAGCAATAACAAGATGCTACGAGGCGTTCTGTACGCACGTCGCCATGGCAACGGCAATTGGGAGCCCTAATGGGAAAGATGCCGCGTTAAATTGCATTAAAGTGACGGAGACCGGGGTGGACTCTCCCACGAGGATTGTGATTGGAGACGACAACAGTATCACGCCGCGCGCTTTTCAGGAAACTGGGCAACGTGCAATGTTGATGAAAGTGAAAATCCATCATTGCACAACACTATCATGTAAATCTGTGAACAAAATACATTTTGCTTGATTGAGAAGGTCCTAAATGTGCAGTCAAAGTTTTTTTTCAATTTAGCAACTACAGCTATGATTAGTTTTGTGGGGAGGGACCAATAGAAATGTATAAAAACAAACCTGCATCAGCAAAATAGGGCATCAATTCTTGGATTTTCAAACTAAAACGAGTGAGAAACTTTATAAATAAAGCAAAACCCAAAGTAGCACAAGTCACAAATTAGATTTATTTCCTTCTGGCCGTCCCATATGATATGTTTGAGTGTATAAACTTTGTGCTTGCTATCTCTGTAAAGTTAATATTGGATTTAGTGAGGCACCAGCCTGTTACTCAGTGAGTCAAGGGGAGATTAAAAGGTCCGGTTCGGCTGCGGGAAACATCAGGAACAGGAAAATCCAACGTGCACGGGGGGGTGCTGCTGTCGGAAGAATTCATTAATACAGCGATGAAATTCCAGCACATCTAGGAGTCATTAAATATACCCTGCAAAAAAAAAAAAACGAGAATACAGCGTGAGGGAGTCATTAGTCTCGGATTCAGACATCACCAACACAAGAATAACATTATGTGCAAAGCATTTTCTCCGTCTCGCATAAACAAACGTGCACAATAAATGTCAGCCGGCTAAGATTGCAATTTGTCGGCCATAGGTCACAGTCGGGGGGGAGAGGGATGAGCGGACGTATTAAAAAAAAAAAGACGCCGTCGGTTCAGAATGTGTCTGGTCACAGGTGATGTTTCGTGTAAATATCCATCTGCATGAAAGAAAAACCCAAATCTATTGAGAGAATGTGGGAAAACAACGGCTCTACCACCTGATTTGTATTCCGCCGCCACATTGTCGCCCCTTCAAACGCACTGGAGCTCTGTTGTGAGCGTTTTGCCCGTTCTGCCCCCACCGTCTCTTCCCAGAACAGAATTACACATCGCATATTCTTTGCCCTTGGGTTTCCGGACCCCAAACCAGGAATAACATAAAAGATGCTTAATGTCAAATTTCACACAACGGTAAGCTGCCCTCCAAGCGGCGCCATGAATCATGTATAACTACACTCCCCCCCCCAAAAAAAACTTTTCCTCCTGCCTTTTCTTTGGCCTTTCTCTATGTATTTATCCTCAGCTCGAGCAAGTGATAGACATCGCTTGACCTCGAGTCTCCAGCTTTATAGACTTTGTCACCACATATCTCTCTCACCTTTACGAGTGCAGTGCTGGAGGAAGCAACAAGGCTCTGCTTGGTTACTACAGTATACAAATACATGTTCTAAATCCTACAAAAGTACAGTATTATCTTTAAACTGTACTTCAAGTATCACAAGTAAACACATTATCACTGAAATGGCCATTTTGACATTTGGCCTGCAACACATCCTGTCACTCCGCCAACTCAATTACAAATGAACAAGATAGGATGAATTAAAACAGTAAAACAAACATCATATGACATTTCTTCTTTCTTTATTTCAAAATTGTTGTACAACATTGATGTATCAGTATATCAGCATTATTTGAATGCAGTACTTGTAATTGGAGTTAGTTTTATAAAAACTTGCTTTAGAGGCAGAGGCTGACCCCAGCCTTTGCCAAAGGGTCACCGAACAGACCCGAAAGGTTCTGAGTTGATTCGTGGGCTGGAAGAGAAGAAAGAAAAACTTCAACAAAAATTATAATAATTTGAACGTTTTTGTAAATTATTGTTTGAAACGAGAAAAAGGTTCTTCGGTCGAACTGTGAACGAGTCAAAGACACAGATTCTACTCATCATTAGGGGTTCAAAGTTGAAAACTACTAACTACCAACTGGTTTGATCCTTAGAAAACAAGAGAATTTATAGACTTAACATTTAGCAACTTTGTCCAATAAAGTATTAATATATATATATAAATAATCTAACCATAGCTGAGTGTATTAAAGTAAAGAAACAAAACATTCTACTGCCTATAAAATGGTAATTAACTGTTTTATTTCCCTTTAACCCGACAGATTCTCACGTTCTTACACCACGCAGGTAAAATATGTGACGGCGTTGACCAAATCTCCAGGTGCATTTCAGTTTCCTGTCATCACTTTCCATTTTGAACACTGAACAAGCAGAGTAAGAACACAGTGTAAGTAGGTTAAGTCGCAAGTGCAAACTTTCAAGAGCGAGACGTGTTTTTTTTTCATCTTGCGTTCTCTTTCTCCACTCAACCCAACGCTTGGCAAACTTCCCGCGAGATGGGAGCGCTGAAATGTGCTGAAATAGTTTGCATGTGGTCCACTGCGAGAGATGATGTTCTCTTTTTTTTTTTCCTCCCTCCTCCTCCTCTGCCCTGGTAAACCGAATTTCCCGTGGGACCGCTGCTGTTGTATTTTTGAAAACAGTTAAAAAAGTAACCTAAATCCACCCAAAGGCCTTTTTCTTCTCTGTGTCTTATGAATTTCTCGAGTCCTTTTGTTTTCCTTTGCAAATGTTCAGACGTACTTTATATAGAAAAATCCCGAGCCGTGATTCATGTCAAGTGAGATTTACTGTACGGTTCTGCATTCGCTGACTTCCACGGACCTTTTGTGTTTGTGTTTCTCTCTCGCTCGCACTCGTCTTCTTTTTATATCTTTGCACTCGGAGCGGCGAATATTGCAGCATGAGAACAGAACTCGTCGGTAACATTACTGCTGCTGCCGCTGTTAATAGCTTGCGACTGAATGACCTGCCATTTAGGCCAACTTCTCCGAGAGGGGAGGTGGAAATTATGCACTGCCATTTTGGAGAGTGAGGGAGGGAGGAGGATGATGAGCCACCGGCAGTGGAGGGTGTCGGGCACACGGGTGCATCGGCTTCACGACACGGAGACGAGGGGAAAAAAATAAAAATACACACCACATAGAAGTGCATCTATTTCTCAGTGTCTGAGAGGACGACATGCTATTTTTTCAGGTTGGGCCCAAAGAGAGGTGAGCACTTAGCTCGTGATTAGAGTGCAATTTAACGCAACTGCCTTCCTCAATGGCTGCGGCGCATTTACCGGCTCTGTGCCGCGCACATCCCACAGGCTGGTGTGCAGGACCGTTTACTGGATCACCTGATGAAGAAACTTTTTATTTTCCTACATTTTCATTCTGTCTGCTCGTTTTTTTTCATTTTTCCCTATTGATGCCATAAGATGACTTGAGGGAGATTTTCCGTTTATGTATTTGAATATTGATCGTCGCTCCTTATCATACAGCTATAAAAATACTTGTTACAATGCTCCACATTTCCTGTCTCAGGAGAGGAGCTCGAACCCAGCGTTTCAGACAGAGGAGCTGCAGTAATGGACACTGAGTGAAGTGAAGTGTTTTCTGAGCATTAGAGCATTTCATCCTTCAACCTTTTCAAGCAACAACGTTAATTATACTTGTGAATGTTGTATAAAAGAAATAACACGTCTCCTTTTACTTAAGTACTGCAACAAGGTTTTTCTTTAAGCTGAGTTTAGCTCTTGCCACGTTTGATACTATCTCACCGACTGCATTGGGGAAACAGTGCAGGATACAACCAGACGCCCATTTGCAAAACCAACGATTTAGGTGAACTCTGGGTAAACTCAGGACCCAATTCTCCGGACTTTAACCGCAGGTCCTGTCTGAAAACTGACTTGAGTGTTTTTCAACTAGTAGTTTCATTGACCACATAGTTGTGTTGTGGAACGATATTTTATTAGAGTATGAACGAGACAGCGTGAACAATAGGAAGGGGTCATTAATTCAAAGAGCTCTGAACAAAGGCTTTGAAAGGGTTTATGAGGTACAGGAGAAGTGTTCGACGTGTTTTTAAATGACTCAAGGGTACAAACAATACAATTTGGTGATAAACAAAACTGTGTTCGGCTACAGCGAGAACTCCAAAGCGAACCTTTTCAAAGCCGAACAGAGGAGGCAGAACAAAGCCAGGATATAGGATGTAAAGAGGGATCCTGGAGCCGCTCCACAGACGACGGATAATGGGTGAGGTTTTAGCAAACTTTGATATTTAAAACGGTTTCTGCTTCGGAGCCGAGGAGCTGTCATTAAAATAAATATATTTTCCCCGAGAGTTCACGGACTCGGCTGTTAATTCTGAGTAAATTAGCCAAGTCTGAAAAATGTCATCATCCATTAAAGTTTCACAGCTCCGAGAATCCATCTCCCAGAGACAGCTGTCTGTGTTTGTAGACACCGGCTTTCAAAATCCAAGTTCACTCCACAGGCGCGGTGTAAAAATCTATCCACATGTAAGGGTGGGTTTTTTTCCTTTTAAGAGCAGACTTCAGTCGGTTTTCTACTCTGAGGCATTCCGACGACTTCTGTGCTTCCCCGTTTCAAACGCGTTTTCGCGACGTCGGACATGCGGCGTTGTGATAATTTCAGGAAATCTTAGCGCGCCTCGTGACGGCTCACCGCGGGAGCGACGCCGCATCAAACCCGAACGTAGTCGCTACAAGAAATGTACGGGGGGGAAAACAAACCATTAGCTCTTTGAGAAAACCATGAAAGCCTTTTTAACAGCCCAGAGCAATGCCACTGTAGAGTAATCTGACAGTACAATTGCTTTTTTTTGGTGATTTTAACTATGAAATGGTTTTAGTCCTCTGGTGGAATATTAGACAGGACAATGATTGGACAAACGGGGGGGGGGCGGAGTCCGCGGCGCCGTTGTTTCAATGATTAAAGAGTTTTCGCTGATTTTTCTCATGCAGGGCGAGAGAAAAGAAAACAAGGTTTCGGGGCCAGTCTGCATCTGTATGTTCCCCCCCGAGGGTGTGTATGTGGTCGAACTAAAAGTGATGAAAGGCGTTGGGGTTTATCTCTGGACCTTTCACTCTCTCTTCTCCACTTTGTAGTCCAGAGAGCCTTTGTAGCCTGGACACATGATGCTCAAGTGTTCTTAGCTGGAGCCAGCGAGAGGGGGGGGGGGGGTGAATGGAGGGAGTGTGACGGACATCGCGGCCACAGGATTGAAGTGGGTCCAAGGCAGAAATGGATTTTCAGGGGGATAGAGGGCATGGGTATAGCAAGGGGAAGATCCAAAATCTGTCCCGTCGGCTGTGATGGAGCTGATGAGAGGTTTTTCTGTTTTTTGATGTCGACTGTGAACATTTCATTAGGTTTCACAAGCTGGAAATAAATGGTTCTCTTTGTGATTTATTTCTTTATGTTTTATTTATGAATTTCATTCGAGGCCAGCCGGGGGAACAATTACCATTCAACAATTTCTTTTTTTTGAAAAGGGGAAACACAATTAAGCTGTTTTTTTGTTACCTTCAATGTTTCATGGCCAAGGGTGATGGCCAGCAGCAGCAGCAGGGCGTGCAGATGGCAGCGCTGGCCTCAGTTCATCATCAGAACACTTTATTTTGAAGATTATAAGGCAGAGTGCTCTTGGTTTTTCATGGTCCCAAGAGGACAATTGGTGAAATTTATTGTAGCACCACCACCAAGACCAGATTTAAAAAATGAAGTGGGCAGAGAACCATGACCGTTACTGGGCCACATCAATCGTCCCATTTAGACAAAGCTCTTCTGTTTCCATCCTCACGAACAGAATGAATGTGACGAACTCAAAAACACAACCAGTGCATTTTACATTAATCTGAAGAAGTTTCTCTTCTGCTATCTTCTATATTGAAACAAACAGCAGCACCTTTATGATCTTTCCGACTTTGATCCAAATACTTTTTACTCATTGTCCCTCTGTCCATTAAGTGTTAACAAGGTGACCGACTTGTATTCAGTGTTTCTATAGTTACCCAAAGTTTTTTAGAGTTAACATTTAAATTACTTTGCACTGAACGTTGAATTCGGACCAAAATTCTAATCTGCAGAATCTAAAGAAGCATTTCATCAACCACATGTGAGCGCAGTGTTTTTAATGTATCCCATAAATGCAAAAATACAAGTGTAATGCATATGCGTCCAAGATTGCTGTATTATGTAAGAAACCTTTATTCCTATTTTTACATAATATGCTGTAAAGCACAATCACAATAACCTTGGGTTCTTTAAGTCCACCAAGCTTTATCTCTTGCTTTCACTGTGACTGTGAAAGTATGATTATTATCAATTTGTCTCTACATAATTAAGAGAAAGTACATATTGTATTTTCTATGTAAACTCAAGTACTTGTCCTTGTCTACAACGCGCATCAGTCCAATGAGGTGATTCACGACCACAGAGTTTGACTGTCCATCACTCCCACACGGTTACAGACAAATCATGGAGTCTGAGTGCGTTCATCTCCCTGCAGTGTACCAACAATCACACTATACACACACACAGAAATGATATAACCCCAAATAATATATGAACAAAGTCTAAAGCCAACAGTTTCTTAGTTCTTTTTTTGATTAAATACGTGATTTATTCCAAAGTTTCACTGCTTCTTCAGATGTTAACGACATCTCCAGACACATCTGACGTCTGATTCCAACATCTTTTTTAACTTCCACTGACAGAATATTGTCAGCATATTCAAAACTTCGGCAAAGTCGACAGGCTATCTGAATATAGAGAGGTTTTCTCTGAATATACTGAGTGTTGAAAAGCCCTGTGCTCAGGTGTCGGGATGGACCTGTCAGCTGTGAAGCGACACCGCGGTGACATTTTCATTTTTGCTCCGTTATTTCACCTCGTGAGACACTTGACTTATGGCGGGAAAAGGTTTTTTTCAGACTTCAGCTGACAGAGACTTGGCTCATTAGCTTTGGTTGCAGTTGTGACATTTGTGCTTCATAACACCAGACAAATGTATTTATAGAGTGCCTTAACAAACGGTTCATCTCAAAGCACTTTTGTGGAACAACAAGGAGCCGAGGTTACTGATGGAAGAGGCAGACTTTAGCGGCATTACGCTGATAAATACAAATACTAAACGCAAAGAAGGCAGAGAGAAATGATTGTTATATAAAGAGAGCAGAAGGCTTTTTCTTTTTATTTAAACCCTGCAGCACTGCATGCACCATATGTAGTAATTTAGGAACCCCCGACTGGTTTTATGCATTTAATAATGGTCTTAATAATTGAACTCATTTTCAAAAAAGGGAATTCAAGAATAAATGTGGAACCATAGTGAGGCCAGAGAAGTTTTTTCTGGAAAAAGTCAAACTTAAGAAAAGCTCAAATGGTTGAGGTGACAATAGCTTATGTCAAAAATATTTCTGACAGGCAACCGTTTCCAATCATGCAATAGTTTGACAAAAGTTTTCTCTTCCAAAAAGCCTATTTGCTGTATTTAAACCAACGATGTTGCCAATACTCAACAAAACTTTAATTATTAAGGTGAAAAATCAGTGAAGAATGTGCATACGTTTTGCAAAAGTTGTTTCTTATGTCTTTTAAATAAGAAAACGTATTGTAGATATTAACGATTGCCATTTGTGCATTTATACAAAGCAGATATTTCAACTCTTTCAATGTTATCTGATCACTAAGTGCTCACAAGGAAGTTCCTGTATTTATTAGCCGTATGGTTTCTGTCCAACGGATGAATACAAGTCCCATATTCTCTCTTTAAGTCTCCACCAACACCTTTTTAAGGGAATGTGTGGATCATTACCAAATTAGTTTTCATCCAAAAAACTGGGTAAAGTCTCTTGAAATGTTGAAATGAAACAGTCGGTGTCATCTGAATAAACAATAACAGACAAAGGCAGATCCACACCGCACAAGATTCGGACCAGAAATGCAAACCGCAAAAACTTATCGAAAAAGTGTAAGTTAAGCTTTAATTCTACACCTGAGGAGATTGTCAAAGTAGAACGAGGAGATGAGACATTATTCACCTCCTAAATTTGTAGTTTGAACAATTGATTTTGCATTTGACTGGAACAAGCGCTGTTGTGAAATAAACCTTCTTTTTTTTTTGTTAATCCTCAAAGGTTTGCTGATTGAAGAGCAGGAAGCGTTTGTCATAATAAATGCAACCGCCGAGTTAATTCCAGTAATAACTATTAAATTCTTCCACTCTGAGGTCGTGCCTGTGTGATGAAATCCAATTTTTGTCTCTAGCTAAAAGCTAAAATCTCCCCCCCCCCCCCCAGAAGTGCGTGACTATTTCTCATCCCCCCCCCCCCCCAAAAAAACATTCAAACTATTTAGTCTAGAGGCCATCACGCTGACATATCTTAGCGAGAGAAAAAGGTGGGGGTGTGTGTGTGGGGGGGGAAACAGCGCCACAACAGAATGTTTATCTCTCTCTCTCTCTCTCTCTCGTTACGGCCACTCATATCAATCCATTACTTTGGAGATAATTAAAAAGTTGCCAAAATAACAGTGTTCGAATCGGTGGCTCCCCCCCCCCCCCCCCCCCCCCCCCCCCCCCACCCACTTCCCTCTACTGGCGCAGCTGCCAAAGCGAGGTGACACTCCAAAATGGCCAGCTGTTATCAGCACACTCCACACCAGTTGGTCTCAATGCTTTAGAGAATTAGTTTAATAAGAATTTTCCTTTTTCCCCTAAACCCGCCTTTACCCCGTGCCAAATTTGCAGGCATGCAGGGATAAGGGGGAGGGGGGGGGGGGACTGAGGAAAACCCAAACGCCGTCACCATGAAAACGCTGCAAATCCCTCCGTCTAATGAGATGTCAATGGTGGCGGGATGAGAGCGGTGTGAAGAGTCGCTGTTGCTTGAACTTTGTGTGTTTTCAAGATGGACTCGTCTGTGTGAACAAGAACGTAATCGAGCGAAGAAACCAGACGAGATCCAGAGGACATATCCTCGTTTAGAGTTTTTAAAAATTGTTCTGGAAATCCTTGAGGTTAGATCAAATCAGAATAAAGTAAGATTGAGAAAACAAAGACAATCCCCTTCTTCCCATTTTCTGAGCCCTCAACACATTTCATGGAGGCTGTTATTTTTTGCGTGACTCTAAGCCAAGGAACATTAAACGGGCCCTTTAGCAGATTTGGGACAGTGCTGAAATGGAGTTGACCCAATCAGCCGCGGTTCAGAGTGAATGAAATGACGGGAAAAAGCTCTCCGAGTGTCAGGGCTCGCTAATTAAAGACGTCCATCAGCCGGGGTTGTTTCCAGCCGGCACATCCGCTGCCGCCCGACCGCGGCTGAGTGGCACCGAAAGTGTTTTGCTTTTATTATATTCCAAAAGAGACACAGTGTAAAGTGTAATTAGAAATGCAAGCACAGACGACACACATCACACACACACAGGAGTGATTGGCTGAGATTTCCCCTCTGCGCTCGTGTCAGGCTTTAATTACTTTCCAGGGAAGAAAAAACAAAAAACAAACAAATGCACAAATCACGTGAGCAAATCCCCCCCCCCCCCCCCCCACCATCCCTTTACATGATTCCAGTTCCCCTGCTGCTATTCACCCTGAGGCTAGAGCCGGCTCCTTTTGTGAAGTAAATCCATCATGATAAAAGTGTGCTCGCAAAAAAATTAAATAAACCAACTCAGTATCGTGATGCACAGACGCAGAATTAAATTTGTGAATTCTTGGAATTTTTTGACCTGACAAATTGAGATAAAGTAATCTCACCTGAGCACCAGGCAGATAATGGCATCTCGGGGGTTTATCCGCTCCAAGTTTTTAACTTAGTTACTGGTGCCGTCCCTGGGAGCCGCCAGTGTTTTCAGGATTTTCCTCCGTGTGCAGTGGACCCCCCTGTGCAAACACTTCTGTAATTTATTTAGTTTTTTTCCCAGCTCAAAGTCAACTTAGAACAACAGAAGTGCTCCGCCTATTGATTTTGTTTTGGTTTATATTCCATATTTCCATTTGTGCTGAGATGGCTTTTTTTTTGATGGGAGCTCTGAGTTTTCAACATGTGGCCTCAGAGATAACAAGGGACCAAGACACACAGCTACAGACGTGGTTCAGCAGTGAGTTGTACGTGTTGCTATGCCTCCGGTTTGCCTCGGGTCAAAGTGACAACCTGCTGATGTTGATGTTGGGACAAGCTGTTGATGCAATAAGACTAGACCGTCTGATTTCAGTTCAGGACTCTTCAGAATGCGAAAATGAGGAGCTGGAGATCGAACCGCCAACCTTCTGGTTATTGGACGACCAACTCTACCTCAGGAGCAACATTTCCCTTAATAAAATGGTGTCATCTCATTAGACAAGGAAGTTTTAGGCATAGTTTAGAATTTGCCGACTTACAAATGGCCGACCGAAAGATGAGGATTACTGCCAATGCATCAAAATAAAAGTTTTGCACTGGCAAAATACGTGGTGGCTTTTATTTTGGAGACACATTTTTAACCTTAATAACCACAGATGCCATCAAATAGATGACTCGGTTAAATTCCTCATCAACACCTCCACACCTTTTTATTAAGCAGCAATTTGCTTCCTGAAAATAAATAAATAAAATAAACTTTAGATTTAGAAATACAAATTTTATCTCCAGCCCAATAATATCAATACATCAAGTTAATATTCTCAGAAGTCTGCGCATGTGGGTCCATCCTGAGGTTTCCGTGGCAACAGTTGACTCTCCTCATTTAATTAAGAGGCCAGATCTACACTCTAGACTACCGAGTGAATATTTGCAGGTCCTGGATCATGACCTTAAAACGTCCGTCTTTATGAGAACTGATAAGAAAAGATGAGCGGAGAGCAGAGAGCAAACACAGCTGTCTGGATCAAACTATGGAAACGTTCAGCGTTAACTGTAAATGAATTTGCTCTTGAATTAAAGGGGAGGGTTTGATCAAACAAATAAATACATTCACAAATATCAAAGCTCCGCAGCAGTGATGTGCACGGATGTATAGAAATGGCTGAAAGAGGAGCAGTCATGAATTGTTGAGGGTGCACTCAGCTAATTATAATCCAAATCATATCAAAGGCTTATTCCCTCCTGAGGATACAATAAAAAAAAATGCAAATGCAAAGCAACTCTTGTGCTGATGTAATTTAACCGAACAGAGGGAAGCAGATAATGAGCAGAACTCCCAATGTAAATATCTCCACATCCCTCATGCGCTTTTATGCAGTCACATATGTCTTGAAACATGCTTTACACTAACTGGAATTAATTGTCTTTCGGTGCTCGACTCGCAGTCGAATGAGACGCGGGATTCCACTGATTGCAGTGATGCTGCGGTGGAGGCTGGATGAGGGGTCAGGAGTGGAATAAGCATGTGCTTTAAATGCATGAAAACCCCGGGAAATGGAGATTGCTGTTTTTCCTCATTGCCTCCAATCTGCATATGTTAGTGTTACTGCAAGTGTAGCCCCGCCCACCTCTGGGAGTTTTACTTTTTTTCGTTTTTCTTTTTCATTATCTGAATCAATGTTCCAACGCACTTTGACTTAATAACAGACACAGCTGCACTTATCTGTCATAATGCTCCAAACTTTTAGCATTTAAATAACAAAATTCTCGCTCCACTCAGCGACAGAGTTTATCATAATAATATAGGAATAATCTTTGGAAGATAAAAGGGACAGTTAGAATGTAAATGGGCACAAACCCTAAATGGAAGTGACCCGTACACGCTTGTTTGTGCTCCACACTGGTCATCTGATGAGCAGCGGAGATGAAACGGGCCCCGAGCCAATTTGCGAGGCATTTACAGTCTGCCGCCGTGGCTCCATTACACGCAGGCAATTCAAATGTGACACGTCTTTTGTGTAACTCGCACTTGAATAACTCTCTGGTCAGCGTTTAGCATGGAGAGCACCGTCAATGTTTTTCATGAGGCCAGGAGACATCTGGCTCCTTGTCGTCGCCAATCTGCACAAACAGTGGCTGCACTGTGGCTCCGCTCCAGGACGATGGAACCTGTAGAGACGGATCATGGCTGACAGGTCATCGGTTCCATGGTTTAGATAGTTCAACGTTAAAAACATGCATTTATTTTACCGTTTCTATGTGGTACAGAACAACCGATGTGGCTGAAGACATCAATAAGTCTGTGAAAGGCTCATATTATGTAGAAGTTTCTTCTACCGTGAATGATTTTGGTCCCAAACCTGAGCCACGTTCATAAAACTGTCCCCCCCCCCCCTCAGCCTGTGATCGAATTGACATTGATACATTGAGAGTATATTGAAAACCTCAATCACAAATATTAACAACTGATCGAGCACTTTGTTAATTGAATTTCCAATAACACATCAATCACCCGAGGAATCAAAATGAGCCACCGATCCGAAACTTAATTCACTCTCCTACCTGTACATTATTAGTTTTGATTAGATTCGGTCGGAGTCAGAGGTCAAAGACGCGATTGCACTTAAATTATCTTTAAAACAAACAAGCACAACCTTGAGCAGAAGATTATTTTTAATGAACGTGTCCTCCGAATACCCCTTTGGATTTCTTTACCATTATAATTCTAGATAATTCCAATGAGAGGGGAAAATGTGAAGATTTACACATGCAACAACATGCGTGGACTTAATCGGTAGCCAGTGGGTGGAGAATCTGTAACCATGCAGTCCTGGTGGCGGCTCCGCTCACAGCACTGCCCTTCACTGTTGAATACATGAGCAGTTCTGGGACTGTGGGGGCCTGTGCAAACGCCAGCAGCTAGGTCACTCGTGTTCAGACCCAAAACAAGTGAACGTGCAAAGTGAGGCATCTCGGCACCTGTGAGCGCAAACTGTGCGGTTGTTTGGACGGAGAAACGAAGCCGGCGCGGCGGTGATCCGGTCCATCGAACACTTTGCACTTTGTCTTATCGCGGCGATGGACCGGTCTAACCTGCAGGGCTGTGTAGGTGTTTGTGTGTTTGATAGAACCACTCAGGTGTTCTCCCCCCAGGCCTCCCAGATATCATCAGTCATTATCCTCGCCATTCATCAAACGCAGCAGGTGCACGTGAGCATGTATGCAACCCTCCTCCTCCTCCTCACGTCTAACCACCTTTTTCTGCTGCTCTGTCACTCGCCTCCTTCCCAAACGTAACTCCCAGGAGGCCGCGGGAGATGCAAATTTTGTACATCCTGCAGGAGCATGCTGATGTAGTGAGACCAGCCTCCTGTTCTCACTACAAAAAGAACGGGGATAAGAGGGAGAGCTGCAGACGATATTTCTGTTGTGCCCTCAGTGCTGTGTCGTCCAAGTCCGAACTCCACCCTGACAAAGAATTAAACCTGTGTGATCCCAGTGGCACCGGGGACACACGTTATGAGTTTTGTTCATATGGTGCAATGCCTCTAACAATTCTTGTGTCCTACTTTCAGTCATTCAGCCCTAAATGGTGACAAGATACAACTCTTACAGCTGTAAAAGCATAAAAAACTTAACCAAACTTTGAATGTAGAGGTGATCTGCTCTTGTGCAGCAGCAATGGTGCAGCTCTAGGTTTCTGTGGTCCAGCAGCAGGTCCACTGTATTACTGCAGGTCACTTCTACAGTAACGGAAATAAAAGCTGCAGCTAGCGTCACCACAGGCCAAACAAACGGCAAATTCCAGACACACCGGTGTATTTCCCTGGTTCTATTTTAGAAATGAACCAGGATAATTAAGTTTTAAAACAGATTAATCATGGGGAAAACAAACTATTTACCCAACAACTCAATCTAGTAGCAATTTCTCTTTCAACACAATCTCCATTTTCCAAAAGCGGCGTGTTTTTTTTCCACATCTTGCACGGCTCCCTTCGTGACTTCAACCCAGACATCACATCACAGTTTAGACTCGAGGACAGTTGGAATCGAAAAAATATACAGTGGAAGGCGCCAACGTAAATATTTGTTAAAGGCTCAACCCTGACATTCTTAAAGTGTGTATGGCTGCAGCTGCTGTTTCCCACCTCTATCGTCGAGTGGCTTTCCCATAGGTCCTTGGTTGTTCATGTTGTTGTCAGCAGAGGTAAACACGACCGCTGCTCGCTCTCACCACATCTCCTCTTTATTACCATATTGCATCTTGCTGCAATTCCGGTTCTTGTGTGTTCTGCAGTAGTTTCACTCCCGGTGAAGATTTCCTTATTTTCAACACACTCTTCCATCATCAAGTTGTTTTGTCTGCACTTTCTTTTAGCAGAAATTGTACAATTACACGATGCAAAACAACCCACACTCTATAGCTCCCACTCCCCACTGTACTGGAACAAGCCTTGCATTTCTTATCATATGGTTTACATTTTGTTGTTGTGCAGCCCGTCGTCCTCTCTCCGCTCTAAAGTCCTGTCCCCCAGACGGACTTGCCCCCCCCCCAAACCCGAGCGTTGCCCGGTGGCTGATTGCAATGTTTTAAATGGGGTTCGGATGATCCGAGCCAAAGACGTGTTCCTCTGCTCTGTGCCTCCCCTGCTCTTCCGTCCCCACACTTCCTCTTGCCGCCAAACTTTTTTCGCCCCGCCACGATTGTGAGGCTGGCGCGGCAGACTGGTAAACACCAGCCCTGTACCAGAGGGGAGCCACTGGTGCACAAACCAACTGTGGTGATTTTGAAGCGGGCCCAGTGCATTATGAGCCTTCTCTATCACGTCGAAAATGAGTTTCCTAGAGCTGATATTATGTTGCGCATCTGTTGTCACAGCCATTTAGTTTTTTTTCCTGGCGGTTTGAAGTGGTGTTGTTAATGGGACACTTCCATTCGCCCCTCTTTAAATGTTGAGCATGACATCTGTATTCTTTCACATGGATTTTATATATTTATTTCATTAATTTTTATAAAGAGCCAATCACACATGCCATTACCATGAAATGAAAAGATCTCTATTCCTTTTTCCAAGCGCGCAGATGGTGACCAATGGAATTGTTCCTCCAAAACAAATTAAGGACGAGAGCAAATGTACAGATGGAGGGTTGGAATTAATTTCTTGCAAATTACATTTCATATGTAGATTGCCGTCACATTAATGGTCTGGTTAATGCCTCTGCAAGCGGGGAATAAGAGGAGTGAGCCCAGAAGGGAGAAGGCGAGGAGGAAATGAGAGAGGGAGACAGAGGAAATGAAACGGGACGAGAGAGCCACTGAACGAGAGCGAAGAAAAAAAAGGGAGCGAGAGGATTGTTGAATGCTGGAGGGACACGGAGCTGATTGTGCGTCGATGTCGAACTCTTCACAGGCGAAACACAACAACCAGCACACAGCGCTGGACTTCCCCCCCCCCGTCGCCACCACCCTCACAGTTTCAGCCTCCTAACTCACAGACGCAGTACAGTCTGTGTGCAAGGGCTGAAATCTGCAGTGAGGTAATGGTGCCAGGCAAAGACAGAAGGGGAGGGGGTGCAGGGGAGGAAGTGGAGTGTGTGTCTGTGTGTGTGAAGGAGAGCATGCTGACAGAGCCACTGTAGCATGGGGAGCACTTTCACTCTTCCTGTCACCACGTCTTGTACACACTCGCATGCAAGCGGAGTGGAGAACGTATGCATCGTCGCCTTAACCACGTTCAGGGCTTGTAAATACATGTGAATACAATATATTTATGGGGTTAGTTTAAAATGTGAGGTATATTTAGCCACAGTTTCAAGTGCTTATAACTGCAGGTAGATGCACTCCTGATATTCAGATGGCGAATGTTACGACTGACGTGTGTTAATCTTGAGATTATGCGTTTTGACTTGTTTGCCCAATTGGATAGTTTTGAACTTTTGTTCCACAAAGCAGAAAGTTATAAAAACTCTCTGTCCCCGCTATATTTTGCTAAAGAACATATTTCCTTTTGTCTTTAAAGTCACTAAAATGGAAATTATTAACAAACACAGTGCAAATTCTCTGGTGGCTTTACTGGTTTCTCTGTGTGTTTAGCACTGCTCGGTCTAGTTACAAGTTCGAAGCTAAATGTATTATTATGCCACAACATCAACCACATTCACAGGCGTCTATTTCGCCCAGTATTACCTCGAGTACAGTTTTGTGTTTGCGCATTAGTCGTCGTTTTATTTATTTTTATAAAACAAAGGTCACGTCTACGGGGATTTAAAAACCAATAATAACAGTAAACCACTGCATCAGCCCGGCTAAACTTCACAGGATTAACACTGACATTTCTGACACTTGCATTAAATGTAATGAAGTGAAGGGAACATTGTTTCACTGTGTACGGGAGTGTAAGGAGATGTCAAAGTTAAGCTTCCTCTTGAACCAAAGACATTTATAATTCAGTTACAAAGTCCATAAACCACGATGCTGCAAGTTTGTGTCCATAAAACCACAAGATGAGAGAGAACGTGGATTTCTACGGTGCATTTCCAGCAAGAATCATCAAGCGTGAAATTCTAAATTGACAAGCAAAAGATGATACAATTTAGAAAACTGGTTTCAATTTATCATCGTGATTAAATTGACTTTCACATTCTGCGGCGGGTTTTTTGGAGAAATTCAGCGACCATGGCTTCAAACTCATTTTGCAGAAACTGTTTTCGTACTGTAGCTCTTTACTTTGTTTTAGAATGAGTTGTATTCCCCCTGGTTCTTAATCTCAGCCCACCAAATGAGCCCTATTATTATACAGACGGATATAAATTAGCTCATTATGTCTGTCGTCTAATGGCCCCCACACCGAGTCATGTAAGAAGACGCTGGAGCCACGAGAGGATGAGAAGCCTCCTAAGATACTGAATACTCTTTGGATACGTTGTCCTTTATGTCTCAATGTGAGCTGAGAGCACACAGGAGGCATCTGGATAATAGCTATTGATTAAATATCACAAAAATACAAATGTCAAAGGTGTCATTCGTCAAACTGGGTGAAATGTATATGGCTTCTTGCTGGGTAAGGTGATGGATGGCACGGTGGAAATATCAAGGTTACTGGTTCTGACACGTATGACGGCTATTTAATGCTAAAATGACGGCCTGTCCATACTGATCCAAGTCTGCCTCAGCTCTCACTTCCTTTTCAAAGTTTACTGGCAGGCTGAACCTGTTCACGACTCAATGTCTCTGTAAAGTTTCTTCCGATTTTTTTACTTCCTCTTTCTTTCTTGCTCCATCATCTGAACCTCTTAAGTTTTTTTGTTTTTTCTTTGCAGTGCTTTTCAAGCTGCAGAAGAGCGAGAGTGCTCTGCAGTTATCAACGTCTCTATTGGTGTACAGCCTTAAAAGGCCCATTTTCTGTTCATGGTCATAGAGAGAGAAGGGGAGGGATGGGGGGGGGGGGGAGAAGTGGTTTCAGGCCCATTGCAGTAGAGAGCAAAAGTTCTAGTTCACATATAAAAGGAGATAAAACCTTAGTAGCTCACTGGTGGATTAGGAGAAGCAATTTAACCGCTGCTTTGAGAAATGTGATCAATAGAAGAACAAACAGAACAAAGTGAGCTTGGTTCTGAGACAGAAGGCCCGTCGTGTAAGTAAGAAATTGAAACGGACGGATTGAAAGGGGATTAAAAGTAGAACAAGCTACTTTTTCTAAGTATTTCTAGCTTAATATTCACCAGTTAATATCGGGGGGGGGGGGGGGGAACAAGTGTTTTGTTACACTGGCAGGACTTGCCGGACAAAAACAACAGAATCCATACACCTCTGTGATTTTTAATGGGCTTGGAAATGATTTCATGTTTTTAAATTGTGTTCCTGGCTGATGAGGTATTGATCAAAATTCATGGGCTGTTTCCTGAAAGGAACTGGAGCTGTCTGGATTTTCACTGCAATTATTATTTATTGGGTGAAAGAGTTCTGTAGAAACTGTACATCCCTCCTGCTGAATGAAAGCTGAAACACGTCAGGTGGCACCTTGAGCTGGTTACACCATTTAGAGCATGTTTGGTAAAAAATTATTTTATTGACTTTGGCTATTTCGAACGCTACTGGCTGCAGTTTGGTCATAAATGCGGTCTCCTCCGTGTTAAGGGATGGGATATGGACCTAAAAATTAAATGTCAAATTGTGTTTTCTCATAGGTGGTTCCAGCAAGTTTAAATTACACATTTGTCAGAATTGACAGCGGAGACTGACTCCCGATCGGTTGCGGCGCATGTATCAATGGACTTTAGCTTCAGTTCTGGGTAGTTGGAGGAAGTGGAGATGCATTTTCCATCTTTATTTACAGTCTGTTGTTCAAACCGTTATCTCAAGAATCTGATTGGCTTCGTTGTTCGAGGGTCAGCGGAGCACTCAGAGCTCAGGCCGGGGCATTTCATCTGATCTCTGTCAGCAGATGAAGCTCACATGGTTGTCATGGTAGATGCTCAAATTTCCATTTTTTGTTCCGAGCACTTTGAGGACTCTTATCGATTTCTTTCGGACGGTTGCACGAGTGTGCACGCAGCAAATATGTATGACTGCAGGCAGTGCAGGCTGGAAATTTGAATGTTTCGACCGGCGGTGCTGCTCAAACAAAAGGTCACAGGGTCTCCAAAAATCAACAGTTTTCTCAACCTTTCCCACAGCAAATGTTGTATCAGAAAGAGTAAGAGGTCAGGACAGTGACAGTGGAAACTTTGGCCTCGTACCAGTTGAGCAAAGGTCTCAGGGTCATCGAAATCAATAGGTTTCTCCCTCTCAGTAGCATGGATGTCAGTTTTTGGGGAAATGTTGGTCCCAGACAAACAGGAGACGAACTACACAAACCATCTGTGGAGGTAAATGGGGGCATTCAAATGACTGAACCATAAATTCTCAAATTCGTTGAGTTACTGGTTTAAGATGTTATGTTCCCTGCTTTAGTCTTCGACCTTATAAACCCCAGATAATGCTGAGATCGAACTGCAACAAGGTCAGCTCAGTCCAACTTGTATTCCAACAGTATGTTCTGAATGATGATTAAAAGAAAAGAAAAGAATTTCTGTTGTAAAATACAACAAAGCATAAACCATACCGGGTCTGGTTAACAATGGCATTCACCACTGATTTAAAACCTCCTGGCAAAAACAAAGTGGAGGGTTTTCCTTGTAGCTGTGGACATCAAGGACTTGCTGAATTGTCTTTTTAGGAATGAAATTAGTTTTTGTACTGAATAACTTTGCTAAATTGAACCAAAAGGTTTCGGACAATAATAAAAAAGCCTGCATTTTTTAAATGTTTTTGTTGGATTTTAGCAAATACAAGTAGGAGGTAAACTGGTCCAGGTAAAACAATAATAATTGAAAATGGAAATTTGTTAACTTGCCTTCACCAATAGAATTACATGAAACACTTTAAATGAATGCTCATAATTAGGCTCCCAACGTTTGCTACTGACCAACAGGATCTCTGTCTGTACGGTTAGTGTTGGAACGTTCTGTATTACGACGTATTAATTAGACAACACCTCTCTGCAGGAAGTCACACTATAGGTTATTAGCATGGTGGGAAAAAGGCAGGTAACATAATGACCCATAACATTGACAGGAAACCACCACACATGATGACAGATGAGCACAGTCGTCTAAGAAGATACGCTAAGATAAAATGTTGTTAATCCAGAAGGAACTAATCGTACTAGTGCTTGAACAAAAGCTACAATAACAAAAGAATAATATAAATATATAACAGAGAAGGTAAGATATGTTCCAAAATTTAAAAGATACAGAAGAATAAAGAAGAAAGTACAACAAAAAAGGAATAGAATAGAACATGAACTGGACAGACGATGAAAGCAAACCAAACTACTAGTGAAACACTCTATGACCATCAACCTGGACACCCACTTTGCCATTCCCTGTCATGGCAGCTCTTCCTGGGACTGACACTGCCTCCCTCCTCCATGTGTCCATCAACAACCCCCCCCCCCCAAGCATCGCAGCACGACGCCCCTCCGTGGCCCTTGAGCAGTCACCTGAAAACACTCAACACTCACTCCTCTACTGTTCACCTCAACCTTCGGGCTCCTCTTCTATGAAGCTCGTTCCACTGGGCTTCAGCTGTCTGGATCTAATGGAAACCACCGCGCCCGCTGCACCTTCGGGCTTCCCTCGATTGATTAGGTCAAGACCTCCACCCGTCTTAAGCTCTGGCTCGTGTGGTTTTTGTTTACACTCTGAGTTTTGGGTTTATTCTCCTTGGCTGGAAAGTTTTTTTTTTTGTTTTTTTTGTTTTGTTTTTTCCATCACTGCAACTCACCAAGACAATATATGTGTGTGTACTTACCACACGTGAGGCTGCATGACCACGTCAAGTCGCAGCCCATTGATGTTTCTCCGAGCTGCTCCTCAGCCGGAGTTGCACACGGCTCCTCCAACATCCAACCGTCTTAATCCACTTCAAAGGTCGTGGAGACTGAGACAGCTGAGCTCAAACGGCAGAGGCCTGGTCTGCCTGTGGGTTCTCCCCTTCAAAGACCCTGACCCTCTGTGTTTGTGCACACACACCTGGGTACTCGTACTTCTGTCTCTGTGAGGTGGAGACCTTACGGATTGAGGAGGTTTTGGCTGGTCCTCACAAATTCAGGCAGGTGTTTGAAGCTTCATTTTCAGGTTGAGGGTTGTGGTTCGGCATAAATTTCCTGTTTAGAGTTAGGGCTTAGTTAGGGAATGCATTTCGTCAATGAGTGTCTCCACAACTGCAGAACGACAAACGTGTTCAGATGAAAGACATTTCATGTCATCATATCAAAGGTGCACGGGGTCACGTGTGTGGAGAGCCACGAACAGGTGGAATGACACAAGACAAGAGGAAGACGAGCGGAGAGCGGCCCCGGGGGGGGAGGCTACATGACAGCCTGATGCCACTTTCACACACAAACCTTGTGTTAGACACAGGACATGCATTCATACAACTCTGCACACATAAACCATAGCACCTTTTTATAGTGGCTTGGTGCAGCACGTCTTTGTTCACGTTATGAAAGCATGGTGTCACAGGGCCCAGATGTCAAGATGTTTCCTTCAGGGCGGATGATGCTGAGCTTTGTGGATAAACTCTGCACACATGCTGCATCTGTTGTCATATCTTGGTAAAAATGTTGATATTCAATCCGTTCTGTGAATTGACAATAGTGAGAATGCTCTAAAAACAACACATTGCATTTATTTAGTGGTTCTCTAGTTTTAATAACCACTCAAAGTGTGACCGTCCACATGCTTCTGTCTTCCAGCTTCCACCTAAATTAGTTCAGTATAAAGTATATTCATCAGCAACATAAATACAATCATTAAAATGATAAAGGTTTCTGTAGGTACGAAATAATTAGCTTTTGAATGAGAGAGAAATGTGCTTTACACAACAGCTGAGCAGGCGATCGCTCTTTCGCTCACAATCCAAAAAGCTCCGGGCGGCTCAGCTGAAGAAACTCTCAAGAATAGTTCATGCTAATGCTGAGCACCTCGACTGTGCACCAGCCTTCACTAACTGGGGCCTTTGTTCCCCTCAAAGGCTTGTTAGTGGAGTGCAAGACATTACCACACTTTTTTCACACAGTGCATATAATGATTTCTTTTCCTCAAAGCAGTGTCCTTTCATGCAGTCACTGTTAACACACATATAGTACACTCACTTTCCCCGAGTACTGCATGTACTGCATTTGCCTGCAGAAAAAGAATTAGGGAAGAGACACGTCCACACGTCGTCTTGTTGACGGCCAACAAGTCATTATTGAGTTCTTAATGAGATGAAAGGGAGCAAAATCCAATCAAAATGGTATTTTGAGCCACAATGCCCCTTTCGATCGCACTCCTCTGTAATAATTAGTATTACACTCAAGCCTGGCAGATGAGGGCCTTGTAATGAGGGTAGTGAAGTAATGATATCCCATTATGACATGCAGATCCCTAGCTGAATGCACTGCCGGAGCTGCACTCCGCGGTGAGCCCAGTTTACTCCCTCGGAATACACTCAGACGGCAGCGGGTGAGTCCTTCATCCTCGCACAGCTCAATTTAAGAATGTCAGGATGACCAAGGTTACCGGCAAGCGCAACTGGTAATTGACACTGTAATCATATCGCGTTCAGGGCCAGGTAATGTTCATCTCTGTGCAATTGATTTTTGAATGGGAAGATGATGCCAGGTATGTGAGCAACAAGAGGAGAGGCTTGACACTATGGAGCTCAAGAGGGTGGTTCTGGAAGTAAAGATCCCATTCAATTTCTGATGAGAGGTTTTTATTTATCAGCCATACTATTGGCTATTCGATTTTGAAATAATGTTGTATTTTCCTCTAGAAGCCACAAATCTGTATGATATCAACTGTGTTTCAAGAAAAATGTGTTTTATTTGTAATGTCAGGGAGAATAACTCAGGAGTAACGGCAGTAAACTCAACTACACTAGGTTACTATACAATACAGTATGCAATATATTAAAACACTTTATGAACGTTACTTTGAAGAAGGAGAGCTGGAAGTCATCGTAAAGGGATCATTCGCAATGGTCATGTGGGGCCATTCAGCTATTTCTTTTAGCTTTTTGCCAACAGTCTAAATTCAGAACACAGGTTAAGAAATGTAACTGAAAGAGAACTGCGATGGAGGCAGGACGGCGGCAAGAGCGAGCGGAACACCTGGGCACGGCAGGTGTTTCCTTCCACCGGGAGCTCCAACACACATGGTTTGTGTCAAAGCAAGGTTTCAAAAGAAAGGGGGTTGTCCCACAAGGTGGGGGGGGGGGGGGGGGGGACAGAAAGATGACAAGGACCCGCTTTGTCCTTTAGCACGAGGCAATTCCAGTCCCCAACAGAAGCCGGTAGCCTTGTAAAGTAAATCCAGGTAATGAGAAAAACAATTAGATCAGCGAGTGATAAGCTACAGCTGCGATGTAACTGCTCCATAAAGGCGACGCGACTCGCTGTGGCTCGATCAGGAAAGACAGGTGCAGCCATCAAAAATAAATTAACATCATCTCTCTGTGTCGCAGTAGGTGTGGTTATTATTTTACTGTAGACACTTTTTTAAACCGTTCCCGAGCCATCTGTCGATTAGAAAGCTGACTTGTTGATTGGCTGATATAATGTCATGCCTCTGCCTCCGTGCTACGTGCATTCACGAGCTGAATGGCGTGTGTTATTACGTGGCATCATTTATTGCCAGGTCAAGACGCCGAACTTAGATTAGCTTCCTCTCATGGTTTTTAATGAGCGCAGGTAATTGGCCGTGTCTGCTCGAGCACTGGTGCACTTGTGTGATAGTCATAAACAGGATGTTGCAGGGGAGGGGAAAAAAAGAGTATAATCCTCATCTTTTTTGCTTTACACAGAATAGAGGTGTAAACAGTTGAAGGAGGAATTAGAGTTGAATGCAGGAGCTCGGTAATTTGGTGTTTCTTTTTCTAGCCGGGAATTAACAGAGTTGGGTGTTTGCACTTTCAAGCTTTTTCAGTCCCAAGCACACAAACACAAAAGGGATATTACAAAAGGCGAGCATTAAAAATACAAGGGCCTGCTCCCTCTGTTTTTGTTTTAATTCTCCCTGTCGTGCCGTTCAACATTTCCAGAGTGTTGCATATGCGAAACAAATCACAACATTTCCATCTGTGGGAGTTTTGACCGTGCCCGAGCTCCCCCCTCTCTGCTTATCCTCTCACACCATGCTTCCCAGGCTTTTCACCATGCATGCCACCGCTGATAGCATTCTGTCGGGTTTTATGGTGTGTGTGTGTGTGTGTGTGTGTGTGTGTGGTGTGTGTGTGCGTGCCTGTGCGCGTGCGCGCGCCTTATCGGGTCCGAGGATTCCACTGAGGAACGGCGGCATTGTTGCCACTGACCTCCCCAAAAGTCGTGCGTACACACACACACACACAGGAAACTAAATTGAGCAGCGTCACATAGAAAAGCTCCAAGGAGACCCCATTTGCAATTCAAAGGCAAATTAGCGAATCAAACACTTTGTCATTGCCAAAGGAAATTGATGTTTTCAAAAAAAATTGAGTGACGAGTGTTTAATATTGAAAACTTAACTTCATCGACACATCATCAGTTAAAAAAAGTAATGGCGCTTGAGTGGAGGCAACACTACGACCTTGGAGGCTTTTTGAATGCGGCGTCGTGTACATAAATACAGATTTTAAGGTCATCACTGTCGTATCCAATCTGCGGAGTGACTAGTCAGGGTAAATCAAATTACAAAGATATCAATGACAACCGCCCTTGTACTAAGTCAACGTTTTCATCCACATGTACTTAAGTTTTCCCGCAGCGGCCCCGGGTCTGAGAAAGGTGAATAATAAATGAGATGAATGTTAAGATTCCAGACAAGCTTAACAGTTTGGACGGGACGTTGTCAGGCACATCAGCGAGCATATTATTATGCATCAATCACACACCTCGGTCATTCAACACACATACAAAAACAGTCCCCGTTCCAAAGTTGGAGGACAAAGTAAGACGCAGCCGCTCGGAGGGTGGACGTGTTCACAGGAGTCATTTGAGCTAAATGCTAAAGAAGAAAGGTGCCTAATACTATTTAGTAGGTGCAATCTTTACCACCTCACAGGGGTTTTCTGACGGAGAGCAGAGGGATTATTGGTGGGAAGCGACAGGTGGATGCATGAAGTGGTGAGGAAACAACTTACGATTTTTTATTGTACATTATTTGCTGATTCGGGCCAAGAACACGTTGCAAAATCGGTTAAAATGTTTGAAGTACACTGATTTTCTTGTTCCAATTATTATCCCTTGTTTTACTCCTATTTGGGGAATAATCATGAACTACAAATCCCTGTAATGTAGGAGTCAGCAAGTAGATTTTAGCCTGGGGGGCGACAACATAAGCCTCGTTGGCTTAGCCCGTATTTATTTACAATTTGGCTAATTGGCTCCATTAAAATTATGCTGATTTAGCTACTAGACGGTTGCACCGTACCTGTGGCTGCACAGACAATTATCGCTGGATTAGCTTGATTCTGAAGAAAAAATGAAACAGGACATTCCTGGGTGAGTTCTGCAGGTGTGTAAAGTATTTTAATTTATGCAAATTGTGGAATTTAAAGTAACTTAACTGCATCAAACATCAAGAATCTTCTTTCCTTGTTTCACCAATGAGAAATATGACGTGGACCAATGAGTGAATTCTTGATCATTCTTCCACAATGGCCAACCACCACCACAGGGTTGCTGAGGAATCTCAGAGTTAATTCATGTGCTTGACCGATGGCCTTGCATCGGCATGCCCTAAGAACACTCTGCATTATAATGTATACGTTAGATACGTCATCGCACATTCTATGAATTACCTGCCATCATTTCTGAGGGTCCTTGATTATCATTAAAGAAAAACCACGACAGTAATTCAAGTTCACCTCTGGATCCCAATCAGTGGAGACACTGGCGTTCGCTCCTTTCTCTGTGAATGAGCCCGTGTCCACGCAAGTGACCTGTAATTATAAATAAAAGCCCTTTGTATCAGACCATCATCTGCTTCATTGACTACCCTGCTCTTGCTTGTGCTTTTAAATCACTTATCAAAAAGAAGCTGGTACAATTTCCCAGCTCCTTTGTTTGCTGATTTTTCACTCAGCTCTTTTACATACGACGCCCCTGCACCTTGTTTCTCCTTGGAGAAGCACTTGCTTTTTTTTGTCGCCAGGCAGAACAGCCCGAACATTTCTGATTAGCTCGTTGCAGCATCTCTGTGTGTAATGGCAGAAAAGAACGAGGGGAGTTGAAGATGGTGTCTGAGTGTGCCCATGCGATTGTGAATCCTCCCACATGCAGTAGTTCATGGCAGGGAGCAGCACTAGAGAAAGTCGGCAGACACTTAATGCCTCACACAACGTGACAACGGCACTTATACCTGTAAAACCAGCCCTTCAAACCTCATATTGTGTTTGAAAAGAAGTCCCGGGTGTTTTCTCTGTCGTCTCAAAGTTGTTGTGAAAGGGTCCGGGACTGGATATGTGTCATAGTTGACAACCTGACCAGCTGTTGGAACAACACTCACCAGCGTATAAATGTGGGAAAGCAAGTTGTTAAGTTAACCTTTCTCGGGGGGGGGGGGGGGTGTATAGAAAGGGACATTTTCAGAAAGTCAAGGGTGAAAAAATAAGACAAAACATGTTTAATCATCAGTATAGAAGACATAAACAGTTCTATCTTTACGGCCTGTTTTCAGAAGTGTAATCGACCTGCCCCCCCCCCCCCCTCCCTTACAGCTGAAACTTTTCATGTTGTTTCAAAGACATCGCCTGCGATAAATGTCAGGTTGCGACCTCTGCAAGCTTTAAAAGCCAGAGAGGAAAAGGTCTGCATCTTTCATCTTGCGCCCGCTAAGTGTGCAGGGGGAGGGAAAAGCTGCGAGAGAGCACGGACTGTTATTGATGGCGACGTAGTAGATGTGCCTCCCCACCCCACACACACATCCTCCCGCCGCAGGGGGCCAGGATGCAAATGGTCAGGTTCATTCAAGCCTCTCAGCACGCCAGGTTAAACGGCAACTTTTAACTTTTAAACCCCTGAAAGATGTGTTGTTCTAAATAATAGAACACAAAATTAAACTGGGATAATCCATCTTCCTCTGAAACTACATAAGTACAGACTGTCCAAATGTTGGATCCCAGCAAAAACAAAGGCCCTTGTAGCTGCGAGTCCACGTTTTTGGAAGTCCACTAATCGCATTGTAATTTCAGACATTGTGCACACAGCATGAGAACACAGGGCGGAATGCATCATCTCGCCGTCGCGTGGCAACAGCTGAGCCCAGGTAGCAGGTGTGAGAATTATTTTATTCAGGAAGTGTGTGTAGCCCCGTGCTGGCATCCATAATGGAGCCAATCCTTCAGGGCCGCACGCGCGGAACTCCAAGCAGCTTGAGCCCTGAGCGCCGAGGTGCGCCCGCTACCACAGGGGTTTCATTAACCCCCGAGTTAGCAAACAGTTATAACGCCGGCAGCTGCCAGATGGGAGCTGGGATGGTAGGATGGTTCATGTCATCACATAATGTGGCAGGTGTTGCACAGGGAAAATCCTGAGTACTTAATGTTATTGTTGTAAGATGGGGCAACGTCGGGGGGGTGTTACGCAGGACGGGGGCAAAAGCAATGAACGTCTCTCGGGAAATTATTCTGGAAACTCAAAGATTTTTGCAACTCGAGATCAATTTTACCGACTGATCTAACAATGCTTATAAATAACAGTTCATTAGTCCACACGCTCGCCCGGGCTATTGTTGCAATTTCATTCATCATGCAGTAATAGAACTATCCGTGGATGAGGGTTTTCAAAAAAAATCTTCTTCAGTATCTAATGAAGAGCTGCTGTTTCCATAGACACCTTCTGCTCAGTGTGTTTTGTCATGGGCGCATACTTTTTTTTTTTCTTCCTCTCCACTGTTAATTTAATAGAGGAAAGTCAAGAACTGCACCTCAGATGCTGTAGGAATATTTTTAGCATGTTTCTGGTGAAGAAGCACTCGGCTAGATGGGGTGTGTGTGTGTGTGTGTGTATTTATTAATGTGTTCCTTTGCTCAGAATTCCAGCACATGCTCTGACTTAATTATACCACAGCATTTGGAGGTGTAAAAAAAAAGATGCCTCGCAACTAGGGGCAACCCAGGGACAAGCCCCAGACATCACCCTTAAATCTGTCTTCTCAATGCGTCTCCTTGAGTTAGTTACTTATTCAAAGGCTCATGTCTTGGATGATGCAATGGCAAGAACACTGGGATTCATCTCTGGTGGCCGAGGGAAACCGCACCGCTCGCAGAACCCCTCGCCGTGTTTTGCTGCTGGTCACCGTCCTTCCCCATGTGCGTAAGCGATCCTCTGTGCCCTCTGTTCTCACCATGTGATTACCTGGCGGAGAGTCACAGTTTACAGCACCAGACCCATGCTTTTCCACTTTACACCAAGCTGGGAATCGCATGAATCTTTCACAATTGCAGGATGAAGCTTGTTGTAGGTTTCTTGCTCTGGGATTGAAACACCAGGATCCAGACAGTGATCTTTTGGTCTGCATATCCACCAGAGTGAAATCAATGAAGCCTCGGATGGGAGCCCTGGCCTGCAGGAACTCTGACCATGCTGGGCCCGTGGTGGGATGAAGTCAGATTTCTCTGCCTTTTATTGACTTGTCGACTTCCTCCTGGAAACTATTAGTCTTTGGCAGAGGTCCACGAGATGGCCCCCCAGGGTTGTTCTGTGGTGATCGCTGACAAATCCCTACATAAGTGGAGGGTGCCTGGTTAACACGGCAGAGATAAGGCCTCGCTGGCACCACCAGACCACTGCTAAAGCCCAGCAGTCTCTGCATGCCAAGGGAGCCAAACATGGTGGTGCCGCGATCTAAAGCGGCTGTGGCGTGATTTCTGTGGTTCCATCAGCGTCGAGTCCACAGTTGGAAGGGCAGGGCCTCGCGGCATTTCCAGACAAACACCGTTTGCTCCTTGCCTGTTAATGTGGTGCATCAGATGGTGAAAACTGGTGAATGTTGATTCCTCCGCTCACGTTGTGACCGGCTCTGTGGTTTCTTGGATCCATAAGAACAACGGTCAAGCCGACAAAGCCTGTGGGGAAATAATCATGACTCTGCAAAAAAAAAAAGAAAATGTCACCATTAAAAACCTCTTAACTTTCCACAGATTAATTTCCTCTTTGCTTTTCCTCAGACCCGTCTGCAGCCGTGTTATCTCGCACCACAAACCAATTCATTTCAGCTCAGCTATGGATGCTATAAATACCAGGCGCGCTGTGAACATAAGCCTCTGCACAGACATAATTTAGCTGTTGCATGTATGAGCTGGTTATAGCCACTTCATACCCCCCCCCTACTGTCAATATTTACTCAGACAGTGGTCAGTGCTCATCTCCGAACCTGCAGAGATTAATTTCCCTGAGGAAATTAGCTACTGATGCACAGCAGTGTAAATTTCCCAAGTATGGTGAATTGAATTACGTAGGCCTCCGTCAGTATTTACAGAGAAACACACATTTCATGTGCGGCGGCAATTATAATATATTTTTGAATTACAGATTGAGCTTATTAAAGGGAGACGGGGCTGCACACAGTTTATTGCCTGACCTGCCGTCACATTGAAAAATGAGCGTGACATTTGCATCCCCAGTGTTCAGAAAAGCCTCTTTATTCTATTTGGATGACATTAAATGAGGACTGTGGGGCTTTCTAGATGGGAAGCAGCTCCCTTTTAATATGGATTCTATGGACAACGATATGATAAAGACTTGATTTTCACATGAGTTTGTCAAGCCAGTGCACAGCGGTTTGACGAGTGCGTCTTTGGTTTTAATGGTATTGACTCATCTGATGGTGGATGTGTGTTAGAGACGAGTCTGAAAATGCATCCTGAGTTTGTAAGCGCTTTTATTTTAGGTTGCTGTCTCATTCTTTCCTTGTGACCTTTTGTTGTGTCCTTTTTAAAAAGATTTCACAGAAGAACATCTAGGATCAGCAGACGATGAACACATGTAAACTGTATACGCTAAGAATTTAGAATTACATATTCTGAAGGCTTTTAATTTGTATAATATATTCTTGTTGCTTGTGTGTGTGAGTGTGTGTTTGTGGGTTTGGTGTTCTGCTTTGTGTTGTGTTTTGCTTGTGACCAGCCAAGGGACTGCAGATGCAAACTATCATCAAATGTCAACATTAGAAAGATATTATGGGTTGCATCGGGGTTACATAAGTCAAACAACCCAGAAACGGAGGTGGGCTATGAACAGATTTGCTTTTGGTGGCTTCACTGGGAATTGATATGCACGTTGGCCCAAAACATCTTTTTAATGTCATCGGTTTCTCAGCAGGATTACTCAAAAAATAGAGAATTTGTTTTCTGTGAAACTTTGTGGAGTGAACCCACCGAATTTTGGAGCAGATCCACATTAATGAGCGAATGAAGGAATTGTTTTCACTTTCTTGAACAAGGCGACAGCGTTGTCGTCCAATTTGTTGCAAAAGGAACAGCTGCAAAATGGAGAAAAACATTTCTTTGCACACAGGAAAGAATGATGGGTGTGTTTTGGCTCAGAATCCAAATTTTTTTTTTTTTTACCAACAGTCTGATTTCATTGGATTGATCGTATGTTTCATCAGATTCTGCTCAAATTTGAATTGTAAAAAATAGTGACAACAGCCAGGTAAACATGACATAAGTCGTCTGAATAACGTCCTTCCAGAGATCTTCGGCTGTCCTAAAGCACCGACCGCTTTAATCAACCTCAGGGAAAACACTCATCTCTCATCACTTCGCCAATTTCCTGTTTGTCACCAGCTCCCATGTTTGTCACCAGCTCCCATGTTTGTCACCAGCTCCCATGTGCACACAGAACAGCTTCTTGCGCACGTTTGCTGATGCTTCTTCCCGAGTGAGACGCTGCAGACACGTCGAAGGATTTTCTCTTCTTTCTTTCTTTTTTTTTCACAATCCTCCAGCCATCTGCTTCCCACCCTCGACCAAGATGCTTGCACTGGAACCACCCTGCCCCCTTAAGTCTCAGCATAGGGTCCATGGCAGCCTATCAACCGTTTTCACATCGTCTTCGGCCCTTTTGAGTTTTTGTTCTGGGATTTGTTTTTTAGAAATACGTCAAAATCTGAGAATTGGCCCGCTGTTGACGCAACGCCTCATTTTTAATTAGCAACAGTGAACGCTAGTGTCAGCCATTAATGTGCAGGGACATCAAATAAACAAAAAAAATCACAACTATACATCATTCTCCTTGTGTTTTTCTTTAAAGAAACGGCAACAATTACTGTTGAGATCCAGTCACCGTGAGACGGTCTTTGATCAAGCTGAGGGTGACGCCGACAGTTCTGTCCTCTTGTTGAAAACGCGTCGTTTCTTTGGAGAGACAACTGTCGGGATCGTCGAGCGACCAGACTTAATAATGCACGTGTGTTGAGACGCTTCTGTGTGAATCTGTCTCCATTGGACAGATAATTGTTAATGAGATGAGAAAGGGAAAAAAACGCGTGGATGCACACTACAAATTTGACAGCACATGTGCGATTGCTTCAATAATTGGTGCCCCCCCCACACCCACGCCACTCTCGCATACGCTGGCCAGATTCACAGATACAGCACACAAACAAAAACATAGAATCGCAGTGACATGAATCAGAGCAAACCTGAGGGAAGCCTTGTTCCACAATCCCAACTTGTTATCGATCTGACAGTGTGTCACCTTAAACCCATCAGAAAAGGATTGAAAGGTTCAGTGTGTAAGAATTAGGTGAAAGGGATCAATTAACGTGTGATCATGTAAATTGTATGAATTGTTGTTTTCTTTACCCTTTTATATTTCAATACTTTATATTTACATTGGTAGTGAGTCCTCTATACGGAGGCCGCCATGTTTTTTACAGTACCTTGACACCTTTTGAGTTTTTATGACAATTGAAGGCCACCACAGGTTCTCCTCCATGTTTAGAAGTGCAGGGTTGGTGAGGGGTATTAAGCTGCATTATGCAACTTCACCACTAGATGTCCCTAAATTCTACACACTGAGCCTTTTAAACAAGATTAAGTGTGAATGTTGAAGGTGGGAATAAGGAGCATAAATGCTCTTGTAACTTTTTACCTTTTTAAATCGCAGCTTTAAAAATGAGCTTCGATGGTTCACTGACTTGTAAAAGAGAAAATGAAGCTGCTTTCACTCCCACTCAACACCCCGGACGTCTGCTCTTGCTCTACGTAACCTTGGTGAGCAAGTACAACCTGCTGGGAGAAGTGTTACTGTTGGAATTGCCAGAATTTGAGATTATTGATCAGCTAAAAAGTCTTTTTGGTGTATTTGTTACAGTGGCTGCTCTTCTGGTTCAGGAAGCCAGGGATCGTGGGTAATATCCAAAGTTCAGTTGTTTGAGTTCTCACACATTGAAACGCCTCGTTTCTTCTCTACATGAAAACGATCTATTTGCTCGGACACAGAGACCAGCAGAACTAGTCCCCACATGTGGCTGCAGAGGGCGCTGTTGCTCAGTAGAAAAGCTTTAAATCCACCGATAAAACCAATCACGAGAATTTAGGCTGCGCACCGAAACCCAATCTCATCAGTTTAAAAGAGGTCAGTATAAATTTATGATGTTGACGTTCTTCATTACAAGACAACCATGAAATGTGAATGTGAGAAGCAGCCGTGTAGGAGAAGCGCTATCTTGTTTTGCAGATCTATAAAAAACGGAGCATGCTCATCACGTCTTGTGGAAATAACAAACAGCCAATTTGACCCGAGAGGTATGTCGATTTACAGAGATGCTTAACATAAGATAAGCATCATAATTTATTTTTGAATTACTGAGACAGCCGTGGCCACAATTTTACGTAACGCTCATTTAAATGTGTAAACTGGGGGGGGGGATATTGTTGTGAAAGAGTAAAAGAAAAGTGCAAGATGCCGCATGAGTACTGTCACACAGCATTAAGACTTTATTTATGCTTTATCAGTTCAGATTGCATTGTTGGCTATGGATACAATGGAAAGGGGATTTTATTTTCCTTTCACATTGCACATTTGAATCAGCTGCTCTGCTCAGCCCGGGCTCACGACGTTTGTGCTCAGACCCGACGGATCAATTCACCGGCCACGATTGTGTGCACTCGCACTGGAAGTAAACACGGGGATCCCCGGCTGGTTTTGTCCGGTGACAATTCAATTGAATTTTATTCAGACAAGATGAATGCGGCCTTATCAGTGTTGACAAAAGGCCAATATTAGGCCAATATCTGCACAATATTTGCATAGGGGGCGAGAGCACATTTTTCAAAAATGGTCACGTCAATCACGTGAGTTCATGTTTATCTAATTTTGATATTAAAACAAACAAATATTCTGTTTATGGTTTGTGTCGTTGGGGATTTTTGTTGTCCTGCGAATTTAAATCAAATTATGTTCTCATGACCAATGGGTGATATCGAAATGAATTAAAGAAAATACAGTTTGAATACTGACAACTGTATTTGAAGACCACCTGTTAGTTTTTCACATTGGGAGTAGAGTGCGAACAATATGGATTTTTGGGGTCTGATGTGAAACGCGGAAAATAAAAAAAACTAGCAATATTTGACCCAACAAATACATTACAAACATCAGTCAATGATTCCTAAAGCATCATTATCAAACTCTTAAGATAAAGGCTTCATATTTTATAGTTTAGCTGTTAAAAATGTGCCATAAATCATAAAAAGAAAATATAAACACAACCTCATATAAAGAACATGTGTTGTTTATCCTGTAAAATCATAGTTTTCTCAACTGTGCAATTCATAAAACATTAACAGACATTGATTTGTCTGTGAAAAGCTCATATCGACCGACCTTTTATTTATTCATTCTTGTTTACCCGTAAAATCAGTCAAGCTCTATTTGGGATAAATGTAGAAAATAATATTTAGTTTAAAACTGTCACATCGGCTTTTCACCCATGAAAAATGAAGCCAGATGTTTGGACCCACTGATAAATGAAGAACGTTGATGATGGATTGTTTCTTAAACACTAACGGAAGCATCTTACAGCCGATTGGAGCGGTAATGAGTCCGTGTGCATGCAGGGTCCTGGCGGGTGGGCGGGGCCAGAGACCCGCGTGCCTGTCACCTTATGTAAATGTGACTCTTTATTAATGGCAGGTCACTGGCTCTGCACCAATGGCTGTCGATGTGTCGATGGGGGCCGGACCTCCGCTGTGACAGTCCTGATTAGAGGTCGGGGCGCGAGGGTCATTTCAACAACTCGGCAACAAGAGGAGGTCGAGCTGCGTTCAATGACAACACTGCTGTTCCCTTCACTGTGACTTTGAAGAAGAGAGAGTGAATGTCCCACCAGTAGAGGGCAAAGCGTCTTGAATATGGACTCGATGGAAAAGGGGTTCTGTTATTGTTTGCACCTTTATGCCACATCCTGGAAATATCCCAGCTCGGCATGACAACGGCGTCAGAAATTCGGAATTTGATTAATATTTTAGGCCAATTCATCTGCATCCATTTATAGAAATCCTGATTGCCTGTTACTTTTAATATCATGGAGGAGGGGAACGGGACATTGGCAGTGTGACATTGTCATTTTCGAGTCTAAACTGACACCTGCGGCCCCCCCACCCCCCCGGTCGTCCCTCCAAATCCTCCGCCAGCACGACAATGGACCACAAAACCGACTGTGACCATACACAGCTTTGATTGCGCCGCCAATGGAATAATTAAGTCGTACAGCCGCCCCGTTCCGGAAACATCATTTGTAATTTCGACTTTCATTTGATTCTTGCAAATTAATATTTCTTCTCTCCGTCCAGCTCGTATCGAGTCTGGAACCCCTTCAGCGAAGATGAATGTTTTCCAAGATAGTTTTGAATCATTCGGTCCAGCTGTGGTTTTTTTTGGGGTTTCTTTTTTTTTTTTTATCCAGCGTTCGCGGCTGAAATAAAAAATACAAAGTGAATGCATCAGGAGATCTTAATGTGAGCATTTTAAGAAGTTAAGCCAAATCCGAAAGCATTCAGCGACAGGAAAAGAGAAAAGAAGAAAGAAAGAAGAAACTGTGATTTTGTTTTTGAGCTTTGTTTATTTCAAAAAGCTCTCCTCTCTGCCTGGTAGGGATTTCTGAATGTGATGTTAATCTCTTTATTATCTTTGAAAGCATTTCACCTATAGGACCTTGTGAATAAGCCTAATCTGAGGAAAAGTTGCAAAAATATTGAGTGCTGGCTGTGACTGATAAAAACATGTTTTTCTTCTTCTTCTTCTGTATTTCTCCCTTTTGGAGGAGAAACACGTTCTGTATTCTAACATCCAAAGAGCGAAAACACACTGTTATCGGGCTCCCTCAGTGTGCTCACACAAACACACACGTGCACAGGCATGTACAAGATTGCATACTGTACATTCTGATATGTCATATCTACAACATAGAATCTCCTCCACATGCATTATATCAACATAATCCATATACACACTCTCACATGTATGACTTCTGCATTGTTTTTTTTTTTGTTGCACAACACATCTGCACCCTCCTCCTCCTCCCACACGGGGGAAACATGCAGGGGACCCACTCTATGATAATATATTTCTTCCACCACATTGAAATTCCGTGAACGCCTCCTTCCCTCTTACTCACAGCATTTCAAAAGATTGTCCCCAACTTCAGGAAGGCAAGGAAATTGCTTTTAAGGGGAGATTTAAGGCTGAACATAAACATAGTGATGACTCTGATTTGGGGCCATAGTTCCATTCATTTCTCTTTTTTTCTTTTTTACTCCACAGGTCTGACATTTCATTGAGAAAGCGCACGCCGCGTTTTGGTCGTGATCCGATTTTGCAGATATCCCATCAATTTAAAATTGGGGTTAAAAAAAAGCCTGTGAAATGTTGTTAAAGGTTTTTACTGTGTAGATTAAATGTGTCATTAGTCTTGTGAAGGAGTGACCTTATTAGGAGTGTTAGCTCGAGGCTTAATGTTAAATCGGGGGCTGTCAGAACACGGAGAAGAGGCTGATACAGGAGACGGAAAAAACAGCCGAGCCTGGAGCTCGCTGGACAAATACAGTCGACTTAAGCAATGTATATTATGAGCAGAATACTATTGTGTCTGTTACTGCTGGGTCTGGGGCAACCCACCCAATGCTTTTTTTAATAGCACCTTGAATCTACCTCTGTGTATTTAGGGTGCTTGACAAATAGAATTTTCTTGCTGTATTGAAAGTAGTTATCGAGACCATAAAGCCACATTGAAATGTTTACTGATGTTATAAATCAAGTGAGGATAGTTGTTATGACTCATCAGACTTCCCTTCGCAGCCAGTGGAGGAGTTTTTGCCTCCAAATCAGACGATCTTTTAAACTATAGAACGTTTTCACATTTTTATTTGCTCTTTCCCGCTCAACTATATTTGAAAACATGGCTTCCGGTGCCATTATTAGAATCCTCCTGAAGTGTGTTTAGGTAAGTTTCGGTCCAGTCAGAACTAGAAGGTTGTGTCTGATGGTGTCAGCTTCCTGTTCAGGTTGTGGTGGAGATTCAGTTGCACTGTTTGTACTTGAACGCATCCAGAAGCTTGTTTTTTCCCTTGAGGTCCTTTTTTCTTCCACAGTCACTGGTTGTGTATTAAGCTCTGAGCTCTTCCAAAATGAGGGTGACCTACAACTTAATGCAGTGCCTGAATGCATCCTGTGACAGACGGAGGGACTGAAGCTGCTTCTGCTGCCGCTCATGCTACACCTCCTGTGTAAACACAGTGTAACCACCAGCTAAACAAAATAAGTATATTTGAGGACCCACAGTTTCACCATCTACTCAATACTGCACCGCGGCTGAGAACACAGAATCCCACAGGGCTCTGGCTGTGCAATTCCTGTTTTTTTTGCAAGAGAATGACTGAATAAAAAATGAAGGCGCTAAGGTTTCTGCCATTTTGGACTGTGCAGTGTGACCGGCAGCACCGAGGTCAGCGGTGTCAGGACAGTCTGCAGCTGCCGCAAACGGCTGACGTCACCGTTTTCAGTGTCAAAGGTCAGGAGAGCTGTACTTGTGTGACACAAATCTTTCATGTGGATACTTTACCGCCATGAGCGAGTCCTCAGTTTTGAAATTCTATTCAGTCCAGTTTCATTTCCACTAGTCGTGAGAAACATGTTATCTCAAGGCATTTTTTTTTTACAGAGTGAGGTCAAGACCTTGCAGTATTTTAGAGGAAATCTAAAAATGTTCCCTCCATGGGAAACCATGTGGCGGCAGTGGAGAGGAATAAAATATCTCCACGGGAAGAAACCACCAAGAGAAGTGGACTCGGGGTAGGCGGCCATTTTCCTTGATAGGTTTGGAGGAGAAGGGAAAGAGGGGGGGGGGGAGAGAGAGAGAGAGTAGAGCAGAGCGGTGGTGATGTGTCTAATGTTGGTGTGATTGGGTCCTTGTAGGTCGGCAGATGCTGTTTTAAAGTAATTGCAATGTAAAAAATAAAAAGACAGAACATGAACATTAGATTTGGGGACATTAATCAGAAGTTAAAAGTCGTAGGTTCGTAAGAAGGAGAATCAGGATCTGGCACAAACGTGTGATGAGCTGCAGCTTTATTTTTTCCTCTGTACTTCATAGCGAACACGTGTTGCATTTGGCAGACGACAAAACAATCCTCTAGCTTCTCATTCTCTTCACTCCATCTATTCCACCTGTCACCTCGGTCGCTTAGCTGCGAACGGCTTCGCGAATAAAACCCGAGCGTCGAGAGCGGGAGACGCCGAACCGCAACTCCCACCGCGCCCCCATCCCTCGTGGGAAGGTGATGGATAATTGTGACCTCCTCCATACCTGGATTGTTTCTGTTCCGCCAGACTCTACCCACCAGACATGGTACACCCACTTCCATATGGCATCTCGGCTCAGGGAAGCCAAAGGGCTCTCGGTTCGCTATTTCCAGCCAAGGAGATCATGTAGGTGTGCAGTCTGCGAGTTTCTCACTTAAAGAGACTGTCAGTTTTAAGAATGCGACTCGGCAGCAGAGACCAGATGGAGACGACTGCTGTGTCTGTGGACACTGGGTCTATTTTCCTTTTGGCCTGAGAGTATAACTTGGAAGATGAGGTGGCAAGAGGCTGTCAGAGGGTGAGTCAGAAGGTGCAGGGGAGCTGGGCTCAGTGATTTCTGGTGCCTTCAAAATATTACCGACAAGGAATTTTATCTTTTACTCACCAGTTCCTTTTGGCAATAAAACACAAAGTGCTTATAGGGAATCAAGAAATTGGGTGTTTTATAGGTTCTTCATGTAATTGTTGTGTTAGTATCGGTAGTTTATACAGTTAAATAAAGAACAGTCTTATAACTGTTTTCAAATTGACAATCTTCAGTGTTGTGACGTTGATATTTTGGTTAGACTGTATTTGTGTTGGTGAAATTTACCTTTCAAGATCAAAAAGTTAAAAATAACTATATACACACATGTGCATAATAAGAGACATTATACAAGTTCAGTCGCTTATATTTTTGTTTCATATTTTTTCAATTACTCACAGTTTTGGTAAATTGTTTGACTCCTGGCCAAACACAGCGAGACTGAAAATATCAATTGAAGGCCACATAGGAGAAGGTGAGGAGCGAAACAGAGCACCGCCACGGCTCTAACACATCAAATCAAAAGGAGGTCATGAAATGTAACCTCTTGTTTCCACCTGCGTAACAGGAGCAGAACAGTTGAGGTGAACCACAGGAAAACACCTTTTACCACGAGCAGTTGTTAAATGTCTGACACGAACGCCCAAAAGAGGCTGCAAAAAAAACGAATCAAACACACAGGGAAATTAAATCATCCCGCTGTGTTGCACTGACCTTCACATCTGTGAACATGCGCCATTCACAAAATCAAAATTGGATTTTTTTTTTTTTTTCTGATTTAACAAAGCAAAAGGCTTGACTGTTCACGTTACGGCGCTCAGTACAACGCACAAGGACGCCTGCTTCGGCTCGTTGCTGCTTTTTCATGGAGATCAATTCAGAATGGGCTGATCACAATTTAATCCACGGGCGTAATTGTAAGACTGGGGACTTCTTCTGTGCTCCATGTTAATCTCGCTCTGCCCGACATTGTTTCTTGCTGTTTCCCAGGCTTTTCAAGGAAGCCGGGTTCTCACAGATGTCAGTGTTTCCTGTGCAGTGCGCCTGCACGGTTTGGAAGCCCTCCATTGTTTGTTTTTTAAGGTTGTACGTGGGAGAGGGAATGAGTTTAAATACTGTATGAATAACACTTTTGAAACATGAAAAGGTTTAATGTGTTCAAAGCCTTGGGGGCTTTTGTATTGTGCATGACAGCTTTTTCAAAAGCATAGATTGTATTAATTTGTATAAAGTTAGCCCCTGGGGCAATGGCCGGTATTATTTGGACGCTGGATATCTGTCTTTCGCCGTTTACTATTTACAGTCCGACTAGTTTATAGCACATGAGTCGAACTTCTTCCCAAACAAATACACAAAAGACAAACAGCGATACTTTTCTTCGGGGTTTTAGGTCCAGATGACCCTTTGGCTAATTTCTAATAACTGCTATCTCCATATATGTATGCTGATAAATTCTAAAGTCAATATATTCAATATATTCAGACTCTTTTTCTCTCCACAAAGCCTGCTCCCATGTGATTGGTCGAACTAGACATGTACAGATACACACAGTACAGCAGATGACGTACACGTGTGCATATAATCACATGGTTCAGTCTCTGTAAGGCTATTATTTCACTCCTTCCATTCTCAGCACACACACACACACACACACACACACACACACACACACTCTTGCATTTGCATTGGAGCTAATCCCAGAGGTGTAATCAATGTGGAAATACTTGGCATCAGCAGTATGACAGCATGCTGCAGCACAGCTAGCATGGCAATGAGTATCCAGCAAATCAAGGAATGGGAACCTTATTAAATAAAAGCGGGAACGGTCAATAGCAGCTATTGACGAGTCCATAGAAGCTGCGCGCTTCAAAGGCTTTTTAAGGCGTTTGCTTTTTACCAACCCAGCAGGGGGACGGGTCTGCCCAGTCTGTGTCAAACTGGAATCCTTGAATGCTAATGCTGCATCCTTGGGAGGTAACTTTGTTGTGCTCCACAAACGAACTTCAAAAACCAAATCAGAAATCAGCTCATTGACGGATCCTTGGAGTCCTGGATGTTTTTAAATACACACAGACAACACGCACTGGAGAGCGATCGCACAAATGCACTCACACAAACCGTAACCAACGTGTGCAATGTCCGACAGCCTGAGAGTTTGTCAACATCAGGAGTCGTAATCAATGAGAGGCATTCAATTAAAGGTCCATTTCGGTCTTTGGCTGTTTTGAGTTCTTTGCTTCCAAGGGGCAGCAGCGACGGGAGCAGCAGGAATTTAGTGAAATGATTTGGTCTCGAGTCCTTCCACCTGTTTCCTCTTTGTCCCGCTCACACTGTCAATATGTCCTTTTGCCACAGCTCAGTGCTCCACAACCAGAGAAGGGTTATAATGCATGACATTAACTTTAATGAATCAGATTTAAGGCTCTCGTGCTTGTATTTCTTGCTGCTTCAAAACTGCAGGCGAGACGGCTCGTGTAACGACACTGTCCACGGACAAAATGGATTTGTGTGATTCCTTTCATGGTTGTGATGTGACAACTGGAGAATGGATAAATCTAAGAGAGGAGGATAAGCCACTGGAAGAGTTTGAGCCTTTAAAACTTCTTAGCATTCGTGTATTCGAATCAGAGTCGGAGACGAATGAACTTGAACATGTTCAGATCATTTTCAACAATAATCCAGAATGAATAGACGGACTTAGCGATGACGGCTGGGAGAGAACTCTACATGTCTTGTTTGTTTAGATGAGCGCAACAGTTTAATTCAGTTTGCTCCCTCTCGTGTTAATCACGTAAAATTAAAGGCTTTTGGGAACAGAATCCAATAAAATCTAGACATAGAATTAACATGTAAAACCAGACGTGTCATTTCAAACTGTCCTTTTGAGCTTCTCGTCATCTGTATCATCAGCAGTTTGACGTCACTGATGTCTTTCTGTGTTGGAAACTTATTTTCACTCTTTGGAAATTCAATTTCTCTGCAGCGGCGAAATGTGCTACAACACGAGAAACTCCTGCAGGTTGACTTGGGCTTTTGAAACTCTCTGAGGGGCGACTCAAAAAGAAACACTAAAAACAGGCTTGAAGAAAAAACTCTGTAGCATAGCAACAATCTGGCTAGGAACTGAAAATGTGCACACGTGTCCTCATCTGTTAGAAAGCCATCGGAAGACTTGACGACCCCGTCTGTCATGTAGGACTTTAACCACGTTGTCTTAGTAACACACATGCACAGGGAGAAGGGGACCAGGGGAGCCGTGAGCGGAGATGCGGTTTGATTCCTTCTCGTCATTTTTCCAACCTGTGAAAATGTTCACCGCAATCAAGACCTTGCTCATCTGAAAGATTATCGATCGATCCGTCGTGGCTCATTCCACAGCAACATTTGAAGTCCCTGAATTAATTTTCGGTCTGTGGAAACCATCACTTATTTAACACAGACCTCAACCTTAGAGTCACCCTTGAATAATTCGAAAGCAACTTTTGCCTGCCGCTGCCAACCCGAACCACTTTTACACCGACATGAAATGTGCTGTAGCCTGACGGAGCGAACGTGTCCTGTTGCCGTCTTCAAACTTTCCACATTAACGCTTTTGACCTGAGTCATCTGAGCACGGGGCGGGCGGTGGGCGGGGGGGTCGGCCTCTGAATCCACATGCAGCACAGTCCCCGCAGATTGATGTGACGCTGGAGTGAGTCACTCCATTGATTCCATCTCATGGGGCATTCGATTCAGAAGATCATAACACCTACAACAAGATTGGGTTGGCATGTATTTTCTCCGTCGGGTCAAAGAGGCTCAGGCCATAATTGTTTCTTATTACTTTTAAGTTCTAAAAACACACCATTGTATCATATTCCTGACGGGCGCTCGATATCGTGCACACTTCACTGACATAGGTCAATTTGTTTCCATGCGATTCCTTTACTGCTGTCCTTTTATTGAGAAACTCTATTCTGTTAGCCGTGAACCTTTTAATGTATAAAATGTGATGGAGGTGGCCCATGAAAGGCTTTTTTCTTGCCTTTTGTTTGGTGCAGGCAGACATTATACGCGCTGTCAAGACCTTGTTGGGTTCAAGGCTCTCGGTGAAAGCTTTTTACCGCACTGACAGGCTTTTGACCACATCAGGCGATCGTCTCTTATTCCGCTCATGACTCTTTCACTTCCTTGCATCCTTTATTGCATAATCCTAAAGTGAGGAGAAAAATAACCTGAACCCTCACGGCTCTGCTCAGGTAGCCTGAAGTTCCACCAAACCAACTCTGGTTGTTTTGTGCACAGAGTGTAAAGGAAGGCTGGAGTAAAGTCATAGCACTCAGAGGTTTCAAATTGCACCTACAACTCAGGACGACCAGAGGAGCATTGGTTCTTATCAGATTTCCTGGTGGTTAAGCAGAGTTAAAGTGTTTGTTTAAGGCCATCAGGTTTCTAACTTGCAGTTAACTCTGTCCAACACCTTTCATTGTACAGTTGACCCTGTGTTCACTTGCATATGACAAATAAAACTCCAAACTAATGAACGCAATAATGCTTTAGTTCATAAATGAAAAGTCACTTAAGTTTAGTGCTCTAAAGGAAGTGCACAGTAAAGCTTAAGGTTTACATTCACCACAGGGTTAAGTTTAAGACTTTTTTTATTTGTCTTAGCATCACTGTTTATATTCTAATCGCCTGGTAAAGCTTGAAATGTTCTGAGAGAATCGGACCATGGAGGGAATGGATTCACGTCATCTGACCAGTTAGAGCAGCCTCCCGTTTACACAGCGTCTGTTGTCTGTAATCGCATCTTCTCCCCGTGAATGTAATTTAAGACAGCATGGACACGTGGTTTCAAACATCCACATGGAGGGTCTCCTCAGGTTTTCCGGCATCGCGGCCAACGGCGCTGCATCTCTCCCTCCGCCACGAGCCGCGGCCGCGTTCAGAGACCACGTCTTGCAGGGGCAGAGTTCTGGCCCTGCCTCGACTGCCAATTATCCCCAAAGCAGAGGGCTAATTAAAGTTTGATTAAGTTCAGAGTGTTCTTGTGGATATGCAGAAAGGGGGGATCGGGAGGGGTCCCGCCAAAGATCACACGGTCTCTGTCAGAGGCAGGCACTGTGAAATTGGATTGTTGGCCGTTATCGACCTTTGACCTCAAGTTCAATGGCGCTCGGTGAATTCAGCAGCAGGGAAAAAAGAAAACTCGCTCGAGGGAAACAGCGGTGCATTTGAACGTCCGTTGTCGGGGAGAGAAAAGTGAGAAAAGAGCCTTTTGCTAATGAGGTCTGTAAGGGACTAGAGTGTACAGAGGGGGGAGTTTTTATTTGGTCGGACCGAGCAATGTAAGCGAGGAGATAAAAAAATGCACAACTTGTATGGTCCACATTTGTCCTGGCGACAAGCGAGAGCTCAAACAGCTTCTATTTGTGAATTCTCCACAGCTTCTCTGTGTGGGCAGAATTGTGCTGTGTCGTAAAGTGCGTCCCTCTGGGAGCTGAGTTGCAGGTACGGAGCGGTGGACGTGTTGCCCCCATAAGGGAAACAACTCAGTCGGCAGCAAGGTGCGTCATTACAACCCGACAAAAGTCCTCCTCCTGCTCCCTTCTTACCGAACCTGACACACCGGCAAAGGGGGGTGGGGTGGGGGGGGGGCCTGTGTTACTAATTCATGACACACACTCGCATATTAATGACACCTTTTCATTGCAAGGGAACATATGCACGAGGCGGCTCCGGGTTGTGTTTTTAAAAAAAAAACAGGAAGAAGGTGAGGGCGGTCAGGTGGAAGAGCGGAAGACGACGGATGGCGGCGAGGCGGGGAGAACACACTAATGGCAAATTCAGGAGGACTCTGCGCCGCAACTTCTGCAGTTAGTTTAAAGTGGCGGCGGCGGCGGCTTCTGTGGGGTTAGAAGAGGTAATTATGATAATGGACAATAATGGCGTTATAAGTAAGCACTAATGAAGACCGAGCACGAGCACAGTGCAGCACCTGACCTCCACATTCCTCCGTGGATTCAACCCGACTCGATTCCGAGGTGTGAAATCTCCCTCGCTCGGCTCAGGGTTTTTTCCGTGTTGAGATGCTCCAGCCTGAATCTTTTAAGCTTCGGCTCGGAGGCTCGGGTGCAGAGCGAGAAAAAGCCCACGTTGTTTCAGCCCCACACTTCCACCTGCTCTCATCTGACTAGATTAGCTCCTCGTGCTTTCTTTCTCCCAACAACCCCGCCCTTTCCCTCTTTTGATATTTCTTTCCCTCCTCCAAGGAAAATCCAGTTTCAGCACTTCTAAAGCTGATCTCCCCCCCCCTCCTCTTTTTCTTCCAGACTTGGCTTGGGGGTGGGTAAGGAATGAAGGGCTGTCTGATTCGGTGTCTGCACGTCAACCTGAGCACCGGGCTTTTTATTCTTTTCCTTTTCCAGCATGCACAACATTGGCCCCCCCCTTACCCCACTTTAATGATTCCTTTTCCCCCACTAATATGTCCCTCTGCAACTGTCCTCTGCTCGGGGTTTTTTGTGCTTCTCAGTCGCGCCGACATCTTCATTTATCAACGTCAATCTCCGGTTTCCAAACTCAACAGGCTGCCGCACATCGATTACCACTGAATAAAGAATAAAGCACGATGCAAATTTCAGATAAAGGTCGATAACAGAATAATAAGCGTAAAAAACGCGACCTCTTAATGAATGTGTAAATATTGCCCTCTGCTCCCGGACATAAAGGATGAACGTGGACCGAGTAAGGAGAAGCGGTTAAAAACAAATCCACTGTGCTGCTGCCAAAGCCCGAGAATGTCATCACTCAGGAAGAAGAAGAAAAACAATATCAAAACTGAGTCAATATATGAGGTACCAAGAGATTTCCAGCCGTATGAAAAATGCAAATGAAGACATTAACAGCAGCATGTTGAAATAATTCATCGTTAACCTACTTGCTAATTGTGCCACACCGTCTGGAGTCTGGATGCCGAGACCTTGGAGGAGCATCTAACGGCAGAATTGAGCGGAAAAAGATCCTGCTCATCCCCGGCCGCTGCCGCCACAGCGTTTAGCATTCTCCATTTTTGGTTAAGCAATCATCCCTTTCCCAGGCGAGGAAGAGAAGAAGTCATTTTTGGACACTGGCACCTTAATAAAAAAACATGAGAGAATTCCAATTTACCTGATACCCATTCTTCTTCTTTGGCCCTGAAAACAGAAGCCACAATGGCAGGGAAGGCTGTCAAGCAGAAAATAAGTGTGTCTGTAATTATACGCATAAGCCCTCCCATCGCTAAAAACACCACACTGATCCAGCCACACACACACGCACACACAAAGATTCAGGTTTCAGAAGTGATGTGGCACCGGGAGAATCGTCTCTGCTGTGAAGTTCGGGTTGTGATATTCTGACAGGGACTCGTTTCTCTGTACTTTGTCTCGCCGCTGTGGGACGACACCACGGTTACATCATCGCTTTTTTTAACATGTGACGCAACCACAGTTCATTATGAAAACCCAGGCAGCAGTTGAACCGTGATCCGTTCATTTTCCTTGATACCGAGCTCTTTCGGTTTTTTGAATCCTTGGCAATGCGAGGCTTTTGGTTTTCAGGCTCACAGCTGCATGTTCCCTCTTTTTTAAAAAACAAGTCATTTCTTTGCATTATTCCTCGCTTCCTGCGGGAACTGTAGATTTGACTCTTTGCAGACTTAATTGCAAACATTTGGACTTGACGCCCCTGAGCAATGGAGAACCACCTCCCAATAACAAAGAAGACAAGACGAATACAACGGTTACATGCAAACCCTCGCACCCTATGAATATTTCATTACTACATCCATGAATTTTAATGGACAGCACTCAGAGATCTGAAAGACGAGGAATTCAGTCGCAATATGCTAAAGACCCGAGACGCATTGATTTTCTCTCAGCAATTTCGAGATTTGATAAAACCTGAGACTCGACTTGGCTCGTGTCGCGAACACATTAGTCCCTTAACTTGAAATTGTGTCAAGAACAGTCATGGAACTTTCACTTTTGTCGGCTGACTTGACACCTGATTTGTGCTTTTCTCACACGACCCATCACGTGTTTGATTTACACAGCGACTTTTAAAGGAGCCTTTTTTTTTTCTGCTGGCAATATCAAACATGTCACATACACACACTTGAGCCGTTCTTTAGACGTGACCTGCTGGAAAAGGAACCGCGGGGTTCAGTGCATGTTTGAAAGCAGCTATAGATGTGGTATATTGCAGGGTATTGCAAAAACAAGAGGAAGTGAAAGTCAAGAGACATTAACACACATCTGATTTGAGGCCTGTGCACCACCACTCGTGGACAGCCACTGCAGGATGAGACCCAAGATTGTGCCAATTTAGTGGAGACATATATATGAAATTTGTCTTTTAATGAGAATATATATATTTTTTTTCTTTCAGTCACTTCATTTTAGAGAAAATCAAAGTCTGTATAACCTGCAGAAGAAAATGGCCGATGTGTCAGAGCTGCTCTTAAATATCTCAAAGAAGGTCAGTGGAGCTCATGTCTCTTTTCAGAGGAGCCGAGCTTCCTGCGACGAGATGATGATTAACTTGACACCTGACTTCGACCTGTCTTTACTGCCTGGAACTTGACTCAGACTCGCAGAGTTGACTTCAGTTGTTGCCTGGACAGATGTTCCCTGTGACCTGGACTCTTTTAAAAGCTGCCGTTCCCTCTCACTGTGACCCTCTGGTCACCAGCGAGCTCCTGCTACCGGTGTCACCGCCACTGGTACAAAGGCTGACATGTGAGGTGACACACATGTCAGCCCCCCCCCCCCCCCCCTCCTGGGCACACACAGGCGATATAAAAGCTCTGGATGTTTTGTAGTGGCTTTTATTTATTTTTTTGATATGCCCGTCTAGTGAGAGCAACGAGCAAGAAATTGGTCATCTGGTACAGTTGTAGTTAACCAGCGTGAGAGCCCGGTCGAGCAGCATGTTGGTTGGCGTTTTCTTGTGTAGCTGATCAAACGGCAGCTCTTATTTTATCTGTGATACATTTTCTGCACAATTTTCCCCCCTGTCAGCGAGCGGTGAGTGGTTTCATCAGCCCTTATGTCTCCTCCGCTCTTTGCACTACACGGGTGAGCATCTTTGCTTTTGATTCCTGGCTAACTCGATGGGCCTTTTTCAGACCCGGCTACATTGTGAGGGTGGGGGTGGGTGGGGTGGGGTGGGGGGGGGATGAGAGCAGACAGAAGACGGTGACGTTTTTTTGTGAGTGTGATCACGTTACACATGAAGAACAGTCTTTAAGCAGCAGAGAAGGACAAAAGCAGGACTTGAAGAAAAGGAACTTTTTTTTTATTTGAAACAAGCAGAGGAGGAAATGAAAAGAGGGGTGAGGCGTTATGAAAGGGGGGGGGGAGAGAGGGGAGATTGCCCCAGCTGGCTCAGTCTGCTGGGAGCAGGTAGAGTATTTGGGTCAGCACATTGCATCATCAGCGTTTCTTCCAACCTGCCGGAGCAAATGGGGAAGAGGCCGACCTGCTCGTCGAGCTGCATTATTAAGAGTTTGTGCCCGTGTGTGTACTGTGCTCGCTCTCTCTATACAGTACAGCATGTACACACGGGCTTACTGTAACTGTACACAGAAGTAAAAACTCTTTGTCAGCCTAATTCTCCAGCAAACACAGACGAGCACGCTCAACAGAAACACTCGAGTGTGTTTCATAAGACGACTTCTGCTTCATGCATCTCACCCAACATTGATGATGTTGATCATGTGGGTCCTCTCTCTCTCTCTCTCTCTCTCTCTCTCTCTCTCTCTCTCTCTCTCTCTCTCTCTACATGCTAAAATACAGTCATCCATTGTTCTTCTCAACAGTCAAGATATGGAACCTATCGAAACCTTGACTTTACCACAAAAATTCTACTTTTAAAAACCGTCTCTGAAACGGTAAAGGCTGATATTCTCCAAACAAAACATGGGATCTGATGTATCCACACTGTTTTTGTGTATTCAGATTATAATCCTGACTCATAATCCCATTTAGAAACTTCCAAAACTTTTCAATTAACCAAATGCAATTTAGGCTCAGAATTGTCAGGCTACTGTTATATTGCAATATAAGCATTTTAATCTGTTTTTATAATTGAAGTAAATTATACGAATGCAGAATGCAAATACAAAAAAAAAATTTGGTTGCACTGCGAGAGGGAAAGACCCGGCCCTATTTTTAACTGCGCACGGTATTGATGATTTTGCAGGGCTGTGTGTGTAACGCCTGCATTTTAATTGCATATTTGTGGCATTGGGGAATAAACGCAATTAACTCAATGTGGGTGGACTTCAATCACAAAGATGCACTGTAGTGAGAAAAAGGTTGTTAGAAGGTAATTATGACTTTGTGATTATTCATTATGCTGCATCCAGCGTGTGCGTGTGGATCTGTGGCAGCCGGCATGTACGTACAGTGTCTTTTTATATTTCATTATCAAAGAGGGAGCCGGTTGAAATGGGCATCTTGTGCTGTTAACAAGGATATTTTAGATTATTTTTTTCAAACACTCTGCATTTTTATTCCACTTTCTCCTCAGTGATTAACCATCGGGAAAGTATTTTGCTGACTGTTACCGATTTTCAGCCCGAAAGTAAAGTTAATTGAATTTTTATCGGTCCTAAAGTGATCTCAAGGTATAAATAGTATTTCTTTCATTTGCCAGATTTGAATTAGAGAAACAATGCTCCTACATGACTTCCTTCCACTCACTTTACTTTTCTTTCCTTATGTCACATGGTTTAATTGCCATATATCATCATAAAATACATTTAAAAAAACAAACTCCTTATATAAAATGAATGCTGCCTTTTATTGAAACATCTATTACTCCGGATATTGACTGTAAAGAATTGATCTATTGGCATTGGCTCATAAATATGGAAACTTAAAACTGTCTTTATAAAAGGAGCTGAACCCCGTGACCCCCGACGGTCAGCAGGGAAGTCCCCCCCCCCCCCGCACCCTTAACTCACTGCTCGACCCCATAACTCTTCATCACGCGTCCACAGCTCCACCCATGCCGCTCCCGCTCCGAACAACGGAGGCCCACTCGGAGGCCCCGGGGCCCCGGAGTGGGATCCATCACACCTCGCCGTGTGGGATGAGGAATGGGCCGCCGTGCATCACCCTAATAGTCTGAGCCGTCAGGGGCGGGGATGAGCCAGGTTCTCCCCACGCCGTGCGGGGGCTAAGTGCTCGGGGAGGTGATGGAGGAGCGCTCTGTGCAAATGCATGACATGGTTAATGCTCTGCGCCGCATCAGAGACCGACCATCACTCTCCACCTGGCAGCCGGAGATGGTGACGAGTTGTCTTTTGAAATTACACCGCTCTCACTTTCACTGACATCCCCCCCGCCAGATTGTTACTGGAGGAATTTATAAAGTTTGTCTGATCATTCAGGACTATGATCCAGGACTTTATTGAGATTGTGTAGAAAATTGAAATATGACATGTATTTTAGTGAGCGGTCACTTGCATCGATTCGTCATTTGAAAGTGTGAGATCTTATTTCCATATTTATGTTTCATGCACATTTCCATGTTATTGTTTTGCTTGTTCCCCAATAGGACATAATATCTGCAGAGCGGTACAGTAACATGTATATTCGAAGCATCCGGCTGCTTGACACGGCGTCCTGTCATCGCCCCTGACACTCTGAGCTGATAACCGTTGTGACCACTTGACGTGACGCTGGCCTTTAACGCCTCCCACCCCCCCCCAGATATCCCAGATGCACGTGGGTCCTCTTTGTTACGGAATTGCAGCAGGCTCCAGTGTGACACATGTCAAAGTGCTAGAAAATGAAGATCTGATTCACTCCACTACCTCTCGCTCGCCTCCCCCCCCCCACTCGCCGTCTCTCTTTCTGCCTGAAATCAATCTATTACTCAATCCGTCTTTCCACAAAGGTGCAGTGGGCACTTGCTACACGAAGGAGCGACTGATGGATCCTGAGACAAGGCGGCAATTTGACAACGTAATTCTGATTTGGTGAAATTGAAAGATGACTCCCGGAGGGCAGACGGGGGACGAGGGACTGAACCGTCGTGTCAAAGCGACAAGTGCACTAATTTAATTTGAGCCTAAACGACGGGGCCTTTTTGCATGAGGAGGCTGAGGCCGGCGGGGTGCCTCCTGTGTCGCTCCTCTCACCCACACATTACGCCAATAACATGGCCGCATTACACCTGTCGGGATGAAGAATAGCCTCTATTTCCTGGAGACAATAGTAAACTCACAGTTGTAGCGTCTTCATTGCCGCGCTAATATGCTTCCCGATAAGGGAAGTCTGAAAAAGCAATGTTCCTTATATATGGGAGACACACATTCCTCATCCGGGCCTCTGCTCCAGTTCCACAGGAGGCTGTCGAATGCTAATTCTCCGATAGAGCTCGACATGCAGCGATTCAGCTGTTTTCTTATCTGACACCGTTTCAGGTTTTCTATCGTATACACTTACAGACTTTTACATCAGGTACCTGCTTCCACGCCCCATTGCTTTATCATCTTTTCGGTTCATAATTAACACAACGAACGTGATGCTGCACCGAAGAAGACTTGGAACTAGAGATTGACAATATTTACTGGAGTTATAATCCACATGGGAAGTAGGGTAATTCAGTCAGTCGCCCTCTGCTGGTCATTCGAGAGAACAGAGGTTTCAGGCACTTCTGCATTGGCTTCAATCTCTGGACCAGGATTCCATTTTTAAATACAGTCTATAGCTCCTCACAAAACCACTTCACCTATGCTACAAACAAAAACTGTTTGTCTTCTGGCTTCCTCTTGTTAATTTTTGTAATTAATACTCAGGATTAGGATCCTGAAAGTGCACTTTATTTTCGAAGGGACGGAGCCTTTGTAGGGTAAGGAAAATGGAATCAAAGATGAGAAAAAAGTCTGCAACATTCTCCCATGGCGTCACCGCCGTCCTTTGACAAAAGTATGTCTGTCGTGAGCTTGTGGCCCACCAGCACTTTCCACGTCGGGGGAAATTAAAGCTCGCCAAACAGATTAGATGTCACTGTGCTGAAAACGCAATTTTTCATCTTTACCCGCCACTAATCTCAAAGGGCGAGGAAGGGATCTTTCAAGACAGGGGGTTTGGGAGAGAGTGGGAGAGAGTAGTGGAGCAGGGAATGTGTGTCAGCAGAGTATTAGGTGGGCTCTGGAACAAAAACTACAGTTGTTTTCCCAGTTGAGGGGATGGCTGTCAGGGTTGCTGTTCGGGGACAGTGGAGTGCTCGCAGCTTATAGCCTGGCTGTGACATACAGTATAGGTCCAGTGTGTGGGGGGATGAGGTCCGTCAGGAGGAAGGGATAACACACAGCGTCCAGCCAGATCTTCGGGGAGGCAGAGGAAATATGGCTCACCGCAGATAAGCCTCACTGTCACTTGGCGTTGACGGCTATTAGTCCCGGCGTCCTGGTTGGCTCGCCGGCAAAGCTCCACGTGTCACCAGGCTGTGTTGATGGAGGAGCAGGCGCCCGTCCGGCCCAGGAGAAAGGATGCATATTGACTTCTCCCTCTTTTTATATATGGCGCCCTAATAGACGGCCTCCCCAGGGCTCCTCTGCCATGCGAGCACCGGAGCACCGTGGCGTGTAAACCACGAAGAAAAAGATCGGAGGAGGGACGTGGAATAAATTGGAGTTGCGGTTCGTCGTTGCACAGGCCAAGCAGTGATGTTTGTGATTTGTTAAATGTGTAACCCGTGTGAGTTAACACAGCGTTTGTGCAATTTGTTGCGTTGTAAAGCACTTAGTGTTGTTTGGTTGAAAGGTTCAACAAATAAGATTGACCTTGACTCTGCCGGCGTCCTTCCTGTTCCACCCTGTTGCGGCATTCCATTTTGTTCCGTGATGAATTTATGTATGCACGAGGGTTCCACTCGCCTTTCCAGTCATTTATGTATTCTGGACGGGAGGGGGGGAATAATGTCTGGTTGACCTTCGTGTCGGATATGCTCGGTCGGATCATCCAGCTATACAAACTGCGGAGGAACCAGGAGGGGGTTGGGGGGGCAGACAAGTGTAACACCTGTTTTGGAGACAGAACAAATATCCAGCCCACTTCTGTGAACTCCTTCATTGCCGCGGCCACTGAAGCGCAGGCCGGCGAGCACATTAATCAGTCAAGAGACTACATCCATCTGTCGCACGGGCACAGCTCGCTACATGCAGGGGGGGGGGGCCCGCGAGCTGTTGGCACCTGCCGCCGCCTGTGTTGTCTCCCATTACTTCTGCCCATTTTGACTGTGTTACCTATCAGGCAAGCTGGTGAGGGGGAGCGACGAACTTGGAGGGGGGCTTGCTGTCAGGGGGAGGCTTGTTTAGCTCTCCGGGCCGATGATGAAGGGGGGGGTTGGGGGGGTTGGGGGGCGTTGATGCATGCACATTGCGACGGTGCAGGAATCAAACCGAACTTTCCACATACGTTCACGTTTATCCCACTTGATTGTGTTCTCCCGCTCATAAATACAACTCCACTGAGGACGCGTTTTTACCGACTCATAAATAAACATACGCACATAAACAAATACTTCTTGTTCGCATAAACCTGCAAAAACATATCAAGGACAAAACAAGGGAGGATTCAGGCTCGTGCAGGTCTTCAATTTCCTATTAAGTCTGCTTTGCACGTGGGACGGCACAAACTTCCGATGCAAAATTATTCATGACGTTTGATGCAAAATATGTTCATTTCAAAGCCGGTGTCATTTATTTTATTTTTTTTTCATCCCCCCCTGCACAGCCAGATTTGACAAGCACAAGTTGAGAGCGGCCGTGTCTCAAAGCTGCTGAATACGTAAGTATGGACTCTGCTTCGTAACTCCCTCAGCGTGGAGATACAGTCGCAGAAGCCACGTGAAACCAATTTGTTGCAAATCTCTGCAGCACTTGTTTATACCTCTGTCCTGCCCACGTCGCCAATCTGGGATTTGTGGAACCTCACATCTCATGTTGGGAGATAAAACTCATGAATTGCTCTTGTTGCTGTTTACCACATCCACTGGAAACACATTAACGGCGATGACAGTTACACTGATCGCCCGCTAATATGGTTTCGTGCAGAATCATTCATATGCAAATGCTGGTAAATAATTTGTATACAGTCGTGGAGAGGTCCGATTAGCAGCCTCGGTTCATACATGACGGGATCATTTAAAAGTGCAGCCTGCTGTCATGTGCTTAGCGTCTCTTTTGGACGGCCACAGTGTCAATCAAGTTCAGGGCTTTGTGAGTTAGCTTGTGCTTTGGAGGTTTTGCAGCTTGTAACCGTCGCCATGTTCATGGAAAAAAGGCTGTACAGGGATTTTAGTAGGAATAATATTTAGTGCGTGTGTGTGTAAGATGTGCTCAGTATCTCCACATACAACTTTGTTCTTTCTCGTGCAAACATCCTGCCCCTGTGACACTGTGACCTAAGCTTAACCCTGTGTTTAATATTGTATAGGCTTTGCCAAGCAAAAAAGAAATGTGTCACAGAAGTTGCCACCACATCTCTGAAAATGAGAAAGTGTCCACACACACACACGTTGCCACAGTGCAGCCCTGCAGCAGGCGTTTTCCACCAAGTGGGATTAAACATACAAACAGTGTGGTGCTTTATCATCATTATTAAAAATGCAAAAAGTGGGGGAGGGGGGAAGAAGCAGCAGTTAAATCTCTGCTGTGTAACCATCTGCACCCGAACACGGAGCGGCAGCATCTCCGCCATCTCCTTGTGTTCACAGCTCACAGGTGTAAATACACAATATCCAGTTAATAATCCAGTTTTTTACTCCCTTAAATGTTAAATACACCCAATTTGAAATGACTATAGAGCATTGAGCAGCTGATTCTGAAGTATCTTTCTGCTGCCTACTCTCTGGTGGGCACTGCCTAACAGGAAACCTGGGAAAAAAAATCACTAATGCTGATATCATACATTAAAAGTAAACAGTACGAGAACATGACCCGAGTCTGAATAACCAGTTGTAGAGGCAGTTATAGATTACACCCTGTATTATGTATTGTCCTGTATTGTTTCTTTATTAGTGTGCTGTGAACATCATCCAGGGTTTGATAAACAGCTCTCCTGTAAAGTAAGTGCTTTTTCCCATTTTTGCATCTAATGTGTAGGAACATAAATCACACAATCAGCGTGGTATTGTATCCGTTTCCCCTGCAGGGCAGCCGCCACACACTCCTCCATTAGGCGGAAATCCTACAGAATATAAATACGTCGGATCCCTATTTGCACCTTTCTTCAAATGGCATTTAAGCCCACAGAGGTACGGCAGCTGTTTTCATTGGACGACTGCACCTCTCAGGGTGTGTGCTCCTCCCCGCCTCTACACATCCACCTCCGAGTACTGAGACATCTCCCCTTCCGGCGCCTGAATGAAAACAGCCAGTCGCATACTTTACATGCACAGTCAACACGTATGGTATTAGTGCTCACAACGCCGGAGCTGCGTGGTTCATACATGTGGGAGAAGATTAGCATAAAACCCACTCTTTCCTCATGAAAGTGCCCGTTGTGGAGCGGGGACGACATCGCTCCTGGGCGGGGGGGGGGGGAAGGTGTGTGTGTGTGATATTTGGATTAAAATAAAAAATTCAAAGTGTTGTTTTCCTGCTTAAGCAGGCTGTAAGCAGCGTGTTCTTCCCTCTGCCCAGTTCAGCTTCCCAGTTCCTCCTGCGGGATGTCAACATATTCCCAGGCTGAACGAGTTCTCCAATTCCTCCGGCGGGTTGCGGGTCTATCTTGGGGTCTCGTCCCAGTTGTGCACGCCTGGAAAACCTGCAATGGAACAAGATGCCTGAAACCACCTCAACAGGTGCAACATGTTCTAGAGCATCTTTGGACAGATTAACGTAGACACAGGTTGTTGTTAGTCTTGACACTCACTCGCTCATGCTCACGGAGGGGGTCCAGCTTGCGTGAGCGGACGGTAAATAACTCGACCGTCACAACCCGCAGCAGCAGCAGGTCGTCCTTTGGCCTCAGCACTCTGTGATTTGAATAATGATATGAAATCATGTTCCCAGGGAATTCTCAAAACCAACATTTATCCAAATGGGACTGAGGAGTGGCCCCATGCTGTTGTATTGTCTGTGGCAAACAAAACATATGTTTGTGCCACCTGGAAGTTGTCATTTTATAAAAATAAATCAAAAAAGAAAATCAAAGTTTTATGATAATTATAAGTTTTACCAAAATAAGTACAAAACCAACTACAGGATACAGCTAATTACATCCTTAGCCAAAAAAAAAGAATAATTGGGTTGTTGTAGGTATCTTTTTTTGTACATGTGTGGGTGGGGGGGGGTCAACACCTCCACTATAACAAATACTTTGCCTGGATTCCCTTCGCACTTGGAATTTTTCAAAGCCTCAGTGCAGACACTAAAATCGATATCTTTCCAATTACCCGATTGTGAAATATGTAAAAGCTGTGGAAAGGTGCCCTGTGAGAAAAGACTCGACTGGAGCTCGAGCTTGTTTTCTCCATCCCAGGACTCTGAATGTCACATTTTTCTTTTAATTCCTCTTTTTTTTTTTGTGTGTTGTGTGTGTGTGTGTTGTTTAATTAGGCAATGCTTATCATAGGCGCATGGCATGCTACTGAGGGGGTGACAACACCCCAGTGTTGTAAAATTAATTATACCACTAATGTGGACCCTGTGCATGTGAAATAGCTGAACTCTCCCCAAATAGCTCATTAATCTTCAGACAGCCACTCCTGGGTTAGGTGAAGTGGTCTTGAATTTCAATACCCACCCTTGCTGGTGTAACCTTTCCCTCTCGCTGGAGCAGCCGAAGGGGAGCGGGAGCATAGGAGAGAGAATAATATTGTCTGCAGCAGGTATCTCTACCACTTCTCGTCGCTGAGTCACATAATTATTACACACCTACACAGTTTGCCTAAACACACACACACACACACACACACTGAGGTTTGGAGTTTGAAGCAGAGTAAGCCTGAGAAGTGCTAATGTATCCTGTGATTATAAAAAAAACAAAACAGATCCTCTACTATTCAGGCTTGAACAAATTGCTTCAAATCAAATTGTCCAGATGATAAAAACGACTCCATGAAAAACACAAGTTACTTGACGACACTATTAGCAGCCGGGCGTGTAGGAATCAACGTTTCACATATAGCAGCTGCCTATATAATAATAATGGTCGTTAACTGGCTTCAGTTAACGACCATTAGAACCAGTGATTTTGAGCTAAAAATAGAATTCAAGTGCCAAGAGGAGAAGAGCCACTTTGAACCTGAAGTGCTGCTCTGATCCTATTTCAAAAACCGTCTCTTGTATCCACATTCAATTCTTATTATCTTCAAATCCAGCTGGGAATATTATTTTAATCAAATTAAAATGAATTTAAAGTTTGCATTTCACAATTCAATGGTTAAGCCATTTAGTAAAAGTAAAAAAACAAACAACACTTATTTTGTTTAAACTTTAAGAGATTAAATTTATATTTTCTAGAGTTAAAAGTATTACATTTAAGCCGTGTTGGAGATGTTGTAGTTTTTTTTTGTGTGTGGTTCCCAGAAATCATGAATGTCTCTAGTTTTATAAATATTGCAGGTTCAGGTCGTAGGTTTTCTCTTGTTTCAAAAATCTATACAATTTCAGCTTCAACAAAATCACAGCAAAGAGTAGAGCAAAGACAGGGATATCTAAACTTTTATGGGGAAGACTTCAACAATACAATATCCAGAATTTCCCATAATGCAACTCTACGGTGTATTTCGGTTGCCAGAAAAACAACAGTTGGCAAGCGTTGGTCCAGTGGGTGCTGTCCATGGTGCTGATTCTTCCTGTAGTATTGTGGCCTCCTGTTTCCACGTTAGTTAGTTTCCTCGCAGTATTATGCACTTTTAAAAAACGCACGAATGTCAGAACACGTGAATCTCCATCAAAGGATAATGATGATATCCTGAGATTGTTTTGTAGTGAGTTTATATAAGTACAGTGGTTTGTTATTTCTGGTCTGGTTTGTTATTTACCCTTTTGTTTGTGTGACAGTTACTATAGTGAGTAACTCTCCTGCTGTTGCAGTTATTAAAACATTGAGAATCATCATTTAGAACCATCATTCCCTTTGTTTTGGGTTGTATGGAGCCACTGCTGAACACGCTTATTAGCTTGGATCACATGTGGCCCGAATATAAGTCAACACAAAGCTAATGGGCCACAGTGAAGCGTTGTTTGCCTGATGTGTCTTCAATCAAACTGGGGAAAAAAACACTACAACCCAAAGTAAACAGAGAAAATATCCATCTTCCCAAACATCAGGGAAACTATTCTTCGTTTAGTATTTGAGAACGACCTGTTGTGAAGTCTTCACCGCCGACTTTTTCCGTCCCGTTGTCATTACCTCGGGCTGAAAGTGACGTGATGTCAGCCTAACGGGCCTCTAAGTGGGATTTCTGCCTCCTCAGCAGTCACAACACAATTTGGGGTTTAAGTATTAATATATTAATCATCCCATCTTGTTTACCCATTAGCGGCTCCTCTCCACAGGCCTTTGTTCATCACTGTTTTCATCCATTAAACTACATGGATTGAGTGTCAGCGGCTCTCACGCTCAGTCATCCCAATTATGATTTTCTTTCTCTGCGGTGCGTCTGCAAGCGCGCTCCACGTAGTGCATGATACGGTGTGACTAGAATGTTGCTCTATGGGAGAGAGCGAACACGGATTTGGACTTTTATACTGTCTGTGCTCTGATGTTCTTGTTTTTAGGAGTGTATCCCCTCCTGATTCTGTTGTGTTGCTCATCTTACCTCGCTGGTTTTTTATTATGAACTCCTCATACAGCAAGCTCCTTATCAGCAGCGAGGAAAACCTTTAAGCTTGACGGCGAGTCAGTGGAAAACTCCATTTTCCTTCATTACCGCCTTCTCGGGGATGGAGTGTCTTTTCAAGGCAAATTGGAGCGGAGTGATCTGAAAAAATCAGAGCGAGAAATGTTCTCTAATTGGTTCTAAGGGTCTACGCGGTGGACCTGGTGGATGAACTGTGTCTCAGAAGACAAGCTTGCATGGTGAATCACAGACTAGTTTGTGTACAATTACGCAAGTACAGAGTGACATTCAGATGTCTGGGCAAATAGACAAATATGGTCTTATATCCCAGGTCTGTGTCTACAGAAAGATCCACAACTACCAGGAAAACAGCTGAGGGGCAAGTGTTTGAATATTAATTCTCAAACTTAAGTAAAGACAAATTAACTTGATGTTTCTACATTTAAAAATGATGGAATCACCAAAGTTATTTCAGTTTGCAGTGTTCAGGGCATGATGATGAAAATCTTTATTGCTCCTCAGGGAACTTGCTTTGCACAGAGAGCACAAGAGAATTATAAAAGCAACAAAACAGAAGCAATAATACACAACTGCACCTTTTTATAATACATAAATCCTAACCCTGTAAAATCCAAAAGAGGTTTTCTGAGAAAATAACAAAACATAAGCATGTGAAGCATCTTAAAAATGTTGTTTTTGACGATGTTTCTGTGACATCAGTCACATTGGTGAGTGTAACACTGAGGACCCACAGGAAAGATGAGGGTTATTTTGAGAAACCTTCAAAGTACATGATTGGAACTCTACACGACGAAGGCAGGGAAGTTCCCAGACTATTCATAGGGTGCATGAGAAAGAATTCAGGCCTCAGGATTCATCCTCTTGGGGCCATGAACAGAATTTCACGGCAGCCCGTCCATAGTTGCTGATACATTTCCGTCTGGCACAAATTGAAATTTCCATCTCTACATGAATGAACATAGTTGGTCAGAGTAGAAATTTAAAGAAAGCTGATGTGAAGACATACCAACAACTTACATATTCATTCAGCGCAGATGAACTGGAACTTTTCTCTGAATGACTGGACAGTGTGTGTTCTCCAGTGTGTATTTTCCACGGTATCACTCACATTTAGATGATTGTTCTCCTGCATTCTTAAAGAAAGAGCCCGTCCCTGCGTGACTTATCTGCTTAACTTCATCTCAACAGTAGAAATGCTGTGTGAAACATAGAGACGGCTCCTATCTGGCTCTTATCTCGTTGTGGCGATCAGTCACAGATGGCATGTTTTCACTTGCTGTAAAAATAACAACCCTGACACTCGCTGCGAGATTAAGTTACCGAACGGGAGCCGACAGCTTCGCCACTTCCAAAGTCATTTTAACACACCGGCCCCGGGTTTCATATCCCGGGGCCTCGACACAACTCGAAGTGGAGCAGTGACAAATGCAGTACAGTGAGAGGCACCGGGGCCAAATCCATCTGGTTTATTGGTATTCACCATTTCCTCTCCCTCCATCTGCTCAGCACATCACGACCTGATGTCTGCTACCTCTGCCGCACTATTTTTACCTCCTCCTAGATACCGTCTCCCTGCATGTGACGTCAAGGGAGGGGGAGAGGAGGAGACAGACACAGAGAGAGAGAGAGGGAGAGAGCGCTGTTATCATTCATCTACGGTGTGGGTTAGCCGGCTCGTTGCTGTCATCCTCCCAAGAAAGTAATCAGTATGTAGCGGCAGAGTGGTGGAGGGGGACATGCTGCTGGAACTTGTAACGACAGAGCAGGGTTAGCACCATGTTTTTGGTGTTAAGTAGGAGTGATGGTTGTGTTACAGCAGGATCTGTGTTGATAGAATACTCCAAACTGACCCTTAAATCTCACGTCTCTGTGTACAACCGCTAATTTCAATGGTAGCGTGTAAAATAGTTGTTTTCTCAGCCTGTCTTTGCTTTATAATGAATGTATCTGGATATGTTAGTGTGTTTTGAGGCTCTAGTGATTTACTTTTACACACAGTAGATTTAAAGTTGTGGAAATTTACCAGATTGACTAATGCGATTTTAAAAGGTCCACTCTGCTCAACAGGACACGATAATGACAGAAATTATTGCGGCAGCATCTTAGTCAGGCTAGCTCTCAGAGATAATAGCCTTCCGCAGCCATAGAAGGGCAGCACGTTACAAGATGAATGGGACATCGGACTATTTATGGGACGTAGGGTGAGATGTATGGAGAGATATCGCTTCCACTTCGGTATCGTCTCCAATTTATGTCTCTTTCTTTGCTTTGATCGGTCGACCGCTTCACGTCTCGCCCGCCCTGACGTCACGCCGCTGTTCGAGACGCATTCGAGCGACAGAGTTTGAGAGCACAAACGGTGCTGGCGTGGGCTGTTAAATTTAGACAAAAAAGGAAACGTACCTGTGATCAGTGCGGGCTTGAATAATTTATGGTCTCTTCCTCTTAACTGTTTCACTGTGGGGACATTGGCTGTTTTTGCCACTTTAAATCAGCCGTTAAAAAAACATCTGAAGTCCATTACTGCAACAGTGGGTTTTGCGAGTAATAATAAACTAATCGCTTATCAATTGTGTACGCTCGTAATATGCACAAGTGTGTTTGGCTTAAACGAGGGAAATGTGTCTTCTCACATCCTCGTCTTTAAACTGTGTGTGTGTGTGTGTGTGTGTGTGTGTGTTACCTCCGCACACTGCTCCCTGCCTGTTCACAGCATTAATGCTCAACCTTGTCCAAGGTTAATCTGTCACTCCTGCTGTATATTTGCATTCATTCTTATCTGCACCTCACCACTCAACCGACTGTCTATCTGCCCCAGCCGCTGCTCAAACTTAATCATCTTTGTACATTATAGATGAGCCTCCAACAAAGTAGACACACACACACAGACACACACATATGAATCTCCCTTCCTGTTTCCTTACCCCGTCTTTCCGCCAGAAACCGCCGGCCCAACCACACCCACAGCACGTATTCCCAGACTGTCAATATTTGCTTCATATTTAATGTCTTAGCGAGCCGTTAAGCTGACTGCTCCTCAAAAGTAATATATTTATTACCGATCAGGGGCCAGTGTTGGATCTAAGTGCTTCTCTCTCCAGGCGGCGGTAACTTTGTGCTTGCGCAGGAGCGGCACAGGAGGGCAATGAGTGAACCGTGGCTCTTTCACTTTTTACCTGAGGAAACAAAAGCCCGGCACTTAATTAGCAGAACAGAGTTGTGCCGTCCTTTGGAAAAAATGTGCAAAGCCAACGTAAAGGCAAAAGCTAGTGTGGACAGAGTTTCCTCGTAATGAGGCAGCGAACCTATGCTTGGCTTTGGTGAAACCTTATTAGAATATGTGGGGAAAAAATGTATACGTCTAAAAGTTGGATGTCTGCAGAACAAAGCTGAAGACAAACTGGCAAAATTATGCAAGTTGTGTAATTAGTTCCTGTGCATGTTTTCAAGCCATAACATCTGAAGTGTATTCCATCAGTCCTTTGGATAAACTGTACAATATGTATTTAACTGCTGAACATCTTAAATATGATTATGTTCTTACCATAAACTCTTCAATGCTACAAAGTTGAGCCCGACTGGAGGAATTAACTGAAAACATGGCCGATTGATACACTGTCTTTAACACTGCAAGTTTTTTAATAACTTGATAACTTTACTCCACACAAAATCCAAGTGAGTAAATACACGACACGCAGTTCACTGTCCTGCTGTTTCGGATTCCTACAACACACAAAGCATTAATACAGACAACTGCATCATTTACACTCCGCAGAACTCTTCACTCGCACTATGGGCTCGGGTTGTTTTTCTTAACAGCCGCTTTCCTCATTCCAATTCATTTGAGGTAGGATGTTATCTCCCAGGAATACCGTAGTGAGAATTCCTCGGAGACGACTTTATCGCGCTTTGTGTACACAAGTACACAAATGCACTGCACGTAGGAGGTTCAACCTGCCGCCCAAAAGCACTGTTGTAATCTAACATCTTACCTTTTTCTTTTTCCCACATGTTTGCCTTTTTAAAAAAGCTGCTCAGGAGCTTATCCTGCAACATCTGTCTGGGGAATCAGCTGTTGCCACAAAACCCCCAGGTGGCAACATCAACACTGATAAATAGAAACATCTTTTACATTCTTTTTTAAAAGTTAGATGCAGAATTCACTCAGAATAACCAGTGAATTGAAATAAAACTGTAGATCTACAGCTGTGGAATGTTAATCTTGAATTAATACGTTCATTCAAATCCATTTTATTTATTTAAAGCACTTAACATAGGAAGTTCAAGACCTTAGCATGGAAATCCAACTGTTCCCACGTGGCGCAAGCATGTGCCGACAGTGGAGAGGAGAGAAAAAGCCCCTTTTAACAGGAAGAGACCCCCGACAGCCTGCCCAAACTACAAACTTTAACAAATCAGAAAGTTTTCAGCTTAATCTCCAGTGCACAGAGGGATTCTGCTTCCTGAACCCAAACTGGGAGCTGCTTCCACAGAGGAGGAGCCTGGTCGCTGAAGGCTCTGCTCCCATTCTCCTCTCGGAAACAGTGGGAGTCCCACAAGTAAGCCCGCATTTTCTAAGGGGACGTAATCTATGGGGGATTAGACGAGACTGTGAGCTCTTTAAGATACGATGGAGCTTGGTCGTTAAGGACTTTGTGTGTAAGGAGCCGGATTTTGAGTTCTAGTCTGGATCTTACAGGGAAGCCAATGGAGAAAAGATAATAGTGAGTATGATTGGTTTTACTAGTTCCTTTGACTCAACATGCAGGATTGTTGATCAACTGGATCCTGATAACACAGAATTACAGTAGTCCTGGTCAAGAAGTAACAAATGCAGGAGCCATTTCTTCAGCATCCGTCTCGAGACAGTGCTTCTCTAATTTCCACAAGAGGCTGGGGGTTGTAATTATTTTTTTGTTTATCAGATTTAAAAGCATTATATGAAATCAAATGAAGTAGTTTTAAAACTTTTTAATAAAACATTCCAGTCTGAGGGGGCTGAGTATCAAAACGCCCTTTTCCCGACCTCCATGCGTGCGTCTGGTACAGTCCATCACATAAGGTAATGATATACGAGCAGAGACAAATCCTTCCTTCCATTACCAAGCAACAAAAGATTGTGGATCCCTCTCGTACCAACCTGTCCCACAATTCATTGTGCTTAGGTGACAAAGCCGACAAGCTCGCTATCTGGGAGGCTGAGCTGCAGTAGGAGCAGCCGCTCGAATGAGCTAATGATGCAATGGTAAGAGCGGGATAAACTGGTGACGCACCCAGGAAATCCTCCGTGGACCAGACACTGGTGCAAAGGTCAGCTCCTCTGTGGGCTGCAATGTATTCATCCTCTGCATCGGGCCACAGCTCACGTTTCCTAATGGTTCTCACTCCACAGATATTTACTGGAGGCCGAGATAAAACCATCCAATGTAACGTAAAGCTAATATAACGTTTAGGCTCATCTTACTTGATTCATTTCTACGTCCTTCACACGGTTCACAGTCCGTGAGGCCGGGAGCTCCGAGTGGTGTTGTGTGAGTATGAAGTCGAGCGCTGCCACTGCACTGTTGCACACCTCAGTGAGCTGTGTCGAGCCGTCCGTGGAGACATAAAGGGCAGAAGTTGAGTCCTTCAAGTGGACATTGACAGATTGACTGACTGGCAGGCTTTGTGTGTGTGTGTGTGTGTGTGTGCTCACTCGGTTGGTCGCACCGCTATCGACTGTTGGGTGTCATCTCTCTCTTTCCATCCAAACTTTGCCCCCCCCCCCCCCCCCCCCCCACACACTGTTGTCCGGAGCCGCTGACATCTTGACAGATTAAAATGCTGTGCGCTCCAGTCCTTGGTGCAGCCACACGGCTGAACCTGCTGGGACACTGTGAATCACTACAAGAAAATACTGTCTCTGGAACAGACATCACCCGCCCCCGCTCACAGGAACACATTCTTACATGCACAGACTCCTCTGTGGTGCACACACACACACACACACACACAAACAGACACATCAAATAAATCAGTGCAAAACATATGTGTCAAAGGTGCCATAAGTACCGTGGATAAAAAAAAAGCAATTAAAGCTCCACTTGCTATTTTTTCTCAATGGAAAGAATGACAATCAATAATGTGAAAGTTGTCATTGATGATGACAAATGCAGATTTCTATCACCACACTCTTCAGCCAAGGACTTTAAAGCTTTGTTTATTTTTTTACGGGCCTCAACTTGATTGTTTTTTCTTCACAATTACTGATCTCATAAAACCTGTTATGAGCTGCAGCAGGAAGCAGCTTCAAATGAAACAGCTCTGGTAAACCCGTTGTTCACTGAATGGCATATGAAATTTACTAGCGAGCGAACATAGCATAGCCTTACGATGCCAGAGAGATGATTAAGGTGCTGGTGGAGACCAAAACAGAGCTAAGAGGAGCTAAAGGAGAATGTAGTTACCAACAAGTAAAACACAACTTGGCAGGTGTTGTTTTTTTAGAAATATGTAAAAGATTTTAACTTTGACGACTTGTTTCTTCAAAAAGTGTTTTCAATGTTAATTTTTGGATGTGACATAGAAAGACACAAGGAGCTGGAGCTTCAGCATTCAACATTTAATTCGGTAAAAAAATCTTAATGCCATTTGTTTTTGTTTGGAATGATTGCTTTTTCGATTTGCCTTTTATTATTGTCGCAGTATTCGTGTAGGTTCACCAAACTTGCATTAGAACACAAATCAGCAGTTGATCTGTTTTAATTACACACACACACTGAGATGTTGACAGCTCTTCATTATTTACATCACATGTAGCCGTTGAAGTTTACCTGCGCAGCAACTTGAGGCTCCCAGCTCTTTAATGGAACGTCGGGCAAAGGATGCCCCTGACTGCTGTGTCTTTATTGATTCTGCCAGGGTGCCTGAATGTGATTAAGGGGAATTAAACTGAAGCCTGCTGACGCAAATCGTGGCCGGAGGTAATATAATGTCCAGATGAAGTGGTGAGATCCATCCCAATGGGGAGGTGGCCCTCGCTGACCCTGTGTGGGCTCAGGCAATTAGCATTGGCAAAGTGCAACTCAATAACAAAATCTCCAAAATGGAGGAAGTGCTTGCATGGCTAATCCGCTCTGCCACTGAGAGGCCTCCAGCCCTGTGGTATTTTTTAGTTTTTGAAGGCGGTCATTGAGGATGCAGGTCAGGGACGTGGAGAAAGTTGAGCCAAGCTGCCATCCCCCTGGAGATGGAGATGGCTGGACAGCCGCCAGGTGGAGAATTATGTTAATGTTTGTTCAAATAATAAAATCCAGTAGAATACATTAATATCACAATAGATAAGACACTTTTTTTCACCATATGCTGTTTGGAAGGGTAAAGCAGAGACGGCCATTCAGCCTTCAAAGCTATGTTGTGTCTTTTATACACCTGCTCTGAGTTGAAACACTAAATAAGAACATACTGCATTATGCCCATGTGTCCTTGACTTGTAAGTTTGTGTGTGTACATAATTCAGTTCAATCCACCGGCTATTTGCAGTGTTGTAGATGCATGAAGTACTGCATGTGCTTCAGTTCCATGCGTATGCAGAAAATGCACATGCGGTAGCTTCTTTCATGCATTGATATAGCGTGTCCACCTCATTAGTAGGTTTCTCGCTCTAAACGCCGGTGTTTGATGTGGAAAACGCACCGACCATGTGTCGGGGCTTGTAATAATGAATGTTTCATGCAGGTTGGGCCCAAATGATCCATCAATTCCGATTAGATTGTAATTACCAGGGTAGAAACGTATTCAAATGAGTTCATTATCAGTCAGCGCAGACCAGGCCGCTCGGACGCTTTGCCAGAAACCCTGAGTGGTTATCCTGCGATTCGAGAGGATTCCAGTGATTCCTGCGCTTACGTAAGCACTGTATGTCTTGATGTATCATTTTAGTCAATTACCCAAAGTGCTCTTCAATTCAGCCTCTTTACTGGCTGCTGGTTGCAGTAGGATCCTGTCTGAATATGGCAGGTTGAGGTTTTCTGCACAGTTCAGCGTGTTGGGTGGATAAACTCACGGGCTGAGCAGATCGCTCGCTCCCCCTCACGCCGGCGCCGTTTGGTTTCCATTCCTCCAGATCGCCGCTGAATGACGGCAGATTACATCGTCTGCAGGGACAAGGCCGTCAGGCTGAGATGACAAGGGGCCGGTGACAGGCGGACCCCTCGCCGACAACCACCGACATGACTTCCATTCACGGCGGCTGGACGCACAACACTAATCAGACTCTAGTGTGTTAAGGGGCTGTTTTCTACCCACCATTCGCTACTAAAAACAGGAAATAACCATCAAGACAAACCATTTCCGACTGAGTCCCAGGTTTTGCGGAGTCAGATAAATATTAGTCGCAAATATTGTGCTTCCAGTTTGCTGTTTTCTCATCTTTCTCTTCTCAGTAAATGTTGAAGTGTGCGAAGGCCATCAAAGATCTTGGTGAGATATCAGTGTTTTCCACGCCGCCTCGTGTGTTGGGTGAGATCCAGATTAATCTTAGAAATTAATTTTTAAGGTTTGGAACATTTCTTCCTCAAAATGGACTTTGTTGTAAATCCAAGGTTTTCACTGAAAAGCTCATCTGCTCTGCCTCACAAGGGCCTTTTTTGTTCTGCCATTCCTGCAAATAAAAGACATCTACCCACTGATCCCACCCCCATCAGGACCGTCCTCATCATTTCCATGACTTTGCTTTAGCCGACATGTTTTGACTGGCTAATAATGTGAAATCATCGGGGAGCGCGCCGGCCGTCCTTTCAAAGAAACTGGCCCTCTGACCGTGCAGCTGTGGGGCACACAAGGTGAAGATGAATTGGGTCGGCTCACTTGTTTTGAGACGGCCCCTAATTGGATATCATCTCACTCTCTTCCTCTAATTGGCGCTGCATTGCTTTATGAACTGATATTAAGATGCGGGAGAAATAGTAATTAGCCAAAGGTTATTACCAGCCAGGGGCACATGGACATGGAGCATGCTGGGCAATGTAATGACTGCACATGGGTCTGTTTGTTTTGGCTGATGGGTTCAAGCCGGCTGTAGGTACAGCTTCTCCACAACAGATGTTTAGATGCTGGCTGCTTGTGTTAGATTGTTATATCCTAATAATCCTAATGTTTCAGATGCAGCTCTCACCACAAACAGCCATGCAGAAAGAAGCCAGATAAAAACAATATCAAGCTACACAAACATTACATCATTAATTAAGAATTAATGAAATGTTGTTCAAAGATTAACTTAATCCCTCTTCCATCTTATATTAATTATTAAAACTGAATGATGATACTTTTAGTATTTTAATGGTTGATGTGAAAGTAAATACACATTATAGTGAAATGTGTCAATGTATCAAAATCAATGTAAAGTAGTAGTAATCATAATATATTGTTAGATTATTAGCATTATTAATATTATCACTATTACTTTTGCATTAATATTTAAGCAGCTGTATATGCTTGTATAATTATTTCGTAATTCATATTTGTCTCATTGATTCATCAATTAAATCTTGGTAATGAAGAGGTTTGTCAAATTTAAGTTAAATCAGTTTGCTTTAATTTAAATCCGTAATTCATCATGTTTGAGCAGCTAAAAAACAACATTGATCCGATCCATCGATAATTAAAGTTGTCTTGCTAGTTTGTCAAGTATTACCAACCGTAGCTTTAAGAGCGCTACTCCAGTGAATGTACTTGGTTGTTCTCCAGCTCTGCCTTTAATATATGCAAAGCATCAATTTGAATGCACGTGTGTGACCTGTGCAAAGTGGTAATGCAGACCAGAGAAGTTCTTTGGAAACCCTTGTGTGTGGGTCCATTTGTGTCTGACGACTGTAAAGGTGTGTGTGCGTTGTGTGAGGGAGGAGTGCTGCTCTCCTCCTCGGCTGGTGAAATAGTTAAAGACTCACGTGTCTGCAGCGGAGCCATTTATCATGCTGCCAAGGCACAGTGCTCGCAGCCCTGATGCACGGTGCAGACTACGCCCTGATAGGAAGCCGCTGCCATCACGACTGACACTGATTATCACTTGGAAACTCCCAATGCCGGACTGCACAAATCCTGAGGTCATGCTCTTATGGCCGACTCGCACACACACACACACACACACACACACACACACACACACACACTGGATGAGGAGGAGGAGGCTGCAGAGCAATCAACACTGTGGAACCGTCTGTTACAGTTACAGAACCAGACACAGTCTCCGTGTTGAAATCCAGGCTGCAAAAACCCATCTGTTTAGTGCTGAATGTACACAAACAATTCTTTTTATATCTTGTGTGTGTGTGTGTGTGTGTGTGTGTGTGTGTGAGTGAGTGAAAAGTGCATTCTGAAGAATTGATCTGATGTTGATCGTCAGACTCAAATAAAGACGCTGATGTTGCATTTGCGGTTTATCTCGTTCTCGGGGGAATCTATAGAGCGCAAGAAATGTCGTCTACTTGTCTTTCTATCGCTCTGTCCATCTATCTCTCCTTTCTCTTTTTTCTGCACCCCCCCCCCCCCCCCCTCATTTGGCCACTGTGCTGCTGTAATCCTCAGCTCAATGCATGCAGTTTCCTAATCATCCAAAAGAGGACAGTGTGGAACACGCCATCATCTCCTGGGAGAGGGATGCAGAGAGAGGGAGAGAGAGAGAGAGAGAGAGTGGCAATGCAATGTCACCTGGGTAATAACATGAACAAGCAAAGCAGCTGTGGAAGTTATATTCAGTTCTCGTGTCGTTATGATTAGATTTATCTTGTGCTCATTTCATGTCACAATTTTCCTATTAAGAGAAGCTGTTGTTGCTTTTTAAATTTAGTCTCGTTTGCAGGAAATTTGCAGCTATAGGAGAAACCGAATAAATCAGCTCCTTGATCCATCCCTGGTTTTCCTCCCCTCTCACCCTCTCCTCACTCTTTGGACTCATTTTAAGTCTGGACAGAACTGTGCAGCGCGATGGGACATTATTACAATACCGTGTCACTCTGCCCTGCATATTCAGCAGGCAGAAAATCAGTAGGAGGTGGAGGTGGAGAGGGGCAGGGAGCAGGAGGATGGGGAGGCAAACGAAAAAAAGAGAGAGGTTGATGGCTAAAGACAAAGTGAGAGAGAAGGGGAGAGAGAGACGGGGGCAAATGCGATGCAGGGCGTTGGAGGAAGCGAAACAGACAGCTGCGTGAAGCTCACAGGAAGCGGCAGCAGCCAGGGGAGAGATGTTGCATGCTGGGGGACGAGAGCCGTTCTGACACATGGGTAGCAGAGCGGACAGGGCCGACACAATGGAGGGAGGCAGAGAGCACTGGGGGGCATTATGATTTACAGTAGTGCTGTAGCCTACTCAGGTTTCGCACCATCGCCGCGGCCAAAAGCTCAGTGGGGATGCATTCATTCAGCTGAATGGAGCCCCCCCCCCACCCCCAGACCTGTTGTCATTGTTCTCCACAAACACGGGGTGTATAGGTGCTACAGTGCAGGATCCTTTTCATTTCGTGTGGTCGGGATGGAGGAGATGGAGGGGGGATCCACACACACACACACACACACACACACACACACTGCTGCTACTGTGAAGCCTTAGAACCTGCTTGGTTGACATTTACTGTATTCTAGCCATGTGCTGCTAGAGAAACATTAATTACATCACATAACATTCCATAACGTCTCATAAAAACGCAGGATTTTTATGTGAACTACTACTACTACTTTGAAGGTTTCGTATTTCATCGAGAACACGAGGCCTTTAGTGTCCATGACAGAAACAAATCTACACAACCATTCAAGCTTACTGGGTCATATGGGTTCAGATGATGGAGAGTTGGTAATAGCTCTGAATAAATGGCAGAAATATACCGTTTGTCAAATCTGAATGTTGGAGCTTCCCTGAAAAACACATCCTGTGTCGCTGACGACTTTAAAGAGAAAGTCAGGAAGTCATGACCTTGAAACAAAATCAGGCTGAAGATCCCATATTGATGCACTTTTACCCTTGAATAGCATCAAGGTTCGAATGTAGCTGTTGTTTTTTTTTTAAGAGCAAATGTTGTTTGAGTCATTATTGCCTCCACCCAGATGGTAATAACGATTACGCCAAAACTGCAAGAGTCATTGCCACGAAACTTGGTGTAAGGATGCAGAACGTGCCAGAAAAGAACCCAGGAAATTGGCGTTCATGTCCTCAGTGGCAGCCACAGCCCTCTAATCATGTAAGACAATGTTACATTCTGGGTAGAATTAAAAACGTAAAGGCAGCGTTGTGTCTTTTAGTTTGGAGTGAAAGTCTATTAATTGATAAATCACAGTGGGAAACAATCTGGATCTAGTGAATTGAAATATCTCAGTAATACCATAAACCACCATGAGTGAAATTTAAATTTAATCACACGGAAGAATGATTTCCGAAGCCACGTGTTCATATTGTTGTTGGTAAAATTAAAGACAATCAGAGTGAGACCTGGTGCAGTCTGTGTCATTCCCCTGCAGAGCACAGCAGCTGTAAAGTCCCACTTTTGACACACAGCTTCCATGACCCCCCCCCCCCCCAAGCACACACGCTGCACTCACACACAATTCCACATTCTTGCAGAAAATGGGATCACTGAACATTCGCGCACGCATGATGTGACAAACCCGACAAACATACATGGCAAGTAAATTGGTAGCCTGCCAACGGCCTCAAGTCGGAGATTAGCACCGATAGAGGCCCCGACTTTGAATATCACTGATGTTCTTGGCAGCCAAGTCGCGTGTTCCTAATGCAACACCGCGCTGTTATCGCTGCCCTTTCAAAGACTAATCAAGCAATTAAAGACATCTTTTGTAAACGCCACTGTAGCCATGGCAACAGCCGAGCCCCGCGCTGCCCACGTGGACGGACCTCGGCGTCCTCTGAGAAATTAATGTGTCTGTAAACACAACTTTCTATACAGCCCCCCTGTGCTCTGGCTGCAGTATTGAGTTACTGGTCTCCGTTAATTACTGCCAGTGTGACCCCGAGCTGCACAACCAGCCACTCAAGGATCTTTAGCTTGTTTTTCTTTTTTTCCTCCAACGGTCTCTTACAGTCGACTGCAGACGCCCCAGAGCGACGAAAAGCGTAATCCCACATCTATGAGGCTTTAATCGCGCTCCGGTGCATCATCTAAACACAGGTTATCTTTGAATGAAACCTGCCAGCGTATATATATAAACACGCTGACTGGCTACAAAAAGCATTTTCATTACACGGAGAATGAGAGAGGGGGGGGGGGGGGTTCTCGTGTGGAATCAAAACAGCATAATTGACATCCAGTTTTGCAGCTAGCAGCGCTCAAAGACCTTGTGGAAGTGTGCGTGTGTGTGCTGGCTGGCCGCCTTAGGCGAGTATTAACAAGAAACAAGCAAGGTGAAGGCGAGGGGCATGTGATGAGATGAAATTGTTCAAAGAAAGAATTAGAGGAGAAAAAAGCTCCCCAGTCATTCCAAGGTGGAAAGAAAATCTTAAATGGATGTAGCAGTGTTCCAATGGAGGGAACCTGAATTGGAGACATGAAGCAAATCGTCTTTAAGTCGCGAATGACGCTTCGGCAAAAGGGCAAATGACACATTCTCAGCCCGTGAAATCAATTGAGCTCTATATTTGTCAGGGACAGTCGCCATCTATGTGCTTTATGTGAATGTATTGGGTTTATTTATCTGGATGTAGCAAAGAATGCACCCCTTGAAATGTAATTGCGAGTGTCGGTTGCCCGCATATCTCTCCTGACATCCTGCTAACCAAGGATCCCGTTTGGCGTGCTGAGTGTCAAGGTTGAGCGCTTTGTAACTGGGTTGAAAGGATCTAAAGGAATATCCGTAACAACACCTCAGTGATCTGAAAATGTGAAGAGAAATTCCTCTGTGAATTCCTCTTTTTTCTCTTTTGTTCATTTCCATTTCAGTGCTTGTTCAAGCTGTACATATTTCTGCCCTCTGCCCACGATCTCTGTATGGATCTACTTTTGTTTTCCTTTCCGGAGTCACAGTCCAGGAGCGAGAGAGAGAACTTTCCCTCGTCCCCAGATAACCTCCTGACCGTTTTTTGATTTCCTCATCTGCATCCTGAGACATCACCCAGCCCCCCCTCACAATACCTGCATCCCCGAAGCACAATCTGCTCTGGGTAAATGACACCTGCTCCAGCGACATAAATACACCTGAATGGCCCATTGTCGGAGCAGATGCATTAGGCGCCGCGGATGGACTCCAACCGCAAAGCTAGCGGCGCGCTCAGGCACACACACACGGAAACGCCAATTCCCGAGGCCCTCAGATGTGGAGGGAAATGAGATGTTTACGGTAAATGGAGCTCTTAGCAGCACCCGCAGTGTTCAATATTGATTCAATGAATCGGATTTGTATATGCGAGGAGAGGCGTCGGCTTTCCACGCTGCAAAATACAGTATCTGCCTCCACATAAAGGAGCAGCTGCAGGGAGGAAGAATAGTGAGGGGTGAACGCTGGGATTTTTTGTTGGTGTGTGACACAGTCATCAATTTTAATTTCAGTGTCATGAGCGTGTTTGTTGGAACCTATTTTGAAATTCACTGTGCTGCACTAACACGTCGGTTCTAATAAATCACGAGGTGTTTCAGATCAAAACACAAAATGAGGGAGAATATCTTTTGGAAGATATGATGTCGAGATCCAGAGACTTGTAGGAGCCGCCTGCTTTACCCAGCTGGTAATTCAGCCTCGGGTTTATCACATCATAGGGATTATGAAAAACATGGATTTAGTGTTGCAGTACGTTTCAATTCAAATTAAAAAAAAAAAGAACCAACTTTATTTGTTGCTTATTTCATCATCATTTTGTAACTTGAAGCCAAGTTTTAATGGATGAAAGAATAGGAAAATGTGAAAATTAGTTCAACAATAAATAAAGCACTTTACAGTGGTTTATAAAGGCCTTGACTTTAATGCATGATCTAAAGCACAGTGTGCATTTATGGTTTATCCGAATCCACCTAATAGTTTTAACAGTAGAAACGAAGGTTGCTGCGCCAGGTGCATGGTTCAAAATGTGTTTTTCTTAGTCTCTTAATCAATCGTGGCTTTAAAATACAGGTGCACTTGCACTTCAGGGGATTGCTATTACAAGAGTGGGTTTTCTAGATATTAAGTAGGAATGTTGTTTCTCTGCGGAGGAAACGAGTTAAAAGCATGTGTGGTCTCATTTAGTGTGGAGTGTGTTGCATCGGCCTGATTCCAGCAGCAGCGCCCATGGGTGCTCCTGATGGGGGCGAACACGTTTGCTCTTTAAACAACAAGGGTGAGCGATGGGAACGTTTCCAGTCTAAAACCAGCAAAGACACTGGGGCGCCTCTTTGCACCCAGTGTCTGAAATGTGAAGTTAAGTTCTCGAAAGTGAAAGTCATGAACTCAAACATTGTTGCACTTTTTTTTCCGCGAGCGAATCTCGACTTCAAACTTTCATAAGTAGTCGGTGGTGAATTTCTAAATGTTCAGGTGGTGAGCCTTGTTTGAACAGAATGTGTCAAAGCCCTCCTCGAGGCAGTGAAACAGTTTTGCAATTATGCCGCTGACGCCGTTAAAAGGCGCCGAACGGCATAAACGCTGTCTGTTGAGTGAGAGGAGTGTGACAGAGTCGGTGATTATATAGGATTTTTTTAGGGGGGGAAATGTGAGGAGTCACCTGTTTAAGAACAATGCGGGGCCCTTTGCGAGAACCCCCTCCGCCTTGATCATCGCTCGCTGAACTCTTGCACTGCAGGCGAGGGGAGATTCCACTCACCACCTCAACTCATCGACTTTGAAACACGGCGGCGCTCGTGTCACCGCCTTAATTTCGATCCCCTTCAATTCTCGGCAGAGAGAGGTGACGTAAAGAGAAGGGGCACCAGGATCCGCTTCAAATTTTAATTAGCTGCCTTTTGTGAGTCTAACAGACGCACATTCAGACCAACATTATCCTTTCACATTTTTAATTAACAGCTGCCTCTTGGTGTCACTACATCAAAAGGTTGGGGCATGTAATCGTGTCCGTTTGTGTGATTGTGTGTGTGTGTCTGTTGGAAGTGTACATGTGTTTGAAGGTGTGTGTTGTCAAAGAGCAAAGGTGCCGAGGTGGGCGAATTTGAATGTACTGGGTGTCAGATGTGTGTCAGGAAAGTTTAGAACGCGTCAGCTCGGAGTTGGGGAGGGGGCCCGCAGGAGGGGGGGGTAAATTGCTGTAAATTGTCAGTGCACTTTGATTCTAATTCCCTTTCTGCTCGCTTGCATTCTGTCAGGACCACCACAGAGGAAAACGGGCATATATTACAGGATTAAGCCGTAATCTGAATGTAGCACCTCACACTTATGACAGTGAACATTTTCTGATGAGGGAAGCTGAATGCAGGGCTGCACTTCCTCGGGTTTGCAAATATGCGAGGGGTTAAATCAAATGTCTGCTTCCGAATCACTAACTTTGAGGGGAAAAGGGGAATTTGCAGAGTTAACTCAGTGTTCTAATACATCTAACAGCATCTGTGTGGAGCATGTATATATCAGCACATGTGCACCAGCTGTTACTGGGAAGCGAGTGTGGCTGGAAACCGTCAGGCAACGTCGTTACCTGCCAGAAGAATGTGCAGGATATAGAACTGGATAAAGATGTGTTGTCTCTTGTTAATTCATGCAAACAGCTGCTCTCAAGAAACGTGAGAGATTTAAACTGGGAAGTGGCGCCTGGGCTTCATGTTATAGATTTGAAAAGAGAAAGGAAAACGGAATGGGAGGAACAGCAGTTGCATTGTCTTGACTGAAAACTCTGCATGTGTGTAACTGAACGAGATATAGTCTGTATGCATGAGGCATGGTTGGAAAAAGACATCTAATCATGGGAGGTGGCTGTGGCTCGGGGGGTAGAGCGGTCATCCACTGACCAGAAGGTTGGTGGTTCGGTCCAAGTCCCCCCCATTCCGCATGGGGAGATACTGAACCCCAATATTGCCAAATGCACATAGATGCACTGCATGAATGTGTGAGTGGAAACGGACTAAAGCTAGAATAAATGCTATGCTATATAAACACAGACCGTTATATTACATTAATCAACTGTAGAAATAAATGGATTCATATGGGAATATCATTGGAAAGCTGGTCAGAGAAAGGAGGAGAGAACATTTCATGGGGAGATCAAGGTTGAAGAAGAGGTGTAGGCAACCTTAAAGACCTGATGAAGAAAACCCGGGTGTTCCAGATATCCGGTTACAACGAAAAAGCCCCAAATAACCTATGAAAATCCAGCATTTGAACACAGCGAGTGTCCAGTTTCCACGGCCAGCCTCACTTTGTCCAGTCCGTCTCAAAGAAGAAAGGAGACATCAAGATCAAGCCCAATACTTTAAAGTGACGCTCCTCTCAATTCCTGCTTTTTACAACTTGATATCTGGATATAATGAACTCGTGTGTTTACACTCGGTTGCTTGACCATTAAAGTTCTCACTATTCCTAACTCCCTCCTGCGCCAGCGGGAGATTGTCTTCATTAGGACAAACTGACCTGAAGAAATCGTCTGACCTTTCTTGATCTCTCTCTCCCAAACGAATGTCTTTCTCTTCGTCTAAAGTTGCCCCAGCGTTCTAATTAACCTTGTGTTGCTTGAAAACGGTGGTTCCGACAGGTTGATGAATGAAATAATGGGGAGCGCATGCTGTCGGACATATACGATAAATACACAAACAAACCTGGACGGATCATTTGTCCAGTTCATGGATGTATTTCAATCCACGTCAGTTACGTCTATTTCTAAACCTTTAGTTTCCACTCTCTAAAAATGTGTACAAATTCACCCTGCATGTTTTAGTGAGCGTTTTAAGGTCTCAATGATTTTTTTCTCCTCCAGTAAAATGTTGATATGTCATAAGTATACCTATAAGTATATCAGCACCTTTATCTTGCTAATCTTCCCTGATGGACAAGATGCAGGGACCATGCTACTCTAGTTTACCAGCCTGAAGAGAGAAAATATGTTTTTTACAGGTAAAAATCAATACACTGTCCGAAAAAGAATCCTGTTTGGTTCTTGATAGAAATATATTTGAAAATGCTCATTCATAGGACTTACAAGCATTGAGGGAAAGTGCATCAGTCCAACCTGGTGGGGGGAAATGAATAATGAAAGAATACAGGCGCTAAACACACACCAGAAACCAGCTTAGTCTCGTTGTTAGGAGGGAAGCCAACTCTTTGAAAGCCAGTCCAAGTTGGCCTTGACTATAGGGGCTGGTCAATGTGCTGGACTTGTTCAGTAACATTCCTCTAACCTTATAATCCCCCGTCTCTCACATGCAGCTCCACTCTCTCCCACCATTTTCATTCAATTAATCTTTTATCATAAGCCCGTGGCTGCATTTTCAGTCTGTGCCAAAAAATTGAGTTGTTTAGGTCCTCGCTTAAATCCGGGGCCGCAAATAGATCTCAGCTTTGCTCGGCTGCATTGTCCTCTGCTCCGAGCCCCCGTTTGCTTATGGGCAGTGCCAGGCGTACGCATGGGGCTATATGGTGTGTGTGTGTGTGTGTGTGTGTAGTCCAGAGGAATTAGCATCCTTTTGTACATAATTGTGCGCTTGACGCTTTAAGGTTTTGATCCTGTGTGCATTGCAGCAGAGATAAAAGGGCTGTGCTTGTGTTTTTAAATCAATGCCAGCAAAGCTTGACGGGCTATTTAAATTGGGCAGAGCTACTACTTTGGGTCCCGGATACCAGGTCGACCTGGGGAGGAACAAGGAAGGAGGAACAAGGAAGGAGGAACAAGGAAGGAACAAATGAAAAGGAAAGAAGTGCTTGTGTCAATTGCAGAAACGCAACAATTTAAATTTCATTAATGTAACTCAGGATAAAGTTGATCTACAATCCTTTAAGGATATTCCCTTAATTGTTGTCATGGCAGCAGCTTGAATGGGACCATGAGCAAAAGGTTTTACTTTTGTTAAACCAACATGGTAAAATATGAAATTAAAGTCTATGGAGCAGACATGGAGCAACATTAGCATTCACTTAGCGTCCTGTTTTATTTGGTTAGGGTTTTAAGGTTTTCTTTGTATGCCATGTTTCTGAAGGGGGGGTTTAAAGTCAATGGGTTTATTTCACTAAAATTATCTATTTTGCAACAACACAGATGGAAATAAACCCAAATGGTGAAATTGTCCACAAGTTGTTCCTAAAATCCCACTGAAATACACCGAAATCAGGTGATAAAACAACGTGAGTTCCTTCTTAAAACTAATTTAGGTGTAATAATGTGATCCAAGGTTAATAATGGATATTAATTAGAGCAGTAATGCCAAAGTGAAAGAAGTGAGTTAACCTCCTGTTCTGTCTCGAGATGTCAGATCACCTCTCTGTTACTCTGCCTTTCAGTGCTTCCCCCAAACCGCTCTCCGTCCTACCACTTACTCTGAACTCATATTTTACTCTGCCTGTCTTCCCATGTGTCTACGGGCTAAACCTTTCAAATCTAGACACTGTCTGCGTGACACTCATGCCATGTGAAGGCTGTGGTAGGACGGGGCTCAGGAGCATGCTACGGGGGGGGTTGGGTTATGGCTCTGTACGCTCCCAGCATTCACCCTTGTTAGCCTTTACCAGTTAGACAATGCCCTGATGAAACATGACAGGACAACCTTTCATCGCCATGTTGGGACTAACGCTTTTAAAATGCTGGCAACCGCACTGTTTTGTAGCTCTTGCAGGGAAAGAGAATTTTAAATGGCCACACACGAACGCTTTGTTTGCCGGTGGTGCTGTGATATGAAAAAAAACCAGCATCGGGAGACGCGCTGCACGCCCGAGACTGAGTGACTGCACAGTGACAAACGCTCCATTTGAAGTGAGAATCAAGCCCAAATACAAGTCCGTGTTGTGCCAGTGATCTCAGAGAATATTCAATACGGTGAATATTGAATTATTTGTGAACATAAACAATCCCAGAAGGGGCTGGAGTCTGCGATTCCACCAAAGAAACACAACCTGCAGCTGCTCCGTTTCCACAAGGGCTGGGTTTGCCGAGCCTCGTCGAGGGGGGTTCTCTCCAAACGAGTTCCCTTTGTCCTCTCGCTACGCTCGCTGATATGAACCAGAAACGACCGTACAGGTAATATCGCCGCGTACTTCAAGACATTCACATTCTTGTAATTTAAAAAGTCAAGGTTGAAAGGCTTCTCCTCGGAGGATATTACTTGCCTTTGTGATGATCAGGGACCAATGGGAAAGCTCATATGATCACCTGTGTGTGTGTGTGTGTGTGTGTGTGTGTGTGTGTGTGTGTGTGTGTGTGTGTGTGTGTGTGTGTGTGTGTGTGTGTGTGTGTGTGTGTGTGTGTGTGTGTGTGTGTGTGTGTGTGTGTGTGTGTGTGTGTGTTTTTAAGGCCATGTTGGAAACCGTGCAACTGATTGATATCAGTAGTGAACCATGGGCTGAGAGGTCCCCCAGCGTCAGATGAAAGGCAGGATTAACAGAAGAGGGGCTGAGCCTGGATGAGCACCGGGAGTGCATCAGGGGAGATCAGATGAGGAAATAATAGAGACGGGTCCCTTGCCTTTCCGAGAGGGGATGACGGTAGAAGCATTGGCGGGGGGGGGGGCTTGTGAGATGCACAAGAGCGGTGGGAGATTGAATGATCAGTTCCAGAGAGTTGGCAGCTTTCCCAGCAAAGTTCCCAGTCCTCGGAGAAGGAAGAAAAGCAATCTTGATGGCAAAGAAAGATATTAGAATTAGAGAAATGGAAGCGGCAGGGTCAGCAAAACACAATTCTTCCTCTCCGCAATCTGCAACGTATTCTATCAATCTATAAGCGTGATTCGCAGGTCCTCAAAACCTAGAATGTTTCTAATGCTCGCGTGTTCTCTGCCTGGAGTTGAACTTCAATTGGAGGGATTGTGATGCACGGGGTGATTTAAATCAGACAATAAAAGACGATCCCTGCACACAGTCCACATCTAAGAAATCCCAATCCTGCAGTTATATGATGAGGCCGAGATCATTAGTGATCCACTCTGTTTCCAATCCTCCCCCCCACACAACAGGGACAGCACGCTGCCACCAAAGTGAGGCCTTTTACAATTGATTGCTTCATCTGGGAAATGCTCACCGAGACTCCTCCTGAGTGAGGCACTTTGCTGATGGCGTTTCTATGGTTCCACGCCAAGCTGCTGTCTTGTGATACAAATTATTTCTCTCTCCTTCAGATTCAATGTGCAGAGTGTGGAATGGAGCACAGCGCCACCATGTTGCGTTTTATATAGAAAATGTTACAAATAACATTTTTATCGGCAATACTTTTCACCATATATGTGGATGTGAAATGACGTCTGTCTTGATACGAGATCTTAGTCCTATCACACAACCCTAATAAGGCAATGGGTGTACAGTTCATATGTAAAACTATTTTTGACACTTAAATGTGTGTTTTTAATCGTTTAGTGTGAGCCAATGAATAATTTCTCAATTTAATTTAATTATCATTAATAATAAAATACATATCAAGAAATTTAAGTAAAAGGCTTTGATTTACACATTAGAGAAACTTCATCACAGACATTTGCCTTTTCCCCAAAATGTTTGGAGGGATGAAAGGACGGCAAAAGAAATGAACTTGGGTCTCGGTGTCCTAATAAGCAATATATTCACAAGTCACACTGAATCTTTACTTCAGCTCAGTGGTGTTTTACAGAACATTCCCCTGTATTTAATAATCCCTGCAGAAAGGACAAAAATAATAAGTAGAGAATAAGAAGTAGAGCCACTAACTGGCTGCATGAAACGTTCACACAGTCGCAATTTCCAGACAAACAGGAAAAATATTGACTAAGGCACCTTGTTATTCAAATTAGTCAGCGGTGGAAACTCAGAAAACATGCCATTAATGATGTAACAAAGGAAATGCTGTGTTATGGCCCAGCTGCAGTCACAGACAAATGCACCACACTGTTTTTCAATTATTATACGGAAGTGAAAATGCCCTATAGCCGTTTTTCTTTTTTTTTTTAATGTGCGTGTGTGTGTGATTCCATTTTGATGATCGCGATGATACAAGCCAAGCCGAATGTGATAGTTTGCAAACTGGCAGTGTCTGTGCACGGAGCCGGCTGGATGCTGCTCGTGTGGGAAATACAAGTGCGGAGAGGGAGATTGTGTACTTGCCGTATCGAGCTCCTGCGGATTCATCTAAAAGTTAGAGCAGTTGGTTTTCCGCGAGAAACCTATCACGCGGCATATCTGCGCCTGCAGCAGCGATAAATCCCAAACAAATGTGTCTTTACTCTATTTGTTTAGCTTCCTCGCTGATGCACACTCGCATTCAGGACAGTTAATCACGAGAAAGGAAAAAACAAACGAGGGAACGTGCCGAACTTTGCCGCTGAATGTTTGTTATGCTGCTGTTTTCCATAAAATGCTGTTTTCCAGGATAGATCAACGTGGCTCAGGAGGTAGAGCGTGTTGTCCACTTACCAGAAGGTCAGAGGTTTGATTCCCAGCTCCACTCGTCACTTGGCAAGACCCTTGAGCATTTTGATTGTTTAATAAAACTAGAAAAGCACGATATATAAATCCTTTTGTAGAGTGTATACCTCCACCAAGGCCCCACAGATCCAGATGATTTGATTCTGCACCAAACCTAACACATCTTATTTTTCAACAAGATCAACAAATTATTGAAATGCACCTTCTTTCACAAATTTGAACCCATATAATTATGGTGTGAATGAGAATCAATATATGGATTAATTTCACTTTCTTCATCTAATAAAATCCTTTTTGTGATCCGGCCACCTCCTTTATTCATATTTGTACTTTCTACTATAAGTACAAAAGAGGATCTGCCTTGGCTGCATGTGCTCTGAGTGCCTTCTAGTTTACACTGCGTACGTTCCACGGTTCGCGACCCAGTGTTTCTACTATTGATGTAACACCTACATTAGACTTTGGCTAAACACTAGTCAGAAGACGTCCACTTGGCTCATACAGTCAAACCCACATCAGCCAAGTTCTCTCCCAGACAAAATGTCTCTCATTTTGTAGCACATAACCAATTTCCTCCCCATTACCGAGCCCATTCCCTTTCTCTCATGCTGTTCCAAATCTGTCTTATTTTCATCTTCTTCCCCTTGAAAAACAACAAAAAAAAAAGATGGTGTCCTGACAGTGGAGCTGTGGGGAGGAGGGCGAGGCTGATGTTTGTGTGACGGGGGGGAAGAAGACCCTGTTTTGACAGATTGGTGCGCCACTGTGACGGCCTGCGAGAAATCTTGGGGTCAAATGGCAGACATCTCCTTTCTGATTGCATCGGGAACATCAGCGCCAGGAAGTGGAGGGGAGGAAATACAGTACAGTTCGATTTACGACTGTTTGTCTGCACAGTTAAATACAGTTAGGGTGGAACACAGGATTTACCCAGAATACAGAAATAATGTGGCACTTAATAATGCATCGTATCTCATTTAAAAAAACACTCTTTGGACAATATTTCCAAGCCTGCCAATTTGCAAACCAGCATGTGTATCACACAGCGATGGAGCCCAGCAGGAGCAGGGGTATTAAATGGACGGTCCACATGCTGTAAATCACAGCGGAATTAGACATCTTTTACTGGAGGAGATAACACCGTGTCCAATGTGAAACGGGAAATTGGTCATTGTAATGTGGTCCTTTTGAATTGCTCTAAAACTGAAAAGATGTGTGCGTGTTAAAGAGTATAGTGTTTGATATTATATACATGTATTTTATAGAATAGGGACAGATGGTAAATGAGGGGACGGAGCGAGAGGAACATTTGACAACCGTACGTGGCTGGAGCTGGATTCCAGGATGTTGCAGTGTTTCACGCTGCCTGTGATCATCCGAATAAATGAATCTTATACAGTTATTACCAAAATAACAAGGTGGGATTTACATATTTTTTGTGTTCTGACCCTCTGTCTTCAGATCTCCCTGTTCATGAAGACCAACGGGCCAGTTAATAACGGGTGCTGCAGCGAAAGATGTTTGTAGTAGTTTTGACACAGTGTGCCTCACATTGTAGGGATCCTGATCAAAAGAGATTTGTCAATAGAAATATAGGACCAACCTTGAAAGTAGAGAATTGGATCAGTCCATTTCTAATCACAAAAGGTTTATGCATTTTTATTGGGGATGTTTTTTTTTAAACGTGTTATGTATTTTTTTTGTTTTGGAATATATTACTGAGAAGACGTTTGAGTTGTTGAGTGTGTTTAGTCATTTAGATGGAACTACGTGGGAGACACACAGAGCTACAACTTGCAAGGGGTTCAGAAATAATTGGACACTATGTTGCTATTGTTTCTTAAGCGGTTGTCGGTTTAACACAAGTTCATGCACAAAAGAGCTCGCTTGTGGCGTAGAGCCGCCATTTAAATTAAGGTAGACTTGTATGAGGAGTGAAGAGGTGACCATGCAAGTAAAGAAGATGATAATGAGGCGACAAGAGCAAATATCTCAGTTTGATATCAGCGGTGGTTGGTTTTGTCAAACTCAGAATTTGGGTAAACACACACACACAAACAAAGCAAAAGTATAAAATGGCAACAACAACAACAACCTCAGTTCTGAGGAGCACAAGTCTTGTGGATGAGCGGAAAAATCATTTGCATGTTGAAAATAAAACCCCTTCATGAGTGAACAGCAAGTCAAGAAGGGCTCTCCAGGATGTAGGCGTACATGTTTCCTTGTCAACCATCAAGAGAAGACTCCATGACCGTGATCTCTGAGGATTCGCCACAAGATGCAAAGTGAACCTCGGAGACACGGGGAGGCCGGGCTGCGGTTCACACAAACACACGATGAAGAAGCCAGTAGAGCATTTACAAGACCTCGGTAAAAACATCACGGAAGGAAGAAAAAAGAAAAACACCCAACAGCTCATGACCCGATGCCACCACCTCATCTGTCAAGTAAGGTAGTGGTTGAGGCATGCATGGCTGCGAGTGGAACGCTACACTGGCGTTTACTGAGGATTTCACTGCTACAGGAAGCAACAGGATGGATGCAGACATTATTCAGCAGCAGCCTCCTGTGCTCAGATTCAGTCAAATGCATCCGACCTCTCGGGACGACGTGTCAACACTCAGCAGGACAACAACCCCTAAATAATGTATACGGCCAAAAGCAAACACGGAGCTTTTTCAGGGTGAAGAGGTGGAAGATCCTGCACCGGCCGAGTCAATCACCCAATCTCAAAACCAGACTGAAGGCAGAGAGAGGCCATAACAAGCTGGAGCTGAGGGGGACTGCAGTGAAGACCTGGGAGGACATCACCAGGGAAGATAATAGAGCAAAAGATTCAACTACATGAGTTATTACTTGAAACTTACTTGTGTTTTAGAAAACACATCACTTCTCTGACTGTTCATTGCTGCAGCTCCTCTTTTCAGCCTCTGTCGGAAACACTCGGTTTGAGCTCCTGTCACTTTAAGGCCCCACCTCCTGATAAAGCCCAGTCTGCTCTGATTGGCCGGATATGATTTTATAATGCGATTCAATCATATATATAGTACATGTCTAAATAATGCAACTAAGGATGGAATATTCCTTATTCCATTATACTTTGGGCTTTTAACTTTGCAGACTATATATATATATATTAGTTTTTTGTGTATTTGTATGAGTATAAATACACAAAAAAAGACATAGGACACAAGAGGAAAGAAATTGAAAAAGCCCAATATGTCTTCTTTTAAAACTGAGCATCTTGTGCATTATGTGAGAGCTGTATCTCGTGCCCAGTTCTTTCCACGTCGATGTAAACCCACTCAAATCCGAGCAGAGAGACTCGACACTGTAACGCAGCCTCCATGTTTCTTTTCCTTTTTAATTTAAATTGAATGTGTCGAGGCTCAGAGCCTGAAGAAATGAAAAAAAATGTGCAGCTGTTCAGATACTTTACGGCCTTGGACTGTATCTCTGCTGTACCTCCAACCCGCCTCCTAACTTAATGAAAATCTTCAACTCGGTGTGAGTTCCATCGTCTCGTGCACCAGTCAGAAAGCATCGCCTGCCGCCACGAGGAAGAACTCCAATTAAGTAACAATCTGTTTCCTTGTAATTATATGTACCAGCTTGCTTAAATTAGGCTGAAATCCATTACAGAATTACAACTTGAAACTGGGTCAAGAGGGTGTCACAGTGTTTTCTACTCAAGCAGTCGTGGTAGTTGGGGGGGGGGGCTCGGGAGGTGTCAAGATGCCCGGCTCACTGGTGGAGACGAGGCCCCCCCCGGAGTGACGGGTGCTTCCTTCACTACGCCCCGGTCAAGCTCCTCCAGACAGACGCGGAGCGGCCACATCAACAAACAAATGCTTGTGTTCGACTCATTAGTGCTGAAAGAGGAATAACCCGCCCGAGAGTGTCTGGAAGGAACTGCACGTCAGCTCCTGTTCCACATCCTGCCTCCACGTTTCCTAGGGGGGGGCTGAGGGTGTCACAAGAAAAAAAAACAGAGGGGGGAAATGGCAGCATGTTTGTGGCTTTGTTGTTGGTGTCAGTGTCTGTGTGGGTCTGTGTGTGCTGTTGTGTCTTTGTGAGGGAATATTTGATCTTTAGGACATTTTTGGACATTTTGACGGGTCAGGGCATCTTCTCAGAACGGTTTTAGGGTAAAAAGTCAGAGTTTGGTTTGTTTCAGGGGGGAAGGAAAGTTTAGAGTGAGTTTGTCACTTTGAGGAATTTCAAACTGCCGCTTTAAACATATATTTATGAGAAATCCCCAATTAAAGGTAAAGGGACATTTCAATTCGGTCACAACTCTTTGTATCTGTCGCTCGTATCATATCATGAATGTGAACAAAACATTAATACGTTACCTCATTCGAGAACATGATTTGCACCTGAGCTGTATCGTGTCGATTTTTGGCCACAATGGTGGTAACGACAAGATGGTCAGTTGTTCTGCAGCCGAGTAGCAAGCCTGGTTCCTCCGTGTTTTGGTCATGCGCTGGTCTGGAGACTTTTTCTCATCAGTTTTTCATTAGGTTTCTATTTCCAATTAGATGCCAGCGTCAGTGGACGAAAGTGAGGCAAACAAACAATAAATTATGCAAAGGTGCAACCAATATATCTGCCAAGACATGCTTCAGCGCATCACATAGTTTAGTGCCAACACCATTTTCTTTTCACTTTTCCTTTTTTTTCCTCCTCAAGGCAACAGTGAGACGAGAAACCCGGCGATAACCCTGCCAATTACCGACGTGTCCGCGCAGCCTTCCAACTCAAACTGCTAAAACTGTACCGACCGCAACGCTGTCGCCGCAAACTCTATCTTTAAACAGTCAGTTTTCTTCACATTTAATGCTGACTGGCTGTAGTAGATAATACGAACCCATATAAGGCTAATTATTAGTTTGTGGACACATATTGCAGCGTTCTGTGCTTATAATTGGAAATTATTACCTGATTTCCTGCTTATCGATGCAACCAGCTGCTCCACGGGCCTGTTGTCTCATGACAAGGCCCTAATTGCTTCCCACATGTGGTTAATGTAAGTTCATATGGTCACTAATGAGAACTGTCACATAGTCGAGGTTGTTTCGAAACCTCAAGAATTATTCAGATAGACAGGTTCACCCCAATGGGCATAATAAACATAAAAAATATTTAACTGGAATTGGATGGCTTTTTAAAATTGGCTCAGTTGTTTATACAGAGGGGAGAAAAATAGCTCGACGTTATGTGCAAGGGAATTTTGTTTAAACAGCAGTTTTCTGCATTTTGTAATAATTTGAATGGTAAAGAAACAACGTGTGCAAGAGCTTGACCTGCAATTCATAATGAGACCTGGGCTGCGTAAGTCTGTCAGTTGTCCGTCACATTCAGACTAATGGTTGTAACATGCAGGAACTTCTGCAGGATTATTTTTGAGCTGCCTTAAATATTTCGGACAATGAACCCGTCAGTAATCGCTAATCGCCTGCTTCCTGAGACCTGCTGGCGAGATTGACTCTTACAGAAACTTCCACTGGAGACGTGTCTTTAAAAACCTGTCATGAATATACATATGATTCAATTGTTTTCCATCTTTCCTCTTAAAATTTGGCCCAAATGTTCACTTGGACTCCAAGATTAGGTCAAAGGGTCAAAGGTCACTGTGACCTTTAGATTACAATTAAAGGCAGTTTGAAGGTCACTCAGCACTAGAGGAGAAATGTGAAACTGAAAATATTACAAATAAATAGTAAGAACAGAGTTAAGATATAAAATGTAAATCAAATAATAAATATAGTAGTTGCAGGTCTTTCTGGTATCGAATTAGTCGACAATAAGAAAAATGATCAAACATATAAACAACTGAATCTATAAAGCGTTTCTCCTCCTCCACCCACTCTCCAGTGTTTTCTGTCCCTCGTCATATTAGAGATTAATTCCTCACACACTTTGTTGTTTGCCACCTTCTCTCATGCCAATGTTTGCTCTTCGTCGTGTTTGCCATCCAATTATCAATCTGCGTGGGGAAAGGAGTGCGAGTCGGCGCAGGGGACGTGCTCCCTTTCTTCCACCGGGGTTTGTTGATGTACCTGGCGAGAGCAAAGTCAAAGTCCGCGCGGAGGTAAATTTACACATCGGTAATGGTCAATGACAAAGAGAGTCGGTCGCACAAGCGCAAGGAGACGACACACAAACTGAGGGACAAGAGAGAAGCAGAGTTGTTACAAGGTGGTCACAGTTGTGGTTCAAAAATACAATGTGTACTTTCCCATTGACAGAGGATTTATGCATCGGGCCGGTGCCATTGTGCTCAAATGAAATACAGAAACAGGGCATTTTCGAGTGCAGCGAACAAAGTAGCCCTGTCGTGTCAGCCCTTGTTTTTGACTTCACGAAAGACGAGACATATTTCAATCAATAGCAACCTTTCCTGCACCAAAATGCTAAAAACACACCAGTGAAATTAGTCGAAAAAGACAACGTTTAGGTCTGGAAATGTTAGAATTTCCAACAGTGCCAGAATCCTGCTTCCTTTTTCTGTCGGTAACACCTGGTTTTCACAGGTGCAGATGAGGCTTGGCGCTCACAAGAGGCAGAGAGTCGTGTCAACATCAAAACAGTCCTCGTTGTTTGCTGACTGGTCTGACATTCATCCAGTCGAGCCCGATCAATTCTCTGTGGGTATTTTTCACACTTCAGTGTTGCAGCACAAAAATGTGTTTTTCAAGCAGTGACGACCAGAATATTAAACTGTTTTTCCCTCGAAATACATCGTTTATACTGTTTTCCATATTTAGCACCGAGACCCAGCAAAAAAAAAAAAGGCAAAGTAAAGGCCTTCATTTAAGAGATGTAAGTTTTCAAAGGACAAAAGGTTTATTTTTCAGCTCTCAACAAAGCCTCGTCGAGCCCTTTATCGTTGAATTCATGTCAAAAGTAGTTAAAATGGGAGACAGCGTTGTTACAAGCGCGGCGGCGTCTCATCTCCTCGAGAGACATTTGGTCTTTATGGTCAAACTCTGTAAACAAAGAAACGCCGACTGGACTGAGTTCGTTAAAGGACTTTTAAAGAGAACTTCCAACATCTGATAAACTTACATTTTTTTGTGTGGTGGCTGCCTGTGGTTGTTGGAGGTGAGAACTTGTTATCTGAAGCCGTGGGTGAGGAGGGCAAGAAGGAGAACGCAAGCGGGGTGAGAGGCTTCCTGCCAAGAAAAATGTATAAGCTTGTTCGTTTCAATCATTGGCTGCAGCATCGAGGTTTTATTCGGGCTCGAAGGTTGTCTGGCACTGGAGCCTTTCTTTTGCAAGTGGTTTCATGGCACCTGACCCAATATCAAGCAGTTCATCTCAGTGCATCCATCAATTCACAGGCTCTTTCCTAGATATTATGAAGATGCTATCAGAACATTGATGGTATTCAAACGTAATATAAAGACATTTTTAACCGGTTATGAAACTGTCTCGTTTCAGTGGGTGCTTGACCAACAACAGGAACGAGACAGTCAGGGAGAAAATTGGCTTGTTCTATAAACTATTCTCAATGTCTGTGGTCTGGTCTGAGCACCGGCAAGGTCAGACAAAATGATTTTGTGATTAACGGTACTAAAACGAAATTAAAAGGTTGTCATATTACAGTTATCAGTCATGTCATTATACAAGAAAAATGATACATCGCTCCCCATCCTGCAGACAGTAGTGTGTCTTCTTCGCACTCTTTCCAAACCAATGCACATGTCGGCCAGACCAAGGTTTTTTACGCCAAAAATCTAAGAAAATGAAAAGTTCCTTGTAGGAGCTTTGAGGAGGGAATGCAGTCACATTGATGTCGACATTTCCTCTGACATTTCCTCTTGCATCTTGGCTATTACGCCTGTTATCCACAGTGAGATGAAGGAAAGGAAGCACTATGGCATTTTACTTTTTTTTCCACTCTGGCATCCATCCATTCATCAGCGAAACCTGGCAGAGTGCGTGCCACACGTCAAGGAGTTCTGACCGCAGCAGTCTAGGTTCACGTCCAGCGCGGGGGCCGCACGAGAGGGCGCGGCTGTGACTTTGACCGCGTCAGTTTTGTTTTGCTGCTAAGCAGAAGTGCAGTTGGTTGCAAGTTCAGCTTGTCGTGCTCGATATCACGTTTGGCACGAGGTCACCGGGAAATGACCTCAAACATTTGCGAGGCAGCATCTCGTCTTTTTCAGTCAGACAGTCGTCCCTCTGCTTTATCTGCATCAGGCTGCCTTCTCCCACTTGCTCTCCCTGTCGGCAGTGGTGTCTGATACGGCTCCGGAGGTTTTATTCCAGCAGAATATCCCAACACTTAGTCATGCGGTGGTCTCGGCATTCTTTCGATTTGTTTCCGGGAGCTTCACACGTAATCGCTGACCAGAAGAGATCACAGCCCCGCTGCCCTTTCGGCTCTGCCTTAAGAGACATGTTTCAACTAGAAGTCTCTAATCCCAGTTCATGCCCTTTCACATGACATCAGTTTTGAATGGAGCCGAAGGTTTGGCCCCTGGGTCGCTGAACGGTTTGTGTGTGCTGACCTTTTGTTGTCTGCATCGACTATATGATCACTAAACATATCAAGCAAAGGCCTTTTTTTTCCTGCTTTCCCTCTTTCTTTGCCTTAAATCTGTTCCTCTTGTTATTTTTAGAGCAATTTGCCCTTCACCTGCTCCGCCTGAATCCTATGAACAGACTCACGCCAGGCATCATGATTAGGATTCAGAGCAACACCAGGGGAATATCGTCCAATATCGCATCCTGCTCTTCGTTTCTTCCACCGGGTTTGTTCATGATGATATTGATACCTGTCAGGGGAGCCTTACGGGAAGCGCCAGTGTAAATACCTGTCCTCTCGCCCTGCAGCACAGAAACTAAGGTGAAACGCCTTTGATCACAGTGACATAAGTGAATGAAATGAGGAGGAAATGGAGAGATGGCAATTGGGATAAATGGCCTCTAAAATTGAACATGACAAGCCTCTGATTGTAATCTCCATGTGGACTTTTGCAGGATGGAGTGTCTGTGATGACGGAGAATATGAATAAATATGACATTTTTTTTAGAGGAGAAAGGTAGAAAGAACAGGAGTCTTATTTCCATCGCTTCAGCAATATATTGGATCAGAAAATAGCACCGGTTCAAATCTCAAAGTTTGTCAAACCTTTTTCTTTTGGGTGTAATCTCTACTGGTTTTACCCCAGATTCCATTGGTTTTGAAAATCTGTCCTAATTGCTTGTGTGCATATAAACTGTCTGTTTACCTTGTCTAGTGTTTCCAGATCTCAGTAGTTACAGTGTTATCATGGCCACTATAAAAAAAACTATGTCATGAGTAAAAGTACAAGTTGTAAAAAGACTTTCTTTACAAAAAATGGCCAAAATGTATAAAACAAAGTTTCTGTTTTACCTAAAAAGAACCTTTAGATGTCACGTGACCGATGTCAGGGAAATAGTAGATAATAGTGGACATAAGAGGCTGCAGTTTCCATGGCTCTTGATGAAAGGCCTATTTAGTGGACTGATATCCATGAGAGTGAGCTATTTGGTGAGCTTGATTAAATTTGATGGGACTGGTGGGCTTTGGCTCATGTGGTTTATGAGGACAATGGAAGACACATCAGGAAGCTGTGTTACCTCATGTGTCATACGTGGATTCAGAAGTCGTGAACAGGGGTTGGAGGAAGTGTCAGGTCCGTGTATTTCCTCGTGCGTTGATCCGTTTCATGAGATCAGTCACTTACGCAGACCCTCGTCCCCTTAAATGCAAAACCAAGAACCCTTTCAGTCACGCATGTTTCTCCTAATGCAGACTTTACGAGTGTGCACAGTGTGGTGTGCAGCTTCTACGCCTGTTTGTCTGTGCGCGCGTGTTTAGATTGCAATTTATTTACCTCATGCTGATCCGGAGGCCTGCCGCTGTTCGCCTGTTACCACGCGAAGATTAGAGCGCGCAGTTGTGCATGAGAAATGGAAACGCCTCCACATTCGCTTTCGCAATACAAACAGCATTTACCCAACCCCCCAACCCCCCCCCCCCCCACAGAAAATGCTGTACGCACATTTGTTCAGAATGTAAATGAGAACTCGTGTCTATATTGTGATACAACCTCCTCAAATGCATCCAATCAAACATGGATTTTTATCTGCTATACCCCCCCCCCCACACACACACAGACAGAACTTTTGAAGTAAAAACAAAAAGGGGCTGTTCAAAGGCTAATTTCCCAAAATACAAATAAGCGGATTTGAAAAGATGATTTCAAAGACAAAGTTAACTTCCCCTGTTTTGTTCAGATAAAACCTTCAGAGGATTTTTTCTTTTCTTTTGAGTGACAATTGTCTGTTTCTCCCTCCATTTAATTTCTATTTGATTGTTTTGTGCAGTTTATTTTTCACTGTGTCACTGTACTGTTGTGATTCCAGTCCCCAGGACCTGCTCCCATTCAGTTTCACTCTGACAATTCCAGCACCTGAGGTTTTAAGGTGAATAATTCCAATTAATGACGGCAGCATGAAGAGACTTGCAGCTCTTTGGAGGTATCGACGTATTCAGGACCTGCTGGGCCGAGTTTCAGCCCAGTATCGTTCACCCAGTACAGGTTTGAGCTTAAAAAAAATAAACGTCATTATCCAAACACAGCTATCCTTGTTAGGACACTGCAACGACTTCCATTCATTATGAGCAGCCCAGCCAAAACCTTATCTCAAACCACGATTCACATCTTACCTGTGACCTTGACCGGGGCTTTAGAAATGATTCTTCGCCTCATTAGAACCAGGCTTTGGTCCCCATGAGGTCCACTTCCCCACACCAACACAACTAACTGTAAAACCCCAATCCCAACCTAAATCATAAGTTCTAACGTGACTAAATTAAAAACAAAGTCTTTTGAAGGGATGAAGCGCGGCCAAAATGTCCTCACAACAATGGTTTTGATTCGGTTTTGGCCGCCACATCTATAGAAAGAACACACACACACACACGTTCCATCCAGTAATCACCGAAGATGAAGCCGAACAGATGGAGAACAACACAACGGGGTTCGCATAACAAAAGTGTTACGAAATGCTATTTTGATGCAAACGGTGCCTCGGACTCGATGATTTAATATATTTGTTCTGTCTCTTACCGATACTTCAGCGCCGCCGGCCTGTGAGAGGGGACAGCTGAGGAGAGCGCCTGTGATCACTGCCATTAGCATGCCACTATACTTTAGTGTTAATATGCAGTTTCTCTGCGATGGCATTTTGCACCGTGTTATTACCGCTGTCCAGATGTCACTGGAAGGGGTCGGCCGGTGTGTGTGTGTGTGTGTGTGTGTGTGTGTGTGTGTGTGTGTGTGTGTGTGTGTGTGTGTGTGTGTGTGTGTGTGTGTGTGTGTGTGTGTGTGTGTGTGTGTGTGTGTTGTTTCTCTGCCAGCCCACCTCTACTATTTAATCCCAGCATCTTTGTTCCTTTTCATCGTGGTGAAAACTATTCTTGGAGATTTCTCATGATTTCACACTATTTTGCTGCTTCGATTTATTTGAAGTACCCAGTGTGTTGCTGGTTTTTCAAGAGACGCTTCCATTGTGTCCACAAACACTCTAATCTAATGTATTCAAAATGCTCAAATGGATATTTTCCGTGTAGATATACATCCAGCTCCTCTGTGTGTCTGTATCGTCATCATCATATGCAGCTGAGATGTTGGTCTGTACTGTATCGTTCTGTGTGGTTGAGCTAATCTCTTCCCCTAATTGCCTGGACAGACAGGGAGAGGTCCAGGCTCCATTTGGCCAGGCCATTGCACACGGGCCCCGTTTCCCCATCATTTAGCAGGTAAAGCACATTCCACATCTGCTGGTTACGGGCGCGGGGGGGGCGAAGATTAGACGAGGCCCGTGCCAGCAGCCGCGTTATGACATTGTCTGGAAATGATCGTTTCGAGCTCCACGGGGTCAAAAGGTCATTTAAGCAGTGACTTTGACAGGTCACGTCGAGTAATGAGGGATTGGTGATGTTCTGCATGATGGGAAATGTGGGATGTGGAGCTTCGGAGCAAATCTTGACTATTTTGTTTTAAGTTTTTGCTATTTTTTATCCCAATCTCAGAGGAAAAGAGTTGGTCTTTGTTTAATAAACCCACGGGTGACATGATACACAAGAAATAACAACTGTCTAAAAGTATTATGAGTAAGAAAGTTGTTCGGCATCTCCACACAATGCCTCTTTGTACTTTGGTGGGAATATAACCAGAAAGTTTGTTTGTTTTCGGGAAACTCCACAGGGAACCTTTAAGGTTACCTCTGTGCACATGGTGTTGTCTTTTTAAAACTGTTTTTGAGAAAATAACTTGAGCATTTCTAATTTGAGACTCGTGCTCTGTAGCTCAAAGTCACAGAACCCAGACCTGCAGGTCGGATCCACAGCACTTCAGGTTTTGTTTCTTAAAATTCTGAAATAAGAGCCCAGACTTGGGTCGGTTGTTTATCAGCTCTACAGCGCTTGTTAGGGAGGTTTGTGTGGAATAAGCATGTGTGTGTTAGCGTGCGGCGCCTGCTCTAGATGTAGCCCTGGGGCATTCCACTATCTCCCTCTCTCATTCATTCCGGCGCTCTCGCTCGCTCTGTGTGTGTCCGTGCGTCTGACTGATGGGAAGGATGTTGGGGAAGCATTCAGCTGCCGAGTACAGATTCACCCTGAAGCTTTGATTTGGCCCTCTCTGAGCTCACTGTGGATACCCAATAACACTATAAACCTCAAATTCCCCCGGCACACAAAGCAACCACTGAACTTCCTGTTTGAGCACTTGTATTGAGAACAAAATGAGGTAGGAATAGGGCAACGCCGAGTTTCCCCCATGCACCGCTGATGCTGTGAAAAGAAATAAAGAACAAGATGCCAACTCATCGCACTAGCAGACGCACACGGAGCACAAAAGCTCATTTCAACTTTGGTTAGTGTCCAGGACATCTCTCCCGTGTCTGCACCGTCTACCGCGTTCACTCTCAGCATGTCAGGGCTGATGTGGAGGGAAATATCGTGGAGGGCAGAGGCAGCGTGAACAATGAGAGATCCACAACCTTCCCCCTAATTTAATCTTAACAGCAGATGGCAAAATGTAACCTATGGCCCTGACAGATTGCTGTTTCGGTGGAGCCTTCCAGCAGCAACCGGGGAAGTGAGAGAAGCAGACGGCTGAGGTTGAGGGGAACTGAAACCGTGGAGACAGAATTTAAAGTTTGGTAGAGACAAATGTCTGAGCTGAAAAGTTGAAGTCGAATAAAAGCCCGAAACCTAAAAGGCCGTCAAGACGGAAGCGGAAGAAGCGGAGCCGCGAGTCTAACCTGACAGATCCACAGAAGATCAACCGTCTGAACTTCTCTGGGTCAAACAGGAATGAGTGAGAACTCGGGGAGAGAGAGAGAGAGAGAGAGAGAGAGACGTCAACACCCATGAAAGGCCAATTAAGAGCAGAATCAGAATGGCAATGAGCGGCTCGACGCCAGATGAGACAAAGAGCCGGAAAACAACTCAAGGCTGGAGGATAATTATGAGCGAGATCCTCTGATCACTTGTCATCTGTGATGCAGATGACAGAAGAAGTTGAATGAGTTTTAATTAGGCGCGCTATTTGGAAGGATGACCCGCTTTCTCCCTGCACAGCTGCTTTGTCGGGATAAACCTGACGCGGTTCTCATTTCACCGCGGAGGAGAAGAAAGGCGGGAACACAAGCGAGATAAACACAAACAAGAAGAAAGACCTGAATTAGCGGCGACGCATCACAGTGGCTGCGTTGTTTTTTTTTTGGGGGGGGGGGGGGGAGTTTGACCTTAAACAACATCCTGCAAAGTTACAACCGAAACTGAAAAACAAAAACACATCACGGACTAAAATCTGTCACAAGGATAAATAAAAAAAAAGCAGCTAATTGAGTTCTTGAGATGCAACAGTGGCATTGTGTCAAATTTAAATGTGAATGTGCTAATTTACACGTTTCTGCTCAGGAGATACAGTTCAAGTTCAATATACAGATGTTACGTGTCTCACGTGCTCTCCGATGTAAAAACTGGTGCTTCAAGCAGAGAAGGAACTGTCCTCATGTTTTGTGTCTTATCTGTCAACAACTCTAATCCTCATAATTACTAAGGCAGCTGGAGGTTGGCGAAAGAATAAAGTACAATAACACAGGTTGTAGTCAGAAGCTGGCACGAGAATGTGGCCGGCCGGGTTTGGACAAACATTTTGAAAGGGATCGTTCAGGTTCAGGTCGGGTTTGGACACAGTAGCTGGGCTGTGGACCTGCCTGTATTTGGGGAAAACATTGAACTTGATGTATTGACGTCTGTCTTGGTTCGTTTTGCCACTGATTCGACTCCTAGTTGATACGAGCCATATTCACCACTGCTTACATCCAACACCGACAGAATGAAAAATACATATTTACCATGACGGATGTTTGCAGAGTGGCAATCACAGATAGCCATTAGAGCACTTATTCATTTATTCTTTCATCTGGCTTTGTGAAGTAGCTCATTTCGAATTCAGCAGCAGAGATGAGCTCTTCCTGTGCAACATGTTGTTTTTTTTTTTAAATGCAAATGTGAGAGAAGTATAAGCTCTCAGGCTGTAGGCTCCATACAACTATAGAGGTAAAGACCTTCTCCTGAACATTATAGCAACGTATATAAAATTGTAAATACCGCACACGCTGATGTAGAATTAGAGTTGCCAGGGAGAGTCATTAGTGTCCCTGCTGCTGTCCTGTGTGTTGACGGGCTTCAATCTGCTTCTCTAGGGTTTTACATGACCCACCAGAGTGCGTTTAACAGGTCGCCACTCAACACCTGCCTCCCCCCCACCCCCCTCCGAACACGTGTTGTGTTGTCCTTGTTGATTCATGCTGTTATCTCGACGTTGCGTTATTGAACAACTCCTGAGGGGGGTTTTTTTCTGAAGAACCCGGGCAAACGGAGAGGAAAAGGGAAGCCACTCTGAATTATAACGAACCGGTAATTTCTATAATAAACTAACACATGCTTGGTGCTAATTGAGTTCCAAATTGCTGGAAGGGAGATTGAAAAGGTTAGATTGCCTTTTGCCAAACTGCTGCACAGATTGACACGCGAGTTACATTCAGGACGGGCTGCTGTTTGTTTTTCATTTTCAAGAAGCTTTCTGCCTATTTTGTATGACGGAAGAAATCTGCGATATCGAGAATAAAGCGTATTTGGAAAGAAAGTCTCAATATTACAAGAATAAAGTCGTCATATTACCAGAAGAAAGTAATAATTTAACGTGAAAGAAGTCCAAATATTACAAGAATAAAGTTGTAATTTAACGATAATAAATGTGAAATTCAGTAGGTATCATTATGACTTTAATCTTGTAAATTTACAACTTTTTATCTTGTATTATGACATTATTCTCCAAATATTCTGACTTTATTCTTTTAAAATACAACTTTATTCTAAAAATCTTGTTTTTTCCCCTCAAATGGTCCAATTACTCGCTCATATCTTTATCTGAGAGTTCTGTGATTTTCATAAACCAATCAATACATTAGCGTCTTCATCCTTTTACATGTTCATCCTTTCTCAAATCAGTTGATTTTGATCAAAATCAAATCAGTTGATTTTGATAGCTTCATTGGGACGAGTTAATATATTAAGGGAGACTTGCAGGAATGAAATTAAAGCTATTAATATTCTCAAATGATAGCTTCTGTCCCAATTAAGGAGCCACAGATGAAACGCTTTTATTCCTAATAGGAGGGCACCAAGGGTCCAGCCTGTGAGGAATAATGTTTTTATTTTCCCTTTTTCTTTTTTTTTAATTCCTCCATTTGCATCACAATTCGGCCTTTAATTGGTTTTTAAATAGATCAGACAAAATGCAAATGATATCAGCTTTCATGTGACTATAGATACCGTCATCTTTGAAATCTCGCCACTGTTTGAGCACATTTACTGTTAAATCTGCAGGACTGAGTTGAATTCACACCAGGAGTCAGGAGCTGCTGGTCTGTGTCTCACACACTAACTATTAAGTTTAGTGTCTCTGATCTGTTCTGTCTGGTTATGGTAACAACACAAAAAAGATCCAGTGCAAAAACCAAACCAAGCATTGATATCTGAAAACCTCTCCTCAGACAGATTAGCTCAAAAACAAGAAAACGTTTAATAGAAATCCTGCAAGCACAAACTCTCACCAAAACATTTCCAGCATCTGATTTGGGAAGTATCGATTGGCCGTCACGAGCAGGTGCAGAGAGCTGATCCCGTGTTTATTCCCCGGATCATTCAGGAAAATGTTTGAGTGATTGCTGAGGCCCTGATCAATACGGCAGCAGCACATTCCATTAGGCTAGTGATTAGCTGTACAGATGCTAACGCAATGCATTACCTTTTGAGGGTGATTTAGCAAACTCCACCACATAAATCATTCCTCGGGGGGGGGGGGGGGGGGCTTCAATTTCCATCTTGTGCAGTGGAGATTTTATCAATTACAAAATGTCTCACACACACGGCGTTTAACGGATAGGGAGGAGGGAAATAAGTCATGGAAGAAAATATTGCAGAAAGTTTTTTCCCCAGTGTCACATCAGCTCAAACTGGTTTGATGTAAAAATATATATATTTATAGTTTTTATAGGCTGGGATGAGTGAAACAGAAAACTGTGGGACGGAGGCGCTAGGAGGTCAGACAACGGGAACACGTTTGGCTGGAGGAGCTGCAGCGGGGCGGGGGGGGGGGGGGGGGTGAAAGCGAGATGGCAGAGAGGCGTCCTCCATGTTTCATGAGGCCCCTTCGGCTGCTTCCAGCTCAGCCCCGAGGCTTGACCTCGCCTCGCCGACAGCGAGCTCCCAAAGATCTGCGTTAAAACTTTCAGCAGGAGCTGAGAAGATTTCACACGCTCCTGAGCTTTGTTGGCAGCTCTCGCTCACCGTTGTCCATCATCCTGAGCGGGTGTGAGCAGGGCTGAAGCACCGGCCGGCCAGAATCACAGCAACACCTTCATCTCTCTTTTGCCTTTTTATACTGAGGGATACGAGGCTAGAGGAATAAAGTAACTTGCAAGTAAAGACGAGTCCTGAGAGAACTAACGACAGCAGAAGATCATCTGTAACTCAGAGGTTTCTGGTTTACTTGAAGCCGTCAGGGGACGTTCAGTGAAGGAGGAACCTCCTCCGGCACCTTCTCCTCTTCTCTCCTGTAAAAACACGTGAATGTGTGAGAGCAGAGATTCTGTTTTTTAAGCTTTTTGTGCAGTTTCAGTTCAGTAGCTTGTTGAAAATGTCAAATGAATTATCTTGCTACTTCTAGTTTTGAAACTAAAACAATTCAGATGAGAACTCAAAGGTTTTTGTTTAATTCCGAGTTTGTACAAAATGAATCTGGAGGAAAGTGCTTCTAAAATTACAGACCTGCAAAATAAAGTATAACCTTTTGCTCAGCATCAAAAACACAATTGTGTAAGGATTTTATCTAAAGTTCTGTTCCCTTTTTTAAAAAAACAGGGAAATATGTGCTAGTTTAATTAAAAATAGTCCAGAATCAGTTAATCAGTCAAAATTAATTTCCAGTATTTCCTGCTACATCTCGTATACACAGACTCTCCGCTCAGCTGTTGAAAATCCCACCCTCCCACCGCTGTTTGCTGTATTTGCTTTATTTGCTTCATGTCATTTTAAGTCGCAGGATCTCTGAGTCGAGGTTAAAGTGACACACGGTGCCACCTACGTGTCTGCGGCGACACAGCAGCCGTCCCGGCGTCCCTCTTTTTCTTCCCGCCTGCTAATATCCTGTGAAATCCAGCAAACTTAATTTGAGGGAAAGGAGCTGAACCTGAACTAAGCGGATTGAATTAATAAATGTATTTTCCATTTAACGGTTTGATTTCTGCAAAGCCTGTTTACAGCCACCGAATGATCTGCCTTTAAGTGAGGCGCACGCCCAAATCTGCTTATAGTTGCCTAAATCTATTATCTGCGCTCCACCTTATGGCGAGTCACTGACTCTGTGTCTAACGTGTGTGTGTGTGTCTGCACTGTGTATGTATGGTAATATGATGCACCAGTATTGACATGCACATCTGAGGTGAGCACGACAAAATAAAAACGTGTTTAGTCAGGATTTTTCCGCAGTGACTGCTCACAAATGAATTCTATTTATTCAAACAGCGTAACCAGGAAGCACAAATGTCCCGAACAGACTCGCTATCGTGGCTTCATTCAGTCAAAGGGTTTGCGACAGCCGGGAAAAACCTCTGGGTCGTGTTGTTTTAAATTTAATATCGGCGGTCTGTTCCAAATTTTCATGCATCGCCGTGAGAATAAAGAACCTCTGCACTTCATTCTCACGTTCGGCTTGTGAACGGAAACCTTTCTCATCTCTTTGAGCTGGTGAAATATTTTCGAAACCAATTTGACACGCTGATTGGATCGTAGTCAAATGGGGATGTTTTTACTTTACGTTTCCTGAAAAGCTGATTATCGTGGAGAGAGAAAAAAAATTATCTCATCTGTTTAATAGAGGAGATGTAATCGGCACAGTTGTTGCAATTCATCCAGTTTGTTTTTGGAGTGTGTGTAAGTGCATAGTGAGGCCATATACAGGACGGAACATGAGCTCTATGAAGATAGGATTGAATTGCATTTTGTGTGTATATATAGGTTTCTATATAAATTCCCTGCATGTGTTTCTGCCTTCAAACTCAGGTTCTGCACAATCTCTGCTCTTCTGGACCGAGATCTCAGACGTTGCTCCTGAAATCTGATGCAGCTTCTCTCCCAGTTTGTGTGTCAAAGCCGCGAGTTCTCCGATCACCACTGGTACAACTGCTGCCCTCACTTTTCACCTTAGATGTTGGGTTTCCAAGTATCCGTAGATCCCATATCCGCTGCATATATCCCCTCTCCGCGGGGGTGCTTTCATATGTCGATGTTCCTGAATGTCATGCTCCAGTTGCCCACCTCTTTTCAGGTTGCCATGGTTCCCCACTCCCTGACGCAGCCCTTGTTGGCCTGGGTGACGTCCGAGCTGTAATCACTCCCGTAGGCTGGTAGCATTAAGAGCCTTACCTAAGCCCCCCCCCCTGGACTGGCTGCTTTTGTACTACAGAACATAAACAGGGCTTGTCATGTTGTTGTCTTCTCCATTTACATACAAGAGCAGAATACAAGAAACACCTCTGAATGTAATGTTGACGCCATCGTAACCTATGACCTTTGTGATTTCACATATTAAACCATTTGAGGCACAGTTAGCCTGCCTTTTAAAGAGCTAATTAAACTTATTAATGAAGTTGAATAACTACTATAAACAACTATCTGAATAAAAAGCCCAACCGGTCAGTGTGAATATATATTTTGAAAGGTTTCCACCTTTTTATATTTAATTTTCAAAACAGGGAGTTGCTCTATGAAAGAAAATCAATTTAAACTTTTCATCGTTTTGATTCTCTTAGGTAATTGAAACTGCACGGTCCAGAGCCTCTTTTGATATTAATCAAAGGTGCTCGGGATGCTATAACTTTTTTTTTCTCTCTCACGAAAAAGGGCAAAAAAACTAATTTGGCACAGCGCTTCAATTCGATTTCACTAATTCCTCTGAGGTGAACGGGAACAAGAGATGGAGGCCAAGTACAGCAAATCATACACCTTGCTTGCTCCTATTATGTCTCATGATGACTATAATTACCTCACTGCCCCTCCCATCCGTCAGTCAGAGGACGGGGGCACAACGTGGACGGCCTGAGCGATGAGCAGGATCTTTTAATGAAGGCTGATGTCACCAGAAACACAAGTGGTTTTTCAGGAGATAATTCATATACCTTTTTCAAAGCTAGTAGTAGAATTGTATTGGTTAAAGTATATTTCTTGGATTATGTTGCATTGATCGTCAGGCAGCGTTATTGGAAATCTAGTCCGTGATAGGTCACGGCAAAAGTCTTTGTTTATGACACAGCCATAGAACGGAATGGGCAACATTTGACCACTGACAGTTCAATTCGCCGGGTAAGCTGTCAACAAAGAGAGCCTGACAATCCATCCAGGTTGAATTCTGACCCATGGCTGACATTTCCACACACAGCCACTCTAACTCAGCGTTTGGCAGATGCTGACTTCCTGTGGGTTATTCGTCATCAGAACGGGCGCTCGGTCAGCTTACGGGGTACTCCCGGACTGAAAGTGAGAGGACGTATGGGATCGGTCTTGAACAAATGTGTTTTGTTCTCGCCGTGGCCATTAAATGCCGACAGTATCTTGTGTGAGCGGAGTTTCAGGTGTCAAGCTGATGGTCCGCTGAATGTTTTATTGTCCACAAGAGATTTAATGTGCCTTTTCTGACAGTGATCAACAGAAACAAGAGCCTGAAGTTCAGTGTGAGATCAGATCTGTGTGTGTAAACTACCTTCACGTGAGTTAAGTCACTGTAGTAAATTAAAAAGTTACCTCAGCCTCCTCATTACTTAGCACTGCATGATCACGAATGGAGCTGTCCGGGGTGCTGAAACACAAGAACCAGGCCTGGCCCCCGGCATCATCGGTCGCGTTCATCTTTAACTTATCTTTGCCATTAAAAGGACATTTGAATAACTACTGATTAGCACTGCTAAAACGTTACTCCACACAACATAATACATCCTGGCTAAAATACACATTTATTCCAGCGGCTCACACAGCGTCCACTCAGATTGGTTAATGATGATCAGGTCAGTTGGGACAATTACGAGACTGGTGGCTTTTATCTGTCTTCCCCAGGTTCCGCCGTCACAGGGCAAATGTACGACAGGATGAAGATTACACAATTCTTTGAATACGTCCTTGTGTTCCATTAGTGCAAAAGCGTATTTTCCTAAAAAGCGACATGCTTTTTATGTCATTAATTGAAATTCCATGAGGTCACCACCAGATTGGAATTGATTTGTTTACAACAGCTCCAGGCGAAGAGATTTGACTAATTACAGCTTTGCCCCGGCCTCACTGATTTCTTTATTTTATTTATTTAGTTCCCGAACAAAAGGGACACGGCAGTTTAGCTGCTTCAAGTCAAGATCTTCTTTGAATGTGAAACACAAGCCCGATGCCGAGGATGCAAACTCGCTCCCTTTGTTTTCATCTGTGTGAGAAATAACATCAAAACTATTCATCAAAACATATTTATCTTACAATTTAACTAATTCATCAGCGGCGCAGTGTCTTCACTTTGATTCGGATGCCTTTGGCTTGAGGTTATTTGGTGATGCTGAGCACAAGATTAATTAATATGATATCACACCCTTGCCATTTTAGACAATTTACAAGAAAGGTTCTATCTGCTACGAATACAACATTAACAAGTTCACATATTTAATGAGTCTGCTAATTAACCAAGATGATAGCATACACCACATTGTGGCTGTACCGTGTTTTGCCCAGCAGTGCAAACTTATTTGTTTCCGCTCTTATTTATTTATTTAGCCGTGCACATATTTTCTCCCAGGAGGGACGTGGAACCTTTGCTGGATCCCTATCTCCGTCTTTCCCAGAGGATATGGCAGACTTCTAAGGTTTTTGAAGTTTTATCTGATTAAGAAAATTAATTTCCGAGGTGTGTGTGTGTGTGTGTGTGTGTGTGTGTGTGTGTGTGTGTGTGTGTGTGTGTGTGTGTGTGTGTGTGTGTGTGTGTGTGTGTGTGTGTGTGTGTGTGTGTGTGTGTGTGTGTCCTCGCCATCACAAATCGGTCGTCATAGCTTCATCCTAATTGCAGGTGTGCAGAGTTAAATATGGGTTAGTAATTAGATGTAATTTGTGGATTTGTGTGTAGAACCCTGTTATTAAGGTAAAAAAAACTGCGGATGTGAAGGTAGCAGTTAAAAAAAAGTTTTTATTGGAATAGAAAATAGTAAAAAATTGGATTTTCAAATATTAAAGAAAAATAAACTCTTGAGATTCACTTTTAAATATAATGTTTTCAAATTGGTAGATATCTTTAAAAAATGTGCATCAAAAGTTAAAGATATATCGATGTGTATATATGTTTGTGTCCTGTTGCATTTGGGTTATTTTCCTTTCGTTTCAAGCGGCTCCTTTAGCGCTCATCTCATTTTTACATCGTCAAATTGACCCTTATCCAGTTTCTACGTGTCATCTGACACCAGAGTGGCTGTTTTCTGTACATGAAATGTCATCCTCTGCTTTTAAAACAGCATCAAGACGCCTCAGTGATGAACGCTGAGATGCGGTTTCATGTTCTCTGAGATCGTGTGGCCGACTGGTTGCTGTTGGCTACTCGAATTGACAGTCGTCACTCTCAGAATTAATGGATGAAGACGGCCCTGTCAGTGAAGACGGGGACTGAAAAAAGAAGCCTGGGTGAGGTGTCTTGAAATTCGAGAAAGAAATGGTAGGAGACGATGAGAGATATACAGGAGATACAGGCTGGAAACCAGAGCTCCATCCCCCGATCGCTATACTGTGTAGACTCCAGATGCACGAGTTGGCAGCGGGAGATCTTGGTTTGATTGTGGGAGGAAGTGGAGACGCATCATCAATCTTTATATACACTCTTGTAGCTCAAGTAAAATGCATTATATCATATATACCGTTATATTCGGTTATAAAATGTCAACAAGCTTGGCTGAGATTGATATATTAGAAAATAAAAAACTCTTTGGTTAGATGAACATTGTTAATGACTACTGCTACATTACTACACAACTCCCACTGCTAAAAATAAAGACACGTCTTTTAACAGCACCTTTTAAGCAAAGCCAGAGAAAGTCTAGAACTTTTCATTGTTGCAAATGGAAGAAAAAAACCACATCACAGTTGAAACCTTGAATATTTCCATCATTGATTCAGAATCTGAAAGTAAACCAGTATAAAATACTCTATAGTCTTGTGCCTACAGCTTAATGTTCACAACATTTTTTTTTTAAATCTTGACTAAATCATTACACTGAGCCATATTTGGACTGATAATCCAACAAGTGGGTGGTTCATGTCTGTTTGAACAGAATTAAGTGGACAAACAAGCGATACTTCAACAATCAGTCTTAACTCCCGTCCTTTTTATTGGACACTGCGGATATTTACAGAGGGGTCTCAGTTGTCTCGGACTTTTGCTGTAAAACACTCGCAGGAAGAAAAAAGAAAAAAAGAAAGAGCGAGCGAGAGGATGATGGAAGAGTGAAGAGAAGGGAGGTGAGGTTAAAGGGATTAAGGTCAGAGGGGAAGATTAAGCTCAAATTGACGGCTTGAATTAAAGGGTTAAGGGGGGGGTGGGTTCAGTGAGAGTAGCTGAGGAGCGAGAGACAATGTAGGTTAATTTATGAACACGGCACATAAATGTCTCGCGTGTGTTACAGTGAATTGATGTCGGTTTAACCCAGAAAAGGAGGAGGATGAGAGGAGGATATTAAATTGTGTTAGGTATAGAGTTGAGGAATTTGATAGATGTTTAAAGAGTCAGATCTCATGGGAAAAGGAGATGGGTTCAAAAATGGGAGCGGGGGGGCTTTTCCTCAGTGAGACATCAACGTGGCCGATTCAAGATGAAGGTCAAAAGGTCGCTGGGAGGGCAGGAGGAGGTCAACAGGAGGAGCAAAGGGCCCCTTCCCCTCTCATGGGGAATTGCCTTTCTGCTTCGTAGCTCTATTAAATCCTTGCTATCATCTCAGAACCAGTAATCCTGCCAAGTGACTGGAACCCCTCAATCACTCCGTATCTCAGCCATCTCCCCCGCAACAGCCTGATGACGGGAGTCGGCTCGGAGAGAGTTCTGTTTTTGCAGGAAGCCTTTTATTCGTGAGGTTTTGGTGGGAAAGAAAGTTGTGTTCCTGCTTGTTTCTTCAGAGTTTCTTCAGACTAAAGGTCAGTTTTGTTAGCAGCGGTAAGATAATTCTTTCCACCATAAACAGTGGCCACCTCGCATTATTGTAACACATCCAGTTTACATCCATATCGGCTGCTCTGTGAGGCGCAGCTGAGCTCAGGGCTACATGCTGAAATACTCACAATAATCGCTGACGTTCTGATGTTCAGCACCTTTTTCTCCATTATTATTCAGCTTGTTAGCTTATAAGTGTGTTATCTAACGTGCAGCCGAGCCTAAATGCTGTTTGTTTGGCAGGTTGCACCAAGTATTTAAAACGTAGATTGGTTCTATATGAAAGAGAAGGTGGAGGTGGAGAAGGTTTTTCAGATATTTGAATTGTGGTGATGTTAGATTAAAAAACAAAGTCAGTACAAATGGAACCTTTGAGAAACTCCATCCAAAAGTGATCATGATATTTAAGTCTGTAGCGTAACATGAGCATGTCTGCTTGATGGATTTCTTTTTTTCTCAGTGATTCTAAACTCAACTTTAGTTTAAAGAGTGAATCTTTAACGCTCTCCAGATGCAAGAGGCCCGAGACGGAAAGCAATGACCATTTCTCGGTTAATTGTGCATGCATGATCCATACGGACCAAACTGTAGCAAAGGAAATGGACCCCGTCTAAAGTCCCTCCTAATATCCTCCCCGACAGTAATTACTGGTCATTTCTTTAGCTGCGGAGGAGAGGGAGAAGAGTGTTGAGAAGAGCGCGCCTGCCACAAGGTACGGGACTAATTGCAGCCTCCCTCTGGTGGAGAGCTCATCCTGGAAAAGGTAATGCAGCAGGCAGGCGGATGGAATTACTGTAAATGGTGCATTTAGGGAGTTTATGAGTGTTTCCACGAACAGCCCTAACTGACACTGATGAATACCCCAGCTGTACCTTCTTTAATAAAAATGACAGTCCCTGCACAGAGTGGTCATTTTCCCTGTCAAATCATCTTATTTCTCCCCGGCTACACCACATTCGGTTTGCCAATTTGCTGCCTTTAATGCAAATCGGCTTGTGTCCGCCGCATTTTTCAGTAAAAGCACGGGAGTGGTTCCTGTGAGTCGCGGGGCGGTGAGGTGTTTTCAGCGGGTTAACTCACAGGGCAAGAAACTGACCATTATTGACCAGGAGAGAGCAGATTTCCACTTAGGGCGATGTGTTGTTCAACCGACTGCACGCACCACAGCTTATACCGATTGTTTCCAACCAGGTGAACTTCTGCAGATGCCCGGGGGGGGGGGGGGGGGTATGAACAGATTGCCGAGTAGCAGTGCCTTCGATGTAAGCTCGGAATGAATAATTGAAAAAAGTCGAAAATATGAATGTTTAAGGGAAGAAATAAACACACGTCCAGTATTTTAACAATATGTGATATTACATTTACTCACTGGGCATATTTGATGTCTTCTGTATTACTATTTCAACAGTAAACTAGCAGCCACGATAGGCCGACTACACAGAACACATTCCTTTCAATGGAACTGTGATTCTAACAGTCACATGGGTCAAGCCTAATTGAGAGTGTGAGAAAACTGGTCAACACGTGTGCGGAGGCTTTTGTACGTCTGTTTAAAAATGAACTCGTGTGGAACAGGAGAGGTGGTTTCAATGAGCCTCACTAATGGGGATTGGGTACCTCTGGCTTTCACTCAGCAAATTGAGGCTCATTTATGCACAAAAAGAGTTTAAAACGATGAGGCCATCATCGCTCGCCTCCTCCAGTTGTTACGTTTGCCTGGTTGTTGGGCCAAACATCAGCGAGAGTCGTGAAGAACAAACGTGATGATGTTAACCTCTTTAGAAAGGGGCCGAAGTGGCTGTTTGTCCTCATGCTGCGTCGAAGTCAAACAAGTCTCTCCTCCAAAATGAGGCCGCGTGTCCTGTGATCGTCTCGATGGCACTGCTCCTTTTTTTTCTCTTCAGTTTCATCAAGGATAAGTTCACCTAAGTGACTGAATCTCAAACCCTGAATGTCGTTATTACTTGACAACCCGTGCACACCCTGGCAGAGAGTGCGTTATGCAAATATTCAGACCGTGGCCCCACAGAAATGAGATGTTAAACTCGTTAGAACTGCGGTAATGGACAAAGCACAGGAGCGACGCTGCACCCGAGAACTCTGCATTAAAATTTTATCGAATGAAAATATGCTTAAACCCCGAGGATTACACTGTTCTAATATGATATCAAATTCAAGAGGAAGGAAGCTAATCTACCGTATTGCTCATGAATTAAATGATGGAAAGCAAATATTACTCCCTGTTCTCTCTATAGAGATTCATCACAATGCAGATGCAGATTAGCCTCGTAACGTCCCAGCTTCCATTTTCCAGCTTTTGGTTCTTGAATGTTTCAAGCTTGATACTCACCTCACCAAACCTTCATGATCCACCCCGATGGAAATCTTGGTGGATCTACAACACATCTGAGACCGAAGTTAGACAAACTCCGTCATACACAATATAAAAGCTACTGAAAGACACATTAATGCCCAGTTCAAATGGTTTGATTCGTGGCCCACTTTTCCTCTCCCACATTTTGGAACTCGCAGACACAAGCCACAGATTGGAGCCAGAGCGTTGAGTCGGCAGTTGCCAATCAGTGTGTGTGAACTCTCTTTTTTTAAAGATACAATTTAAGAGGCTCCTGGACACGTTGCCTGCTCTGACTAGATTTCCAACGGGCTAAATATCAAGACAAATTGGCCACAACCACAGCCAATTAGAGAGCAGGATGGAGTTAAGGCGATTTTAAAGTTTGGAGACCAGACGTACAAGTTAAGGGAAGTGTCTTTCGATTAATTCCGAGCTGATTTACCGATGTTTATTTTTGATTGACATCCGAGATGACGGTTTCCTTTTTTGAAGTGAAAGTCGAACTGACTCTTAAAACATGTCTGTGTTCAGATTTTATAAATCCCAGAGGGAGGGCGGCGATCGTGTGCTCAGGGTTTTTTAAGTACTTTACTTTCCTCTGCTGTGGCTTGAAGTGCTGAGCGAGTTGGCGAGTCCGACAGCTTTTAACAAACTGTTTCCCGACCGCCGGCGAGCGCCTGTCCCCTTTCACCTGCCTCACTATCTCCCTCTCCCTCCCCTCAAGTCCCCCCCCCCCCCCCCTCACCCCCTCTGGCAGGCAAGCCTCTGAATACATTTGCATGCAGCATGAGAAATGGAAGCGAAAAACAAGACATATGGCAGGAGATCTGCAACGTGGGAAAAAAAAAAGGAAAAACTCGCCAAGAGAGCAACATAAACAAAAATAATGTGAATACAGAGGCACTGGAGATGTGAAGTGCCAACTCAGCGCAGCCTTGTTTAATTACTGTTCACCTGGGCCAAAGGCCTAATGGAAGACTTGGCTGCCGGCCCAGACAAACAACATTCCACTTGGCTTCAGCCACCAGAAAAATCTTGGGGTCTGACACATGCGGGGCTTGTTGGTCTCGTCCGTCCCCGCAAACTGTAAAGACAAACTGCAAACACGGGGCGACGACAAGGGGAATTCTCGCTAACGATGTTCCCCTGCGCAGGTCGAAGCGTCGAACGCGGCGGTGGGGTTACGAACTGAAACCGAGCAAAAGTAGCGTGTGTTGACAAAATGATGAAAACGCACTCACAAAACGAGTTGGCCTGGCCTTTGTTTTATTTCCGTCGATGCTTTTTCTCTATGTGAACAGCATCATAATCTAACAACAGGGGAACATGGCTTGAAAAAGATTTGATTGGTGCATGTGCAAACAACTACAATTAGCCAAATCTAACATGTTCAGTATGATTTTATTGACTGTGTGTGTGTGTGTGTGTGTGTGTGTGTGTGTGTGTGTGTGTATTCTTGAGAATAAACGCCCGTGTGATTAGAAAGCGTCCAACAGATGGCTGTAATACATTGGCCACATGACAGATATTGAACAGAGTCAGCATTATGGTCTCTCATTTAGACCCTGTCCTATTGATTTGTCCCACTAAAGTCTTGAGTGAAATTACAGGGGAGACAGGGCGAGTAAAACCTTCCATCGTCGGGCCCCCCAATCAATTACACACAGGGTAGAGATTGTGCAGGGAAAAGGGTGCTGGTGGGAGGGCTGATCGTTTTGCCTTGTGAATCAACTGTAACTTGCCCCTTAGGATCGGAGGCATTAATCTGTGATGTGCAGTGCACGATTAAAATTGATTGAAATTTTAATTTTAAAAATCGAATTTGACAAGGTTTTGTTTTTTTTGTGTCTACTGTCAGTAGTTTGTCTTTTAGATGAATGAAAACAACTTAATGAAAACAATTAGTTTTGATTGATTTTCAAGGTTGAAGCAGACGTAGTTTGCATTCTTCCTTGAATTCCATTTTCTTTAATGCCTTAATGGTATTTACACCCATAAATATCGATAAATACAGGTTCTATAAATGCATTTTACGTTAAAGCATTAAGTATAAATACCACTTTACAGTTTCACTTATATGCTACAGTCAAGAAAAGCAGTTTAGTTTGGTACTTTACTGCAATTTCTTTTTCAGATAATATATTCATCTTTATATCTCCGTGCGGGCGAAAGCCAGAGGCCAGGGGGCGATGTTTTTGAGTTGAGGGAATTTCTTGAAGTTTTGGTACAAGTTGTTCTCGAGGATGAACTGATTCGACGGTCAAATGTCAGGGTCATCGTCCTGAGAGAATCTGGGACAAATGTTAACTCGGTCTCGCAGATTAACTGATCAGATTTGGGTGGTCAGAGGTCGTCTGGCCTCTTGAACATGATGCATCTCTGCCTTTAGTTGGTTATCACTTGGACTCAAAGATGAACTGATTAGAATTGACTGGTCAAATGTCAGTGTAATGTATATAGGCTGAAACTGCACTGGTGGGCAGAGGCGTACAACCGCGGGGCAGCAAGTAGTATACAAATGTTAGATTTGTTTTATCTTTCATGTTGAAACTGCAGCTACAATGTGCTTTCAATGTCCCGTGGGCCTGAGGTAGATGCAGCGAAGTGAGTTGATAGTCGTGGTCGGTGACTGCGGTTGTGAGACGGCGGTAATGACAGATGTTCCAGACAAGAGGAGTGAATAAGAGAGAGTGAAGGTGGGGCGGCACAGATCGAATCAGCTTGATTTGTTGTCGAGCTGCAGAATGTGCTCCTTCCACTTCATAGCAGGTCTTTGAATTTAGACTCGACTCGAGTTTGACTGTCGTGACTTATGAGGAAAACGAGATCGCCAAAGCAGCTGAAACATTTCAAATAATGGGGCCGGTCACAGATCGGCGTATCCACGGCGCGTGAGAGGCAGTGGCTTCAAAGTTTACCATTAAAGAAAATAGAAAAATGTACAGAGCAGAAATAATCGGTTGATCTTCAGTCATCGAAATCACAAGGCTCTTGAAAATATGTACAGACGGGTCAGTCTGTCTTTGCTAATTCAAGCAGCAGCCATGAGCTCATGCTGCGGCTGCTCTCGCTGTAAAGTCAGATGTGTTGGACACGGCTCATTACCTTTGTTCAAACATCGCTTCGGCACATGCTTTTGATTCTTTTCTTTTTTTACCTATCAGTGAGTATCTTCATGGCAGCGTTAACTTCTCCTTCAAACAGATGGTGTTCAGTAACTTTTGAGGCTGGTTGTGGATGTAAGTTCACGTCAGTCATCTCGCAACCCAGAGGGCACAGAGGTCTACGCACCGTCCAGTCCCTCATGTGCTGTGGTTCTGGCTTTGATGGGAACTACTTGAAAACGCAAGACTTGTAGAATCACAGGGGTCGTGTCCTAATTGTTGCAAAGCCAGATTCCAGCTGGACGTTCTTAAAGCCAAGTAGAAGGTAAATAAAGGAAAGATGTAAGATGAATATTCCAGCTTTTACCTCAAGTGGGTTCTGGACGTATTCCCGTAAAATACAATGCAACTTAATTGAGTACAGGCCTTAACTGTTGTCATCGTATCACAATGAGAGCGACCTCTATTACTGCCACCAGGGGGCACCACATTAGTTGTATAGTAAAATGTATCATAATCATTAGTTTCATCACATTTTTTATCTTTTCCCATGATTCGGTGAAGGCATTGGTTAAACCAGCAGAACTAATGATTTGTAGTATAGAAATATGAGCACGCTGAAGCTGTTGTACCCTTGACTACCACTGAACCCAGTGTACTGACTCACACTGTATTACCTTGTGGTACTGTTTGCCAAATAAAGTTCTATGGGCCCTTTTGTTGTCCAGTAAACGCTTTCAATGCAGAATTGAACCATTCAAAGACGCAACGTTTCCACAGAATTATTTCCTCTTATCTGCGTCTGCAAAAACCCACAAATCATCTCGGCCGTGTTCCAGTTGCTTTTGGCACCGGGGACGCCACGGAGGAGAAACCAGATCAAGTTCCCAACACACTTTGTCTGATACAATATGCAGCGTAAATGAAGTCGTCATCCCCCGCCCCCCCTCCAGACCAGAAAACAGGAAGACGGAGACTTCTTGCAGTTTGTTGGTCGCTTGCTGGTGTGATGTCAATATCCACTGACACCGGGTATATAATTTATATTTTAGGAGCCAGAGCAATGAGAATAAGTGTGTGTGTTTGGTTTTACAGGGACAATGACTCTCTCGCTCTCTGCTTGCGTGAGACAAATAAGGTTTGTTTGCGCCGACGCTTCAAATGATTTGAATTTCTCGGCTCTTGTTTTTGAACGCAATGTTTGTAAAATTGTATGAGAGCATTGATTGGAATTAGATTGACTGCAGAGGAGTGAGCACCCAGAGCAAACTGTGAGAGGAAGAGGTGCAGGTGACAAATGTAATCGTGTCAAATTCAAGTATATATATATATCCCTATTTACTTTAGATACATTTTCACATATATTCCATTCAGTTGTCACCCAGCTCTATCGCTGCGAGTGGAGATATGATGGGTGCCAGTAAGTGCAGGAGCTGCCAGATGGTGCTCAGAGAAGCGTGATCATTTGGTGGTTTTTTTTCACCGAAGGGCTCCGGGGGGGGGGGGGGGGGTATGGAGGGAGAGAGAGAGAGAGAGAGGTGTAGGAGTCAGTGAGAAAGGAATGGGTGGATAGAAACCCTCCTCCACCGACCCTCGACCTCCTTCTATCTGTTTGTACCCACCTCAAATCCATCTCCAGCCACCTAACCAGCGCAGTCTTTAATTCTCCCTCTCTCTCTTGTTTTTAATGGATGCCCTCGTGTTGGAGCTCGTCGCAGCACCACCCATCCATCCCGTCTGATATTTGGCCTCCTGTCTCATGTCTGAATCAAAGCTAATTGGCTTGGCTGGCATTGTTTACATGTTGTTCTCAAGCTGTGCCAACAGGGCAAGTAAATCTCATCTGGTACACAATCGGTAAACACTCTGCAGCTAAAGCCATTACCGAGCGAGCACCTGACTTGAGATCCTCTCTGCGCTGGTGCCGCCGTGGAGCAGCTTTATTGGTGTGCTCATTAGAGGTTTGTGGTTAGAGGCGCACCTGCTTGGGAGACTCATCACCCTGAACAATAATGCTGGCGGCCATGTTTACCCACGGGTGGCGCATTCCTGACTTGGGTGGCAGTCGGCATTTAGATACGCAGTGTTTTCCCAATGTGGCGACATTTAGAAATAAATCCAAATATATATTTAATCTCATCTATGGTCCCTTTGTTGGAGATTCGTAAATTAATGCACAGTATAATTGTGAATATACATATAAAAGAGAGATTTCCACAACTGCATGCGTTTTATCCTGAAGACACAATAACGGAGAAAATAAAATTAGATTGCACATTATCATCAAAACAAGGAAAAGAACAAATACATTTTGAATTGAGCTGAAATGCAAATGAATTGACCTCTACACTGTAATAAGCAATGTGCGCTGTAATTACATATCTGGGGCAGCATTACACAGTGGGATACAATGCAGTGTTCTCCGTGTTGTCCCCCCCAAGGTAGTCGCATCCTCCACACAGACTCCGATGACGTTGGTTCTCCTTAACTCTGCAGAGGAAGAGAGGGAAAAGAGCAGCAGTGTGCCGCACAAAAGGAGGACTCGCTCACGGCTCCACTCGCATCCTCTCATCCAATTATCATTAACGTATGCCTCATGGTTAGTGAGCTACAAAGCTCCCTATACCCTTCCTTTTAGCTCCGCTCATTCATTCCTCACCCCCGATTCCTTCCTCCTTTTTTTTTTTTTTTGTATCCTCTACGTGGCTTTAAGTAGTCCAAAGAGGTCAGGGTCCAGAAAAGCAATTCTCTCCCGGCTATAATTAGTGCTGAGTAATAAGCAGCAACAAAGGCCGGGAAAATAACCATGGGAGAGATGGTGGTGATGGTCAAACACAAATTAGCAGTTATTAAAAACAACATGCAATAATGTTCTCATTACTGCGAAAACATTCTCAACGTGCTCAGTCTGCAAAAAAAAAAAAAAAACGAAGGAACAATAAGAGGATATATCTTTTGAAAAGTGATTATAAATTGACTTGAGGGAGAGGGGCAAAAATGGGAAGGAGCGACGGCGTAGCACACCCTTGTGTTCTATAATTCTTTTCCGAGGAGATTGCAGACGCTCGCAAGTAATTCCACTTGACGGAACAAGGGGCTCTTTTTGGAAGCAATTGGGAAGAGAACCAAAGTCTCATTCAGGGAAGTTAATCCCCGTTAATGGGTTTGTTTAAATTCAATAAAAAAAAAGGAGAATATGCACAGAATGAATTATGAAAAACGATTAATGAATGCTCCGGCAAGTAATCACTTTCCGGATAAATATGCACATACATATTCATTTGCTACCCAGCCCACACACCCCACCCCACACCCCCGGCTCCCCACACCCCCCCTATCCACCATAAAATCTTATTTTAGCCGTATTTTTAGCAGATCTTCGCAGCAACTCCTCTGAACGCTGTTTAGACACGGGCCGTGCAAACTTTCTTGCGGATGAAAAGCTGTTTTAAAAGAGACTGTACATGCCTGATCGCTCTGCAGGCAGGTGTTGAGCATCCTTGCAGGCTTCTTGTCATAGGTTAGTTGGTTGATTTGTTACAGCAGCAGCTCTTCTGGGGATCATGAGGAATATCCACCATTTATTGTGAACAAGTAATTATCTTTATCTATCAACACCTAATGCCCAACGTATTTCTCAGGTGTGTCTCTACTGCTACAGGATTTACTCTACAATGCTTGATTTGAAATTCACATCTAGTAATTACTGATGTGTATTACACAACTTGTAGCTAAAAGGCTGTGACTCTACAGGATTTCATTAGGTCATTGAGATAAATGTTTGCCTCCCAGTGTTTGTCCAATTCAGCATTGTGTCAGCATTGGTGTGTAAGTGAAGGTCATGGAAAGGGGTGACGAGTCCTCACAGCATCTGCTCACCAATAAACACACAATCACGCACGCACACACACACAACGCAAAGCCTCGGAAAATGCACTTATGTATAAACGGACACGCTCAGAGACACACACTCGCACAACAGCAGCAGAAGCAGCAGCAGCAGCAGCAACCAAGAGACATTTACAAATTGGCTTCTTGGCTTGAACATTGCTTCCGTTCATAATTATTTCTCCCTGTCATTGGGGCCTCTGCACACTGCCGGTCCCCTGCTAGTGCTGTAAGCGCGCCAAGCAACTCCAGAGCTGTCTCTGTGTTCAGGCAGCCAAGGAAATCTCTCTCTGCAGCTAAAAGCCAATTATTTCCTCGTAGATCGGTAGGACTGCTTGCCCCAATAATTATTCCTGTATCACCTCTTTACAGGAGGAAATTGAAATAACACGGAGGCATTAACGAAAGAGGATCATTTTTTGCTGTGTGCGTTTGTTTTGTCCTCTCGTTTCGGACAGAGGAGCGGATCGTTGCAGCAGCAGCACCTGCAGGGGGCGCTGGGTGGGAAACCTTTGGTGTGGACATTCCTTCATGGGGGGGCTGAGATAATATTGGAAGGTTTGCTTTGAGTGTGTGTGAGGATGTGTGGTTGAGAATGTCTGGCCACGTTTGACTCCTACATCTCAATAATCCATAATCTTGCTGGTGTAGTCATTTGAACTCAAACCATGACGTTTTTTTTAGCTTTTACAAAGTTTCTCTGACCAAAATCAACCAATCCCATTTCTCTAAAGCTCTTTTTGGTTCCTCCTTAGCAGATGGCCTCAGCAGATATCCTTGGAATAGTGATTTGTCACCTACCAAACAGGAACACCGGATGAAACTGTCTAATATGAGCATGAATACACAAAAAATACTGAGACTCCCTGTGATACAGTTTCAATTGAAATATTACAAGATTGCTGGAGCAAGGTCTCGATGGCCATTCTTTCAAAACCCAGATCCTTGAAGTGAGATGGATCCACTACATGAAAACAGTAAAAGTTGAATGAGAATAAGCAGTAAAAGGATGTGCACATTAGGCTGAATAGATAAACTACACAAGAACGTAGTAAAATAACACAAAGACCAGGACAAACCATCGACCTGCCTTGAACCAGGAGGCAGGAAAGAGAGTTAGCCTTGAAATAACCATTATGTTCATAGGACTGCGCAAAACAGATTTTCCCTTTGCACTATTTTTTGAGTTTAAGTACTGCAGGGGCCACACTCAGAGGCTGCTTCTTTTGTCTGCAAATGGCCTGTGGATATTCCAGACAATGGCAACCCTTGAGACGCACAAAAGGTTAGGGATGAACAGGGGGAGATAGAAGGAAGGAACATTATCTGTGGCTCAAAAATCCTTTTAGTTCTCGAGTGGAAGATGGAAATAGGCCGAGATTAGTACACCAGGTTTTATCATCTGGAGATTTATTATATGTTCCCTGAGGTACAAAGAGAAATAAAAGACAATTTTTTTTAAGTTCAAACCATCTATAATTTATGAACACGTGGGACTATCTCAATTTAATTTGGAACTTCAAAACAAGGACAAGGACCTTTTAAAGGTGGAATCAAACAGAGAAAGTAGAGTGGACTTGTTGAAAGGGAGACTTGGGGATAACACAGTGGATATGTTAGATTGTGGATATTATACATGAAGAGCAGCAGAATGAACCAGGACAATGAACACTGCCCCAATTCAAGTGAGTATATATTTTTGTGTGTACGACAGAAAAGTGTTTAGATGTTGAAATATCGGATTTAGGATGGATTTGTCTTGTTGGCTGTCAGACTCAGGTAAAAACTAAAAATCAGGTCTGTGCAATACTCTGAGGAAAATGCATTCTTTACTGAAATGAGACCGGACTGGCATTGTCAGCAAGAATATGGAATCGAACCGAAACCAGGCCGCTAAAAGCTGAGTGTCACATAACGGGTTAAACAAATGAATTGTTTGTACAACGGCTGAAAAAAAAAAAAAACAGCATGAAAACACTGGTTACCATCAGTATTCAAGTGGAACAATCCACTCTTTAACCACACGGATAGTATGAATTAATTTGACCCCCAGAGCAAAATCCCCACAACACCAGCAATGAAGACAAATGATAACTCTCACCCCCCCTCCTGTACATTTGCAGACTAGTTTGGTAATTACTCTCACGACAGCCAGGCGGCAACAGTGTGGGTGTATTTATCCCGAGCATTTCAATTAAGTATTGGCAAAGTCTAATTTGTCATTTACCAATTAGGGTAACGGCTGGTCTGGCTCACTATTCCACAGCTTAGACGAGGGCCGAGTTGAGATGCAAAGCACTGCCCCCCCGTTTTCATTTTTCCGACCTTTCCACATGACGGGAGAAGAAAAATCGAGGAGCTGCTTTTTACACTCCAAGTTTTTGTTTTTATATACTTTGTGAAAACAATGCCTTTCTGCTATCTTAAATCTCAAAACCCGTCGATTATGGGTCTGTGCGTTGGCAGCCGTCTCAACACAGTGGACATCAGTGAGCTTTGCCTGAGGCTAGTGTCGGGCTTGCGGTCTGATCAAGAGGTGAGGGGGTGAGAACAAAAGCCATCACAGTGGTCAGTCAAGCACACCCTGCAGCTGAAGTTGTATTTTGTGTCAGGCAGAGACTGTTTAAATTATAAATTGCAAGTATTAGTTGTAGCACTAAATCTCAGTAGCTGGTAGAAGTGGCCCAGTATCTGTATTTAATCCATTCTGCCTTTCACAACACAACTATTTGCATTGATATCTTTTCATCCCGACGTCGCAGCTTAATAAAGGTTTTCGGGAGCGTGGACCCAGCGTGTGGTCGCCTGTTTTCAGGAGTCGTTTGTGCCCCATCATAAATTGTCAGACACCTACATCAGCAAAATACATAGTCATAAACTGTGGGAAGTATAACAGATTACCACTAAAAGTCATCATCAGCATCATAAATATAAAACGAGCTTAGTTGAGGAGCGGGGAGGCGGAGGAGGAGGTAATATATGTTGTGTAAGGAGAAGCTCTCGTGTTAATAAAGGTGGGCGTTGCCACGTGTGGATTCCGACGCACGTTGAATCCCAATGAACTCAGACAAGTTGATTACAGATGTTGAATAGTCGCATAGCAGGCTTCTTGTGGTCTAGTGTTTCTGCAGGTACTTACTATATGAGTGCATGTCATACAACACGATGCTTCCCATTTCAATATGAAGAGAAAACTTGCTGGCAGGGCTTTGAGGCTTTACTCAGGCAAGGAGCTGTCGAACTTTGAGCTAAATGCTAAGTTGTTCACTATCATCATCATCCTAAGTGTGTGCCAGCTCACTGAAAGTTGCCGTTAGTTTCGGTATCGAATCATAAACCAATGCACTGTTTAAACTGTAATGTTGGTGTGATGGTGGTCAACATTTGTCACGAGTTCAATAGCAACCCGAGTATTACTTTTGGGAGTCATTTCCCTCAAAACTACACAACCTGATCCTCAACCGAAGCTGTGCACCTGCCAGTAAAAGCTAAATGTCAAGTTTAAATGTGAATGTGCATGGCACTGATATAACGACACACTTAGGCACAAAGGGGAAATATAAACACATTTCAGATGCTTTGATAGAAAACCAGTGCAGAACACGCTATTTTTTCTCTTGTGGATTCTCAGCACTGTTTTCTGACATAACAAACATGTATGAAGATGATGACGTTTTTTTTTTTTCTTTTCCTGCAATCCCTCATTTTTAGCCTCAACTCTCCTACAGAATATTGGCTGTTGCATGATGGATGGCTTAATTAGAGCCCTGCATCCATAGTTGAATCGGTTTCTAGAAATGAGCAAGCTGTCGTCACTGCGAAGCAGATCAATCCTCCACATCAGGCATTCCAGTCCAGTCCAATTGTTTGATGGAGTCCCTGCTTGAATCTGGTGTTGGGGGGGGATTTTTAATCACAACAAAATGATGAAGGATCCAAATGGACTCGGATCAAGTTCTCATCAAGCAGCTCTTGTTCGTGAGTAACTCCATTCAGGCGTTTCAGGTTTAGGCCTCTGTCATGTGTAATGAATGTGTTTTTACTCATCAGACGCGCACGCGACTGCCATTGTTTGCACATCAATCATTCGAATGGTCAGGTGTGGCTAATGGGACTTCGGCTTGTTTGCCACAGAGTAAGTTGCCCGTGGGGGAGCCACTGTGCCGAGGTCGGTACTGTTTGTTTTCTGTTTGTTCTCCAGGTTTGGGCAGGCGGTGCTGTGTGCGGCGGTGGCAGGCGTTCAAGCTGGCCATGCCCTCAGGGGGTAGGAGAGGGATTGGGTTGGGAGGGGTTACTGTAGCAGATGTTTCATGTCCGTGTGATGGGGTGGCACGAGAAGGGGGGGGGGCTTTTGCTGACAGAGACTGAGCGGATCGCTGACCTCTCCTCCCCTCGTTCTCACACCTCCCTCTCTCGACATGTGTCAGTCAGTGCCAGGTCAATATGGCTGCCCAGTGCGCCTGCCGATCCACCATGTGCTTCCAAGGCAGGACTGGCAGCGGCGCACAGCACGAATAATTCCCCCCCCCTCCACCTGCCAAGTGTGTCAGAACCACGGGAATAAATGAAACCTTGTGGATAAACAAGCAGCTGATGAGGTCTTATGGTTCATCGCTTCATAGTTTGTTTCTTTCTCTGTGTAGGTCGGGTGAGTGTAACTGTTGTTTACTTTAAAGTCGTATATCCCACCCTAACTAGTCAAAGTCGACTTCCAAATGGACACAGACACACACACACAGAGATAGACACACAATAAATCGTATCCATTTTCCTCTCACCCCCACAGCCCCGACCTCACCTCTCTCCCGTGCCCTGGCTGTCATGGCTACCCACTCACATCCACCCACATGGGCATCACCCAACCGCTGCAGTTTATCCCATTTGTGACACATGACTGGCCGTCGTACAGCGATGACCAAAGGGAACGCGATGGAGCCAGGCCGAGAGAGAGGGGTGTTGGGGGTTGTGGCAGCTGGATGGAAGGGCGACTGGTGGACTGGAGCAGTGTTTGGCTCGGTCTGGTTGGCTGTAATTGGTGTCCACTCTTCCAGAAGCCCTGCAGTGATGGCGGACAGGATGACTCTGTCCACATTCTCCCTGCCATCCATAATGTGTGTGTGTGGGTGTGTGTACATGACTGACTGGAGGCACACGCAATTTAGGGGCACACAACTGGTGACAGAGACACTGACAATGGCCATAGGGGCTGTGTGAGTGGGCAGCCAAGGGGTACGTGTTATAAGTGGATGTAGCATCTCATTTGATCACATTAGATCATTTATCCTGCACTTATATCATGTAATGCTGTAATGGCGTATCCGTGGCAACCCAGGGGCAAGGTTGAAATGGCCTTGACTTCCAAAATAAAAGCCTGCTTTTGAAGAAATTGGAGAATAAATGAATCCGGCAAAAGAAGAATTGTTAATATTACCCATTTAAAAAAATAGAAATACCGGATTTCACCGCACGTGGGGGGCATGGGGTGTGTAAGGTCAGTGTTTGAATATGTGTTTAGAAAGAAACTATTGGTTATTTATGGACAGGAAACACCAGGGGAAGGAGAAAGCGAATGACGTGTAACTTAGGTCTCCAATCGGAACAGTCCAGGGGCATTTATATAAGCTGTATATCCCGTATCTGAACCATTAGGCCTGCAGATTGCCAAGGCATTGTTAAACTTTACGAGCTAATGAACCCTTTGCATCTATGTGACCATGGACTGTCCATTAGATGTGGGGGTTTTTTTTCTCCATGTGACCGTACAGGCTATCCACCAGCCGCCCAGAATTTATCACCAGGTCCGTATGTGCTGACAGGCCCATAAACACGTCCGTGTATGCAGACCCCCCGATGTTTCATAAACAGAACTGTGTGCATTTGCTATCGGTGCATACGGATTGTCCACATCCATTGTTGGACTTTATCAGGTCTTTAAGTCGGTCGCTCTGAAGGACAAGCTGGTGTTGACGCTGGAACACCGTCAGTTTTTCCTCACAGTGTTATACATTCAGCTTTAGCTCTAAAAATGTAAACAACCCATTGCTTTTCATCTTGAATTCATGCAGAGGTGCAACTAAACCTCGACTGAGAGACGAGATCATCACACCCCTTTCATTCTCTGGACTGGTCCCCAGGGAATTCACTGCTGAGTATCACTCGGTGCGAGTGCATTTTCATTTTGTGCATGAAGATAGAGAACACAACCCTGCGAGTGGCTGACATGCACAGACACAGACACACAAAGAGATTCACTACCAAGCCAGTCAGACAGTCTGTAGAATGATGCATTACGATTATACGAGTGGAAAACACAAATTTACCTGACTGCTGTCGACTAAGATTCCATCAGATTTTCTCCTTTCATAAGCAGAACAGCAATTCAGCTTCATCCTGGGATGAAAGTTGTAAACATCGAGAATCACTTTGACACAAAAGGGAAGTGGGATACTTGTGCAACTTGTGGAGTGAGCGTATACGATGGCCCGGCTCTAAAAAGAAAAAAAACCAAAACATGTCATCATTGATAAAAGGAGCTGATATCCACAGGGGCATTGGAACCACTTCTAGATTTCCATCCCTACATTTTCCCAGAGGAAGCATTCAACAAAATAGAGCCAACCCGTCACATGTTGTTACTGGATAATAGCACAGGTTAGCACATTTCTTATAGCAGCTTCAAAAAATAAAAATAAAAAAAGACTCTCAAAGCCATTTCAAAGCAACTTTCTAGTTCCCTGCTTGAGCATACATGCTGACTCAGTTTAGTGCACGGCGCAGTTTGGCTGAGGCAGGAAACATCACAGATTGGTTCTACTACCGAGCGTGGCTCTGCGAGACAGCAGTCAGGACGCATATGGTGACGACTCAGTTCGCCAAGGTGCTGTAGCAGAGCCATGGAAAGAAAAAAAAAACGCCTTAAAGCTGTTTGGATCTGAAGTTAAAGGAAAAAACGTTTGTTGTGTATTTAGAGTTTCAAAAAAATGTGCTTTTTTTTTACTTTTAGGTTAATATCATCAGAAGTCACCTCGTTTTTCTCCATTTACTTTTCATCACTGTCGATTTTCCTCACATTTTATTCGTGTCGTGTGGTGAATTGCGTCTCATACGTTTTGAACAGCCAGATGTTATATTAGGTAATGATCAGTTGAGGCTTCCTTCTGCTTTTTAACAGGCATTTTAGTGTTTCACTTGGAGAACTGTGTACATATGTTGGGTTTCTGAATTAATTCCCTGCTAATTAATAATTCCAACCACTAACAATCATCCCACTCCATTTGGACTCTGACTGTGCTCCGTCACCCAGCAGCATAGCCGTCAATTTACAGGCCTTTGATAATGAGATCTGAGAACAGCAGGCGTCTTAAAAGTTAAAACTGGCAGCACTTTCTTTTTTCCTTCTAAAGGCATAAGAGGAATCTGTGAAAGAAATCTGCTATTAAGTAAAGTGACGCTTCGGTGTGCTTTCTCTCCATCCTGGCAACCGCCTCCCCCCCTCTCCCCTCCCACTCATTCGCTCTCTCTCTTCACAGAGAGGTGTTATCCTTGTCTGACAACTCCCCTATGAGTGAGAGGAGGGGAGCGAGAGTTGGAAGCAAAGAACGGAGGCAAAGTGGAATGAATGCCAAGAGGAATTAGGTGAAACCTCTTGGCCTGACAAAGCTGCAAGGACTCAGGAGGCATCTAATCATCACCTGTTATGAGCCTGCCCTGACTTGAATAGCTAAATAATAGAAGTCACAGTTTAAAAAGACAAAATCACGTGTATATTTAAGTATGTACAAATGTACAGATTTGCATGCACTGACGTTGTCATGGAGATGACAGAAAAATAATTCATCCTCTGAAATCAGTCATTTCTATGCACTAATTAAAAGAAGCTGATGTTTACATTGTGTTAAAAGAATGTCAAGGACAACACATTCCGAGGTGTAAACATATTTTTCGTCATTCAAAATAATAACTTATTTTTCTTACCATAGACTGTATATAAAGACGGGCTGTACTCTGATATCAGTGCTGCCGTCTCACACTTCAAATTTTAGGAACATACCATGTCCACGTGTTTTTAGCCAGTCTGTGGTTTATAAATTAGAAGATTGTCCGTGCCCTGACATCTTTAATCTGTAATCACATCCAATGTATCAGTACAAATCCAGAAAGAAAATGTGTGTCGCAAATGTAAAAACTCCAATAAACTAATATTGTAGCATCTCTCAATAATCAACAAGATGTTACCTGGTTTTACTGACAGTTTCATCATGGAGCAGTTCACAGGCCACTACGGGCGGCAGCTGATCCCGAAACAACAAACCGTGCCGCGAGAGCACGGCTCAATTAGACTCCTACGTTCACAGTGTAACTCACGGTCCGTGAAGAGGCAGAAGAAAAACAACAACTCTTTCTTTAAATCCAATCAGAGATATGATCTCTGACCCACTTTCATAGCGAGAGATACTCGTAGCGGAGGCTCTTAAGATGCCACCCTGTTTGTTACATTGGAAATGGATGAACTAAATATTAGCTGACACCTCTGCACCAAAACACAATGACCGGCCTGCAGCTAACACTCAGTGTCATGTTGCAATAGTGGTGGGGACAGGTTGTTGTGAATTCATTCAAGATTTGGAGGCACAAAATATTGTTTTTATACGACACCTGTTGTCGGTAGATCTGCCCGAATGTTAGTGTAATACACACATACACAGGGTTTCCATTTAAAACCTCATAACACACAATACTTCCAGTTAATTACCAGTCTTGATCACACTTTCTTGCCTTCCCCTTCTCCCTGTTTGAGATTTTTACCTCCAGGCGAGCTATTAGCATGGCAACTGAAGAAAAAGCAAAAAAAAAAGTCCAATTATTTCTTACATCTGAGGAAATGAAAATGACACATTCAACATCACAATCAATGTACCTTGTGATTAGTGTTTGCACATTTCCCCGTCACGCTGCAGAGTGCAGATATGACAATACCAGTCTATTACCCAGATTAAGTGCTTTATGAAAACCTCCCAGCCAACCTGCAGCATTGTTGGAGGTGAAAGCTGAGGTGTGGTCTTGTCATTTTTCCCTCAAAAAACCCTCTCTCTAGCTTTAACTGTAGTAATGTGGATGATACAATTCCATGGGGTGTTATTATGTGATTAATCAGGCCTTTATAGACTCCACAGTAATGAATAGGGCGTCGAGAGATGCCTTCATGGAACAGTCGCCGCCTGTCTGGCCTGTCGGTCTCTCTTTTGACTTTCCCGTGCTCAGCCACTTGTTTATGGCTGACTTTAAAGCATGGCTGCTCATAAATAAAACATCTATTACAGACGGATAACATCTCATATATTCGGCGGGAAGATGTCTTAATAGCAGGAAGTTCTATAAATTGTATTCAAGTGTTGTACTCAAGGGCAATTGCCTCAGTGTTTCTTTAAACTGTGGAATGGCTGCTGTGAATGTCAATAAGGGTAATATCAGACCCTGCTTCAAATGCTGGGACTCAGGTTGACAGGGAACCATTTGATTGTCATTAGAAAGCCTGTTCGGGCCCCGACTCTGGGCCCAACTGTCAGGGAACACTCTTACAAGGTGATAGCAGCCGCTGTAGGGGGTGGTGCTTTGAAACAAGCGGGCATGAGGTTGGCTTGTTTTGGGTGAAAAGTGTTCAAATCCCCATTAATCATTCATCGTGTCATAGTTGAATGATGACTGAGTGTGTGAGATGTGAAAGGTTTTCGCTCGCTTCTAGAAGCAGCGGGTTTTAACAGAGTCTGATGGACTCGCTGGATTCTTTGTGCTCGTCGCCAAATGCCAGGCGAAGTAAGTTAGCCGCTAGTTGCTAAAAAGTTGGCGTGGACTAAAGTAGAGCGCAAAGCAGACTGAATATTGGATTTCCATTGTCAAGTTTCCAAATCCACGACTCCACTGGGAGGATATTTGTGTTGGCTGGAAATGTAAGTAGCTGTTTCCCTGCATGTTAGCCATGATAACCTCTGTCACCAGGGCTGTGGATGTTTTGGTCAAAGATGGATGGATGTGTAGCTTTAAACCAGAATCCTCATGTCTTACTTTTTTATTTGAGCAGCAGGAAACATGTCAGGTGAGAGTGATAGATAATCTATCAGCCATTCACATAACGTAAACACAGAATACTGATTTCAGTTACTCTTTCTTTTGCTTTTCTTGTAATTCGTGGACATGTGTGATGCTTGCGTCCAACTCAAGGTCTGGCTCCAGACCAGAACCCAGCCCAAGCTCAGTGGATATCTAGATGAGCCAGACCCAATAGTACTGACCAGGGATTAACCCAGGGATACTCCAACAAATAAGATGTTTTCCCCACTGGGTCTTGTTAAATCTTTAGAGAAGAGACATTTGGCGCTTATGGACCTGAGCAGGTAATCCTGCCTGGGGCACAAAAGGTCCTGTTTGGATGGATCTGGCCAGATCTGCCCACTGGTTAGGGGATCTCCGGAGCTTTGGCTTCCCTAAGAGCGGATTGAAAGGGAGACTCAGTGGCCGCAAAGCCTCTCCCCAGCTGGCCTTGCATGGCCTCTCTCTGGAGATTACTGAGCCAGTGGAAGTGTCTTAATGGAAAAATCGCTTTGGATGGGTGCTGCGAGGACAACTGAAGCAGAAGGGAAAAAGACAGTCAGTCAATGTCGTTGTTTGAGTCTATTTCATCTCCTTGTTTGTGAGTGAATGCACACGTGTATAAATTACCTGTGTTCTAACCACGTGTCTGCCCTCACTGATATTAACTTCTCATGTCTCATCCGTCTATCGGTGCGTGACAGACGAGGGAGGAAGATGCCACTTGCCTGAAATAGAAGAAAATAATCTCATTTCTGACTCCGCTCTGTCTTCCCCTTTTGCCGCGGTGTGCCCCGGCCGCCCTGTGAGATTTGGGTCAGTTTAGATCCATTGACCCTGCATGCTCAGTCAGAGTAAGCCTGAGGGCTGCATATGACAGATGTTGTCTCGTGGCACACTGAAATGAATGTTTTTTTTTTTCGCCAGTCCAAAAAATAAAAGGATAGACAGACACAGAGGAAACACATCACTGGACTTCTTCTTTGTCCTTTGACTTTGGCCAAATGTGATTGTACACATGCAAATATGCTGACACGGCACGTAAAAGTAACAGGGAGAATAAAGAGCTCGTGAGAGCAGGATTTTGAAAAATGACAAGAGTTCTTGGCGGTTCCAATTCATTCCACTGGAACTGCTATAGATTTGCTGATGTGGGCAAAGTAAATTTTCCTTGTTGAATGTAGTTGGTGAACTCTGGCCCATGAATTTGCACCATTAACAAATAGCAAGCTGTCATCTTATCAGTGCCAAACGTGGAGCAGACAGGGGCCAGGACAGTCCAACGTAGAGGTATTAGCTTAATTGCTTCAATGACGTGTATTTTTAAAGCTTCCTCTGTGAGAGTATTATAGAGAACAGTCATCAAAAAGACGTCTATATGTCTTTTATAACATAGAGTCCCAGATGATCACTCTAACTCACCATATGCAGGTGAACTGACTGTGAGCGAGATTCTTCCCCCTTCACTCACTTTTAAAAATAGGAAAAGTTGACACATAAAGCTACAAGAGGTGCAAGAAAACACCAAAACCTTTATTTCACAATATTTACTTTTAAGAAATCTGCTTGCAAACTGGAAAAGGCGCAATAACACATCGCTTGACAATAACTGATGAACCTTCTTCCCTCTTATTCATCGTGCTGTTGCATTATGTTTTTACCCGACAAGATGCTGCACCTCCACATGAAAGATTTAGGAAAGCGATATTCCCTTCGGTTCTCTCTTTGAGTCAGAAGACACTATAAACTGCTGGTGCTGTGTATCTGTGTGTGTTTCTCTCTCTCTCTCTGCCGTCCTTAGTGACCGAGTGTGTGTTTGTGTTCCGCTCAGAGTGAGACCCCCACAGGCTGAAGTCCTGGGGTCCTTCATCAAGGCCACTGTTCCAGGGACAACATTCATTTGTCTGGTAGTAATGAGGGGAGGGAGGCAGCGGGGGGGGGGGGGGGGGGGGGGGGTTGTCAGGTGTGCCCTGATTCACACCCGTGAACAACACACAACCACAAATGGCTGCAACCCGACAAAAGCTGCCCTTCGTTACTGCAAGAGTCTTTTAGATTTCGCCATTGTCTCAAACACAGACACCTTACGAGTCTTACTGCTGTTATCACTTCAGGTACTGAACGCAGGACTGTACACGAGAACCCTCAGCGAAGCGCCTGCTGGGTCTCTGCACTGCTAATTCACTTATATGGCTGCTCTGCAAAAGCAATGGGACTTAATTAAATGTCTCACCTAGAGCAGTGGAGGATCATGTTGCCACTAAATCCAGTTTGAGGTAATGCCGCACTTTATTGTGACGATCAGTGCTTCCCCAGGGGTTCAATTACAGCCAAATCTAATTGAAGGGAATCCATGCAACAATGCCCCGTCCCCTCGCCCCCCCTCCACCTGTCTCCGGCATTTTTCAACTTAGTCGGATTACCTCGGGAAGTCTTACGCAACTCCTCTGCAGGCCGGAGACCAACAGCTGGTGGCAGAGGTCCACAAACTCATTACCCGACTTAAAAGTGGAGCTGCTTCCACAAAAGAATGTAATATCCTCCATTAATTGTGCATATATGAAGTTAATTAATTAGCCGCGGCTTTAATAGACTGGAATCTTCGAAAAGAAATTACGCACACATCCCACAATGATTGTCAAATTTACCAGGTGGTCGACCATCTATTGGATTTGCAAGCAGTTGAAGAGTTACCGCAATAAAATAATGGCGAAAAGAAGAAACAATGAAAAGTCCTGGCAAAGGATTATGTTTGCGAGACGCTATGCGACAGCCATTACAGAGTCCCTGAGGAGAAGGAAAACAAAACACTCAACAGAGATGCAGAGAAGGTGAAACTCTATATTTTATGCAACTGGGCACTGATCAGCATCTCACAGTTCATTAACCACAAGGAAGACAACAAGCTGCCACTCACCACGCTGTCCTCCGGGGCTTCATTTAAGAAAAATAGGCTTCGACTCTCTGCCAAGTTTAATTGATTCATTATTTATTTAAGGGGAAACAGATAATGACAAACATATTGGTACAGTGTTTACTTGAATCAATATTAAACAATGATTTGATGTCATCTTCTGTGATGGAAACCATCAGATTACCAAAGTACTGAAGGACAGAACCAGTACCAAAGTACTGAAGGGCTTTATGCTCCTTTACATCTGGAGCGGGTCCTCTCCACGGAGGCCCCCATGTTTTTTACAGTAGCCCAGACTGGACAAACTAAACGCCTTTTGAGTTTTTATGACAACTGAAGGTTACCACAGGTTCTCTGTCATGTTTGGACAACATGCACCTTCACCACTAGGTGTCTCTATATTCTACACACTAAACCTTTAGGTGATTTCTTTTGCTGATGATGCCTTTGTGTTCGTAGTTAAATACCAGTTTGAATTGGGGACTTTTAGTTGACTACTTCACTACTTATACTTTAAAAAAACAATAGAGTAGCTGTAGCTGAATCCATCCAAATTAAATACCACTTTATATCGAAGTCTACTGTAAAAACTAAAGTCCTCCAAAAACACCTCTTTCCTGATCTTGTCAATAAATCTCCAACCCATTCTGCTGCCGTCCCCTTGGAGAGAGGCTTATGTTCACTGCGGGTTTTCCAGTCATTTCAGTTTCAATCCATCAAGCTTAATAGGTGCACTTGAAAGGGGCTGGAGATCCAGCTGCATTAGTTCTGTCCATTCCTTCTTGTTTGTTACCCCTGCAGTGAAATTGCACAGTATATTTTTTCCCACAAATGAATCTTTGCACCAAAATTATCCTTCCAGGTCATTAGAAACCACGAGAGGGAAGAAACAGGGGCATTGGTTTGTCACTTACGGGATTTTCTTTGGTTTTATATACAGTTAGAACAAAAGGGCGACACTCTTACTGCTTCAGTACCGGTCTTAAGGCGAAGGTTTGTAGCTTTTTGAGACAATTAGTGCAAAGTTTAAACCGTGACAAATTAGATATGAGTCTCAGTTGGATTATACACACAAAGAAAACTGCACAGCTTCATTTCAAAAGACTTCTTCCGAGGGGGTTTAGAGAGTTAAGGGAAACATGGTCCCTTGAGTTTTCTCCCTCCCCGTCTGCCAGCACCTGCGCCACTGTAGCGCTAATCAAAATTGACAGGTCCTGCTTTGCAAATCCCTCCACTCGAGCGTGCGTACTCATCTCCGCGTTACCGCCATTGTCGACCATATCAATTAAATAAATAAACATTAACCAGTGCGCCGAATGGATACGGGAGAGAAGCGTAATGAGACAAAACACTGGGATCGTAACATCTCTCTCCCCTGGGGACCGATATGAAATTGAACACGATTAATAAAAGGCCTTCAATTAACTGTCGTCGTCTTTGTTCAGGCTCTGGGTTGAAACTTAAGACTTGTGATTTAAAAAGGCAACAAAAGACAGAGGAGAAAGCGAAGCGAGGTTTCTTTTTGATTGAAAGACGAGATAGGATCCTTTTTCTTGCGAGACAGTGCTGGGATTTGAAGTCGTCATTCATGTGCACCGCACTTTTTTTCCACTTTCGCCCATTGTCTCCTCGTCATTATTTACAGCGAAGACAAGTTCTTTGTTGCAGCAGATATTGTTTCAGTGCGTGTGTCTTTGTTTATTTGCAAACTACGGCGAAAGATAATCAACACACTGTAAATGTGATTAAAGCAGATTACTGGAGTGATGTTTTCAAGCCCGATGCCAAGTTTTGCTGCTTCCTCCAATATTCGATGCTACAAATGTGATCAGCACAGTGGGGCCTACGTAAAATGAGAGGAGACGGGGCGGGCAAGCAGCGACGGCTCCGTTTTAGAGTCGGTTTATTAACCAAACAAACACCTACACACGGCTCTTAACATCCTTTAAAGTGGACAGGAATTTAACTTTCAAAATCACCTCGAGGCCGATGTTCGGGAGTCGGATTTTGGGGATTCGCTTTTATAGAGTCTCAGTTTTCCCACCTTGTGGACATTTGAGAAACTGTGTGTTAAGGTTCTTTGAACATTCAAAAGTTTGTAGTTACTGAGGTTATAGGAACCATGTTGGACGCACATTCTGAGTCGTATCCCAAAAAAGAATGGTTCGTATCACTCCTTAATTTGAGTTTGTCTCAAGTCTGATGGGGATACGTGTGTGTAATGTTGTTGCATGTTGCTTCAATTACATCTTGAGCTGATATTTGGTAACATTTCTGCAAATTGAAAACCTGAGACATACAGAATTAGTTACTGGTAGTTCCTGTTTGCACTTCAACAGTAGATGCACAGATAACTATCGTAGGATTAAGAAAACTCTGAATAGTGATACTTTACAGGCAAGATCTGCAGTTTCATGGAGCATCTTTTCTTCTGTTGTGTCTTTGTGCGTTTGTGGACGATAAAAGAAGTTGTAGAAAACAGTACCATGCGGAGTTATGACTTTAAGAAAACACTCTTTCAAAATGTAAATTGCATTAATCTGGTGTAAAGGATTAAATCGCTCAATTGGCTCGGTAAGAATGAGCTCAGATTCCTGTTGAACAGGAGACGAGCTGTTCTTTCATTTCTCGGTTCCTCCTCAGCACTTTCCACTTCGACTCTCACTTTCACGTAACTTCTGGTTCGCTCCTCTTCCACACACACACACGAGAGAATTAACAAGTGCACTGAATGACAATACTTAAAGAGTTGATGCTGTTCAGATGCTGCTTCTTCCCTCGTCTCTCTCTCACCATGTGAATGATTCGCCCTGTTCAGCGGGGGACAGGCGACTCAACCGCAAAAAGATGACTAATGCTGCCATGACACAAGTCACACGAGTCAGAACCTGCGTGCATATTTATTTGAAAGTCATTCATCTCGAGCCAAACCACGCATTATATGTCGTAATCTATTTTCTAAACTACGCAAGTCCATCTGTAGCTCAAGATGTGTTCTGTTCTGCTGGAGATGAACTTGTGGGTGAGGGAGGCAGGCGCACAGACGCTCAGCAGATGGACCCCCGCTCCAGCAGAGCCACAGGGTGAGTGGTGGAGATAATAGGAGGTCCAGCAGGCTCCAAGACCCCACAAGTCCCCCCCCCGCAAGTGGCGCCGGCCGCCATCGCAAGCACAAAACCTCACACACACACACACACTCTATTCCTTGTCTGGGTGACAAAGCTGAGAAACCTCGCACTTCATCTCAGCGGATGCGGCACAGGTGGTGAGGAGGATGGAGGAGGGTGAGAAGAGAAAGGAGGGTTAGAAAGACGCAAGAGGAGCAGGAGCGGCCAAAGAGATTCTTGCACACAAAAAAAGGGAAAAAATAAGATGTTGGCAGTGATATAGATCTGGCAGTGCGTAACCGCTCTGTGGCCTAAAGGCAGTTTGGCCGATTGAATCATTGGCAAAGGCTCAACCCGCTTCCCAAAGGTGACAGCAGACTGCTGGAGCCAGGTGGAGCAGCAGCACTGGTGTCAGACACCCCACTTCAAGTTGGGAGGAATATTCTGTGTCAGTCTCTTACAGACCGTTCAGCTCTGAGGGAGTAATGATATCTGCTTTGGTTTTGCAGATACGAGCTTCTCAGTGATTTCTTGCACATTTTACACCGGACTAAAAATTGTTTTTCGTCTTCTTTAAATTCAAAATGAGAACTATCATCAACCTCCTAATTTTCTTTTGTCCTCTCCAAACCCCTGAGGTGATTATGACAGATTAGCGACAGCATCAGTTGCAGCAGGACAATTTGCAGCACCACAGGAAACACTGAGACATGTGCATGTTGGTGATTCATTTATTTATTTTTTTACGTCCTCTGTAGGCTTCAGATAATTTGTTCACAAGTCTCTGTTACATTTAGAAGGTAGAACTCTCATTCCCACAAGGTTCTATTTATCCCAGTGAGGACTTAAGCACTTACCACAACGTACAAGGTGATAAATAAACCATAATGGGTTTAAATAGCTAAAGAAACTAAGAGGAACATATTAGCCAAGAAAACACATTAAGGATAAACATGTAGCGCAGATGTAGTGGTTTTTAAAATTGGAGTAAAAATTGACAAATGTTTGAAATAGATTATTAAAATAATGGATAAATATTGAGCTGAAAAGTAATTGAAGGTTTAAGTAAACGAAAAGATCAAATGTTCCAGCTCCTTACATAGATAAACTTGAATATTATTATTGTTCTGTTTAAGTTTGAAGTTGAAATTAGGTCGACCGAGGGGATGTGAGACTAGATCAACAAATAAAAGATTTATAACCACTTTAAATAATGCAATATGATGAATATTATTTGTTTTATAAATATCTATTTGTTCTTGGATAGTTCTTCAAGTAATCTGTGAATATTTCGAGGTGATGTAAGGAAATAAAAACTTCCCGTTTACACGTCCCAGTAAATCCAACCCACTGATCTTTGGCCGTGCTCGGCTTTCCTTCCCCTCAATCAAACAACTTGCCTTCCACACTCGCTGTTCTCATCTGGGAGATGACACAACAGGGTAATTCACCTTATCACCAGCCAGGTTCTGGAATCCAATAAACAGTTCCCCACTGCCTTTTGAAGATGGGAGTCCCTGTTGAGCGCAGCCAGGAATTGGCTTTGTTCGGCAACGCAAAGGCCCAACAATGAGCGAGCACAATGGAGGCGTAATTGACAAATTTAGAGGGTGGTTGGAGCCATGTGCCTCAAAGGTTGAGCATCTACTGATCACACCTCCTCGCAAACAACTCCTCTTCACACATTAATAGTGTATTTATCTGCTGGGGGAGGGGGGGGGGGGGAGTACAAGCGGCCCAAATGAGTTTTCTCTGCTAGGTGGCTCAGGCGTAGAGATGGGGCGAGGAGCTGCGCTGCTCCCTCACATGCATCAATTTGAGGTTCACTGGGGACGCCGAGGGGTGGACCCAGAACATGTTTGAGGGATTACATATCCCATCTGGTTCTGGAACAACTCGAAATCCCCAAGGATCAATTGGAATGTGAGGACCTGTGGAATACACGGGATAAGACAATGGATGGATCTGCTGATACAATAATTATCATAGACTAGAAACATTTCCATCAGTAGAAAGAATGTAGTCTGCCTCACGGTCCCCCACTGTCTTTGCCCCCCCCCCCCCCCCCCCCCCCCCCCGCCCTTCCACCCACCATCAGCACTATTGCCACCACCAGCCCAAGGTGAAACCCTGATAATTGGTCATATGGGACGGGGGCTGATTTTGCTGCCGCGGAGCCATTTGGCGTCTCGCTGAACAGGCCAACGACGAAGCCTCTGCCATCTGCCCTGTTCTCCCAGTCTTCAGCACATTTCCACGAAGATTACTATCACCTCTAATCTGTGACATACTATTTTTGTACCAACCGCGCTGAAATTGTCAGTGTAACTAATCACTCCACTGATTGCTCGGCAGCTTTAAGTTGATTTTATGATTTATGTATGGATGGAAATGAACGTTACTTCTTTGAGTGACTCAACTGTGAGCTTGTCTTTCTTTATTCATCCCTGAGTGGGTTTACTGTTCCTCGCAGGTTTCTCCCCACCATGCTTTGTTCGGTGAGTTATGGGGTTCAAGCGGCTACCATATGGACAGTAAATGTGGTTTCTGTCACCGCAAAACTCTTTTACACTTTACTGGCGCTTTGCTTTCTTAATCATGAGCGTCATTATCATTATCGTTGATGTAGCCTTTTTGTTTTGGTCGTTAGACTCGGGGCCTTGCATGATTAAAAATAAAATATATGGCACGGTGCAATCTGCGGCGTCTGCTGCTCCTGCCGAACCAGCAGTTCCGCCTGCATTGTTATTGCTCTCATCAAACCCTACCAATGTATATATCAGGCGTTATGCCTCCGCTGCAAGATCCCAGTCACATGGCACTTTTATCATCGCAGTGGTGAAGCCGCAATATGAATACTTAATATCTGCAAAGCCAACGCCTCAGAAGGCCTCGGAGAAAGTTGGGTGTGCCGTGACGATATATCGCCCAATCACGTGGCTGCCGAATGCAGACCCATCAGTCACATCTAAGAGGCGCCGTCGATGGGCTGATGTCGCGAGGGGAGATCTGCCCTGCTATCACACCAGGAGCAGCTGTACGCCCGGCAGGCAGCTTGAATACTGCACTGCAGCCGTGTGTCACCTCCACTCTGCCTTACACGCCATCTGTTTTGTTTGGGTATTTTCTCCACTCGCGCCAAAGCCCCTCTGTCTCTCGTCCTCGCTCCTCGCAAATCATCCGAAGGGCTCTTTGTGGTGGGCTGCGCGGGGGAGGGGGGAGGCTTTCGAGCTCCATAAAGCCACGCAACAAGTAAATTAAAATATCAAACTCCAGCCGCGCGGCCTAAGTGACAGGATTATGGCACAAAATGGCCACTTGCGGATGAAGGAAATGAACACCGAAAATAGGACGGAGGGAGAACGCCGCCCATTCTCTTGGCAGGAGAAAGCAGGCTCTAAAAGTGACAGCTCCTCTTGCAGCGCCGCAGCGTCTTCAACCCACTGTCTTCACCGTTCCCACTCATTTGTATAGAAATCTGTACAACGCAGCAGCATTTTTTTTTTCACAGAGAGTGGTTATATGGGAGGGATGAGATGTCAGCATAGTGTGCGGCAAAAATTATTGTCTCCCTAAATAGTCGCGCGTCTCACATTCCGTGAGAATTATTGACAATAAGAAAAGTTAAGCTGAATTTACAAGGCAGCACTAATGAGGTGTCAGCTCCACCCGAGCCACCGTGGAAACAACCCCTGCGTCCAATAGCGAGACAGACGCCTGAGCATGCACACTGATTTCTCTCACTCTTCATGAAACTGGCTAATGGCTCAAGTGCGGAGCTCAAATGAAGCAAGAACAAAGAGACTCGACTGATCGGACAAGTTTAGAACGTCTGTACAGTGTCGGAGGCTCTTTAGCAAGCAGCACACGCTCCACGTATTACTGCATCTATCAATTGGCGAGCGCTCGCCTCAAGAGAGAAGGGAGGGAATGCAAATAAACCCTTGACGAAAGGCATTTTAAATGCTAAAGGTTCTTCATAAATAGTATTAACTTGGCCCTGGTGCGTTCCGGCATATAAATAAAAAGCGATTTGAGTGAACAACAATATTCAGTAACGCCGACAATCGTTGAAAGGAGCTGAGACGCTCATGGGAATTGTCTGAAGCCAAATGCAACTGATGAGAAAAAAAAGAAAAACCTGCACAAAAACCTCTGATATCAGCACTTCATCTCTCAGGTATCTACATGCTGAGTGAGTGAGGAGATGCTCCACCTCGGTCTGCATACAAATGTGAAAATTACATTTCCCCAGGCTACGGCAACCAGAGGCGGCAGAGCATGTTCGTACCGCACTTAGAAAAACCCTTTGCACACCCCTGTGGGTTCTAATATCCCTGCCCTCGCCGTGTGCTGGGGGAGTTAATGAAATAAAGACAGGGTTCTGAGAAAGACTGAGTGTTTCTTCCACGTAACCTAAAACACATAAGGAAAGATTAATTGCAGGGCCCTGTCGTCACCTTTTGTTCCTCCCTGCCCTTTTCGACCTGGAATGTGGCATTACGTTACCCCGTGCCCCCCCCCCCCCCGCCCGTCAATAGCAAATTACCATCCAACACTTGCTTCTTTTGTTTGATTTAAGCGGAGGTTGGACAGTCAGGGGCGATTGATCCGGGGGCATATATCAATAACACAACCCCGACACACTCAGCAGTTTTCGGAAGGAGGCATGCGTTTCCGTTTTTAATGCGCGGGCTTGAAAGCCGAGAGGGTGGGGGAGTTATTTTTAGATGCATCTGTGCATTTGGATTCCTCCGCCGCTACTTAATCATGCATGGAGACATGTATCAGTTTTACACCCGCGTCCAAAGACACAATGCACTCTGCTGCCTGTGCAATAGCCGGACACGTGGATCTGGAGATCAGCCTCTGGGCTTCATGCTGATGAAGGCTGGGGTGGGGGTGGGGGTGGGTGGGGGGGGGGGGGGTGAAAGAGGAGACGACACATTAACCAATTGAGCCATTGCAATGTAATCCATGTATGACGGTAGTTTGACCACACCTACATTTACATGTAGAGGTCAATCATTCGGCTTCAGCTTCTTCTTGACTCCCTTCATCGATAACTTTTAAAGCTCAGCTTGATCTGACCCCAGTTATATTATAGAGCTACTAACTCCCTGTGCTCCAACCCACAATCCAAGATCCTCCAACCCACGCTTACTAGTTGTCCCTGAGGAAAGGCTGGTAACTAAGTATGACCAGAGTTTTGCCATTAGGGCCCAGAGGCTCTGGAATCCCCTGCCTGAGGAGATTAGACTCTTTCTTCAAGATTAGTAAAGCATTTTAATGTCAGATTTGTGTCTTAGTTTAGTGGATGTTGTTTGTTTCTAACGATTTTCTTTATCTTATTTTAGTTTTGTCATGTTTTGTTCTGCGTTGTCTTATTGTCATGCGTTTTGTAAAGCACTTTGTGATCTTGCTTGGATGTGAACAATAGTTATGTGAGTGGAAAACTGTGACACCCGAGTAAATCATAACAAAGTCTGACACATGAAATCTAAAAGTTGCACTCGTAAGGTAAGACTTACTCCTCTTAGGAAGGAAAGGGAGGAATGAGAAGTGGTGAATCTGGAGCTTATGATTTAAGTTTTACAAATATCTTCCATTTGTCCTGTGCTGCATTTCAAATGTATCTGTAAATGCATTGTCGTTATCCGTGAGCTTTATGAAACTGAAGGGCCGCAGCTGTGGCCACTGATCCACGGCTAATTCAGGCTTGAACAGGGGTAAGAACAGTCACCTGTGTACCTGCTGCTGCAGCTTCGGGCGGAGGGTTCACTCCAGTGATCTGATGCACCACTGGGGGGTCGCGGATCACAGGGTCTTCTTTCTGCCCTGCTGGTGGCTAAGATGGAGCGGTCCGCCCGTCTCTGGCAGTGTCACAGGCGGCATGAGGAGGTGGCCTCCCTGCGTGTGCTTCGGGAGCCTCGTTAATTCCACCACCCACTGTGAGTCCGCACCATTACAGGCAGGAACTCTGGTCCCTTTAAATCTCATATCTGTATTTGTACATTCTGACTTACAATCCACACTTCACACACACGAGCAGCTTATCTCGTGTTAATGATAATGAATAACATTATTGTGGGGTGTGAAACGCCAACATTCATTTTTACGAGCTGTTGTGTTTTCTAAAGCTGCCGCACCAACACTGCAGCAGTGAAGCTTGTGAGGCTTCTTTGCCATTTGACACGTTTGTAAATGGGCAGAAGTGGTGGTGAATTAATGAAATGCCCACATTTAATTCAATGGGCCGACCCTGGAATCCTCTTTTCATCTGTTTGCCAATCCTGATGTTAAATCAGTCTTTATAACATAAATGTGTGGAGCTCAACATATCTGCTGTAATCACAACAAACACATGATAGGATCTGTAAATGAAAAAATATATAACTGTATGTTGTTATTTTGATTTATGTCCTTATTAAAGTGAGTTCTTGGTTTTCTTATACACTTCAACAGCATTGCATACAGACACATTTGTAACACACACACACACCAGGATGTCTACACACATACACTTTCCTCAAGGGCATGAACAATAGCCCACAGGAGAGTGGGGTGTGAGGAGCGGGGCGGCATATTGCTGGGACTAATTTACCAGCAGCTAAGGGAAGTGCTGAGTGGACACAGCTCGGCAGCTGATTCGGGGCCAGGGCTGGGGCCCCTTGGCGACAGACAGACAACCACCAAGGAGCTGAGGCGGCAGAAAAAGTCAACGGCACACAAACAGTGAAACACACGCTGGCACATACTGTCCGTCGCTTTCATACCGGTGTCTTTGTCTTCCCCATCAAGGAAAGGCAGGCGCACGTCAAGGATATGCCACCCTCGGGTGCCAGCTGCAGCTCCTGTCGATGCGCGTACATTTCTTTTGTTTTTGTTGTCAATCCTTTTTCTTTTTTTTCAGTTTTTGGCATCTGTCGCCTTGCTCCTTGAGCTTGTCCGTGCTGTGTCCCCCCTCAATGACAAAGGCATCCCACAGCGCCAGATGGACCTCCCGCCTCGCCAGCCTCCACTCGCCTCGTAAAAGTTGAGCTTGTCGCAGTTTTGGGAAACAAATGGCATTTCCCTTTCCAACTTTGCAGAAACTCTGGTCATGCTATGAATTTTCAGCATCTCTGCTTTGTCAGTGTAGGTGAGGATTAACATGAATACATCCTTCAATAGTAGTCTTAAACATATGACTTTTATTGTCCTTTAAAATGTGGGATTGCTTAGTTTTGGGTATTGGTAATATTAAGTAATTTTTTGAGACATGAATAGAATTAACTGTTACTGATTCCACACACTTCCAGGGTCATAGGAGAGCTGCATGCTAATTGATTCCATCACGTTTGATCTCCAGCAAGGCCTCTCCCTCTTTTTCCTCAGACTGTACGCTGTAGGATGGTCTCAGCTTAATTTGTAAATAAGAAAACTCCACAGATTGCATAGTGCACACATACCAGAATAAAAAAAGCTCATAACATAATAAAGTATATAACTTTTACATTGAGAAAGCTCCTCATTCTGTCACTTTAAAAGCACATTGGCATCTATCGTGAATCAGCACCATGGACAGCGACATTAGTGATTTAACTGAAGATTGGACATTTTCACTTATGACTAAGAACTAAAAAAAAACGAATATATAATCATATCTCTTGGTTTTGGAGCCCCAGTAAAGTGCGTGTATCGACCGAGTTAAACACGTGAGCTGATACTAGTTGCTGATGGAGCATTGTTTTGACATGTACTTGCAACATAAGGTCACGTGCAACAAGTTTCCAGACAGACATTCAAACAATAAACGGACCAAAGAATGTAAATTCAGCCCCGGCCTTCAACATACCCCACCTATGGCTCGGGAGGAACATACACTGGAAGGCATAAATCAAACATATGGCTCCGACAGCTGAGTATACTGGAGTTGTAAGGAATTTCTTTTATATTTTATCTCTTAAAGGATCTGTGGACATTGGTGATAATGATCCTTGAAAGGCGTGAGGCCTTGATTCTAAAAATATCCGTATCACGCCTGTGTATTTATAAACGTCTGACTTGGCGATGACGACAGTAGTAATGTCGAGGGGGGGGGACAGACAGCATCGTCATCGTCTTTACACTGTGAGCTCCGATGCTCATCAGCAATTATGATTACGAGGATGAGTCGTGAATACGATGCATGCCGTGACTCACTGTAACCCTCAGAGAAATAAAGGAAGACGAGAAACACTGACCCAGTCTCCCCTGGCTCTGTGACACCTCTGGTCAATCCCAAACTGACGCACACAACCTCACTGCCTCCTCCTCCTCCACACTCTCCTCCTCGCCGCTCCTCACACTGCACATTGTATGCTCAGTGCGTAGCTCGACCGAAACAGCAGGTGTTAACAGAAACGAGTGGATGTCATCTGGCTCAGTCAGGATCTCCCACACTGTCCCAAACACATCACTGCTCGTCTTTGTTTTTTAATTAAAAAAAAAGATCTAAAACTGCTGCTTAGTGACAACAAAACACTCGTTCACACAAAATCATCAGATGTGTGAAATCAACTTGTGTAAACAACCAAATGTTCTTTTCAGTAGTTAAACCCAGTTTTAGAAACACAGACGTTCGCACAACCTACAACATACGTCAGCCTGAAGTGGGAGTATGTGTTGACCTGTTTAGAATGTGCAGGATATATTTAGTTGACCTTCACCGATGACTTCATCAGACTGCAGCATTCTTCTCTGATTCATTGTCGACTCAATTTAGAAAAAGACAACATCAAATCGAGGAACAGCTCCCGTACAGGGGCAGAGTGTAGGGGCCACGTGTCGTGACCGCTCACCTGTGAAACGAATGCTGTTTGTTATTAATGTTGATTATCTCGTCACAACGGCTCATGTCAAAGTCTGAGGGGTTGGTATTTGTAGTCGCGAGCTGACTGCAGGTGTAAAAGACCTGAGTGACTTTGACAAGGGGTCATGTCATGAGGGCTGTTGGGATGTTTCAGATTGGAAACTGCAAAGCTCCAGGTCAGTAAACAGTGGAGAGTGGTTCCTGACATTGGTCCGAGGTGGGTCAAGACCAGGAAGGTCAAATCCCATCTGGTCTGCGCAGGCAGAAGGGCTGATGTTGGAAAAGTTACAGAAAATGTAAGATGACGTGATGCTTTTTCTTTTTTTTTCTTTCTTCTTGTGTTGCTGTTGTCGGAGTTGTTGTCATATTCGTCACTGTTTTCCACACTGAGCTTCTATTAGCAGCCACACCTTGATTAACCAGCTTTTTAAACCCTGATGGCACATGTTGCCTATTTTTTGGGGGGGGTATTTTACGTCATGTCTATTAATTAAGTTGAAAATCCCTCCCCGCTGTGTGTCGGCGCTCCCTGTGTTCGATGGAGCAGATCCCTGCTGTCACAGTTATGCTGAAGTATAGCGGGGGAAACATGAAAGGGACTGTAGTGGGAGATTAGGCCTATAAATGCAGCATTAATTAGTTATGAAGGAGATAGTTTCAGGTCAGAATGTACGCCACGGCTTGTCAGCAGGGGCCGGGGGAATTTTACCATCAGCAAGGTGTGTGGTGTAGATCTGAGCAGCGAGAGGAATGTGGAAAATGCGTGCCAAGGGCCTGCCGCCAGCAGCACTGGTCCAGAGGTAGCCAGCAGCCTCTTCCTTCAGGGGCTTGTGGGAAATTTTCGGATCTCTGCCTCCCACCTTGAAGCCTCAGCTCGTACAAAACTGTAAATTGCTCTCTGAGGGCAAGGAGATATAAAAGATTCAGTATTTGCATTTTCTTTTTTTGCTGGACTCAAATCCTAACGCCCTTTTTCTTCTGCTCGCATATAGGAACCAGTTGTTTACAGGTTAGAAAAAGGATTGTGGAGGCAGTTGGATGATGGAGATCTAAGAAAGGGAAACCTATGCCCTCTTCTGGCTGTGTCATTGATCTGGAGTCAACCGAGGGAGAAATGCCTCATAACGGAGGAGTAATGATCCTGTAGACTTTTACTTTTTACATTATAATGATGCATTTTTTAACATGGCCACAATATATGAAAGCATTAAAGCTTATATAAATATCAAGGCTGAAGAAAAGAAAGAAAAAAAAAAAAGGTGGCAAAGGAAACTGTTAAGAAAACAAAACAGCTTCACCAACACTGAGTTCACAGTGAGGACACGTGTGGTTTCACCTGCGCTTATTTCAGTTTTTTATTCGATTTTGCAATTTCACAAATGCAAAGACAAAAATATTCAGCTCGAGCTACTTTCCAGCAAAGTGAGCGAGTGTGAATACCAACAATTCTGATGTCGGTACAAGAAGTTATAACCTTATAGAACTTTTGTACTTCCAGCCATAAATAACAGAACGATGGGGTATTATCTGTTGTCTACGTCAAACTAAACCACCAAGGTTTTTCATGCCACTGTTCCTGTTTTCAGTCTATTTGTTTTTGGTCCATTGAGCTTTTGTAACTTTTCTTCCTGTGAATCCTCCGTCGTGCTCGGTGATTAGAAAGATATTCTGTCTTTGTGATTTCTTGCCGCAGAGATCAGACAAGAAGCAGCTCGAATAAATAAAGCCAAGTAGCCGGGCAGGAACTTTCTCACCCCTCTTTGGAAATAAAAAACTGTCTCAAACTCCAACAGGTTCATTTTCTCGCCAATTATTTTTGATAAATAGACGTGAGGCACGAGACAAATTCACATCATTATCAGGTGCGTGGATCAGAGCGGCGCAGAGCAGCAAGCCTCACTTTCTCCTCCGGGAGTTCACAGCCCCGAGGGCGAGACACTCAGCAACATTTGGCACGGCGCGCTATTTTGCCCTGACCCCGCAGACACAGTGTGGCAGGAGGCGACTCTCTGAAATCAAGATCACTGGAGTTGTTTGCTTACATCTAAAATTAATTGGTTCACATTTACACAACGACCTACTGGCAATGTGAAAAAACTGGCCTTGTCAGCGAGTTTCAGCTGTGGCTGAAACTCACTGTGCCCCCCCCCCCATGGGACTTTACCGTGGTGGAAAGCACCGGGAGGCATCCTGCCCCAAAAACCCTCAAACGCAGCATCTTAACCTTTTCCTCCGAGGAACAGGCTGCTGCTGAATGCACAAAAGTGGCTTGACATTAAGGAAACGGAAACTGCTGGCACCGGAGAGTGGTGATGGCAGCGCGGGGGGGGGGGGGGGGGAGACCTGACGTTGTATGAAGACCTTTACCGTTGGAGGGAGTCAGCAGAAGTGCTTAAGTGTACATGTCGTACCGTAGAGGTCGGGGAGGAGGCCGCCGCTCCAACGCCGTCGTTACCAGATAAAAAGGTTAGATACCGAGTGTGAAGGTGCAGGTTGTTGTCAAATGGAACAGAGAGTAAATAACAATGGATTCATCACTTCAATGAGAGATGTCATTATTATTATTATTATAAGACCCAACTGTTCTTTACATTTCTAAAACCAGGCTCATGTTGAGCCGTTGCCCAACGTTGTCTCATTTCAAGGAGAAGGATATATATATATATATATATATATATATATATATTTTTTTTTTTTTTAGAGGTAGACACTTTTTGGCAAAGCACTTAAAGGTCTGGTTTTACAGCTCGGTGTCATTACAACACTGATTACGAGTCAAGAGTTCAGCACTTAAAAGGTCATAAATTTGGAAACATAACAATTTGTCTTTATTATTTACCCACTCAGGCGGTAGGTTTTATGGACAGGGGGCGCTAAGCGGTGGATGATGGACGTTCTGGTGTCCTGCAGCTCTCTCCTTGATTTATAATGACAAATAACATAATGCGATTTAATCGGCCGACAAAACAATGGCAGCTGTCTTTACTTTCTTTTTCTCCAGTTGGCGAGAAACACAATCAACTCCACCATCGCAGGCTGCACCCGGTCTCCATCACCTACTGGGTAATTATGGTCACCAGAAAGCCCTTAATCTGTCCATTAATATGAAAAGAAAGAAAAACACACCTTCATTTGAAAAAACATTAATTAACACATTAACTAGATTTTTACGGAGTGCACGACCTTCCCATAAATTTACACTCTAATGAGACTAAAAGTAGTTTTAATATATACTAAATTGTTCACTCTGCACGGCAACACCAGCTAATTTAGATAATCAAATAAACCAATCTAAGACTGGGTTTAAAGTTTTCTTTCTTTTTGGCTCCGGCTTTCTTGTTTAGCTTTTCCTCATAATTTGCAATTGTTGTTTAGTGGAAATTTACAATATGAGCCAAAGAGGTGAGGTGTAATGTATATGTATGTATATGCACGATGCATGTGGGTGAAGAAAGTTCCACTGCGGAGGGTCAGAGGGTCAAACTGGCATCTGTGGAAGCAGCTTTCCCTGTAAACTATGAGTTTAGCAGGTGAGACGCTGGTTAAACTTGTACAAAGCTTTAAAGTAAACAAGCTGAAGTGAAAGTGACGAACTCAACTCTAAATTAAGTGGCGTTTTTCATGATTCAAATTGTTTTTTACTCCTCTAAACCCCTTAAACCATGTGTGTTGTCCCTTTAAAAAACCTTAATGTATGTATGGAGGCTTGAGTCCACCCCCCCACTCCCCTTCACACTATCAATAAACACCATACTGCCCAAATATATCTTTTAAAAAACCTTAATGCACGTACATATGAATGTTAAAGTAAATTGAAATGGATATCATTGATTGAGATCATCAGAAATCATCATTGCTGAATGATTGTAATCTTTTCCTAATGCAATGTACACGTGATTCTGTACTTCTATGATAAATATTCTCTAAAACCACATGATCTGCCAAGAAGATGTGGTGTATTATTCCCACTACTACTACTACTACTACGTTTATTTGAAGTATTGAATTATTTTTGCTTCAAGGTTGGTAAATAGATGTGTATTTAATTTCCGTCCCAGTCTCTCAGGGACATTTTAGAACTGTTGCAGCCACAGTGGTTTATTTGTCAGTGAACAATAAATGTTAACAAACTCCAGAAATGCTAAGAAAACAATTTGTCCAAACAGGTGACCACCATATATAGATCTCAGCATAGGTGCGTGAGGCAGGGATCAGTCCCTCTCGCTTATACATGAGGTGAATTATGTATATTCCCGAGCCGTAATTACTCCAGCAACTGTTGATGCTGCATCGGCAACCGAGTGCCAGGGGGCCGCGCGGCATCTGGACTTCCTTATTTGTACCTCGTGTCAGCTCCTCCTCCAAACGCCGGTCAGCTATTCCTGTCGCCTTCAAAGCAGAATTGTCTATTAATTATAGAAGGTGATCCACCGTGGGCTTTAAAATCACAATGTATACGTCTGTGAAGCTGCTGGTGGGGGATTACATTCCTGCACACGTGCATGACACACACACATACACATAAAACAGTACATTGGGTATCCTACTCACAGGAGTGTGCTCAGCGGAACACTTTGAACCACTACAGCATCATTAGCGTGCCAGGTTGCCAAAGGCTATGGGGAAGGGCGACCACACACATAGCTCTGGCAGTGTCTCCTGCAAAGCCCATGAGGTTCATTATGGAGACGCGGGCTCCAGTAGCCGGGCACATTGTGAACCAGAGGAAAGTTATCATGGCAATGATTCCACCACCTGCATCTTTTCACTCAAAAGGGATTTCCTGGCCTTGGCTTTGTCTTCCTGAGGCACGTTTAATAAATGGCAGGGGGAGCTTCTCAAGGCACTTTGTCATTAGCTCAAGATTCACGGTTTTAATACTTTATTGCCGCACAACTCGGTTGTTTGGAATTTGCGACCATGACAAGAGAACCACAGCAGAATAAGAAAAGAAACAACACGTGTAAATTACAGAACACAGTTAAATACAGTCAAATCTAGTGCAGGAGGATGTTTGAAAATACACTAAAATACAAAATACAGTAAACTAAAGTGTAACTTACCACCAGAAATAAGCAGAATTGACTCTTATTAAATGTGTGTTTTCCCTCCAGTGGTGTGTTTATGCACAGATAGTGACACAGAGGTGGATATTAGCAGCACACACCTACATACACAAAGAAAGAAGTACCCAGACTGCCTGTTTCAAGCATTCAATCATTTGGGGTCCTCATCTGTTCTCGCTGACGGCCGGCTGCGAAGGTAAAATTACAGCGGGATGTCATTATCTGAGGGCATTCGTTGACCTTGACGGGCGAACAAAGTGCAGCTTCTTCTCCCAGTGTCCTCAAACGAGCCAGAGAACACAGCGGCGACAACAAACACTTCGCCTAATCCCTGCTGAAGTCAGCGCTCTCTCTCAAGATGAGATGCAAAGGCGAAAAAGTCCCCCCCCCCCGCGCGCCCATCCAAATAAAATCTGTTCTCACTCCCTCTCACTCTCTCTCCTTCTCTGTTTTCTCTCGCCATCCTCCCGTTCCAAGAACGGAGTCACTTTCACCACTCTCACGGAAAAGTGCTGTCAGCGCTTGTCTCAAAGTGCCGAGGAATTTCAGAAAGTCTCTGAAAGTAACCCTACACTTGTCAACTCTAAGTGGTTACATATCGGGAACATCGCGGCCTCAGAAAGTATAAAACCTCCTGCTAATGGGGCTGCAGCAGGATTCACAGTGTCCAGTGTCCAAAAACCTCAAACTGCAAAGAGGAAGTAATTTGTCGAAGTTAAAATCTTGTGACGCACTTTTTGTCAGTTTGGTGTTTTTATTTGCTCAGTTGATGTCGATTCGTCGTGTTGCAGAAACTAGTGATGCAGATGATTCAGATTTTCTAAAACCTTGAATTAGCATTATTGTCCTTGACGTCCTACCAGCGGATCCTGTGGGCCGCTCCTGTTCCAAAGTCCAAACTACCCAGAAAGAAATGGTTCTTTGGTCCGCACCATGATCTGGAAAAGTCCAAAGGGCCAACCCTCCAACAATTGCTGATACAAAGTGAACAAACACCAGACGGCAAAGAGTCGTCCGTTACCCTCAGATTAAAGCCTCAGCACAGACTAATGAAGGAAGTGCAGCGTCAGCCTCCAACTGACACTTCCCACAACGAAGTGACACACAAATTAACACAAATTAACAGCACCAATATTGACAGATTGGACCCGAGGCCTGCGCCTCACAACAGGCGCCGCACAACTTTGTCCAAATAAGCACGCAAGTCAAAAGCAAACACGGGGGAGATACAGTACATATTGATTTCTTAGCAAAAAAAAACAAATTTCAGCTCCACTTGTGTGTCGTGGAGACTGCACCACCTGAAAAATGCACGTGTCGCCCCACCTTTGGAAGACTTCCCGTACGCTGCGGCCCCCTGTCACACCCTAATGAGTGAAGGATGACTGGCTGAACTCCCCTTTTTTCCTTATAAATCTGCTTCCTCTGGCCGGGTTTCCATCCCCTAATTAATTCCCCGTCTCTAAATGAAACTAAATGGGTTTTAGCACTCCTACACCATCTATATACTTTTCATTACCCCACAGTCCTCCATAATCATTCATTAGTCTGAGTGGTTTATGTGTTTACTGGGATTCTGAAGAAATGCCAGCGAGCACATGAGGGGGGAAATGTGTCGAATGGCGTCGGTATCTCCAGCAAAAAAAAAGATGCCAAGCTTGTGTATCATTTATCGGAGCTAACAGACGTAGTTCAAATGCAGCGGGGAAGATGAGTAATCGTGGCCATGGGCATCTACAGTACAGTAGATCCCAGACAAGTGCCAGGGTGCCATTCCTGCCGCAGTAAATTTCCTCCTCTCCTTTTTGATATTAATCATCTTTCATAACTAATGCAAACAACCCCTCTCCCCCTTCCTCCCCCTCCCCCCTGCATCACTATCAGTTCTGCTTCTCGCTTTCTCTTCCTCCTTGTCTGTCTGATTTTATTATTTATTTCAGACAGTCAAAACCAAATGTTACAACGGAGGGAGGATAAATAGTGAAAGAACATCAAACACCTCTTTCTTTTTTATTCCAGTGTAAATCCGCCACTGTTTTCATCTTAGCAGAAATACTAATTAAGAAAAACGAGATGGAAAGGTCAGTGAAGCGATACCTCGGGCAAATGTCAGGGTAAACAGCGGCGAGCCACCGTCTCACATGCTCCCTCTACCTCCAGCACACACACTCGCACAGTGATTTCTGCCTGCTGACCTCATAAGTGCCCACTCCTGCCCGCTCTTTCATTCACATTTACAAAAAAAAACATACACTCCACCTCCTCCGTCAACTTTCCCCCCACGATGGCCCAGTGAATCACGTGAGGGAGCCTCTTGAGCTTCGGTAATACCACTTCTTTAGCTCGCAGCCTCAGACGAGAGGGGGGGGAGGACTGTTTAAAGACCGCCCAGCTTCAGGGAGAGGGAGGTCTGAATGGCGTATACCCCACGGACGGACGCCTTTATTGGTTGTAGGCCCCCGGGTCCCGGTCCCTGCAGACGCTAGCCTTCCTCTCTCGTCGCTATCTGGGGCCGCCTGATGCCACGTCAGGGGAGGCACCGCCGTCCGCCCTGCTAGCAACACGCGCCTTCGTCTCAGGGAGAAGCGGGCGCTGTACGGAGGGAGGGAGGAGATGAGAGAGGAGTCAAATGATCCATAACATATTATTCTGTCATTTGAAAACAGCAGTAGAAGGCGAGCTCTGCCTTCCCCCGAGGCCCAGGTGGCATTTCCTGCACACATCGTGTTCCCCTCAGGTTTCTCATTTAGTCCAAGACAAAACTCTAAATCTTCGGGTTAATTGCAAACTGATGAAAGCGTCTAAATCTATAAAAGAATATTTTGCGATGTGGTTAAATGCATTTGTACTTTTTTTGATACATGTCGCCTCCTGCAGCAGCTAGGTGTCTTACTCAAGGACACTTTGTCACAGATGGACTCTCGCTCTGTGCCGATCGATCGCGTGACCTTTTTCGGTTGAGGAGAAAGAAAAATAAAAAAGCTCTCGGGCCACCTGCCACCCGGAAAAACCGGCTTGTGCTCTTCTATTTTTTTATTTCCACTTTTCACACATCCATAACCAGCTGAGGAGGTGAACTCGACTGACATCTAATACCTCCAACATGATCCCATTACTCTGCCACAGAACGCCGGCTTCCGCAAATGCGTCTGAACTGTAGTTTCAGTGATCCCATTTGTGCCAAGAATATGGTGAAATCTTTCAGCGTAATCCTCTTAACGGCGTCTGCTTCATGTGACGGGAACCCACCTCCCGAACCCTCACGTTCAGCCAATCAATGCAACACCCCAGCCCCCCCAGCCCCATCCCTTCAAAATAAAAGCTTTGAGTTTTGCGAATCCTCGTTTCCCATTGATTGCACCGCCGCAATTAAGTTCAAAAGCAACTTTCAAACTTCAGACGCTGCTGGATTTCCTTTGTGGCTTCTCTCCTGCTTCCAGCTCAGGAAGGTCTTTTAATCGCAACAGGCTCTATCCAGTCATTTGTATGCAGCGGTAGAGTCTTCGCCCGGGCCTCGTCCGACACTGATCGATGGGTAGCATGCGAGTAAGCCAGGATTTCTTGTCACTCTTCCATCAGCACTTTGTCTGTTTCATCTCTGATCTTGTGTTAAGGGAAGAAGTGAAAAGGTATCTTGAATTTCCAAGAACGCAGGGTCCCTTCCCTTGAAGTTGTCCACCTACACGTTCAGCAGGTGAAGCGAGCGCGGGGGAGCGCGACGTCGTTCCTCTAGACAAGAGGAAGTGCTTTGAAAAAGTCGGAGACGGTGTTTGCCTCGTGCAAAGCAGCGGCTTGAATATTAATGCGAGCCAGGGTCATCAATTTATTTATCTATGCTGTTAGGCAGGTGGGTGAGGAGTCAGGGTGGGTTTCTGCATGGTTAATTATTCTCAGTTGTCCCAGTTAATCCTTGAGCACTGAGGTGCAGGCAGATGCAGCGAGGGGTGCTGCTGCCAAAAAAGCACATCTGTGCTTCAGGAGGGGGAAAAAAAGCAGACATGGGGAGAAGGGAGGATATTCATTGCTGTGCACACATTTCTTTTTTCCTAGGTAGATGTTTCTTGGCACTGGCAGCTGTAATTTAGAGGGAATTGCATATTGCAGAGTCTCGGATATGGATTGTTTGTGGGAAGCGAGCAGGAAAACTCCAGAGGCGTCGCTTCATGAAGTTTGAATGAGACATACATGGTTCCACTCGAAACAAGTCGTGTCCCAAGCCTCAGCGTTCAACTACAAAGTGGAGACATTATACTCACAGGCCTCAAGTTGAAGATGTCATTATTATTTCCTTTTAAAAAGGTGACTTCTCAGGAGAGAACCCCAAACGTGTGGAAATCGTTGTCTCATGAATTGTGCAATTAAAGCAGAGAAATTCACTGTGATCTCTCCTTCCCTCAGCTGCAGCAATTTTTCTTCATTAGGGCAGATTCATTTTTTTGTTCTTTATGACTTATCCTTACAAACAAATAATTGCCATATACCCCACTGGGGAATTGCAAACATTTTAATCAGCGCTAACCCCCGAGCTTTGTCACGGAAAACTCATCTCGCAGCGTTTGTTTTCTTCCATTCCTTGAGAGATGTATGCATATTCAATATTCAAGTGCGTTATTGTCTTTACCGCCGCAATGAATAACAAACAGCGCCTGCTGAGGCGGCTGCATGCGTTGGCCTGTTCAGTAGTCCGCACTCAATGTCGTTCTTTAATGCACTGCACTGTGGTCACTCACGTCCTCTGAGGTCAGGAGCAAAGTTGTGTGGTTTTCATCATCTGTTCAATCTTGTTTACACACACACACACACGCACGCACGCTTTCATCTTCTGCTCATGAAAGTGGTTTGTGTTTATGAATACAAGAGGAAGTGTGTGTCCTTGCGAGCACATTTGCACAACAGTACTGCGAGTTCCACAACAACTTTCAGCTCTGTAGTGATAATGTTTTTAAAAAAGGGTTTCAACAAGTTAAATTTCAGACTTATGTCAAGAAGGACAGATGTGAAGGAATATCAAGAGTGACAAAATTACTGGATTTACACTTTGACAAAATTGGAGATAAGGGGTTTTCTAATATCTGTATCATAAAGAAAGAACTACAACACATTGAAATAAGTCAACCCTGTCTCCTTGTTTTAAAGCATGAAGAAAGTAGCATTATGTTATTAATTCATATTTTAATAAACCAAAAATATTTATTATTTAATTTGAGACATTTTAAGACCCTGTAGAAACCGTGTTAAAGACTATATACATTCAATCTGTTTCAAAGCAGTGTTGGCAAAGTTCACACAAGACATTAATAGTACAACGGCAAAACAGATGGAAGCTATAAAACTGTAAAGCGTTCAACAGAAAACAAAATAAAGACATAATAGCACCATGGTACATAGAGGGTTTGTATTGAGAGGCAGTTTTAAATGCATGGAACGCTTGTTTAACGTCTTCAGGTGAGGTGTCCCTATGCAAAGGTGAATTTTGTCCCTTTTGTTCATCCGTGGAAAAGGCCTGAAAGTCAGAATGACTCTCAGATTGATACCTTGATCCCTTTTTTCATTATTTGGAACCATCGATTCACTGCAATTCTCACTCTGCCCGCCTGCGTCTCCCGCAGCAGCAAACTACAGTCACTCCAATGATTTTCAATCTGTTTGTGCACGGATGTTGAAAAAAAAGAAAGAGCCACTCCAATATGCTGCACTGATGCGACGTCCAGGAGGAAAGTCGGTCACTTGTGCACCCACTCACCCCAGCTGTGTGAGCACATGTGCAGTCCTCCGACACACACACACACACACACACACACACACACACACACACACAAATATTCACACAGGTGGAAAAGCATAGTCCCCCGTGTGCCTTTGACGCCGCGAGATTTGCCCATCCGTGCCTAATGCCATCAGCGTATGGCAGAGGGAGCTGATAGCATTTTGTCCTACACTCTGTTTGCAGCCACTCTCCCTGGGTGCAACCCAATGACCCGTCTCTTTTCGCTCCGTCACCTGGAGACAGGGGTGGGGGTGGGGGGGTGACATCACTCTGCTCCAGCCATTGAAATGCCATTAAACGCTTTTAATGAAAGGACAAACAAAAAGAGGGCCACTATGTTCGGAGAGCGTTAACTGTGAAAAAAAGTGTGGGTCTGTTAGATGTTTTTCTTTCTGGAGACATTTGGCTGCAGGGTCTTAGTCAATAGGATTTTTATTTTGCAACCAGATCAATTAATTCGCTGTAATTAGCCGAGTTGCTGATACAAATTCCTCGCCTGCTATGAAATGTCAAAATGTCTCCTGAAAGAAAAGTAATTCCAAGCCTCACATTCATTTACAGACAGAGAACTTCTTCATCATCTATTTCTTGTGGATTTGCTCGAAATTAAACCGTGTCTCCCTCCGTGAATTTGAGTTCATCGCTTCCACCACCCGCCTCCTCTTCACTCTCCACTCCTTCCCACTCCATTTCTCAGCCCCTCTTATCTCCTCTCCCGACTACAGTAGCACAGTGACCCGGCCTGTCAGCGGTGTCAGCTGTAACTCTCAAAATCTGAAAGTGCGAGCGCACGGTGACAGGATGATTACGCTTTTCATCATAACTGTGAGGTCTGAACATGAGCCGATTCCTCTCCCCTGAAAGAACCGCAGTGCAGCCGGTGAGAGTGAGAGAGGCCGACAGACGGGATGAGAGGGAGAAGCGATCTGACAGGAAGGGATGCTAATGCCAGGATGCAATAAGACAGAGCTGTATACATAACAAGGAACAAAAGTGTCAGGTTATTGCATCGATCAGCGGCACATCTGAAGCACCTTTCACTTCCAAAGCATCAGGTCGGCTTGCAGGTTTATTTTCAAAGGAAACAGCGCAGCACCAGATTTTCACATTTCCTCAATGTGTTGATGAGAGCGATCTAATGTTAAAGGTGTGATCATGGTTAGCAGGTTGTTTACTATGTTTACCATCTTATGATGAGGTGTTAGCATGCAGATGTCGCTAATTGGCACTGAATGCAAAGTGCAACTGAAGCAACTGAATGTTTTTACTGGTGTATAAGTCATCATAAACCAAGGTCCTGGACAAACTGAGACTTTGACCCCTGAATAAATAAAAAGAAAGGCCAGAGAATCAGAGTGTTTACGATTCATCCGCATTGCTTCCTCAGCAATTATTCTAATACTACTACTGCTACTGCGATCTATCTGGCTGTGGTGATTTCGAAAGCTGGAGCCAATTGAGCGAGAGGCAGGTTACACCTTCGAAAGGTCGTCAGTTTATCGCAAGTCCAACATACAGAGAGAAACAACCATTCACCTCTTACAGGCAGATTTAGAGTCTCCAATTAGAAAAGATTTAGAGCAGCCTAACCTCAATCTGCACGTCTGTACTCTGGACTGTGGGAGGAAGCCGGAGAACTGGAGAACCCAAAAAACTGTCAACCTGCTCAATGAGAAGTCAGGGGAACATCAAACCGTTAGAACTGTGTCGACTGGAGAGTGTGAATATCTGTCGCAAATTATCCGATAGCTGTCACGAAATATGTCACTCTGAGCTATAACTGCCTGAGGAAACGTCAGAGCGATCACCAAAATACAACTCGTGCTGTAAATTCATCGGCATTTAACTGACTCTGAAGTCCCTGGTGTTGTTGGGGAAGTCGCCACCGATCCACTGGCGTGTCATTAAGCACTAATCTCTCTCTGGAGACTCTAACTGGAGTTATTGAGCTGTCCTGTATTTCACCACTTCCCCTAAAGTGTGACGCCACGGGAGGTGGGGGGGGGGGGGGACTTGTGAAGAGTCGTCGTCCACGCCCACTCGAACCAAAACGGAAGAAAAGCTCATGTTGTGTTGTTGACGCTTCCTCTTAAGGACGCAGTAACCACGGCCTCTCCCCCTGTTTGTCTCGCTCCGCGGATTGCCGGCGTCATTAGCCGAGATTCCATCAGTGTCACTCGATTTTACCCGTCTGCCATCTGCTTTACTCAGTTACAGCGGGGATTAATGGTACAGGGGGGTGAGGCGTGACCCAATCCCTCCCTCGCCACCCATCGCTGCTAATCTACAGCCTCCTCCTAATCCTCAGCCGCCACCTCCCATCCCCTCGATCTGATAAGTGTGTGTTTATGCGCGTGTTCGCCCTTGTATCCGTTTGTTTTCCGACGTCGTAGTTTCAGAAGACGGAAAAAGTTGTGAGCAGCACGTTTTACTTTTTTGCAAGCATTCAAAACGTTTCTTTTGGCGTCTCTAAGAACATGAAATTAATGGCTTCCTACTCTGGAAAAACCCATTTCCGGTCTGTAATGAATACACTCGAAATGTACGTTGTAATATCTGGCTGTTAAAGTCGGCGTAATAGATCTACTGCCTGTAGTGGCTGACACCGTAAACCCAGTAGTGTGCTTTAGCCACACTGATAATTAAAAGACGCATTGATTTCCTTCCCCACTGTATGGACCCTCCCCTTCAACATCCAGGTTCCTATTTCCTGCAGGATTTATTTATCACCCACAATGCCACTTGGGTGCCATCACTCACGGCGCAAAGAGGGGAGAGAGCTCCTGAAACAAGTCGAGAGAACAGGGGGAAACGCTGCTCTTTGTGCTCCTGCGTCAGCGTACAGACGGATGGGCCATTAGTGGACACGGGAGCACGGTTCAAAGCTTGTTATTAACACAGGTGAGGGAGCGTGCGTCCCCCTGAATTCCAGATGAGGCCTGATTTGCCCGAGAGAAACCGGCTCTCTAATGAAATTTTGCAGTGTGGCAAATTGTTTACGCCTTAATATCAGAAATCTGTGCCGTAATGGAAATTCTGCGGCAAATTAATTCACCGGCGCTCCATTTGTGTTTCGCTCTTGTATATGAGTCATTACATGTGGTTTCAAAAGCAGGTCTGTTGTACTTTTTAGCTCGGGCTTGATTTCCATTCGGCTGATGGAAAAATGAAAATGGCCTGTTGTGTTTTGTTCCTGTTTTATTTGTTAGCAGGATTACACAAAAACTACTCAACCTATTTCCACAAAACCGGGGCCGGGGATGAACTCATTTCATTTTGCTGCGGATTCGACTTAAAGGGGAAAACTAAAAGAACTAGAGGTAACAAATGCACTTTACTGGGTTGCATTCTGTGCTCTGGGTTCTACCAAGTGCACAACATCCATGTTAACAAAGACATTTGGAACAGATTTAAATGCCGTACCAGTAGAATGGTCTTTTATCCTTTAAGTAACCTCATACAGGTTCTAATGTCATAAAAGCATGAAAATATCTTTTATTCGTAGCAAAACACTTGATATTCATCTGTTTTCTTCCTCTGGTGTGGCTTTAACATTCAGGTCATGGTAACTGCATTTATTTCTGACATGGTTGTGTTTGTGTTTTCAGAAATGTTACAGCTTTCAAAGGCAAATTTGCAAAATTGGCCGTTTCATCCTTGCCACTGGGTATGAGATAAAAAAAAATTTAAAAAAAGCAGGCCAAGGGCATTTGGTCTATTCATGTGTTTTTAAATTCATCCACCTTTAATTCAGTTTTGGCGATTCTCGTGGCTCACTGGGTTAAATTGGCAATTTGGCCTTGTGAAATTAACCGAGCGAAATAAGGATTCGGAATATTGGACAATTTACAATGCTATTTGATTTCCCAAATTAATTCATGGGGACAGAATTGTTCAAAGCGAACCCAACAGACACTGGGAAGTCTCCACGTGGTAATGTGAACCTTTACTTATTCATTAGCTCATTAGCTCGTGGAAGGCTGCTAAACCCCCGCATGCAACTTCCAGCTTGTTATGAGCTGATTAAAGTGTTCCCATTAAAACCAAGTCAAGGTATGAGGTGGGCTTTTGAAAGGGTTCCCCGTCACTCACAGACAATTAGCTGGTTTGCCCAGAAAAAGGGAGAATTACAAACATTCTACAAAATGATCATGTTATGTAAAAATACGAGTAATTTCTTGAAAATTAGTGTTCCTTCACATTGACTTTCTCAATTACAATATCCTGCACGTGCACTATGCAGCTACGCAACTATACCAATGGCAAAGTGTGTCAAATGAGGAGTAAATGAAGTGTGAGCGAAGGAACCTGTGCGTGAATCCATGATGGCCAAATGCACATGCAATTGCACACAAGCAATTATGTTAATGTAATGGTAATCAGTGGATGACTAAAATCACTCGGTTGCCCCCCCCAGTTACTAAATATAGTTTTACTGAAACACCATGATTTTTTAAATATGGCCCGTTGAGCTGAAAATAAATAGTTTATTTTATTTTCCATTTTTTTTTTACATAACCTTTGCCATCCTGGTCTCCATAAAAACAAAAAAAACACACAAACACACACAGTGTAATTGAAAATGTCCACAATATAATTCCAGGCCCGGTGGAGCTGGACCTTTTTAACCCCTGTAAAATCACCTCAGGTTGTTTTTTGGCTCGTTCATCGCAAAGATTCCTCTGGTTGAATCAGTTTTATTCATATATGCAACAAAAATTAAAACCTTAATTAATTTTGTATCTTATTTAATAGACTAACTTCCCTTCCAGCTGTGATATACACCAAGACAAGAACGCGCACATTGCAACCACACAAAGTCAACACACCTCCGACTTAACATTTTAGCATTTAGAGTATAGAATTATAATAATAATAATAATTGGAGTATCATTTTAAATGTTCTATTTAATACACTGTAGCAACCGTGCCGCTGTGCATTTCACTACAGGTTATAACGTGTGTTTGGAGCATTAACTCATACCTATGGTCTCATATATGACGACAGCTTTGTCGTTTTACTGCACTGGTGATGAATTCAATGTGGAATGCAGAACTTTTTACCTTTTTTTCTTTTTTTAAATCCCCCCTCATTCATTCAGTAAAAGCATTTCTGCTGCTGCACGCACTTGAACAGCATGATAAATAACAATGGGGCGACGTCGTCCCGCTGTAAGTGAACCTCCCCTCCCACAATGAGCCCTTGCCACTCAGCGCCGGTGGTGCACACGGCTTCTTTCATGCTACAACAGCTAGTTTAATCTCGGAAGTGAATACCTACCCAGTTCCGAGCTCCAGCACTTTGGCGTATTTCAGCATGATGGGCATCGGCTACAATGGCTGAGCGCGCCCTCATACACACACACACACACACACACACACACACACACACCCATTCAGGGCTGATGAGCGCCGGCTCTCTGGAGACAGCTCGGTGAGAACAGTGAGGTGGAATATTCATGCCACTGAGCAAAGGGCCCTGGAATCGCTTGAAATGCAGTGAGCGGTGTTGTCAAGTCATAATGGCAACAATTACCAAACTGAGGAGGCATGCTTTTGAAATAGGGTCCGCCTCACCATCCAATTAACGCCGGGCCGCTCTCGCCGAATTCCCAGTGTTAGCACGGCTGAAAGGTTATCCGCGCAGTTAAGCCCGGTGCCCGTGATGTATGTAATGCCGCTGCCACTTTCGGGGCCTCGCTCCCTCGCTGACGGATCTTGACGCAGGCCAGATGAAATACACGTTGTGCAGAGCGAGGGCCGTCTCTGAATGGAGATTGAATTACCCAGGACCCTCTTAAAGGAGGTTCATTATCAGGGTATCTGAGATTTCCTGAATCACAGCTCTCTCTCTCTCTCTCTCTCTTTCTCAGAGAGTGTGTGTGTGTGTGTGTGTGTGTGTGTGTGTGTGTGTGTGTGTGTGTGTGTGTGTGTGTGTGTGTCACCGATGCTCACATTAGCAGACTGACGCAGTAAACAGTCCTGATTTGCAGCAACGGGTGAAATCAATGGTAGACACACTCACGAGCCATGCTACATCTAATTAGATCATTCTAATTTGAAACATGACGTTTACGGCCCCCCCCCCCCATTTGTCCATTAATCCATCGGTTATCAATGAATCCATCTGCCAGATCCATCCATTGGGGAAGCTAATTGAAACTATTGGTTTAAGTGACTGATATCCAGTGTTTTGATATCTCTGCTCAGTAGTCGTCGGTTTGTTTATTTGTGAGCAGGATTATGCAACATCTACTAAATCAATTTCCATCAAACCAAGTTGAGGCAAGATTCCCTTAAAGCTTAAAGTGCAAATCCAGGAAAACATTTCCCGTCACTTTCTTGAAGTAGATTTCATGTCAAACAAATCATCTAGATTATCAGACCACTTTGGTTTTTTTTCCTATACTATAAATTCTAGACAGTCGTGTATATGATTCTTTGACCTTGGCAGAGTTATGCGCTCCACTCAGTATATTATGATGTATGGAATCACTCACATATGTGCAGAGAGTCCGGAGTATTCATCAGCTCTTCACCCCCCGGGAGAAGACAGGCGCACACAGTGGTGCTCTGAGCTGTCACATACTCAACCTGTGACTTTCACAAGCATTTATCTCCGAGATTTACTGCACAAGTGTTTTTTATATATATATATATTAAAGCCAAGTGCCAATATCATGTCATTTACTCCTCCCTTGCAAACTTTTCCCCAGCATGAAGAGAACCAATTACACTCAATGGCAAATGTCAATATGTAACACACTGACACGTGGTGAGACAAAACGGGACGAGCAACAGCAAAGTCCGACCCCTCAGCAGAACCGAGTGCAGTGGGATCGAGATACTGAACCGAACACAAACTGCCGAGTGCTGCAAAGTAACACAGAGCTCCTTCCACCAGTCTTGCCATTACCACCAGCTCTATCGGTGCTATTTATAGCGAGCTAACCTTTTGTCACTGGGAAGCAATAATTATGCCGACTCTTCACCCCCCCCCCCCTTCCTCCGGGGTCCACGTTCTCATTTAAGGTGGCCGGTGAGTATGACTGTTGAGGCCATGCTTCAAGAGTGACTAACCTTTCATCCTGCTACGTTTCATGTGTAGCTACTGTGGGTCTGACACCACATGCAGTCACACAGCGAGAAGAGGGGGCATCGTCCTCTGGTCCATCAAGGGCCAAATAAATGAGAGACCTTCACTCAACTTTGTCTTCAGAGGTCATTCGGCACCAAATCAATTTGACATGAAGAGCGACTTAATGAATATTATTACTTCAGACTGAAATATGTCTTTTAGAAAAGTACTTGTCATTGGCCCGACTCAGTTTTCTGGTGCATTTCCACTGATCTATTCTCATGTTAGTCTCTCTCTCTCTCTCTCTCTCTCTCTCTCTCTCTCTCATTCCCTCTGCTCTCTCACCCTGTGCTCTCAGGTTCTGTTTGATTAACCGTGAAGCAGAACTCCTTAGTACTCATTTGGTCGGTACCCTTCAAAGTACTGACTTCGTTATCCAACCCTATGAACCCGAGGAACAGCCAGAACAGCCAGAACCCGTTTCCGAGCCAAACAGTCAGGTGGACCTTCCTGCTGCAGAGTCCTGGTGATGCAGCACTTTTTTTTCCTGGCTCGCTCCGAGTCCAGATGCCTTTTGCCTCGTGACAGCTGCACTTGTGGATGATCCATTGAACTAATAGACCAGTATTTAAATGCATCTGCTCAGAGGAGGCACTTGTGCTCTAAACAGGGGGAATTATGAGCTGCTGACATTTTCACAGGAAGGAAAAGCAGACATTTGTAAAAATAGGTGCTTGACATTCATTGAACCGCCAAGCTGAGGCAGATGCAAACTGAGAACGGGTGACATTTTAAAACCTATGCTTCATACAGATTTATTATCATCAGCAAAACTAATAACTGTACATATCACAGCGTGCATTTGTTGTTACGTCAATCGCGGAATTACTGAAATGTGATTTTTCATCCCTCATCCCGACCCAAGGCGGTCTGACTCACCGGATGCTGGCGTCGAGTAACAGCCTTTGTGTTGAAAATGGCCGATTTTGACCAATACATGCCCCTTTAACACTATTTTACAAGTGCGATGGCGCTGCAGTCTGGGCTCAGCGCCACCCAGGACGACAGTGATTGGTTTAAGGAAAAATACAAACAAGCCAAAGTTGTTTTCTCCTGTAGCAGAATGGGTTTTTCAGCGATGACACATCCTTATGGGGCCGTTTGGGTATTTGAGCGTGTTCCTGAGGCTTTATTGGGAGAAACAGTGTTATTCTAAGTCTATAGTTCTATGAGTACAGGGATATCCAGCTAATTGACCGAGCCAGTTAATACATGAACATTTCAGTGTCGCACTCTAAAGTCCAGAGTACTCAAACCTCTTCATAGGTTTAAATTAGTCTTTTCAAACTTAACATTTTAATTGATTGTTTGGGCTTTGTGGTTCTTGCCATTGCTGATAAATAGTATTTTGCGTTGCTGAAATTATATATAATCAACCAACAAATTGTGTTGTGAATAAGTTCGCTTTATTTTATCAAATAAAGTTGCAACCAATTTGGTTTAACTATCGGTTAAAGTGATTACTTGAGTGCCTAATGCCAGGAGGCCGGTTTCAAGTGGTGAGCAATTTTGTTCCTTTCATAGCTGGTTGTCCAAGGATTGAGAGGAAAACCCACCCTGTAATAAACTGTAGTTTTAATTAACCAAACTTTAAGATTAGAAAAATCGTTCACAACCTGCTCTATAACCGATACAGGGCAAAGACTTGCACTTGATTGGCTCAGTTGCATCTGCTATCATCCCATTTTGCCCCATTCTACTCAAGTGCTACTTCTGTATTGCATTTATCCCATTTTTCTTTTTGGTATTTTCATCATCCACTTCCTCACCTCTCCTCCATTTCTAAGTGCTGTGTTTTACCACTCTTGTTACCATTTTGGGAGTAGGTAAGGGAGGGAAAAACAGGAGCGGAGTGAGAGGCAGTACAGCCGATACAACAAATCAGCATTACTTGGTATGCATGGAGCAGCCAGGGCTATCGTGTTATAAATTGGCATGTGGCAGCCGGCCAGCAGTGCATTGCATTAGTCAGATTCTCTCAATGTAATAAAATGCAGTAGGAAGACAAGGGAGTTGGGGGGGGGGGGGGGGGGGCAGGCAATGTGCTTTCTGTAGATTGAGATCTTAAAATGGAGAGCTGCCGAACAATATATCTGGGGAGACGCTCAGACCAGCTGAGGAGATCGTATCAGCATACAGGATTACCCCCGGACTAAATGAAATGACATTCACTTTGACAAATAATTTCCTCCTGTTGTATGCACGTAGAGAAAATTATTCCGTGCGTTTGTACAGCTGCAGGGGAGAGAAGAAGGAAAAAGAACAAACTTAAAGCTACAATCGGCCGTTTGTGCCTTTTGTGCTGTGTTTTTCTCACATCCGTGCAGAGACGAATGCGTCCCCCCCACAACGCAGAGACTTTGTGGGACCGTCAGCTCATTTCTCTCACTGCAGAAAACGTCTGCAACATGAACAAAATTAATTTTCCGCACGAGGAAAGCTGAGGACCGCACAGGTTGAGTTAGTGGAGGTTTTTGCAGGGACTGTAATTTTCAGGCTCTTTCCTCGGGGCTAAAACAAACATGTCAGGAGAACAAGCAGTAAAACTGTGCTCAGAACATCAACTATTGATTTATTCCTCGCATTTAACCCGATGCTGCGTTGTTAACTGAGGATAAAAGACAGAAAAAGGGTGTAGTCGTGCACAGATTGGTTTTATGGGGAAAGGAACATATGAATTATGATCATTTAAAGAACCTAGGTGAGGTTCAAAATAGTAGTGTATGTGTTCAACCTCCTGGTGATAATCGCCCCTGGAGCAGCTCCAGGTTGTACATCAGCAACAAATCAGCGATCAGACGTGTGGTTCCGGGTCTCTGGCTTTTCGGAGGAGGAAGTTCATAAATAACCGACTGTAGAACTGAATCAGTCCATAAAAACTATGATATTATGATTTAACGCTGGTGGACGTTTCCTGAGTAGGTGTCGGAGAGTAACGTGTGTGGCAAGCGAATCAAGCCCACTTTAGTGTGAGCTAATTTAGGGTCCTCAGCTGAGCCGTGAAAGCCAAGCTAAGAGGCCAGGGAGGTGGAGCATTAAATATTACATAAGCTTTGACTTTTGAGGCCGTGTAGAAGTTTGGTCGCTTTTAATTCACGTTGAATGAAATAATGGAACAATGAAAAATATGGAAAACAGTGGCCGCGTATATCGCAAATGCAATTAAACCTCCATCTCTTACATTTGCAGCACTTTGTTGCCAAATTATCACAAGACCCTTAAGTTTTAGTTTAAAGGTTCATTGTGTAAGATTCAGTGGCACCTGGTGGTGAAGTTGCATGTTGCAGCTGAACACCCCTCACCTCAACCTCCCCTTTAGAAACATGGCAGCCTCCGTAGAGAGGACTCGCTCCCGATAACAGGTAAAGATAAACACTGGACCTTTAGCACAACGTCCAATTTGGAAAGAAATTATGTGTATATTTCCTATTAGACTTTTTCTAGGATTGGTAATAGACTTTCTTTTATTCTCCATATTGTGACTTTAATTGTGCCACAAGTGCATTATGCTACTTTAGTGAGCCCTCAGCATGGGGCCCTGTGATGTGATTTAAAAATGCTCCAATTAAGCACATAGCTACATTATGCAGACGACCACTGACAACAATATACCGCAAATTTAAAAAGCAGTTATCTGATTCTGGAACATAATAATACAATCTCTGCTGTAATTGTACTGGGAGGGTATGTATGGTACTTCTTCAGCATTTCACTCGCGAATCAATTTAGTTCCCATAAATGATTGCTTTCTTCACATTTAGTGCATGTAATGGCAGCGTTTGACGTATTGTGAAGGAGTTCATTAGAAGCAGACGTGTACAATCATTAAAGTTGCTCACAGGGGATGTTTCCCCCGGGTGGTGTTCAGAGGGATATTAGTAATATAGACTGATAATTATATTTCAGATTATTTTGAAATTGACGCAGAAAATAATGAAGTTACTTGTATTTTTGTTCTATTTGTAATTTATCTTAGCAAGTACTGAGGAAATATAAGACATCTGTAGGAAGGTTGATCACAACCTTCGGCTTCATTAAATAACCTTATCCATCCACACGCGATCATGTTTTAGTCTGGACTGTTTTTACCAATGTTTTGTTGGAAATCTCCACCTTTTACCTTTTGGTGCAGTGCCAGAACTCCACAGGTTCAGTCGCAGCCTTTTGCACCAAATGAAACCTGGACTTACGTGCTGGGTCTTGTTTATACTGGTCAACAACGCTGTTTTATTATACAGCGCTGTTCTACCTAGTTGAAGTTAGTTTATTTCTGTGAGCTCCGTTACATATCGTTACACACAAGCCTTTAAAATTCATGCTGCCTTCATGTGGAACTCGTAAGTAAGTCAATTTATAAAGCACCTTTCAAAACCAAAGTTACAAGGTGCTGAACAAAACAAACATTAAGATAAAAACAGGAAATAACACAATAAAACACAAGCAATAGATGAATGAGAACTGCAGAGAGGGCAAAAACAACCATTAAAGTTAAAGTATTTGCGAAACAGGTGAGTTTTTAACAACGTCTTAAAACTGTGGACGGATTGTGCATTTGTTATCACTCAGGGAGGAAGGTTCCAGGGGGCAACACGGGTCACATAATGTAGAAAATGCAATGGTTATAATAACAAGGGATAACAAGTTTAGCGCATTGGAAACAAACATTTTCCTCAGATGTATAAAAACTTTACCAAGACCAACTCTGGACCATTTGAAAGCAGCATTAAATCCCAAAGTGGCCTCTTTTGTTAGATGTGATGCGACCGAGTCCAACAAAGTTCCAATTTATCTAAAAGCCTAATATCAAGAGGCTGGGAAACATGAATTATGTGTCTTTAATTCAATTCAAGTAGATCACTTGTTGCTGATTAGTTTTGTACCTAATATTGCAAAGTTAAAGTAATATGCAAGTGGTATATAAGTTATTGCTAATTTGGTTTGCTGTGTTTGGAGCTTTTTCTCTTTTATTTATTATAATATTGAACCCTCGCCGGCCCCGCAATCATCCTAGAAAAACATTACTGCCGCATCAGCAACTAAAAAGCCTTCACCTTATTCCAGGCGTCACTTCTGTGATTGCACGGCTCCTGATGTACCTGAATATTGTGCAAGCTAAGCAGGCTCGACAAACCTTGGGCCTCTCCTGAGGAATCAGAGTGGATGCAAGCCCTAATTCTGATAACTGTCACTTTGGATTTCGTATTTCCACCTCATTGACCAGAATGTCTCCCGTTTAATGAATGAGGAAATGCCGTTTCCTCACACACACGAATGTTCAGCCCCTGCCCCGCTGGGACTGCTGGCCTTGCTCCCTTGTCAGTATGGATTTGGGAAACTGAGGTTTTCAAGTTCGGATCTTTTAATCATGTAATTACATTTTTTTCTAAAGGAAATGATTGATGGGTCTGGTTTTGGTGTGCATGTAGAAAATGTAATGTTGACTACGTGTTCGTTGACTAATTTGAAAGAAATACCTTAAGCACTTAAACGTATTGAAATAGTGTTAGCCTTAATTTCTCAATTTAGCTTAGCATTTTAGCACGCAAGCGTATTCACCTCATTTCCCTTAACAAAAAAACTTTTGTGCTTAATCTAATCAATACATTTTACAATCTTCTGCAGAATTACTTGCATGAAATACATTTCCCATAATGCATTGTGTGATATTGCAACGTGAATTTCAGCGAATCAACCCAGGCTGCTGCAGTGCCTGAAAAGAAGCTCAAAGACAAAAGTCTGAATCAGCCACAGACGACTTTGAGTCTGGGAGAGTTTTTTTTTCTTTTTTTTTTTAGATCTGCAAACACACACTTGCACAAACCCACACTCCCTCTCACTTGTTTACCGGATAAGCAATATTGCAGACGCATCAGATCGGGCCGTGCCGTCTGCTCCACAGTTATGGATTTGTGCTTCATCACCGTGGCATCTCTTTTAGCGTTGATTATAATTCCCCAGAAGCCTTTAATTAAACCCTGTGCAGCAAAGGCTCTTTTTCCAAAAAAAAATTAATAATAATTATAATTATTTATCTGAGAGCGCGTGTTAGGTTTCTCAGATTTACTGACCAGGTCTCTCAATGCACGATAGAGATCCAACAGGCCAAAGTGCCCTATAAATTGCAAATAATAATTTTCTCTAACTGAAGTTTGCTTATGGGGCACTTTCTCCACCCGCTTGGTGTTTTTTTTTATTTCGTCTCCCCTGCTTAATCACCAGGGAGGGGGGTGTATTCACCAGACCCTGTTGACTTTGATAACTTTCTGAGGTGTTTGGGCAAAGACACTGCCAGGATCGGCCTTTTCTGGGGGGGGGAGTTGAGTTTCCCCGCTGCAGTGTAACAGCCCAGTTGACATATCAGCTGATGCGATTTGGCTGTTACGATATGAAGCATGCTTGTTGTTTTTTAACGACTGCACACTGTATTTCTTAAGCGTCAACACGAGGTGTGTAAATGGCCGTAAATTATCTCGATTAGGGGTTTGAATAGAGTGTTTTATAAACAACTTAATACTCTCAGAATGTCGTTAGCATTTCTTTATTTAATTGGTGTTAATAGAAGTTCAAGCTTTTGCACTTAGAGAAACTATAAAGCTAAATCACATTGGGCTTTTTGGATCGTACCTCTGTGAAGGTTGATATTTCACATAATCTGGTAGATATTGATTCGGCAAATAATGTAGCGCCTTCCTCTTCTCTCACTCAGCTGACTGCCCAGACCACACTCCCCGACTTGCTGGAAGAGTGTGCACTTTTCGCTTTCCAGTATGCAGCTCAAACGATCCCACACGTGCACGGCCGCGACCACTAATTTGGTGCCACGGGTCCTCGATCTGGAACATGCGCTCTTTCCGAGTAATTATAGCCCCGGCGAGCTGTCACACAGATCGGTCAGCTTTAGCAAAAATCGATGTAGAAAGACTTCGCAGCCAAGGAAACGCATAAAGATTCAACTCAGCTGTGTCTTAATTTGTCCCCAACTAATATAAATGACTCAAAACTCTGCATTTAAATTCCCTGACTTTTAAAGTTCGCTTTTTAACTTTGTTTTATAACCCCGACGAAGATGTGCACCGAGGTTCCGGAACAAAGTTTAATGTGATAAAGCCTCAGCCAAAGTGCAGCTGACAACTAAAACTGAATACAGGCTTTTATTCAACTTAAATCAGCTGAGTTTGTATTTATAGCCGGGCCGTAATTGTTTTACCAGTCTGCTAACGGCACTGCATCAGCACCTCCTGGCCTTTTAGTATTTTACTGATAATGCTTTCAACATTTGATGCATAATGCTGTGGAGACTGCAGGCGGAGAAGAGTGAGCCGGAAAAATAGAAGCTAACCTTTCCATCGAATTACTTAGGATGTTTGGAGTGATTGAACCCCATTAACTGCAGACATGCTGCAATAGAGCGACTGGTGTCAGCACACTTTGATCCTCAGTGACGACTGCTTGTACTCTGTTCTATTGCTTATTGATTTGATTTCTCGCAGAGGGCTGCGCCTCTTTCACTGTGAACGTAAGGTTTTTATTTATATTTCCAAAGTGAATAATCACTCGCCTACAATCTTAAAAGCCCTTTCATAGTGTAACGCTATTACTTCTGGATGTTTCTGTGACATGTTTCCGTGTGAAACATGTGGATCACTGTGGTCTTGGGTCTTTCTGTGTGGAGTTTGTTCAGAGTGTTCTCCACCTCTCCTCTAATGTCAGCTGGTGGGCTTTGCATTCTGGGAAACACACAAGAATGCTAACTGTAGCAGCCTGTGAGGCAGTAGTAGAAATATGAACCATAAACCAGGGCCTCCACAAGCAGTGTAAATGTTTTCACATTGTTTCGATGCCCAGTAGTTGCTTGGATTTTTCTCTTTCAGAACACGAACCAACAAAAAAATCAAGACCAACAAACTAGAGGTGTTAAAAACTGCCAAAAATGTAATGTCAAATTGGTCTCGTACCGAAAAACCCGTGCGACTCTCTGCAACTGGCTTTTGTGTTCAGTGCAGCCGAGTGAGCCGCAGCAGCAGAATACACTGTCCCCATTTCCACCGGTTTATGCAGCCAAAATTGAACTTAATTCTCCGAAAATTCACTGCGCCCGTTGGTGCGTGTCCACCGGCATTCAAAAGTTAGATGTGTAACTTACAACAGCATCAATTTCAGTGCAGGGAACCGTGAGAGAGAATGACATTTTCTGCTTTTCTGAATTGCTGGAGTGATTCACTCTGAAGCCCCAATCCTCCAATGTAGCAGTGAATAGGAACATTGTGATGGTCAACGTTCACGTAGAGGCTTGAACACTCTCTAAGCCATTATAGACCAGTTTTCAAAGATTATAAATATCCATGCAGCTCCAAACATTCTTCTTTCCTTGTAAAAACATGTTGCGTACATTACCCACAATGCAACTAAACACATGGTATAGCTCTCATCTGTAAACAGACTGATGTGTTTGAGCTGCACTTAACGGGGGTATTTTGTGTCTGAAAGATTCCTCCACAAACAATATCTGCAAGTACAGTGCATTGCATGAGTTTAACTACTACAACTGAAATTACATTCCACCGTCTCAACTGTAAGATTTACAGCCAGTGTGGATCAAATCGTTGTCGTGACGACGCTGCACTCTGTAGCACATTATGCAAACCGCACTGCAAGACCACTTCTGTAGTCATTTACTACTTTGAGCCCCATGAACGCCTCACGCCTGCTTCTGCATTTACTTTGTATTGTCCTTATTTGCCATTTCGCTGCATGTGCATCCAGGCAATACTATTCAAAGGCTATAAACACAAAACCCAATAATTATAAAATCTGCAGCCTCTGCTCCGTGTTTGTTATTGTCCCATCTGAGGACGTTACTCGGGGAATATCAGACGCTGAAACGATAGATCACTTTGTGTCCGGCGCCGCGTCCCGCCAGCGGAACAAAACCGGACACAGGTGCAGTATCAAATGAAGAGCTTTTATTGTGCATGCATCAATAGGAAGTGTAATGAGAATCCTGAGTCCTGATCCAAGAGAGCAAATGAAAACCAGCGGCATAAATGTTGAGTCAGCTTCAATGTAAACGCAGGAAACTGATCATAGGCATCGCCAGAAGCAAACAAGCAAGATGGGAATGTTAACGTCAAGTAATGGAAACTGTAGCATCAGGATATCATGAATCTGCAGGAGCGTTGGAGAAGCTGCACTCTCTATCTTGCGCTGTGTGTTTGACTGCTGTGATGATGAGGACACCATAAAGGGGGGCGAAACCTGACATGTAACAACAACAGAGTCAGATTATATCTAGATCCTGCATGTGGCTGTTCCCTGGTGTCTAATCAGCTTGTTTCATCAGACAGAACATTCATATTGGACATCTCTGCAGAACCACAGCATTAAACAGGGTAAAGAACACAAAACACCGGATTCCCTCCAGTATTGGAAGAGTTGACCAATCCCCAACTTGTTAAGTAGAGTTATATTATATATTTCTCATTCATCTAGTTAATTCTGCCTTCACTTAAATATCTCAACTTCTAGAGGACACATTGGCTCAGAGTTTGAACGTCCATGTTTCCACGAGTAGCGTCTTGCTTTTGTTTTTAATTGCGTCTCGGTGGCTGATGAAAAAGAGGAAACTTAAAGGTTGGGTCAGAGCCCGAGCATCCCAAATAGTTTGCTAATTAAATGACATTTAGAAGCGGTTTCTAGAATGAATAAATAATTGATTACCATCAATAAGGTCGTTAACAACATGCCTCCCACAAACATCATCTAAAAAAGCCAAATGCTCAACAGACACATGGTGTTTGTGACCCACACATCTGAAATATAAACCCAGAAATGGACTTATCAGAGGCAGGATTGAGGAGAAAAGTGCAGCTCCCTCTTCTGTGTGTGTGTGTGTGTGTGTGTGTGTGTGTGTGTGTGTTGTGCATCTTTGTCTGAAAGCAGGTTTGGTTGTGTGTGTGTGTGTGACCTCAGAAGTGAGTTCATGCGGGGGAGACTTCAAACTAAATTTACCACGGCCCTGGTGGAGGTTAATGCCGGCCCTCCCATCTGCTGTTTTCTAATCATCCCCTGTTATCTATGAAAAGGAAGAGTGGAGGAATACGGTCTTAGTGTGCAGCAGCCATCTTTTTTTTCTTATTTACCCCTTCACTCTCCCGGCCATTTCACCATCATTTGTGAAATCAGCTGTAGCAGCGGGAGGAGGGTTTGCACAGAATGTACTTCCTGGAGTGTCTATTTCATGCGGAGAGGAGACGATGGCGGCGGCGGAGGAGAATAAGCGAGAGAGGGAAAGGGTAATGAATAGAACAGTTGGAGAACTAGCTGGAGATGGCCGCCGAAACATTTGTCACTCCGAAAGGAGTTGCCTCTGCTGTGAGATTGGATTTTTGGTTTATTGTTGTTGTTTTGCAAATAAAAAAGGGCCGTGTCACATCTGCACCTGCAACTGAATGCCAGCAGAGCATCGCATTGGGGAGGGAGGGGTTAGGTGTTTCGGATGGGGAAAGGAAAAGGGTTGCTGCCTCGCACTGTGTCCTGTGGGACTCCAGCGATAATTGGTGATTTGTGCCCTTTGGTTTTTCCCGACGCTTGAGCTCAAAGTGAAAGCAATCGAGCCCGTTCTGCAGGGGAGGGGGGGGGGGGGTGCAGTCACGCTACCTTATTGTTCCTCTGAGGACAGAAATGGGCAAGTGGTGGCTGTTGGCATTTCAGTGCAAGAAAACTCATCAACAATCATGTAACCCTACAGAATAATATAATAATACGACCAGTCAAGGGTTTTGTCTTGCGTGTGTTGAATAATAACTTCTCGTACTTCCAAACATTTTCAATTATTATACATTTCTTAATTTTGTCATGTAGCTTTTAGTAAATTATCTTTTGTGAAAACTGCACTAAAATAGTCGCCCACATTTACGAGAAAATGGCTCCTTTTCTTTATTAAAGCACATTTTTTCATCATTATTCAATAACACCACTTCCGACACAGCCTCCTCTCTGCAGCACTTTCTAAAACCGCTCGCTCTATTTCGCCTGGCGTCTGTTTTTTCCCTCCGCCCTCGTTCCCTGACTTCCCCTGTTTCCTCTTGTCCCCCCACTCTCTGGAGGAGCCCTTGGCTTGAAGCACTCTTGAGAAAATGAAGGGGGCAAATATACATGTGTGATGTTCAGAACTGGATAATGGTGCACTTGTTCAATGTAATTGGCCTGGAAAAGCACTGTAATTTGTGACTAGAGAACCCTGACTTGACTTGAGAAAAATGTAAATGTGCAGCAGAGGAGCCCCTTGGTTAATCAGTTCTCACAAAGAGAATACTTTAAGTTCATTAGTGTGCCATTTGCATATTCGCCCTCATAAAGGAAGTTAATCCCAAATGAAATTGCACGTTTCTGTCATGAAAATGGGCTTATTTCATATTTTCTCTCCATTGCCCCAAATGAAATGTGTTTGTGTGTGATCACAGTGAGGCCGAACGTCTCCCCATTAAACTTTCTTTAATGTTCTCTGTTTTATGTGGCCGTAATGGGATTTCATTCAACAATAACAAGCCTACTCGATAATATTTCACAGGATATTTAGACCAAAAATATGAAACGACATTTTTCCCGCGAAGGCCACGTCGGTGACTCAAACAGCGCCGATCAGCCCATCGGAGCATTGTGCCCGAGACGCCACTGACGGTTCTTTGCAATCATGACCAAAGAAGTCTAAACAGAGCCGACAAAAGAAACATGTCTGTCAGGATTAATGCCGAACAAAAAAGGCCTAATTTGACGGCTGATGATGGCCGTCACCTTGCTAGATTACAGGGCTTCGCTGCAATGGGCAGAAAAGCTTTGGACAAAAGGGAGTCGCGACAATGAATGAGACATTTAAAAAAAAAAGGGTGAATAAGAAAGGTTTTATAATGTGAGTTCTATGAATACAGACAGAACTCTCAACTGGCTCTTGATCCAGTTTTTGTGAACTTGAATTAGCAAACACTGGTTTGGCCAATTGAAGGCAGATTCTCCCAATGCAGCACTAGCTCATGTTATGTTGCAATAAAATGGACATTTGAGTATTTTCTGTAATGTGTATATATATATATATATTATTTATGGGGGGGGCCACAGTGACGAGCTTTCAGCAAATCTGCATAATGGGTCATAATTTCTAACTAAAACCTACATGGATGGATTTTAAAAGAAAATTGTACTTCAACAGTAATTTAAAAAAAAGTAAATGAGTAATCTCACAATGTGGTAATAAACTTTTTACACTGAGAAATGGGCCGAGAAAAAAAAAATCCACAGAAACCAAATTATTGTGGCAGCGGTGAAACATTTGTCAAAACTAGATTTGCATCTCATTGCAGGCGAAGCCACACAGACGGTTCCTTCGCTGAGAACGCAGCTCAAGTTTCTGAAAGTACGACTCATCAGAAATTAAGGGCCCTTTACTGTGCGGCGCTTAAATCATGATATAATGAGCAATAAAGTAGAAAGTGGGCTTTATCTCCAGTCGCACTTGAATCACATAACAAACAGTCTTTTCTCTACAGGGGCACACCAGTAAACCTGCCTGCTTCGAGAGTTAATGGTGACGTTCCCAGTCCGGTTAAATTCTCCTCCACACAAGGCTCCTGTTGTTTTATCAGCAATATGTTCATAATTTAGGTTCATACTCCACAGACCTTCTTCGCCCCATTAAATATCAGACCTTAAAGGTTTGAGGCTCGGAGGTTTATGGACAGAACCTCAGTAAAATGAGTTATCCTTACGTTTCCTATTACCCCCTTAGGTTGCATGGGTTTCGCAATAATTCTGTACTTGTAAATATTTAATAAGACGTGTGAAAGAAAAGATGCAGATGCATCATTGAGGAACAAAACAACACAGAATCCGTCCGCAGCGCCGCTGACACCATCCGCTCCTAGTTGCTCCATCCCTGATTTAGGGCCTGTGTGAGGTGGGTCTCAGGATGCTGGCGGTTTCCCAAAACATCTCTTTGGTGCTTGTCAGCCCCCCCCCCCCGATTCCTGGATGTTACCCACACTGCAGGAGGATGTGATGCGAAGGTGGACGGGAGGGGGGGTGGAAAGGGGGTTGAGAGAGAAAGGGAGTTGAAAACAAAGCCATCAGTGTGATTGGTTGTCTGGACAGAGGCCAAAGCGAGGACAGAAGGAGGGCGGGAGAGGGGTGGGGATGAAGAACAGGAAGAGGGGAGGGGGAGATTGTCTTGAAGCCTTTTAAGTGCCCTCTGGTGGGGTCAAGAGGCTGCCAGGTCTGCGGGGCGTCTCAGTGCTGGCTCCTGCCGCATGTGCCGGTGTCCTTCTGTGTACCTGTCCGTGCCGATCTGTGTTCATCTGTCCATTTTGTCCCGTGTTTGTACCTACACTGTACATGTGTGTTTGTTCGAGTGCATAATTGCCCCCAAGGGTATGAATGCACATGCCCCTCTGTATGTCATGTGTGGAAAGTGTGTGCCTGAACGCTGTTTGGCAGGTCTTTGCAGGTGGAACACTCTTGTCCGGTCCTCGCTGCGGCAGGAGCTTCACTCGTGAATCATTTCTTTTGTTGGGAGGTTCAATTATGTCATTGGGAATATGAAGAGCCTATTACTATTCTCGCTCGCCACTTTATTTACTGTCCCTCTGGCCAAATGGATATGGAGAGGGCTAGACTGCCAGTCAGTACATGACCTTTTGTGCTCTATTTTCGGTCCAAAAATGGAAACCTGGCAGGCCAATCAGCAAGCAAGCACCCACCGTGTGTGTGTGTGTGTGTGTGTGTGTGTGTGTGTGTGTGTGTGTGTGTGTGTGTGTGTGTGTGCGTGTGCGTGTGTGTGTGCGTGTGCGTGTGTGTGGGGCTGCAAACACAAGTTTAATGGCCGGGTCAGTTTCACTTCAATCAAATGAAAACATGAAACGAGCACCATTCATTTCATTTTCATTAGCAACAATATTCATTAGGCACTATTGCATTTAAGATAGCCCGTGTTGACCTTTCGGGAGAACACGTTTTTCATTAAAAAAAAAAAGAAATTCCTCGACACTAAATTCGTTGTCAATTGACACCGAGCACCAGACTGGTTCTCACACAGAGATCACGTTGCATCTAATGGAGGAAGCTCTGCACAACGATCCCTTCACTTTAATTCACCGAGCTGAAGCCGCTTGTATTTAATTCCAGCTCCAACTATTGTAATGTTACAACACATTTTTTCAAATAACTAAGTTTTTCTCCTCTTGAGAACTCCACGCTGCTGTATTTCACTTTTAGTTTTATTATTACACGGGGAACAGAAATGTGACAAATGGAAATAGCTTCAGCAATAAAGGAGGTGAGGTAGAACAAGCTGCTTTCAGTGTTTTACTTCTGCATGTTAGGATGGAATCATTTGCTCGGGAAGCAGTAAACACAAAGTACAGCTAAGGCTCATTACATTTGATTATTAACGTGTCTATTGGCTACACTGCCCCCTCACGATTTCTGGTGGTACTGCTTGGACGACAAAAACAAATAGAGTCAAAATATACGCAGGTTCAAAATCAAAAAGCTGGATGTGGTTACATTTGCATTAATTGTATTAACTCTAAAAATAATTTCCCCAATTAAACTGTTTCCAAAGCAGAACAAACCTACATGTAAGGAAGTCCAGTGCCGAAAAAACTAAAGTTAAAAAATTTAATTAGCATGAAGAAATGTAGATGTAGAAAGTTATGGAGTGACTTTCTTTACACAGATGTTTTCAGTATCTTTCTTTGTCTTTGCAGTAAAGTTACTAACATTATAATCCACCCATAGGTGCTGTAGTAAGACGCCATGCATTACCTGAGTGGCCATTCACACGATGCGTGTCCTTTCTACCATTTCCACCTTCTCTCATGTTTTATTTCACTTTTATATTTCGAGCTTTTTAAAGTCCAGCTTCTCCTGCGTTCGAGACCCTCCCCGGCATAATGTGATTGAGCGGCGAATGTTGGAAACGCGGCTATGGTTGATGAAGTCAATGCAATCCATTCTATGCTAATCAGAATTCATTACATTACATTAGACAGAGGCACTGTTCAGCCATCCATTTGTCATTTTCTGAAGAATTGACTGCAAAAGGGAAAGAGGGAGAGGGGGAAAAAATCTGTATTCACATGAAATTAGTTTACGGAGAATACCGGCTATTTCCACCGGGGGTATTGTAATGAAGGAAATTGCTGTGAGGCGGCAGTGATGTCGATGTGTGTTTCAACGAAGGAAGGTTGGAAGAAGAGGAAAGAGCAAGAAGACAAAAGGAAGGGTGTAAGCACACTGCTACACACACACACACGTAAGTGAGACAGAGGTTGGCTGCCACATGTGGCCTCCGACTGTTCGTAATGAAGGGCATTCACCGGTCGGTTCCGGCGTTCCCACTGTCAACACAATCCTGTCACACTGGGCCGTCTTCCCTCCCTGTTATCTGTTCCTCCTCTGCGGTTGTTTCCTCAATCCTCTGTGGAGCGAAGGACGACAACAGTGTGTAGAGAGGAGAGAGAGAGAGAGAGGGGGGAGATAAAAAGTGAGTGGAGAGAGCGGCAAAGGGAGCAGATCTGCAGGACAGCTTGGAGGCCAGCGTGCGATCGTGCTTGTCACTTCTCCCTCCACCCGTCCTGTCGACTGGCAGGGGCTTATGTGCACAAGAGCGCCTACTGTACCTGGGCATCTGCGGAGCTCCACTGGGTTGATGGGGGGGGCTTCACCGCAGGCCTCAGCACCTCTTTAGCAGCCAGGCAATCTGCTCTGTGAGCCTCGGGCCGGCCTGTTGGACCACAGAGGACACACACACACACACACAAACATACACACAATGCGCCCGCCTACCCACCGAGGAGCATGGTCAGAGCGGAGGCAAGATGGTGGATGAGGCACAACAAACACATGCCCACATTCAGCCTTTACTCACTGGTGATTTCATACACTAGCAGTTCCCAACCAAGGGTACAGGTTCCCCAGGGGGGTATTTCTGTAGCTGCCAGGGAGTTCAAGGAAACATCGTAAAGTTTCTTATTAAAGAAAAATCCAAATTACACGACACACATATTGAGTTTAAGAGGAATATAAACATTCAATTAGAGAGACGGGCCAAAACATCCCCAAAATGTGTAGCTGACTGGCAGTTGACGTCCTCGTACCCCCCCCCACCCCCCCTACCTCCAGACTGCGTTCTCCACATAGGCAGGAGATGCCCCCCCACCCTCCACCCTCCGCCCCGAGCTCAGGGCGTCTGGAGTAAGGAGCGAACAGCTGTTTGAATTAAATCTGCAAGAGTGAGTCTAGACGGGGCCAGGTTTATTGAAGCGATGTCGACTGTCAGATTGATGGAAGACAAGGGGGAGATGGCTCGGCTTGTTACAGGCGAAGCCAAACTGGATTCTGCGGCTGTAAGCTGCTGTAAGTCTTGTCTGTTTGATGGGGAGATTAGTTGTAATTCTGAGGACATAAATACGGCGTTAGCTCGGGAAGTGAAGCTGCCTGGAAAACACCAACGTCGGGATAGAGACAGTTAGACCAAAGATGTACTGTAGCTGTTGGCTTCGCTTTCACACACGGAGGGGTTTCGTGTGTTCTCTGAAGTCTTTATGTTAAATGCAGTTTTCTGATGTCCAGTCGCCAGTAAATCCAAAACTCTGACTAACTTAAAACTTTTTAAAAGCAGGGGTGTTTTGGGGAAGTGTCCAGTCCTCCAAAAAACCCATGTCTTTACATCTGTAGTTTTCAAGAACGGAGGAAAAGATTTTCTTTGGTTCACATTTAGGATAATGCACTTTTTAGCGCATGCACCCAGTTGATTATTATTATTAATCATGACAGTTCAATATTATCTGATTAATTATTTACATTCTGCCTTGATCATGTTGACTCAGGTTCCTGTAACACTTTTTAAAACTTTATCTATTTCTTAAATAAAGTTAAAAACCTAAGTGGAGGAAGTTTTATTTTTTTAAGTCAGTATGAACATATTGCAGCTCAAAAGCGATATTGCATATAACACATTTGCAGCTAACTACAGCCTGCTGCTGTTTGCCCATTAGACGATGTGACGTTCGAGCCCGTGGGTGCTTTTCGTTATGTGTCAGGAGGATCCCAGTGTGTTTAAGTGTGTGCTGTGTGTGCAGCATCTGCAGCCTGTGTGTAGAACGAGTGTGTGTCTGTGCGCTGCAGTGTCTATGCAAAGAGGTGTGGACACCGATCGCATCTCACCAACTCCTCTGAAAGCGACTCTGACAGTTTGGATAACAGTGCCACCCTGCTTCCTCACTGCCCACACACACAGACACACACAACCGCAGTCACATTGCCTTCAGATGGCGGGCTCCTCCGACGCCAAGTGTTAGGGGCCAGCTTATAATTAACTCGCCTGCCAAGTGGTATTATATATCATCAAGGGCTCGACGCTGGCCTTGAGAAAGTTCGGAAAAAAATGGCAGCGCTGTTGTTCGCCGTCTAATAAGGTCAACGCAGTGGCACGGTAAATTACAGTTATTTCTCCCGTTTAGACAACAAATGTGGTCAGGCGTCAACTCCTGCTCCTCTCAGGGAAGTTTCTGGGCCTGGAGGAGGAGGAAGCCGAGTCAGCGAGTGTTTACACTGTGTGTCTGTAAAATGCTGTTAAATTCAGATGTTCTCAAGGAAAGGACAGAACTACGCGGGGATGAGGGACGGACCGCGGAGTGCGAGCGACTTTCAAGCCAAATGACGGCAATTAATGTTGTTGTTTATGAGCTTGAGGCAGATTTTTCTTCTTCAATTAACTCAGTGTGAGCACACTCATGTGGTTTCATGAGTTCTGCATGAAACCACATGAGAGTGGACACACTTGTACATCCTGTGCACTGCACTGTCACCGTCTCCCCCTGCTTCTGTCCCTGACTATCATCCCTGTGTAGTGACACAATTCTGCACACGTGCACATTTTGAGTTGGGAAAAATGCAGACCTCGACTTCCACCAGCATCTGTTCTCCAGAAGTTCAGAGGTTCAGGTCTGTGGAGCAGATGTGTAAGCATGAGGCCTCGCAGTGAAATCCTATGCTTTACTGTGTTAGTGTTGTAGATGCAGATGGATTTTATTTGATGCTTGTGACCTGAATGATAACAAGGAAGATCTGTATTCTTGGCATGCAGTTGATGGATTGTTTTGGTGTGACACTTCCTCTTAAACTTTAGCCTGGATGTTGCCATTTAATGTTAGTGCCACAACACAAGAAATGCCAGTGCTCCAGTTGAAGTGCGCACAACACCTCCCAATCTAACGTTTTGGGCACCAGGCCCTTTTTGAGACCATTTCTGGTTTCCTGTTTTCTGTCCAGCCCCGAATGCTTTTTATGTTTGGATGTAAGGGCCTTTGTAAACTCACAGCAACAGAAGTTGGTCAAGCGAAGGCTCCAGTTGTCTCTGCCGCCTTCATTCTGTGTCTCTCGCCATTCATTTGGATTTTATAAAATGGTCGAGGCGATTGATTGATTCCCAGGAACAGATGGCGTGTACCCAAGACGGGCATTTTATCCAAAATGTATTTTATTTCCCCCTCTATTACATTATGTTAAGATTCTGCATTTTGTCGTTATATCATTGAATAAGACAAAGTCAAACATTTGTGGCTGTGTGCAGGGATGTACCCAGATGGCACCTGGATTCCATCTGGACTCCTCAACTTCTGCTAATATTGGGAATTAGGACATTAGGGGTAATAGAAATCTAAATTACACTCATCTAATATTACCTTTGCCAATTATAATCACACACCGCGGATTAAACAAATAATTTAAGTCGCGGCAGCCGTTTAAGCTGAATGTCACCTCGGCAGGTGTCACTCCCATAAAGTCCGATAATGATGGAAATATTATATTATCTCCAGTAGGTGTACGGCCCCACTGCGCCCATACACACTTTGAAAACACACGTTTGTGTGATGGATGTCTTTTTTTTTACGCTTAAGGCATACTTAAAACCTAATGATCTTTATATGGTGGAGAGGTGGACCCTCAGCCAACTGGAACTAAATGAGCTGAGGGGGTATTGCAGATTCTAACCTTGCTCCTTCTCAATTAGGGACATGCACACAAATGTCCTCGTCTCACTTGCTGTTTTGTCCTCTTATAGCTACCCCCCCCTCCCCTCCCCCCCCTACTGCATTACTCTGCTCGACAATTACAATAAACTAATTCTTGCCTGTTTCGCACAGACTGTGAATAATGGGAGTGACAAAAAGGGTCGCTCAGCAGGAATAGTCGTACAGGCTCTAAGCACTGTTTTGTTAGGCTTGACTAACTTTTGTAATTATGTTTTTCCCGGCAACCTCCCCTGACCACGCGTAGAGCCCAAAACCTCGGAGTCCAACTTACTGAAGTATAAAATGCATTTCACTCCTGCAGTGTAATCACAAGCGAGTTCGTTTTTAAATGGTCTTTGTTTCATTTCATGCATCGAACATTTAGTAAGTAAAAAGCTGATTATCTTTGTAGCCGTTGTGACTGTGCTGATTGTATCGTGGAGCAGAACCTTTTAATCCAAAAACAGTTAACAGCAATAAAGCTATTTTCAGAGTTTGGCTTTGTAACGTATGAGGCAAGATGCATTTTGATTTAAAGCACATCGACACCGATCACTTGTTTATTTACCGACATTATACCCATCGGTAAAGTTGCAGAAAGGTCCGGAGCAACAGACTTCGACATTTAATGTTCTCAATAATCCAAAATATCGAGCTTCCACCACATCCAGTGGAAAAAAGGGTGAGTTACATTAAAGAATTATCACACTGTAAATGCAATTTTGTTAATAATTCAATATTAATATCAGGGTCTAATTCTCATCCTTGACTTCAAACATGCAAAAGTGTAATTACAAATTCCCGCATTGTCCCACAACACAGGCTGGAGAGACGTTTCTCGGCTTAGAAGTCTCTAAGCTAGCTGCGTTACACCATCTCAGTGTAGGCCTTTGTGTTTTGCACCGCGGCGTAATTAACGTTAATGGTTATTTCAACCGGTGGTATCTTCGCAGTGGCATTACGAGGAAGAGAGTGTCACCGGATCCTGATAAACTTATCTCAGAGGCCCTAATTACCTCAGCTTAATGAGTTACAATCAACAGATCTTGCCAGCGATCTCCCGGTTACACCATGGAGCATGTTTGGTTCAGAGGTTGGAGGTAGTGGGGGTGCTGCTGTTCCCTTAATGAAACCCAGCATGGAATCCCCCAAAAAGCAGAACACGGTGATTAGAAGCTGACACAAACACAGAAAAAGGCTGCAAACAGCGATTAGTATAGAACTGTAATCCTGTAAAGGAGAAGGGGATCTCCGTCTCTGGATCAGCAGAGGAAGGGGTTAATTAAGACCAGGGAAGCACTGGGGGGGGGGGGGTTACAGACTGGTCATGGAAGTGCAAGACATCTTTAATATGCATTAATGCCCATTTTTGTCCCTTAGGATAATTGCATGTTCTAACATCGCGAGTTGCACTTTGAAATTGCCTGAGCCGAAACAAATGGAATGATTTTCTCTCCACAGCGGCTCAGCTAACGACTCGCAGTGGACTATTTACAGACTCTTCTCCCAGCCTGAATATCAATAGATGTGCTAAAAGAGGAACAAAAGCCAGGGAAGGAAAAAAAAAGACGGCCGTTCAGATTGTCTCACACGCAGGCTTCCTCCGCTCCGTCCTCATCTTCATCATCCGAGGCCAATCTGGGGTCAACCAATTCTCTCCGCATGTGGTCAATTAGGGGTTGGTCACTGCTGACAGGGTCGACGCCGCTTCCCCCGACCACTAACGGGCAGAGCTGCCCCCGCTGCCACCTCATTGGCCGCACCACTGCATTGCCTCTGTCCATCAAACAGAAGGGCGGTCTTTCTCCCCCCCCCCGGGGCCTTCTTATGATGACAGGGGGGGCTTCCTCCAGGGCTCATTAAGAATATCATCTGGATGAGACTCCCTTAAAAGCACATAAAAGCCAGTGTCTGGATGTACAAGCAGCTGCAGCCTGTTCACCGGGATTATTGGCCAATTTACTGAGTGTGAAGTAGAGCAGCTCATGCACGGGGCCTCAAATCCTCAACCCCAGTCATCACAGAGTGGTTTCAAGAGAGAGTCCTCTCCGCATTCGTGGATATACGATGTTGGCGTTTCATGCAAATAGGACACTTAATGGAAGCCGAAAGAGTTATGTGACTTTGGCGATTCTGTCGGCATAACAAGGCGGTTGCCCCTGACCCCAACACGCCCACCAGCTTCCTCCGTCCCTCGCCGTCTTCCTCCCTCACTCCCCCTCTCCTTCTGCTCTTGTCGGGCCGAGAGTCAAAGTTCTCCCTTAATCAGCACAATGCTCTCGGTGGCAGGTGTTGGCGAGCTTTTATTTTTTTTCTCCCCTGGCTTCTTGATCACCCCTCGGAGAGCGCGCTGGCCTCTGACGCTGGGCGCACAGCAGGAGATGTCATCAGGAGGAGAGCCACCCACGGCGCTGACAGAATCAGGCAAATTGCTCCCTCCGCCGGGAAAGGGAAAGGTTAGGGCCGTGGGATTAATCCAAGATTCGGCCGTTTAATTGCAAACATGCGTATCCCACCACTATGATGGAGTGATGACAACATGGCTCATGGCTCTGAGTGTTTTAATTTCAGGGGTGATGTCGTATGTCGTACATATTAATACTGGAAATCTGTCAAGGAGCAGCAGCAGATTTGCTGATGAGCTGTTAAACAAGTGCACAATGGGAATCTGGCCCACAGTACATGCTGTGTGTTAAGCATTTTAAATGTTATGTGTCTTTTACAGAGCTGCCAGGACGTTGACTCATTTTCGAAAAAATGTGCGGAAGCATCTTCACTTCCTGCCGCAAATCTGAACCTTTCCCAGCGGCCTCTCTCGAGCGACGTTGCCGTGCACGTTTGCTCTTCTGAATTTCTCCCCACATTCAGCCCAACACCAGATTTAGAGGAGCGCTGCTAATTGGGGCGGCCGCTTCATGCATATTGTATGCAAGAACAGCTTTAAGTGTGTTTTCACCTGAGTAATTTCGCTAATGACTATTTCCGTGAATTAAAGTTGGAAACTTACATTACAGGAAGCTACGGATGTTAATTCATCAAAAAAGCGTGCGTTAGTCTTAGCGGCTCGTGTCACCGTGCGGACCAGCAGCGATTGTGAAAGGTCAGAGGGAAGCTGCTGCTACAGATGCCATCAACCGGGCTGATCAGATAATGCAGTGGTAATAATTAACCTGTGCAATCCGTCAAATGCAGAAGTATTTCATGCTAATAGAGCGGGAGCTGTTTTTAATGGTGTATACACCTTCATCTTGTAGATCTCCTCCTGGGATCAGCTCAGATTTGTCACGTGAGCTGCAGCTTTTCTGTCTCGAAGGGAGTTAGTGTCGAAATTATGGAATATAACACTTTGGAGCCAGATTCCCAAAATGGAAGACATTTAATTTCCTTGTCGCACCTTTATTCAGCAGCCACTACGGGGGGGGGGGGGGGGGGGATTTGAACACTGACACAAGATTGATTTTGGTTTAGACTGCATGGAAGCTCTGCGATATACCAAAGAATGACTCAGCTGTTCGTGTGCCACCCAGGCCGAGGATTGAAGTCATAGGCAAATGTCTCAATTAGGTCATCGCAGAGTGTTGCTCGGCTTGTGGCTGCCTGAAAAAAAAAAAACGTCACAGGTTTGATGTCTCCAGGATTTTATCGTGCTGCGGTGCAGACTTTGCAGAACGCACACACGCGGAGTGCAGCAGTTCTGCTTACAAGGTAAATTGTTGAGCTTTTCAAAAGTGGTACGGGCGCAGTGAAGCTGATTTGGTGAGCTGCTTCAACAGTGCACTCTCTTTCCCGCAGCCTCCGCCGGAGAGGGCTCTGTCACATCCAACTATCAAAGTTTATGCGTCAGCAATCTCTGCTTGTCACGAGGGCTTTGGGGAGAGATTGGTTTCTAACATCCTCTCCTGCAATATTTTTCCAACAGGGCACGAGGCGGAAATGTGCGGCGATGCGCTGCTCGGCTCTGCTCGGCGGGAGCGGCCCCCGGCTCCGTCAAAAAGGCTCGTTCAAAGGAGCCGTTCAGGCCCAGTGGGCAGGTCTCTCTCAGGTTGTTGTCAATTAAGACAACATCGCTGCTTGCTTGAGTGTTTGTGTGCACTCTGGGTCCAGCTGCATGCTTATCAGGAGGGGGGGTGCCACGCTTAGACAAAAACTTCATGCCAGACAGGCTTTCAAGCCACATCCCACGGGGGGGGGGGGGGTAATCATTTGCCATCTTTGTGTTGACATGCATTGACGTGTTATTGCAAAACTCCGAGCTTCAACACACGCCGCAGTGTTTTGTCTGTCGTGTGCAGAGGGTAAACCCCGACGGACTCAGCCACTCCCGTGCGATGGCATACGACGATTGTGTAGGTCGGAAAGGGAGGGACGGCGCCTTTGTTGCATCGTGCTCAGTCTCGCCAAGTGGAGCGTGGGTGACGGTCAAAGCCTTGATCATTCAACAGCTTTTTCTCTCTCTCGCTCCGTTAAAGAAGAGGATGTGTTGAGTGGTGATTCATTAAAAAAAACGGTTGTGTTCTCTTTTTGGAGTCTTCTCAGGGTTCTTTGTTAGTGCTTAGAAAAACATAAACGACCTGTGAACCAGACAAAAACGAGAATAGACCTGAGCGCATAACCACCCCTCACCGTGACCTCACACACGCAAACACACGTCTGCAAAATCCTTTTCCAGCTGTTCTGCCCGTCCAGTCACATTCTCAGGGCTTTGTGTCTTCCTGTTGAGGACTTAAATGGGGGCGAGGCACTGATTATAGTGTTACAGTGCTAATGTGTCTGTATCCTACTGACAGGAGGAACTGACTGTTAGAGAAGACTTAATTATTTTCTTTTGGTTTCAGGGCATGGACAGCTTAGACTTGAGCATGTATCAAAATAAGGCAACATAAAAAAACTTTTAAATGATTAAAGCAGCTGCTGAATATTAAAACATGCACAGGACGGGGGAGGAGGACACTTTAACCCCTTCCCCTTCATCTGTTCGTCTGCAAGTATGAAGCCTCTGAGACATATTTGAGTAGATTTAAAGAAAATGTGGGTCGCGTATTACAGACCAAACCCCCCCCCTTAAAAAATCCGGCTCTCTATCTTGGGTCCTGCTCTCTCTGCCCTCGCTCTTTCCCCTCATCTGCTCTCTCTTTCTAATTAGCTTCTGCAGCGAGCGCAGACTGGACATGGGCCTATAATGGAGCCAGATGTTCGAGGAGATTTCACCCCGCAGGGGAATGTTTTGTTTACTACAAGATGAAAACAACTCTCTTGCCCTCGCTTTCCTTTTGGGGTTGTATATGTGCAAATCAACATCGGCCCCCTCCTGCTCCGGCTGAGTTTCAGATGCCGAGTTAGAATCGACATTTTTATTCAGTTTATTGGTTGTTATTTAGTTTGTTCAGAGACCTGTCCAACTAAAGTGGCATTTTTTTAGTTTGATCTGAAATTTGCTGGCCGTATTCTTTTGCCCGATCCATACTGTTGAGATCCATATTGGTAGCATCAGCAGAAAAGTCGTCCCCGCACCTTCTCTGTTTTCCCCTCATTCAACATTGCGTGACAGTCGTTATCCAGCTCAACACTTATCGCCACCGAAAAATTGACACGTAACCTATTTCTGGGATGATTCATTCAGCTTTGGTGTGGCCAGGCCCGAGGATCCGTCTTAATCAGCGGAGGGAGAGAGAGAGGGAGGGGAGGGAGGGGGGGGGAGTCTGGGTCTGTGCATCAGCCACTGCAGGAAAAAAAAAAAAAAGCAAAACAAATGAAGACACTTGGGATCAACTTCATCTGCGTCGCCGACTGATTCTTGGAGCAGGATTAGGAGGCCGGGTCGATGGGTTCGATGTGGAGTGTCAGTGCCGCTATGTGATTGGACAATAATACCCCTCGCACTCGTCAGCATCTTGAGATCCACTGGGGTTGTAATTGGGTAGTGCTCAAGACTCCCAACAACTGATAAGGTTGATTAGTCCAATGACATCGGAGGGCAGTGGAGGGCTTGACGGGAATCGGGCGGAGATGAGATGAACTTCGTGAGGGGATCCGAAGTTGATCAGGTCGTGACACCGAGTAACTCAGTACTAGAGTCACTTTGAGTCAGCGAGCAAGGACAAGGAGATCCAATTAATTCAGCTTATTTGTTAAACAACATACATATAATGGAATTATCAGTTAAACAGCATCTAGGCTTTTAAGATGAAGAAAGAGAAAGTTGGTCTTTATGATGCAACACTTTTTTTTTGAAAAGGGTTTTAAAGACACCCATGATGAAAACCGTGGAACATGAAAGGCAGGCCAGTTCTTTGAAAAGTAAGTTGAGCACATCTGTCCTCTCTCTCTCTCTCTCTCACTCCTTTAAACTCTTCTCAACACAAACCACATGCTCGCTCTCTTTCAATTATCACCCACCTCATTCTGGTCTCCGAGCGTCAAGAGAGAAAAAAGCACAATCACATTAGCTTGAAGTCAAATCTGCCTTTTGTGAAATGCCAATCCAATTAGCTCGTTCTCGTTTAGCTCCCTCTTCCTCAATGGAGGTGTTTGCATCTTTTACAAGGAGGATGTGCAGTAAAAGGCGTGTTTAGTAAACTGTGCGGCCCTCGGGCTTCCCTCTGGGACTATTCAAGCTAGGTGGCTAATGTAACCGGTCCTTAAAAAACAGCAGGGTGCCGTGAGGGAGGCCATGTGGAACACAAGCAGTGGGCTCTCCTGGGAAGGGGGAGGATGATCCTTGTCAGTGGGGAGAGGTGGTGCTTCGTAGGCCCGGAGATATTGATCGTGGATAATTTCCCCTCGATTGGGTCCAGCTCTGAAAAACCTTGGACATTTTCCACAATCTGAACCTAATAGCATTTTTTCAGCAACTTCCTTTCCAGGCGGTTAAAAGTCCAAGATTTTGACCCGGGCTTTTCGTTAATAATGTTTACTTACCAAGGCCGAGCAGGGGAGAGCCCGGACATCACCAAGGTTACGTTTTCAGACTTGATGAATCTCTTTCCCCCGTTTACCCAACTGTCATACCTCCGAGAAGTACTCCACGTAACAAGTACCTTGACCTGCATGGGTGTAATTAGATGAAGTGCCCCTGAACTTGGCGAGCACAGTCTAATTATTGCTAGAAATGATGATGAGCAACTTGTAATAAACCAGAATTATCTTTTGATGAATGGGAGTTGAATCAAATAACCGGTAATAGCATTAAACTCTAAGAGATTTTTAATCTGACGAAAGTTTACATGGTTTTGTTTGGAAACCCCCCCCCCCCCCCACTAATGAGAAGCTTTACCATGTCCGACTAAAAGCTCCTGGTCATTCATGCTGAACTTTAAGATTTTTTTTTTTTACCATTAACTTTCTGGAGTGTATATGACTGGGAGGAAACCCAGCAGACCTCAAATTATTCTCCTCCTTTCTCTGGGTCTTTTCATCATTTCAGCTCCCTTGCAAGACCGCTCCTTTACTCTCGGACATTTTACCCACAGTTATATCTGTTCTCGCTCGCACATTATTTTCTTGCTTTCTTCTTCCCCTCCTCTCTCTCCGCTGCCTGCTTTCTGCCAATTTCATGCCAGGCCAGTCCTTGGAGAATCACCAAGGGCACTGGAAACAATCAGACGGCCCCCCCCCCCCCCCCCCCCCAAAAAAAAACAGACCCGAGTTCTTCATAATCAACCATTTACATTTTTTTTGGTCCCTGTCGCAATTAAAACACTAGATACAAATTATTTTTAGACATGGCACTCGTTTCCTATTTCGCATTTCACAGTTTAAGATTATTTATCTAAACACAGCGCTGTGCGAGTGTGCGTTCTGTGGCCCGGAGCTATTTTCCACACGGGCAACCGTGAAGTCATATTGACACTAAACATATGGTCGGGCCTGTTTTGAGATACACTCGCAGACTCCCAACGTTTCACTTGTCTTAATGAATAATACCATGGTGGATTCCAGCGTCTGGAATCAGTGGAATTTCTCTACAGCACCAACAATGCCTTCATGCATGAATTAACGCTCTGCATTTCCATTTTTACATGGTGCCGGGGAACACAAGGGTTCGTAATTTCATTTGCAATATTGTGAGGGCGGGCCCTAAAAAGAGAACCCCATCCTGCTTGTAATAAGTGGCCCATTTTATGTTGATTTCCATTCCAGTTCAGCCAAGTACATCCCAGCACAGTGAAGAAATTGAAGCGTTTGAGCAAAATCAATGATATTTTACGGTACTAAACCGCCAATCCTTAGTGATACATCCCTTTTGTTATTGAAATGCCTCCCTTTCAGAGAACCCTGGCTTTGTATCAAGAGCTATTTCTGTGCGCACGGAATGGAAGAAACCTAATACTAAGTGACAGGATAGGAAACGAAAATAATGAGATCTCATAAATATCGTTTGGAAGACAAAGTGTCCACCGCTGCTCAGGCAAAAGGAGATATTTCTGTCCGCAGGCCTAATTTCCGTGACCTCTGAGACGCAGGGGTAGCGAGGGAACGAAGGGCGAGACGATTTGTGTATTCGTGCACGGGCATGAAAGGCAAAACCGTGTCTGCTGTCTTGCTTATGTTTGTGAAGGTCATGTAAAGGAAGCAGAGTGACGCGGTTACATCCATCTCAAGCTGTGGGGGGTTTTCAGACACCCCAAACAGCCGAATGGGAGATTTGTTTAAAAGATGAGATGAGTTCAGGAATCGAGAGTTGTTTTGTTTTTAATGAGGAACCATCCACAACATTGGACCGAGCAGGCAAACAAGACTAATGGCACCAATACACTCTGTTGGAGCTGTTTGTTTGCAGAGTAGAACATCTGGGGAACCACCGAAGATGAACTTAAGTTGTGGACTGAGTGGCGTCACATGAACTAGTGTGTGATCTGTGTGTAATACTGCTTGTTGTCCAGTCGTTTTAACACTGCACAGCTGGGTGTCCGGTGCAGGATCCGACGTCAGGCCGAAACACATCTTTGTTGTGTTGATCATTTAACCTGATTCAATACAAAATAAATGTTTGCTATCTAGTGAGAGGTATATTGAAAATGCACTAATTAAGTGCTGGCAGTTCAGGGTAATATTCTGCTCATATTCAGGTCTGTAATTTGAATTTGGGTTATTCCTTGATAATGTTTACGTCACCATATTTGGAAGTTCCGTGTTTAATGTTCTCAAAGTTTCTCTTGGCCGGCTCAGCCAGTGAAACTTGATGATGTCAGTGGACTGCATTTTCCTTGATCTTGACGACTCATAACTCCGAAACCGTATTAAGGTTGATTAGCAGTTTGTTGAGCTCATGCTTCTGTGTGCATTTCTGTCACGCATAAATCTTGACAAATGGCCTCCGGGCTCGCCGCAGTGTGCATGATGTTGTACACACACATTTCACAGCTCTGCGGCCACGGAGCCTTCCCGGGTTTAACTTTGATAAACTTCAGTGATTAGATCACAAAACTGGAGAAAACTACAAACCGAGGGAACAACTTGTAGCACCTGCCGATTAACTGTAAAAGCAAGTGAGATTACATTACTTATACGAGCTGTTTGACAAAACCCACACATATCCATGCGCAACATATTGCTTCTATGTTTGCAGAATCCAATCACAAAAACCGATCGGTTATGAATACCTCACAACCCCAACTCCCACAACACTGCAACTGCAAACATTGCAAAAGTCAAGGCGTGCAGCTGACATTTCCAGTTTAATATCACCCCACAAGTTAAATTTTCAGTGGGAGGGAAGTTGTTACGCGGACAGGTTTTGAAATTAAAATGAGATTTACTGGATACAATGGTTGTTAGATCGTAGATGTGGTGCCCGCCCCGGCAATCCCGCCACAACTGAGGAAATAAAACCTTTGCAGTTCGCATAATCAAGTTGAAATTCGTGTTCATTTCTTAAGCGCGCCGCACCCCCCCCCCCCCCCCCCCCCCCCCCCGAGATCCAATCATCGCTAAAGCGTGTCTCATGCGAGCTCATAAAAACAAGTGGAATGGTTGAGGTTGACATTTAAGATGCATTGATTCGAGTCAAATCACCAACTGGTGCAGCACAAGGAAACATTCAACCTTAAAACTTACTGGAAGCTGATGGTAGCTCCTTGTTAATATAAACTCGTAAAGATCACAGACTGGACATAATGGTGGACGTGATTGCTCCCCCAAAGCCGTCTATTGGCTGGCTGCAGTATAGGTCATTAATCCCGCCTCCTCCATGTTGTTGGATGGGACATAGGCCAAACTAAACACTTACTGATGATTTCTGTAGTGTGAGGTAGTTCTAATCACACTGATGTTTGTTGAAGGCCGTAATTAGTAACTTTCACATTTTCACAGCCCACTGTATGTTGTAAGTTTGACGTCTGCCTGCACTGAAACCTATCCTCTGATTGGATGTTTTACAATTAGCATGAAAATAAAACAATTAAACCACAAAACACTACTGTGGTATATTATAATTGATTAATCTATATAAACATGCCACAGTGAGGAACAGATGTTCAGATAACAAGCCACAACCTGGTCCTGTGCATTAATGCATTCATGCACGTGCATCAAGGCTGCGCCACATAAATATAAATACCACAACACCTCAGGATATAACACAATGTGTACATTAATATACAATTGGTTTGACACAGGCAAACAATAACACATGTTTCGATGCATTTATTAATGGAATAAATTCCCCATTTGACTCAAGACGAGAAACGAGAATCAGCTCAGCTCGCCCTCTGAGTCCACATCCCTGAGACTTTAGATCGGTGTCAGCCCTGCTCACCATATGCTTCTCCAAAAGTTCCCAGTCAGTCGCAGCTGACTCGATAACCCCAGTGTCGACCGTACCTCCATCCTGAGATTCTTCTTCTGCTAATTAAGAAAGGGGCGACAGCGCCGGTACAGTAACGGTTTGAGGGACAAGGAGCGAACATGAGGGTGCAGGTTACGCGACGGGCCAGATGGCCTGAGGTTTCCACCAAAGTCACTTTACCTGGTTGCACTCTCTTCACCTTCCTCTGGCCATACTGTACTCCAGGTGCTGTGTAGGCAAATACACAGAGTGATGAGGAGCAAATACTGGATTGTACAAGTTTTATGGTGACTTTTAGTTGGAACTGGTGTGAAAACAACATTGTAGGAATTGGGAATGTTTCATTTTATATAATAACATGATAATCAGAGCACTGTGTCTTTATCAGGGTATAGGCCACATTAGTAGAGATGCAGGCATTGGTTACTTGAGTAAAAGTACCAGTACAGTAAAATGTTCTTTGTTTAAAACCTACGTCATTAAAAGTACACACGTATTAGCAACATAATCTACTTGGAATATCAAAGTCAGATATACTTTTACTGTGGGAAATGTCTTGTGTTACTGATATATTATTATAATATATGACATTTCTACATATTCTGAGCAGTATTTCCTGCTGGTCAAGCTGTATATATTTTACTTCTTAAATTAGGAAGTTTAGTCAAGTCGTTCCCAACCCAGAGGTCGATCCACTCCGCCGGCTCACCAAGATAAATCTGAGCGGTTGTGAGATGATGAATGGGGTCGGAAAGCAGCAAAAACAAAGATATACAAATATGTGCTTTTCTGTAATCTTTTTGTTTTTCCTGAAACATACACGTCTTTTTTTCTTTGGGGCCCAAAACAGTAACTTAAGTAAACGCTATTAAAGAAATGTACAAGCCTTTGGTGGAACCGCTGATAACCTCCAGACATTTGAAAAGTACTATAACAAAGGGGCCCCAACAAAATACTTGAAAAGTTATTTTTGCATTATCATCATTCAAATTCACTGCACATTGAAACAGCATTGACGTCGATTGGGTTTTATTGGGTTTTAACATCTGGGACATTTGCAAGACATTGGATTCATTTGTTTCCTCAATGTTAAATGTTAATTTCCTCTGAGCTGTTGTGAAGTAGAAGAAATTGTCCCTCATTAGAAACAACTGACCCTCACAACCTGCCTCATTACCGCAGCGCCTCATATGACGAGACTTTAAACGAGTGTCTGCACAATCTGCCAGTTCAACGTGATTCCGATGCCATTTTTCTACCATGTTCATTCAATTTGTTAACATTAATCTGATTTACTGAGTTTCAAACATTAACTTTTCTTACCAGACAAAAATAATAAAATGTATTCCACCAAATCTAAACTTGCTAAAGTTACTGGAAGTTTCAGGCTTTTTATAGTGTGGCATATTATATATCTTTTTGAGAAATTAAATGGCTGTAAGACGGAGCTGTCTGGCTGCAGGGGAAATAATAACACCCACAGGTTCCGATGACGACAGTCTAGACGAGTTGCGAGAACACACAATCACGTCGGCAAGGTCCATGGGATGCAGCGGACGGGAGGGCAGTGTCTCTAAAGCAAGCGGTCACGGCAGGAAGCTCCCGGTGCATATCAGCGCCGAACACTCTCAGGGCAGTTTATTGGTCCCGAGTTTGCTTTAAAGATGAAATCATTGGGTTGTTTCTGTGCAGAGCAAAGCACTTCACTATCTCTGCCTGGTCAGAGTGATGCATTCGACAAATTCGCACACACACACACACACATAAACACTCTTCTGCATATAGGCCCGAGCACAGATGGATATTGATGACAGTGCAATACCAATTGGTGTAATTAATGCCCAGGTTATATTGGAAGGACATGGACAGCGATGTGGGCCATTTATCACCGGTGGGCTTGCTCATTCTCGCCCCATTGAGCCATTGGACTAGGCCGGCTGAGCAGAATCTTAATTGCGGGCTCAACCCCTCAACCCCTTACTCCCCCCCCCAATGCACGAAGACAGGGGGACAAGACAGGAAAGCCAAATAGATAGCCAACCCTCCCTCCCCCCTCCTCCTCCTCCTCCTCCTCTCTTTCAGTCCTCATCACTTCTGCACAGCATGCAACGAGGGAGAGGAGGAGAAATACATGTGTGACGGTGAGAAAGGCAACATACGCACACACACACCAACTGCCGGATAAGTGAGTGAGACGGGCGGGGGGTCCGTCACACACACGGCAGGAATTCGGAGTAGATTAGGGAGCTCCTGAGGAAAGATTTCTTCGGCCCCCAAACCGACAGTGGAAGAGGATTGACCTCTGCCATGCACCCCCCGACGTAAACAGCGACACTTCCACAATACACAACACGGTGTAAAGAGATGGAAACGCAGAGCGAATCAAACCAAAACCGCCAAAGAGAAGAAGAATATATCACATTCTGCCAAATGGAAAATCGACAGGGAGCTCGCGGTCTGCGTTTACCCCAATTGGTGCGAATGTCAAAGTCATTTTGAGGAAGATGTGCCATTTAAAATGTGTTTCTGCAGGAGAAATCCACACGGGTGCCACTGCCAATATCACCTGGCTGTCTCTCACAACATTCTGGGGAAATTCCCTGGGGGGGTTTTGAGGTAATGCTTTTTTTTCTTCTTCATTTTCTTTCATTTTTTTTTTTATGTAGAGGTTTAGTCGGAAAGGTCGCGAGAGCAACACAAAACATGTAGGCGAGGAAGAGAAGCAGGCACGCTGGGAATTCTGAGGATCATCCAACACCGTGTTTTCAAAGGGGCGAAGTCGCGAGGACCTGTGAGGGAGGCGAGGAGGCGAGGAGGCAGAGGAAAGAGTTGACAGGCAGAAGGGAGACACTGAAGGGAATGAAAATATTATGATTGCAGGAAGGGAGCATCTGGGATGTGGCAAGAGGCGATACGCAGTTGACAGGTGGGCGCTGAGGGACATGTGGAGACAGACACCGTGTTTCCACAAAGTCGTCCGCTAATGTGCACGGGGAGATTTTAGCCAAATGCACTTGGAGCCACGGAGACAAACACAGTCCTCTCTTCATTGTTCCTGCACGGCGTCACATCTCCGTCGTGTTGTTTCCTCATCACTCGGCACCCCCAGTGACTAACTGTCCGAGTGAAAAATGCAAATAGTTCAACTGCACTCCATTATGGGATGCATCGCAAACAAGACGCCGTGCCTCCCCCCTCCCCGGCCCTCCCTCGCCAAACCACTTGTGTCAATACAGGCCAACGGGGAGAGATATAATATTATAAGATAGACTGCTGACCTTTCTCCCTGATCAGAGGCGTCGGTGGGGGGGGGTGACAAACAACCCGTTAAGTCAGGCACAGGATGCTGACGGTGAGCAATACTGACGCCCCACACTTTCCACTCTTGCCTCAATCACTCTTAAACACTGAGAGAAGTTCAGTCTGTACTTCCATGCACAAACAGAGAGAGGAGGAGGAGGAGGAGGAGAAGCAGCCGGCTCAGACAAACTCCAGCTCAGACAAACCTGGCTTTGTCTGAAAGCTTATTTCCAACGACAATACTTCATATATTTAAACACAACTTCTGCAAAAACAGTTTGACACAAGAATACTCGTTTCTGCATCATTTGGCTTCTTCGTGACCTCATGCAATTTAAAACAATGACCGACACTATGTTGATATCAGTAGATAAACTGCTTTCTGGAAGTATGCGTCAAAGATTTGGAACTAACTATTTAGAAATGCATCTTCAAACCGGAAAGAATTGGCCTCTGTCTTTTTTTAAGTGCAGTGCCGAACGTGTTGATGATGCACAAATAGCGTATAGAGTGTTAATACATATATTAACTTCATGTTTCTTTATTTCAAAATGCTTTGGATCAACATGTTTTTGTATTTTTGTAAAACTTAAAAGTCCAGACAGTGTGTGTACAAAAAAACACCCGATACCAAGCTCGACTTCTCTCACACCACAGCAGATGGAGAGAGGAGACATCTGCAGTGTGAGTAACGAGTGCACGATCCATCTCTAACTTTCTCCCGCTCCCCCCCACCCCAGTGCGTCTGTCCCTTCAACCCCGCGGCTAAACACACTCCATTGTATTCCTCGTGTTGACTCTCAAGAAAAACTGTCACCAGCGCTCCCATCCTGTGCCATCGTCTGGCTCCTCGGGGGTGGGGGGGTGGGTGGGAGTGGTGGCTCCCTGTGCCAGCGTGTTGTTTATACATGTGTGTTTGTGGGTGGGCTGCCCCCCCCCCCCCCCCCCCCTGTCTCTGTTGAGGTGATTGGCGTGGCAGCAGCGACAGAAGACGCTAATCTCATGTGCAGGCTGCCATCACTTCAACAGAAGTAATGCTGCCGCAGTAAGTCAGGTAACCCGATAAATGACACAGGTGCTGAGGGGCTGCCACTTTTACGCTGGGGCCCTGCGCCCGAGGAGGCAGCTGTCTGTTAGACCAGAGGGTCACAAGTTCAACTCCAGCTTTTTGTCTGAAAGTTAGGATCTTATCCCTGGAAACTGTCAACGGATCTGACAGGTGAAGTCAATGTCTTTGTACGTTCTTGTTTATTCTCATCTCAAATTTGACTTTTACTGATCTTTGCTGAAAACAGCTTAAATTAAACATTTTGGTAATTTTAGTATATTAAATGAGGGTAAAAATCAAAGCTTTATGTTGAGATTCGGCTCCAACAAGGAGACAAAGTTGGCGAAGAGCAGGTGATCATAGATGTTTCCTGTCACAGTCGGTAGAGACCAAAACCAGAGCTAAAAGAGGATGAACATTGGAGTTAAATTCAGCTGTTGGCCAGTAACACAATTTAAAATGAAGGATTATCAATAAGCAACTGTCACCCAATGAATTTAAAATATAATAATGTGACATAGTTGTGTTGGCATTTTGTTTCCACTGCCTCCTGCTGGACCCCCCCAAAAACACCAGTACTCGCAGGTTAAACGAAACCCGAAAACTGTTACGATATCGTGACAGGAAAATCAGACAACATCAACATTTCGAGACTTTTGCAGACGCACGGGAAACGTTCCCTCATTATGCAAATCTATAATCTCGACAAGGCAGCGTGACATTTCTTTGTATTTGCTGCTGCAGATTAGTGGTGAATATAATCTCACAGCTGGCGTTCACCGGCTCAGCCACCTCACTCTCGGCACATTTTAATAGCACAAAGGTAATACATATTAATACAGTAATTCAAGACTGTTTTTTTTTTAATGCTCTGAAAGACGCAAAGTGTGATTATGCATTGTGTATTTCTAACATATTTGTGATGCACAGAAATTTAAGTAGATTCTTTTTTTAGTATTAACGTTGTTCTGGACTCAAATGTCTTTTTCCCTATAGGTATAATTCTTGGTGGCATTTTATCAACCTATAGTTTCCTTGTGCAGATATTTTTGAACTAAAACATGAAAAAATAGACCTAGAACTCCACCATGGCCCCAAAATCCCCCAATGAAACCACATTAGAATCCACATTAAAAAAGTAATAATGAAATTCCTCGATTCCTTCTCCTTTTTGCAGATCTGTACCTAAATCGAATGAGTTCCATCCTGGCCCATGTCTCATACTTTCACCAAGTGTCATGGCAATTTGTTCAAGAGTTCTGCTGAAAACTAACAGACAGAATGTTACTGAAAGGATCCACCTCATCTGGCTGCTGCCTTTGGTTTGTTTTTTTTACATTTCCTGCGAATAAGGCATTAACTCTCCACATACTAGAAGGCACCCGGTGATTTTCTAGGTTGCAGATGTAGAAATCGACACATGAATAAAATGTCTTTTTCTCAGATACTTCCCGTGCTACTGCAGCACTTTGCTGTTGACAGCCACAGCTTTTAAAGTCGATGCCGACTCGCTCACCTCAGTCTCATACCACCCATCCCTCCTGTGAGAGACAATTGATATTCATGGAGGAAAGCTTTACCCAGTTATACACTATATTATTTTCCCCCCCCCTTGCTATCCCCCTAATGCACTGAGCTCCATGCAGTCACTCAGACTCGAGCGCATTATTATATACTCTTGAAGAACACGCAGCAGAGGGGGTGAAAGGTCTCGCTCAAGGGCACGCTGGCAGTGGTTGTCAGCGGTGCAGCAGATCCCCCCCCCCCCGCTTTATGAACAAGGCGTGTGAAATATACGTCTTGAAAACCCGACGACGTAAATCCTGCACATTCCAGCGGAGGCACAGGTGGTTTTATCGTGCGTTTTTTTATCACACGTGCTCCGACAGCGCCGAGATAGAAACAGTAAATCAAAAACCAGGAACCGAGGATCCTCACGCCAGGAGCATGTGATTAATAAAAAGAGGGCAGGAGCGCGGCTGCTGACATTAGGGTGACATTGTGCACATAAACATCTGTTTTGTTTAGTCAAGACAGGATGCTCCCTGGGGTTCCTGCTGCTTAGCATCATCAAATCCATGTGGATTTAATGTGTGGTGTGTGTTAGTGCCTGAGCTTGTGTGTGTTGCATTACGATACATGCAAGAGTGAATTTGTATGCGCGGCGTGGGCACTTGTGCTTATGTGCAATGGGCTAATTAACTGTAGCTCCTGCACTACACACACACACACGTTTTCTCCTTGAGGGATGAAAGCCGCCTGCAGAGGTTTTAGCAAAGGGTCCAGAGTCGTGGCCCCTCGTGGGACTCGCTGTGTGGCTCCCAGTCGCCCTCTGCTCTCTTCATCTCATGGTGCGCAGCGAGAGTGGGAGAGGCAGGACGCAAACTAGGCGGCCACGAGGACCGCACGCTTCACACTTGGACTGTGCGAGTGTGGCTGAGGAAGAAGAGGAGGAAGAAAGAGAAAGGGACTGATCTGAGCAGATCTGATGGGAGGTGGATGTTGTTGTTTTTTTTTATTTCAACCACACAACCTCCCCTAAAATCACCTATCCTGCCATTACAGTGAATTTGAGGTCGCACGCGGGGGAATGACAATGCGCGGCAGTCCTGCAACCCCAAAGCATCAATCAAAAACAACCAGTGTGATCATGGCACGTTAGCATCCGTTTGATGTAGCACATGCAAATGGCCACACATTCCTCTCGTGCGGTTCTCACCCGGCTTCTAACCTAAATACTTCAACAAACAAGCCAACCCTTTTCCACAGCGCAATCATATCTATGCAAATCAGCAAATAAAACATGCACAGCGAACATGCTTGACTGATTACATTTAGTTTTGTTTGTTTCTCCCTCCACAATGTCTCACCACGATCAGATATGTGTGATGATTATGCAAAAACATGCGTGTGAAATGTAAATACAAGGGAGCCCCATGCACCGTGAAACATCAAAGACAAAGTGCCGTCCTTGTCAGAATAATGCATGTTGTGAACAGATCTCATATACATCACAGGAGGGTTTTGTTCGCCCGTGACTGTACAGTGGAGATTCACCACTCAAAATCCGAGCGGGCCAGAGGCCACTCTCCGAGGAGAAGTAGCCTCCCGATTTCAGCTTCTTCTCCCGACCCCTCATTCGATGGATTGTGTTGGCGGATGCACAGATATCCAAAATCCATTGAGGATAGATTAATTAATTAATTAGTGCAGGGGGGGGGGGTGATGAGCGGGAGAAGGACGGCTTGATGCACGAGTCAGCCGCAAAAAACAAAGAGCTGTCCCGAAGTGGCTCTCCCGTTCCCCCGCGGAGCCGTCAGGTCGAGGCTGTGCTCGGTACCTTATGTAAATACACCTCCGATGAATTATTCACGGGCCGAGTGTCTTGGACAGCGTTACTTTGGTATGCAGATGAGATATGTAAATGGGAGGCAGCGTGTCGGGACCGGTGCGGCTCGAGGAGATCACTGAGGGATCAATGGTTGAACGGTGTGGAGAGAATGGCATTGTTTATGTGTGTACACATGTTGGTGTCAGACTTCGTACGTGTGAGCAGGAATCTGGTGACGTGGAGTGGAATCTTTAAAAGTCTGTGTTGTTGATGGGAAATATTAAACAAGAACGACGCTTTGACCAAATGTGTTTTTCAAGAACAATTTGACTCTGAGCCATTGTTGTATATTTTTCTATCACACCTTATATAGTCCACACATATTTTAAACAGACATAGCAGCATTACATTTCTTCTCAATTAAATGCATCACCGTTGGATGTGACGTCACATTCCTGATAAAGCCAGTAACAAAAATTGATCGGAGGGATAACGGGCTGCATCAGAACTGTTAAAGACAGTAAAAACCAAAGATATAAAAATATCTGGACCATAAACTCTATATAGAGACAACACAATGAAGCCAAAGCGTCTTGATCACCACCAGTATAGGTCATAAACCCCGCCTCCTCCATGTTAGGGAATGGGATATGGCCCACGCCAGCTTCCTCGGGGAGATGAAGCTCGTCTAGTTGCACTTTATTTTGTTGATGTTTTAAACTTTCTGTACTTTTTAAGACTGAAAAACTCATTTAAAAGCAATTTGTGGTGTTTATTCTGACCAGAAGAACTCCTGGCGTTTGTGTGATGTTTGTCATGAAGCGAACTAATGATAATTTATTACATACCCAGTGTCGCGCTCTTTTATTTCCGTTTCCCTAATCATCCTGCCGTCTTGCTGGTGTCCTTTTGGTCTGGCGGTAATGAGGAGTGCAGCAGAGTGGCGGCACCGACCCGGCACAGTGGGATGGAAATGGCTCGGTGTCTATCAAAGTGTCAAAATGGAATATAGCCGGGCTGAACTCTGTCCTCGAGCCACAAGGCGAGTCAGGGATCCCGTGCACACACTGACACGCACCTTCGCTGTGAGGTCAAGACAATCACCGCTGAGTCGACCCCTGTATCCGCCACACGACCACTGGAGTGTGAGCGGAGAGAAGAAGCTAAGAGACACAGACAGCAACAGCTTGAGAAGGGGTTGTTTCTGTTAGTTCTGGAGCTGGAGGGCTCTCGAGACGCACATGGAGAGTGCACTCACGTGTGTGTGTGTGTGTGTGTGTGCGTGTGTGTACGTGCGTGTGTGTACGTGCGTGTGTGTGTGTGTTCTGGCCTTTGCACACAGCTGCCCCGTATGTTTTACATTTATACACATGGGAAAATAATGAGATCACTAAGATCATTCTCTCAGATAAAAAGGAATTCATTGGGTTGTTTTATGGCCGGTGCCCCCCCCCCCTGCACATTAACCGTTCTCTCTCTCTCTCTCTCTCTCTCTCTCTCTCCACGAGGTTCTCTCACTTTCTTTTTCTCTCCTCTTCTCTCTCGCTCTCGCCATCACCTCTCGTTTGGCTCAATTCAAAAATTAGAGCACATGTAGTGAACGCAGGAAAACCTCACAGATAATGAATATGGGAATGGAGGGAAGATAGAATAAAGACGGGTTAAAGAAAAAGAACAGATGCCAAAGATGGTCAGATTGAGCTGGAACATTTCAACAAATCGGACAGATTTAATCAACCTGTAAAACCTCTGGACGTTGAAGATGAGGTAGTTTTATTTTACCATAATATAAAATAACCTTCAGGACTAAACAACTTCTATAAAACCATCTGTTGGTTTTGCAACGTGATCGCATCTGTAATTTCTATCTAAATATTTGTTCTCGACACAAACATTCACCATTTGTGCTGTAACAAACTTTCGCTCCACTGCTTCCTCCTAAAACGTTAATGAGCAGCCCTGGTGTTGTTGCAGATCCATACTGATGTAAAAATGATTTACACAAAGATTTTAGGCTTTTATAAAAACACTAAAGACGTCCAAGGACACAAGGTCGTACGCATCTGTCGATATCAAATGTTGAATATGATCTTTAATATTGATTTATTGAATCAGCACCATTTTAAAACAGTTTCAACACAAACATTGTATGTGTTGTGAACTAAGGAGGTTTGGTTTACGTTGCTGTACGTTTGCTTGTTAGCAGGATTACGCAAAATCCACAGAACCGATTGTATTGAAACAATTTTAAAGACCCCCACTGAAATATTACAGTATATAAGTTATTATTATAATGTGTTATTTTATCTATGGTAATAAAAAGTAAAGGGAAAAGACAACATGGATGTTAACAATGGGGAATCGTAATAAGTTATAAAACCTTTTATTCAGCCTGGTTTAAGTGTCCAGGGATACGGAGAATCCTTCAGTGGCATTTCACATGTTGACGGTTAATCCGGTTATAAATTACTCTGAACTTTTAAAACTCTATTACACTGCGCACATTAGGAAATAAAAGCAGAGAGACTGCGATTGGCTTTGAATGGGGGGGAAAAAGCTTTGCATCAGTGCAACGAGCCCCTGTAATTACACACAAGATGCCGATTCAAAGAACCTCTCAGTCGGAGCGTCGCATCCCAAAAAGCTGAAAGGATGAAATAAACAAAATAAAGGCCTTTACAGAGAAGGGTCCAGTCTGCAGGAGGGTCAATTCCTTTCATATTTCTTTTTTTTAATTTATTTTTAAAAAGCACTTACTGAGCGTTGGCACCAGTGTGATTGTTTGTGTGTGTTTTAATTTTTAAAGCAGTCAATCATTTAATGAAGAAAGTCGCTATTCTCTCCCCAGCGTTACTCTGCTCGGGTCACACCCTTGAGATTGGACGCTCTTCTTAATTCAGTAAAGATGAATTAAATTTGAAAAGAGCTTTTCAGAAGCAACCAGCTGCATGAAAGGCTTTTGGTCACTCGCCAAATTCCCTATTGAATATTTTTCCGTATTGATCAGCATACCTGTTTGTTCGGAACAGATTCCGTCGGCCTTGAAGTTACGATGTTGTGAGACAGGTCAAAGTTGGAGGTCTTACATATTGTTCAGTTTCTTTAAAACTTGTCTCTCTCTCTGATGCATCCTCAGCATAGTCATCACGCCATGAGAACTATATTCATGAGTGAACATGGTAAATAATATCTTCGTACACGTAAACACTCGAGGATGTAAACCAAACTTGGCAGATCAAATGTAAACGATGGAACAAAGGCTTTTAGGTGTGAACTAATGCACACTTACAACATTCTCGTCATTTATATCCTGATTTTAATATGTCAATGTTCCACTTGCATCAAATAATGAATTGATCTATTCATTGCATGAATTTCTTGTAGATGTATAATTCATTTATGCGGCAGTTACGTTAGATCTTCTCCTTTTTGAGTCTCACTTTGCCAATCCGTCGTTTTGTCTTTGGGTTCGTACGAGCTCTCGTTTCCAGAAGTAAGCAAATTGTGAAAGTGGGAGTTTTGGCTGCCGTAAATAAATGTATTTGTCAAGGCTTATTTATTTTTTGGAACATGAAGTCTGGGTGTGAGGCGTGAGGGTGTCGGATAGTCAATCAAGCAGTCACCTTTTTTTTTTTTTCTCAATCCCTTTCGCCCACAGTCGACTGCCATCTATTTGTCATTTCTCCGCCTCCTCCAGCTCTGTCTCCCCCCTTTTCTTCTCACCCGCTCACTTTCTCTTAAGTAAGTAGTTCTCATTAATCACGGCCCCGGCTGTGACTACTAAGACTTGTATGGATTTTTTTTTTCAAATTGCTTCTGCCACATAAATCTCGCACATATAAATTTGTGTGCATTCAACTCGCAACTGATGTGTGATTAATGGGCGCGGGGTGCATTTGCCTGTTCCACCGCGGTTTCTACGGGGGCCTGGCGGCGAGGAGCGTTCGTGCCTCAGCCAGGGTGGGAGGGATCCCGCGAGCGGCACGATCGTGACTGCGGGTCGCTGTGGGAGATCTATCATGTGACATGCGGGGTCACGGTCAGTGTTGTGGGTAATAACGAAGTGACCTGTACACACTTTACAGATATCACTCACACCTCCTCTCTGCCAGTCCACTTCCCACCATCTCTGGGCCCTATTGAAGGTGAAAACTCTTGTTTTGGAGGGAATGAGTGCAAACAGTATGAGTGATGGAGGGATTTCACGTCATGTGTGGCTCAAAAGTTGAAAACGTATTGATTTGTATTGTTTTCAAAAGTTGTCAAGGCAGCAGATTGTGTTTCTACCGCAGCCAACACACCGTCGACGCAAAGCAACTGCAACAAATCCACTTGAATTAATGGATTTCCATCAGAAAACACTGACTTCAGCAGTTTGAGTGCGATCGCAGGGGGAAAGCGGCAACTACACTCTCCAACACGTGTCCATCTCTGCTTTCAGAGCAATGGAATTAACTGTATTGACTTCACCCTCCCGGGAATCATCGCCGGCAAAAAATAAAATAAGCCTTGATAGAATTTATGTGATGACAATTAAATCAAAGTTATTGCAGTAGTTTCCTTATGACTTCTCTTTCTCCTTCTTTTCCATCCACTGCACATAAAAAAAAGTTGGCCCCTCAATCCCTCAGCGCATCGGTAAAATAAATATGAAATAGAAATCAATTTAACGAAGCCCTAACTGCTATTCCTCGGATGCCGTTTCCTGTGGTTGCGCAAGAAAAATAAAATTTAAAGACAATAAAAAGGTCATAAATTGTGGCTATCAAACGGCGTCCTCCAGGTTTTTACGGTCGAGTTCCTCTCGCTGATTTGATTCCGAGTCGTTATTTCGCACCGCTGAGCATAAATTGGATTGGAATTTATATTAAAGTGGTATATTTCATGTTCGATGTAGGAGAAGTGATCAATGATTCCATTAATTAGCTTTACATATGGAATAGCACCTTTTGATTTTCTCTCTGGGGCCTCCTTTGCCCTATCGCGTGCTGCAGCGCCTGCACTTTTATCAGGCCGTCCGTCCCCCGCTTTCTTCCCTCATAGGCTGGTTGAACACGACGCCACTGCAGAGCGGACCTTTTGATTCAGGTGAATGCCTGATGATTATCGAGGCTTCACCTACGCCTCTGTCTCCCCTGTTCTCGCAGAGGAACCTGCGTGGGAGGTCGGTGCACGGCCACGACCTTTTTGAGTTTTTTTTTTGTGCACACGGGGGGGCCTGAATGCAACTTTGCATGGAGCCCCTGACGATAACAGGGCAATGTCAGATACAATCACTGGCGACGGCTGCCAAAGGGCGTTCGTGGCTGCCAATGAAAACAGTACCAAGGTGCCGGTGAACCTGTTGTACGGCACTTTGTTGCGATGCAGTCGGAGAAGCGCTCCCGCCCACACACTGTGAGAGCAGCCTGACCTGAAAAGACCCGTTTCACAGTTTTGTGGGAAGAGATGAATATTCTTTTTAGGAAAAAGTGCCAAAATTATTATAGGTACCATTTAAAAAAATTAATCTTTTATGCAAAACACTTTCATTGCCTGTTGCTCCCGCCATCCAGCGATATTAAATCAGACGTTAATTCCGCACAACTTCCTCTTATTTATGGCATTCGTCGCTTGCAGTCACTGTTTTATTCATTAGAGAAACCCTCACAACAATTCATTGGTATGTATTGCCTAAACATCACATTAATTACATTCAAATCCATCCTAATTTGACTTAATTTCCCCCTCTCTCAGCAGAAAAATGAATACTACCCGCTGATTATTCCGCAGCAGGCGACTCAAAATGCTTCAGAGAGGAACAAGAAAAACGAGCGACACCATTTGCATATCAACGTGATTCGAACCTAGCGTTTCTCAGAAGTGGCGTCTTTTGAAGATAAACATGCAGATCGGGGGAGAAGAAAAAAACCCCGTAATTGTCACACTTTTGAATTTCCAATTGAGGTGCAGACAAAACTTCTCGGCCTTGTGTTTTAAAAAAAGCCAATGCTTTTCAGGTTTTAATGTGCAGGGCGACACCCCAGCGCCTCGAGACAGCCGAGGTGGAGAACTCTCTCTCCAAACTATCGAACAGCGGTGATGTAATTCTACAGTGCATTGTACTTCCCTATTAAGACGCCATTAGCGGTTTGAGGGTGCAGGGGGGGGGGCTGCTGGTCGCTGTTAATCAGAGTGCAGGGAGCGGAGCAGATCTCTAATCAGCCCGACTGTAATCGCCTCATACATCAACGCAGACGTACAGGCAGGAAGAGACAAGCTCGGATAACTAAGAGCACATGCACACATGTCAACAAGTGAACATACATGGACATGACTGCTCCAGATCAAGTAATTTACTTACTTGATCTAATAAATGCTGCATAGTTATCAAACTGTACAAACTCCTATTGACTTTATATTGTTCTGCTGCACTAAAGCTGCACGAGTTAATAAAAATATATTTATAAATGTATTACTTTCAGTTCGTTTTCTATCTGCAACTTAAATGTCTATATGAGCAATCAGGTGTTAAACGTTTTATACAGCATTGATATTTTTCATATTTTATTACTTTATTTTTCAACTTGATGTTTTTATTTCCCCTAAGCTGCTGTAGCCGTGCACATTTCAGCAAAGTGGGACTGTGTCCGTCTTGAATTCGAAAGTATTGACGAACCCAGACTCCACTTCCACTCAGCTCGAATGAGACTTTTAGGTTGTTTCAGCCGATTTGATTTAATCCCCCTGAAATTCCACTGATTGTGATTGACAGTCTTTTCAAGCCACAGCGCGTAGATAACAAAAAAAAAACACATTGCAGTTAGATGAAGAGTTGGTGGAGACCAACACGAAGATAAAAGAGGACGATGTAGGGGTAGATAGGATGTGAATCTAAGGATATGGATTTGTATATCCTTGCATATACAGTAGTTTGTGTACTTAGTATATTTTCATTTGGAAGTCAAATTGAACAGTTTGTGAAACACACTCAGATGTCGCTTGGCTGGAAAACAGTGTTTACATATGTGCAACAATTTAATTTGCTCTCTTATTTAGCTTACCCCAACCACCCAGCTAATGCTGCAGTTCAAAGCGATTAGAGAGAAATTAGCCACAGTGACCTTAAATAATTACAGTTGTTTACGTTGCTGTTTTAATGGGAGCATAATTGCCTCCGTTGCTTCTTCTGAAAGTTTTTAAATGACTTTTCAGAAAACAAACACACACACACACACACGTGTAAAATCAGTGACAACAAACACGCTTGTCGTTTGTTTTAACATGTTATATTTTAATTTCTGCAGAGACAAAAATGACAAGCAATTTATTTACACAAAACCTGTACAAAAGCAAATTAAATTATGTAAAATATCTCATAAATAGAAGTGGACTTGCGTTCAATACACTTTGCCATGTTCAGCTAAGCTGCGTGCATAGTGACTCATATTAAACGATGATAAATTTGTTCCTCAATTTCTATATCAACATCCAAGTCGCAGGACAAATAGTAATGGTTAATATTACAAATCTCATTACACACTGTGAATGCTATATGAATAGAGGTGAGCACAGACTGAACACACACCCCGGGCAGCAACAGGATACAGACATTTTGATGGCAAGTGTTGCGTGTGTATGTGTGTATATATATATATATATATATATATTTAAAAAAAAGAAAAATCCTACATGACGCCGTCTGCTGTCGTGTCCAGATTTCCGCGGCGTTTACCTCAGTGCTCGGAAAATTTAACTGGTGTTCGAGCACCGACGTGTGGCACGGTTTTTCTCCCATCGCCCTCTTTTTAGTTTTTTTGTCTGAGTCTTTATTTTTCACTTCATCTGATCTCGAAAAAATCCAAAGCATCGCCTCGCAGTATCGTAGCAAACATCATACCCCGCTCATGTGTTGGACGGGGTTTCATCATCTACCGATATGCATGTGCTGTAAATCTCCGTGTGTGAGTGTGTTTGTGAGTGTGTTGCTTGGCACATCCTGAGGTGTGTGCTCTGTCAGCTACTCTCCTTTGCAGCCCCCCTCCCCCCCCTACTTCCACTCTTCCCTAGTAAACTGTCACATTAGCATTTTTATCTCTCGGCTCCCTCAACTCTGAGCAGTCAAATGTCTCCAAGCAGATCTTTTTTCACACCCGCCCTCCCTCCCTCCTCCGATCGGTCTATGCTTCTATATTCAGTCCTAGAGCTTGTCTCATGCACAAAGTAGGTTGCTTGACCTCTGATGTCATACATGTACATGAATGGAACACGACAAAAAATAAAAAAATCCTTTATATCATTATTATTTCTACCAACAAGCAACTTTTGAATGCGCCTGTACTCATTCGGTAATGCACTAAGCTAGGAATGGATATTTCAACACGATCATTTGAACAACACCCCCCCCCCCCCCCCCTCTCTCCCTCCCCCCAGTGAAATATTGGACCTGTAGGCTCACCGACATTTGACTGGTCGTCCTGCGAGAAGCCTCTGACATCGCGGGATTTCACCGGAGATAATGCGAATGTGTTTTCAGTCCGTTTTTGTCAGCGTGTCATTGTTTATGCACCGTCCCAAACCAACATTTCATCATACCCATTGGTATAAAAAGGCACAATTGCATATTTGCATTCACTCTAGTATGTTGTTGTTGTTGTTTTTTTATGGTTTTTTTTTTTCAGAAGCACTGTCAATATACAAAGTGGCACCAGATAAAGAAAAAAAGAGTCAAACACATAGTACATTGTTGTGATCGTTTCCATGGTTTTCTGACCGTTATCGTGTCACAAATCAATGTGTGGGATTAGAAAAGAAAGAATACAAGGTAAAAAATTGCAGTTTTCATGGTAGAAAGTTGATAGAAATGAGACACATGAAAGATTTTGGATTGTGTAGTGATACGAGACACGACGGTGAACTTAACTATCAAAAGAAAATCCTGTATGTGGAGTCTTAACTGCTACTAAGTTGTCTGATCAATGGCTAATGTCTCTTCAGGTATAACAAAAGCAAGCAACAAGGTGGATCTCCATGTTCACAGCGATAACATTTTTTTTGTACATTTTGTTTTACAGTTTTTTTTTCTTCTTCCTTCTCAGTAAGTGAAGTAAGTTCCCATTAAACGTGCAGTAAAAAGTAAATATTCATGTATACAGTTGATAAGTATAGGAGCACTTTCTTTCCAACGACGAGTACTACTTACAGACTATAGACGGCCCCGGAGCGCTGGAAAAGGGGCAGCTCCGTTTAAACCAAAGGGGTTTTTGCTAGCATACAAAAAAAGTTCCATTGCATCTGATATTCTTTTGCTTTAATACAGTCGAGAGAGTTTACGCCTCTGCAGCTGCGAGAACAGGAAAAAAACAAAACCCCACCGTGGACAAGGAGGCACAACAATCTCAACATTTTGAGTGTATGTGTGTGAGTGGTCATCAAGCGTGCATGTAAATGGATGTTTTGCCGAGACGCCACATTTCTTATCATTTCTGACTCGAGCCTTCAATCAAAGAAAAAACAAAATCCCTCGTGTAATGTGTAGTTAAAGCAAACTTCTCCCGGAAAGCTATTTTTGTGTGTAAATGGAGGGAGGGGGTGGGGGGGCGTGGGGGTGGGGGGGGATGCTTCATCCTGCAAGAGAAGATTTGGTTTTACTTTGACACCACCCCCCCCCCCCCCAGCCTCCAGTCTGTAACCCCCCCAAGAATTTCCCGGTACGGAATCTGCACGTTCAGTCGTTGCTGTTTTTTTGTTGTTTTTGTGATTGTTCTTCCGTTGAGCTGATTCTTACATTCGTGCTCAAAGATGCCTTCACCACGTTCTATGGAAAGCAGCATCTATACGAGTGCTAGGAAAACAAGGTGGGGGCTCTGGTGTCGGCCGAATGCTGGGTTGACTCGCGGAGAAGTGGTGGAAAAAGAAGTTGATGCTGGTTGGTCACGTGTACATTATGATATTTATTGCTCAGTCTATCACACGACAAAAAAAGTCAAAAATAAAGGAATGACAGTAAAAGGCCGTCCTTGCAGCTGTTGTAGGACCAGCTTGGCCGTGACTACGCCCTTCTAAGCCTATTAACGGTCTGCAGTATACACAAGCTATGGCCTATACACACACATACTAAACAGTATACTGCATATCTGGCCCAAACACACATACACTTTCAACTGCGCCTCCGTAATTTGAATCTCGGCATGCCACACACTGTGCTCACCAGGGATTTTCAGTCAGTGCCACTGGCCTCAGTTGAATGAATTTGCTTCTCTGTGTGTTTGAGGAAAAAACAGAGTAGGTGTATTGACAACCAGGTGCACACACACACACACATGCTTTTTTTTCCAGCCAGTGCTATGACAAGTCATGGCTCTATTGATCTTGCATCTCTTAAGAGAGGGTTTTGGTTGCCAATCAAAAGACAAAGAACGAGAAGGCCGAGGGAAGGAATCGAGACGAAAAAACGGGGGGGGGGGGGGGGGATGAGAGCAGTTAGCGTCGTTGCCGTGGTCCTGTGTTTATGTACAATGCGTGACTTGTCACCTGTGAGGAGTGTTCACACCGGTAAATTAGAAAGAGTCGTCACGTGTTCATCATCGTACCAGTGGGGTTGTCGTTCTGAAACAAAGATGTTGTTGCAGCAAATTCCAATGTGTCCGATTTCCATCCATCTCAAGGAGGGACTGAAGTAAATGTCATTTTCTGGGCTGAGTAATTAAAGCTTAGTCTTTTCTGTCCTTGTCGGATTTTTGAATCGTCTGCATATTTATCAACTTTTCAGTCACGTTGACTGATGACCATCATGTCCGATGTATTGTTGCAGCCACAGAAGCCGGAGCATTGCCCAGTATGGAAATAAAAAAAAGGCATAACCAGACACGTTGAAGTCAAAATAGTCCACATGTACAGCTTTGTTTCTATAAAAATCAAGAACGGAAAAAAAAGAAATTGTCTCTTTTTATATAGTGTCATCTTCAGGGAACAGGGCCAGGGACCAGGGGGTAATGCATGCATGTACTGAATATGTAAAATGAGTTGAGTATTGTACAGATTGACTGTCAGGCAGCAGATTGTGTCCCAAGAGCCCGACTCACCAGTAGAACAGCCTCGTCCCAAGTCTAAACAGTGCCTGCAAACACTTCTTCCTCCTCCTCCTCCTCCTCCTCTTTTATTCCAGGCCATAGCTGGAATTAGCACTTTAAATGGTACTTTGTTTGTCTATCCACTTAGATTTGTCATTAAGGAGCTGTTGTAAAAGTCTTTGGAGAAAGTTAAGTCCTACCCTGCGCAGAACAAGGGAGGCTAAAAGCTTCAAGAGCTGTAATGGTGGTGGGTAAGCAGCTATGCTTAGTGTTGTGTTTTAATGCCATACGTGGTGGCACAGCAGGTGTGCTTAGCCCTCCCAGCTCACAGGTACACCTCCCGCCGCGTCAGAGTGCCACAGGATGTGGGCTTGTACTCCCCGGTAGGTGCCAAGGGGATCTCCTCAGTGGGGTGGCCCAGCACCTCCTCTCCGCCTCCCGGTGAGCCGTAAGGAGGTGAGCCAAAGGCCTCGTAGGAAGAGGAGGAGGAGGCCATCTTCTTGTTGAGCAGGTTGCGATTACGGTCGCCCATCATGTGAGCGGCGGTGGGGTCTCCGTTGGCCATGGCGGCCATGGCGAGGGTCTCTTGGCTGCCGGGCTGCTCGGCGCTGCTGCTGCCGCTGCCAGTGCCGCTCATGAAAGTGGAAAGCTTTGGTTGTTGGGGGGTGGTGGTTGACTTGGATGGCCGTCGTTCGGGCGACGTGCGCACAGGCATCCAGCAGGAGTCCGAGTGGCCATACTCGTCGCATTCCCGAGTGCACTTGCCAGTCATGGCTACGTCAGGCAAGGGCCGGGAGTCTAGAAGAAGCAGAAACGAGAAAAACAAAGTAAATGATATTGTTTGTTTCGCTAAATTGGGATATTTAATGAAAAACTAACACTTTTGACTGAAAGAAAGAATCCTAACGCTTAGTGTTTCTTGTGATATGTGTTGTGTTTTATGAATTCCTTCATTAGATGCGTGAATCTGCAGTTTCTCCCTAATGAGGTCATCACCGCATCTGAATGTTAATGGAGAAGGTTAAAATAATAAAAATAAAAACTGGTCATAATGGTTACCAGGCACCTGTTCAGAATTTTATCACTAGTGAGCGGCGTTAAGAGTTTGCAGATAAAATTTCTTTTCATGCAGAACCCAAACCACATGACAGCACCGGTAACAGAAAAAACAGCGATGAAAAGGAGACTCCACTGGCTACGGCCACAGCCTCAAACTAAAAGACAGTGGCGTGAATCAGAGTTGAAATAATGTCATGCTTCAAAACGTGTTTGTGCTGAGCGGGGGAGAGAGGGGCGGAGAGGGGAGGGGAGGGCCAGCGATGGAGAGGCTAGGGAGGAGGTCAGCTTGTGTTTTTTTTACTTACTCATCTAAAATTTAAGTCACACAATTAGGCCATAATGTGTGTGTGTTGTGTGTGTGTGCTTGTGAGATGATTGCAGCAAAACCACCCTATTTTCTTATCTGGTGACTGACAGACGGCAATCATATTCTGATCTAAGTAGCTTAATAGCTTTGTGTGGCTCAAGCGCCCTGATATCCTCTTAAATCCACTAATAGGGGTCTTAACCAATTACCTCGCTGGGCGCTGGCCTTAGATTAAACTACGTCTCCTGTATTGTTGTGGAAAGAAAATGACATGCTTACAATGCTACGCCAGGACAACAGGTTTGATAGTTAGCTGTCAATGCAATGTTGGGAAAGATCATTAATCCAAATCCAGCAAACCAGAGCTGAGGAACTGAGACATCAGCGGGAGGGAAAGGTGGAGTCTACTCCACTCAGTGCCAGATTTATAAGAACGAGTGCCAATGTCAGATGTAATTTATTCATGACCTGATGCGAGGTATGGAAAAACCAAAAATCAAGCAGAAGCGAGGGTGAGTGCAAACCAAGCCAAGCATGCCTTTGCCCATACTTAAAAAAAAATAAAATAAAAACAAGAGTTTGGACCATGGCTTACTTTTAATGCTCTTTTTCTCCTGTAAAAGAAAAAAATAGAAATAGAAATCACTCTTTTATGTCTTGCACTTATGCAATAATATGTATATATATATATATATTTATACTGTATGAGGAACCTTGAGCAGCATTGAAACTATGACTAAAAGAGCACCAAAAATGCACAGCAGACACATGACTGAGGACGCGATGCAGCCGAGACGAGGACAGCAAAGAAAGAGGAGACGAAACAAAACAAAATGAGGTTTTTTTTTTCGACAGCCCCTAACAGGTTTGTGTTTTTAATCAACAAATGGATCACTTGTTTCATTGCCATTGTCAGTGCCATTCATACGCTGCTAGACTTCCTGTTTCTGCTAAATACCTCGTGGAATCCATTGTTTTTCTCCGGTGTCACAAATTACCTTTGTACAGCATCCGCTAATGACTGTCAGTCAATGTATAGCCAGTGCCTCAGGGAGCAACTTCCGCTCGATGGGGAAAAAAATCAAATAACTTTTTTCTCATTAGCGAACCCAAACAACTGCATGGTTCTGTTTAATGAAATGTAAATAGCCGAATGAATGCGAAAGAAAGGCAAGAAAAAAGGAATGAGAACCGAGGGGTGTAATGGCAAACGGTTAACATGCCAGCTGATGTGGTGAAAATGATACCGGCGAGGAAAAGACAAGCACCTCCCTCCCTGTCTCTCCGTCGCAGCATCAGCAAGCAGGTACTGATTGTCCTGCTCATTTACACCTACGATTGAGCCATCGGGCGAACCCCTCTGGAGACCGCCGGCGGCACCAGGCTCCTCGGTGCTCATCCAATTGCCACCACATTCAGACTAACCAGTAAAAAATCAGCGGGGGAAGGACCTCTTGCTTCCACCAGCTCTCGCGGGCTATAGGCAGCCAACCTTCAGGGTCGTAGCTCTGCTGTGTTGTTGCGCGCTGAAAGGAGGCTGATTATTTCCAAGCCACGGTCCACTGACTCTGCAGGCTCGCTGGAAATGAAGACGTTTCCCACTGAGCTAATGAATTGAAGGCTTTTTGAAAGCGTCACCTCCCCGTGAGGTTGGCTTATCAATATGGGGACTTTAAAACCACTTAAACCCATATGGCCTTTAGCCGGGATGGGGGTTTTATGGTCGTGGTAAATTAATTTCAATCAAAATATTATTTTAGAAAGAGTTGTTAAAAAAAAAAAATCATGACTCATCCTGTGACCTTCAAAGTTTACCCCGAGTTAAAGCAGACACAATTACAATACGGCAGGAAACAATCAACTTTAATTGTTTCAAACATTTCTATGGAGACGACACGCACCGCTGCTTCCTTACATACCCATAAGCCCTTTCAAGACTCCCATCTTCAAAGAGAAGCCCTCGGAGCACACGCGGCACTGTAGCAGGCTTTTGTTACTTATTCACAAACAACCCGCAAGCCCAAACTATTAACCACAACATAACACAATACAAGTGGGTCACTCCGCTGTGTTAGAAAGCCTCCCTGCAACACTGAGAGTTGAACAAGGAGGCCTCTCCATCCCCTGGGGGGGGTAGAGGGAGCTCAGGCTTTGTTACTTGGGGATCCGGAGCCAGAGAACGGTGACACAGTCTGGGTGCCACGAGCAGGTGCCTGCTATCTTTGTGCCAGTGGCTAGTCTGCTTATAATGTAAGCCATTAGCCCTCTTTCCCCTTTTAAGTCAAAAGCGGCTTCCGGAGGAGAAAACAAAGGGATATGGCGCTGGTGGATCAGATTGATTGGCAGTTGAGTTAGAGGCTTGAAGTACAAGTGGAAGGTTTTCACCGAGATGTAATTCCTCATGCGCTGCTGAGGTGGTGATTACGCCACCGTGAGGCAGAGCTCCGGGTGCGCTTGCTGTTTTTTTCTTTAAAGACTCGGTATAGCCGAGATTTCTTTCTTCATTTGTGCGAGGAAACGGGCTGAAAGTGGGACAGTAGCTGCAACTATTTGAGCTGCGGCTTTTCTTAGCTGGCTTTAGTCAGCCACCCTATCAGCTGACTCGCTTACACTGTGGGATTTTTTCAAAGAGCCTCCACTGCCGGGGTACAGTAGCGATTCGATGCGGTGTCTTTATCCCTCGCTAAGAAGTTGCAGCGGTAGGGGAAAAAATTGAAGGGGTTAGACTATCAGCGCTTCTGGGCATATGCACGCTAAGGTCTGTTGCGTGGGCCTCTCTGAGCAATACAGTTTAGTGTATTTGTTTGTGTTGTCGTACTGCACACAGCGGTTCCACTGTAGCGTGTCAGCGAGTCCACTTGCCAGCCCCACGTACGTCTACGCGACCAACTCTTTCACTTCTGATCTGTCTCGTCCTCCGCACCATCGCTCTGTCCTTCTCTATTTCTCCCTATAATTCGCTACGAACCAGCGCAACACAGACTGAAGCTCCGTAACCTTTTGGCCCTCTCTTTGCCGGCCGGCGGGTTCAACCCAAACAGCTGAGGCGTCGGGAGGAAGGGATGGAGGGAAGCGGCAGAGAGAGGGGGAACAAAAACAATTGAAAGACAAAGAGAGAATGGGGAACATGAGGGAAAGATGAAGACAGGGATGATGAAGAGAGGGATGGAGAGAGGGAGAGGAGGGAGAATGTGTGAGCTGAGTATAGCAGGGTCAGGGCCTGGGAGAAGGGAAACAGCAGATTGAGTGGAGAAGACAGCATGGCTGCCTCTGGGCCGTCACAGGCCAAACACACTGCCAAAGAGAGCAGTGGAGAGAAGAGTCGGGAAGACAGGACGGGCGGAGGAAGAATTGAGGACATTCACAAAGACAGGGGAAGGAGAGAGAAGAGTACAAGAGGAGAAAGAGCGATGATATAAGGAACTTTGATAACAGAGGATGTACTGTACTGTAAATAACTCCCGCCAACATGTGCTCCCAGGTCAGCATGACTCCTGTCCCACATGCTCACATTAACCTATCAATCCAAAGACCTCGATTTAGCCTCGTTAAGGTCTCAGTTTATTTTCTTTGACAGTATATCCTGTGTCCTGGAACGCCACTCACCTCTCCATTAGCTCAATCTAATCTACTTCGATCACATTCTGCACATTAAGAAAACAAAAAAAAACACTTTAACCTCCAAATGTCATTTACACGCATGGTTCCAATTTGGAGTCCGAGTGGAACATCTTATTCTCGATCAGGATGGAGACATTTTTCAAGGCTCGGACGACGAGAACAGTGAGCGGAGCTTTGAAATGAGCCTGCGATTGCTTTGAGCCCCCTCGTCAATGACACCGCTGTGGGGACGGATCTATTTAGCATGGCGGAGCAATCAGTGCGGAGATGACGGAGTGCATCGCTGGGTGTCACACAAATTACTCCACGCGGCTGAGGGGGAGAAAATGAAACATTTATCCCCGGAAAAAAAAACTAAAAACCCGGAGGAAGAAAGGGAGTCAAATGCGAAGAGACAGAAACAAGAGGAGAACGAGATGGGGATGAAACCTGAACCAAAAACAAAACCAAAGAGAGCGACTTGTTCTCTCTGCAGTCGTGTTTCTTGTTTCCCCTCTTCTACTCATTCATACCTATAATAGGGTCCCATTTAATTAGGGGAAAACTTGCCGGCAAATTAAGGCGCGAGAGCGATTCTCCCCGTGTTCGTCTGACTCGTGTTTCATGGCCCCTGCGGCAACGCCTCGCAGCCGAGATGTCCTCAGCATCACAGACAAGATACTGAATACACGCGCACGACTGAACGTGGCCATAGGGAAAGAGAGGAACGAAATAAAAAACAGAAAAGAAGAAGCAAAGGGGAAAACGGCCCGAGAGGAGAAAAAGAGGAAGAGTTCCTCAGAGAAAGGCACGGCAGGAGAAAAAGAATAGGTGCTAAATTATTGAGGCCGTGACGGCTGAGTTCAGACGGAACAATATCCACAGGAAAAAAACGATATTTGTCCTTAGCTTGCTGAGATGTTTGCCAGACAATTAAGGAGGGACAGATAAAATTGAGAACAAAAAGAGAGTCCTGGGGAGCGGTGACCTTTGAATAAAATTGTAAGTCATGGCGTGCACCGCTAGGGACGCCATTAATTGATGGCATTAATGTCAGCACTGGAGATTTTCTCTGTGGCACAGTAAATTCAATCCAATTCTCAGCTCTGTTCCTCTTACTGATTGTTGTATACATAAGAAACGACTATTCATCTGCGATGCTTCAACACAAACCACAACCCCTTCTCCAGTCTACTTGACCCACATTTGCCCTTTCTCACAAGGAGACATCTTTTCCACGTAGCGACAACCTTTTCGCTCCAGCAGCGGGAGGAGTGCTGTTGAAAGTGGCAGCGGATGATCTATCCTCTGCCTCCTGAGCTTCTTGAAGTATTTACTGCCTGGCAAGGGCAAGTAAGAGAATAATCTGGAACCCCCCGCCACGCCTGGTGTAGGGTGGGGGTGGGGGGGCCACAAAAGAAAAAGCGGAGCAAACGATAGGAGGCTCTGATCGAGTTTTGTAATGAGCTGTCACCCCGGTTTTCCTCGCTGTCCAACCTCTGCTTGGAACAAAGACTAGAAAAAAAAAGGACACATGATGCCACAGAGTTCTTCCAGGAGAAGATTTCTAAGTAGATGATGACATCATCTCCTCGTGCATCTGCCCAAACGCTGCAATTTGGCATTGTGGCTACGATAACCGCTCTGTTCTCTTTCAGCAGGGTCAATACTCCTTCTGGAATAATGAATGTACTGCGGCCTGCTCCTGAGGTAATTAATTGAAGAGAGATTAACTGGCATAATTTCATTCTGGTGACGATCTCTCAGCCAATTATCAAATGCGGCTTCCTCTCTCGCTCCCCCTCTGCACATGTCCTCTCTCTGTGGGTCCCTGCCTCTATCGGCCCATTTGGGACCCCATAAATAAAGCGTCTCCCGCGTGTCACGCTCCCTCATTCATCTTCCCCGCACAACGCATGTCGCAGGACGTACAGCAGGTGGTCGCCATGCTCCCCTGGAAGCATATTGTCTCTGTATCCGGCGGACATGAATGCAGACAGTGTCCTCGGAGCACTTCTGACCACCGGCCCTCATCTATAAGTGGAACAACAGCAGCATGATGTGGAGCGGAGAGGAGCAGTGACTCATCCACTCTGCTAATAAGAATAACGCCACTGGCTTCCTGCCGCACACACAAGTCGACGGAAACACTTAACTTAAAAAGCAAATTAAAAAAAACGACATCAATGTTGTGAGAGCCACAAAATCTTAAAACAAAAGGATTTTCTCATCAGGCTTTCACATTATCCCTGAAGCACAACACTTATATAGTCACCTTTACAAGCCACAACTCACATCTTTTTCTGTATGCATAAAATAAACACACTCTCACACACAGAGTCACTGAGCTTACACAGAATACTCAGAAGCCCCTTAAGGATTTGCTTCAGCCGCCCTGCCATGGTGCACACATGCAACACTGCTAGCAACCGATAAAACAACATGGCAGTTTCCGCTCGTTTTCACACCACACAGACGCCGCCACTCTGGCCACTTCTTAAATGAACCATGCTGCGTGTGTGTGCATGTGTGTGTGTGTGTGTGTGTGTGTGTGTGTGTGGGCACGCTCGGCATTGCCCCGCCACAGACAAGCAGACAAGCACACAGCATTATTTGATAAGACAAACACAGAATTGCAGATGAAGGGGCGGTGGGTGTGCAGAAAATGGTAGGGCTTACTGAGCTACTGTGTGTGAGCGAGGAGTTAAAACTGCTTAAAAAAAATAGTGTTTTTATTTATTGTTTATTATTCCTCTAAATGCTTCCTCTCTTGCACACATGCACGCCATCCCTCAGCCTCTCTCTCTCTCTCTCTCTCTCTCTTTTCCTCTCTGTGTCATTGCTTCTCCTCTGTTACTCTTATCGCACACTCCCAGGCACACTCGCACAATGGCCTGTTTTACACCATTAAATGGTTATTTGTCAAAATACAATTTCAATTAAATCCTCCCTAAAATAAAAAAGTGAAGAAGGGAAAAAAAATGTAAAAAGTGCGGCTGTGATTTCGGCATTTTACCGATCGTACTAAAAAGAGGGGAAATGTCTAAATCGTGCGTTTGTTTGAGGGAAACGATTGTTTGAGGGGGAACGATAATTTGGTGGAGTTCTTATCTGATGTGGTTAAAACGAACGGTGGCTGCACAGAACATACTTAATGTTCAGCTCGTGTTCTGCCCTGAGCAGCACATGAACTATGCAGCCGTAATAAAAAGTATTATACTACTTAGCGCAGGGACTCGTAACACCAGGAGCTCATTTGCATCAGAATTTCATTGTGTCCTGCTTACCAGAAAGATTTAGTGTGACCTACTTCCTGCAAACTGTGTTCACGCATTACATCATTTTTTATTCCAAAATAAAAAAAAAAGAAACCACCCAACGATTTACGCCCTCATTTCACATTTGAGATAAAAGAATGCACGACAAAATACAACAACCCGACGCCCGGCGCTTCCAAGTGTTCTCTCTCAGCACCTGACGTCGAAAAAACAAACGCTCCACTTGTGAGAAGTAGGTAGCGGCGGCATGCTAGCTTGTTAGCTCGTGAGTCAGCCAAATAACACCTACTATCTACCACGCTTGTCACACTGAGTGTAGCAATTAGCGCTCAGCTGCTAGCACATCCTACGTCAGGGTGAGCTGGGCATGGTGAGTCACGACCTTAATGAAATTTGGTGGTGGGGGGGGGGGGGGGGTAATTATGTTGACCTCCAGGGACAGGCTTTCAGGTTTTTTTTTTACAGCACGTCGGCTCATAAACAGCCACACTGAGCTCCACTCCGGGGCAGAGGAAGGCAAATTATCTGGGTCTATGCCTTCCAGGAGGATTAGTTTTGTGTGTTTCAGCAGGTTTTTGGCAGGGGGGGGGGGGGGGGGGACTTGATGGACTTTTTGAGTTGTACTGTCACTTTTAGATCTCAATTTAATATTGCAATATTAAATTGAGATTTGGCCGTTTGGATTCAGGATGAGACACTTGTTGCAGTAGCCTTGCAAAAGCAATTGTCGCTTCTGAAATGCGGCTTTTCAACACATGTGTATTTATTAAGACATTGGGATGTGCCAACACTCACTGTCAAGGGAAACCAAACAAGTGAGCCGACAGGTTTTTACAGAATCGTCCCTTCAGGACAGAGAGAACCCCTGTTGGGAAGGTTAAAAACAAACTGCATCAAATGGCTCTGCACAGTCCAGGCCCTCATCAAAGTGCTAAAAGGATGTGCCAGTCTGCAAATAGGTTCTTCAGCACCTCTTTAATGTATCTTTGAGTCTAACCAGGGTGCCTCCGCTGTGTCAAGCCTCCCACAGTGTTTTTCCGTGTTCGAGAACGGAAACAAAGCCGTCGCCGACAGCGTGAAGGCCCCATCCTACACAATGATTCTTGATCAGTTCAATCTGCAAATGACTCACATGTAAAAAGACATGTCTCTTTATCCCACGTTATGACAAAATGTCACCAGCTCCACAAGTGGAGGCTCGGTGAGAATCTGGGTTTCTTTGATTTTCTTCAGTGCCTTAAACACCGTCCAGCCACTCGTGCTCGGGAAGAGGCTCAGAGTGATCCAGCCTGATAACGCCAAGGTGTCCTGGATTACAGACTATCTCGCTGATAGGCCGCAGTTTGTTCCCTCCTGGAGGAGAATATTGGATTTGCCGCTGCAGAGAGGGAACTGTTCTGTCACCTTCCTTATTCGCTCTCAATCTCTGACTTAAGGCTCAACTGCGGGTCACGCCACCTCCAGCTTTCTTTCTTTATATTCGTATTCATTATGGTGTCCATCCGTGAGAGAGAGGACGAGGTGCATATGGTGGGTAGATGTGCTGCGTTGGGCAACTGATTCCAGCTGTGAGTGCATCACTCACGGCCGCTCCCTATCCCTAAGAGGATTTGCAGGTTTGGGTCAGAGCGACGCTGCAGAAGGTCCATCTGAACATTCCCACGATCTCTCTCCTCCTTAATTTGATTCACCAGCTAAGGGGTTTGCCTGCGACAGCTGCACACCACATCTTAAAGATTCATCAGTGCATGATTGTGTTTCCAGCAACAAACGCCACAGGGAGACAACAAGGCTCTTTTCAGACATCACTCAGAAGTCACTTCCCATCCTCCGAGCACCAAATCTCGATATGAATGCGAGTGGACACTTGAAAGCAAGTTTCCCATTAACATTCACATGGATCACACGGATGAACAAGAAAGGGAGATGATTGGAAGTGAAATAGCTCTGGATTTGAGTCACTAACCACTAACCTCTTTCAACCCACAAACACACGCCCTCCTTAACAGGCCAGTTTAGCAATATAGAACTACAGCGCCACGGCTGGAGCCATACATAGTGCATTATTTAAAGCACCGGGGGCCCAATTTGTCACTCTGGCGGGCTCATCACAGGCGAACATCCTTTATGAAATGCACTTTTCAGGCTGCCTGTCGGAGGGATCAAAGCAGCAGCAGCAGCAGCAGCAGCAGCCTTGCCCGTTTCTCCCTCTTCAGTTCCCCTGCTCGGTTTCCCACTGACAAAATGAGTCAATTTAAACCAAATGGATCCCCTATCAAAATAACGAGAGCGAGCGAGGGAGGTGGACGGGGAGAGATTCATATCGTGGGTGGGTGAGGCTGGGACAGGTGGGCACTAACTTGAAAATATGGACACTCAAAGACTCTTATGTTGACTGGAAATTGACAGCCACAGGACTGAAACGCCATCAGTGTAGAGGAGATGTAGTCAGTTTTCAGCTAAATGGAGTAAACGGTCAGATTTAGCGGGGTAGAAAAATATTAGAAATAGTTTCTCAGCTTTTTCTATGATAGCTATGTTCTAAGAAAGTATATTTCGAAAGGGAAATCACTTAACATAACTTAAAGGGTATTTTCAGTAAAGTGGGACCTTTAGGAACATCTAGTGGAAGCGGAAGGAAACCACAACATTAAAATCCTCCCCTTTCTTATATTTTTAATGCTAAATATCTGAACAACTTCCTGCACTGCAAACTCCCCCTTTACCACATTTAAACTAGCATGTAACATTGTTTGTATAAATGTTTGCATCAACAACGGGCGTTAAGGGGCGAGTTCCAGCACATAAGCCGAGCCAATTAATCCTGCACGCTCCAAATGATTTAATTTCCCATTAGCTAAAAAGCTAACCTGGCATTGATCAGCAATACTTCCGAACCCCTGCTGTGATATTTTGAAGGGGAATATAACTGATGGCACTTTAAAGAGTCACTTGAGGATGGTTGATTCAAACTTGAGGAGTCCATAAGCTTCACGGTTGCCTCAGTAATTTTTCATATGATGCACAAGTTAATCTGACACCGAGTATAAACCATGACTCGTCCGTGACTCTTCTTCATTGTCTTTGAGGCACAGAAGACGTGCATCATTATTCACCCCCCCCCCCCTTTACCTCCTCTACACCAGCATCCCACCCCCTTCTTAGCAAAGCTCTCCACCAATTGATTTTCCCTCCCCCCCTCCCCTCCACATCCTTGATTCTAATGCTTCTGAGTTGTGGGAAATATTTATTCACATTGATCGACGACAGGGTTTGACGGGTCTTTCATGAGCGTCAGAGCTCAAGCTGTTTTTGTCCCGCCGACTTCTCCAAATATCAATCACCAGCGGGAGAGGATTAGGCCAATGAGGGCCCAAAGGCCGGACTCATTCTCCTACAATAGAGAGCAGACAAATATACACCAGACACCGATAGGCTGACCCGGGATGCGGTGTTTGTGTATTCTGTGATGCTTCGCAGGAGCTGCTCAGAGATGGTGTTTTAAGAGACAAATAGATCCTTTCTACGAAAGATTGAAATACCTGAAGCAGATCCAGACAAGTTCGGCCTGGAGGTGCGAAGACATTTGAGTTTTGTGCATGAGGACACGCTGAGGGCGAGGGAGCGATCCGCTTAAAATTCCTGCATATTCCTCTGTGTGGTCCCATTAAAAATGCAGCGCCAAGAGGATATTTTCCGCATCAAATTTTCATAGCATCAAGCAGACTTGACAGCCCAGTCTTATGCACACGCTGACACCAAACAGTGATGAAGTTCTTAAAGCCTATGTACTGTATCTGTCCTCCTTCCCTGACTGGATGCAGAATGACTTATGCATGAGGGACGCAGACAGGGTATTGTGCCATGGTTCATAGAGAGTTGTATTCCTCAAGGGCCTTTGCTCGCAAATGCGTGCTATCCCCCAGATGCGCACCTTCAGCACTGAGTCGCATCACTGTTCACTATCTCTCCTGTGTGTCTACATACAAGAGAGTGTGCCCCTGTGAGGCTGAATTATCATTTTCCCAATATTGACAGAAAAAGATCTCACAGTCGTCTTGGTTTCTAGTGACAGCGTGTCAGTCGCACAGAGAGAACCACACGTGTGCTGCAGCCTCCGTAACATGAGTGACACACGTGTACAGTTAAAGCGTCAGCAGCCCCCACGTACTGTACAGTCCGTGGATGTAACGTACAGTACAGCCGGCATCCATACGAGTAAACACATTATGTCTAATCCTCATGAATATCACGACCCGCACTGACTCAACTGCTCTTTTCATATTTTCATATTCATATTCTGCTGTCACATCCAAGCTAAAAGCACATCATTCCAGCAAAAATAAAACTCTGCGTATCTCCGTTCCACCAATTGCTGCATGCAAGGTCATATGTAAATAGGCTTCCCTTGCAGCGGGGGAGACAGAGGCATCACCGTCCGTGTTAGCGGCGTAAAAAAATAAAAAAAACCCTCGGCCGGAGCAAACAGCAGATCAGTGAACGGAGAGATGTGGAAATATCATCGGCAATGAAGAAATCAATCTTCATTATCAGCCTTACAATACGTGCTCCTAGGAACTATTGTCATGATGATCAGGTACAGGCCAATGACTCATGTTAGGCCCCATTTATGCTCTTAAACTGCTCTCTGACATGTACTGAACTCCGGATATTCTCCTGAAAGTATCTAGAAGGGCCGTGTGTGAGAATGTAAGAGCCAGTTGCTCCTGACATTCTCCAGAGAGTTCCTATTAAACGTGCAAGTGAGCGTGTTGATGACATTTCTAATGAGCCGCAGACGCAACACTGGGAATAAACAGAAAGAATACAAATATGCGAGGATGAAAAAGACGTGTCGAGCACGTGGAAGATGCCGAAGAAGATGTAAAATAGGAATTAAAACAAGATTTTGTCGATAAGGGCCGACGCTAGTGTCAATGTGCTGTAAACAAAAGTCATTTCCGAACCGCCCGTCACCTGAACTAAAGATTTTTCTGACCTGGGCAATCTGCTGCAGCGTTATGCTCATATGCGAAAAAGGCAAAGTTTGAAAAAGTACCGATTGCATCCGGAGTCCGTGCCTGGAAATATTGTGTTTTAAGAAAGAGGTTGTAGTAAAAGGATACTTTCTATGCACAGAGCAACAAACTGAAAAAAATCCTTTTGATGACTCCCAACTTAATCCCAGCAAAGCTGACAGAGAATTAGCTTCCTCTCCAGTTCACTGGTTGAAAGATTAGCATTGTCTCTGTCCTTTTGATGAAAAGAAATCACCAAGAATAGGACAGGCCCTGGATGAGGCTTCACATATGCAGCAAAGTATAGTGAGTGAGTCATACGAGGGTCTGGAGCTGTGGAACAACACGCTATGTCAGAACGTGATGAGTGTGATTCTGGGGGGAAAAAAGCAATAATATGTATTTACTTGCTTTGTTTCCTCTTGAGAGAGGGATGGGGGGGGGGTGCTCACTGAGCTACAGTGGAGTATGCCACCAAATTAAGAGAGAAAGAGAAGTATAATCAGTGAGTGGTATAAGTGCAAGTGTGTACGAGAGGGAGCGGGTGAGGAGGAGAGAGAGTGACTGGTAATATGCTTGGGAATTTAATAAGGCTCAGCGCTCCTCAATAATATCACCCGCTTCACAGAGTCCTCTGGGAAACATGAAATGTGCCGATAAAGGATGATGCCTCCCTCTGACAAACGGGGTGTGCTAGAAGCACTGTAGGAAGGAGGAAAAAAACAGCCACACAGTGTGCCCCAGGCTACACTTTAAAGAATTATTCACTTTCTTCTCCTTATGCTGCGATTCTCCAAACCTCCCCTCTTTAAGGTCACACACGCTGCATACTTATTCTGACTCCAGCCGAACAGTGTCGGCTTTATTCACAGGACTGTAACTTGGACATGGGGCGTGGGTTGAAGAGACTTCCTGTTTACCAGTGTTTTTGTTTTTGTGTGTGTGTGTGTGTGTGTGAGAGAGAGAGAGAGAGAGCGCAGTTGAGGCTGTCCAGTCATGTTGGATATACAGAAAACTGCAGGAGGATTTGTCACGGGCACTGCAGCTTTGCCCCTGGGAACGATAAACTTGACTTTCACAGTAAGAAGCCGTGGTTATTCAATCTGAAAAGTCGTCAACACAAAACTCAGAAAACACATTTCTTTATTGACCTTGTTTTGTGCACAGGGTCATTGACGTCCTGAAACAACAAAAGGCCCCAATTTGTTTGTGTTTGGTAGAATTTATATTTTCTTCAGCTTGAATCAAAGATTGAGGATGAAATTCTAATCCATTGCACTTGAAATTCTGTGAAGGAGAAGAGGACAGATTGAGGGAAAGATGGCAGTGGTAGAAAGGGAAGGAAAATCTCACACTTGCTAAAGGATAGTGCCAATTTAAGGATTACCAGGGAAAGGACAAGGAGCACCGTCTCTGTCCGACTGCTCGGGGTTTTGAGTGATTAAGAGGAGAGTGCAGCAGATATGTGAAGGCGAGTGCACTAAAGGGTCATCTACTGACGACGCCGCGCAGGTGCTTGTACTTCAGAATATAATCACAATCCCTTTGTCAGGAAATAGAGATGGCCAAGAAACCGCCAGTGAGGTGAAGGTCAGAAGGACAGAATTTCAGGCATGGGCTGATTTAACATAAGCGAGGCTTTGCAACCATGGAGACTGCACAATTGGAATGTGAAAGAAATGAAGGCCCTGTACTTATCTACTGGGACCAGCTCACGCCCTAAATGATAGGCACAAAGAGAGGGCCAGTAAAAAGACTGACGAGCCAGTAAAAACTTTATGGATATTGTTGCAGTGGCCCACGGGGATTTGTCCCAATCGTCTGGATGGCCACTCCGAGGGTTGATAGGCTTGAAGAGATGACGTGTGGGTTACAGAGCCAATAGGTCAGTGTTGTTTTATCCCGTATGCTCGTGTCCGCGATAGTTAATCCCAACTGCTTCGTTTGCAAGCAGCCGTATTCGATAGCCTTATATCACATGCCCACAAACATTCGTCTCATTTTCTGGTTCGATGTTAGATGTTGGAGCATGGGAATTGTGGGTATCTTTGTCTGCAGCTGGTGGCCTGGCTCTGATGAATGATTTCATCCACAGCAGTAGTTTGCTGCATCACTATTTGCTCTGTATCCTGATATTTGTTTGTGTAACGTGCAAAGGTTCTTATGGCCATGAAGAAGTTTAATTGCTGGTCATGGGTGGGACTTAGTGCTCATGCACAGCAGCATTTAGTCAGGCTGAACTTTGCTTTTGCTGATCAACCACAAACAACCCAAAATTTGAACAAGATCGTTTTTGACAAACATGAGCTGTCTGCTCTCGGGGCTTCCACTTGAGCTACAGTATGCAGTGATGCTGATTTGTTTAGTCATTCCTGTCTATATTCATATGCACATGCAGATGTTCGTGAGTTTCCACAGCCTGCTGGACAAAGAAGCCATTTCCCAGTCAGAAAAAAAGCCCAGCCCCCTGACCAGATACTTTTGGCCACACACTGTAGCTCCTACAACAAACTTGAGTTACATTTGCTTCTATATTTGTGATTTTCTTTTTCTCATGTTACTTTTTCTGGAGTTTTGGCGAAGTTGCATCGAAATGCAACCCTCCTCACGCATGTCAAACCCAAAGTGTTCATGTTGACACCAACACAACCAAAGAAACGCACCCCATGGCCTGTCATGTCCTGTCAGACGAACAGAGAGAGACAGCCTCTCGCTCTGCTGAGTCCTATGACATTTACATACCACACTGCCTGGTAGTGCAGGAATCGCCCTGAGGCTGTACCAGGCCCTGAATTTAGGACAGGCACCTTTTTTTTTTATTTCTTTTTTTTCGACCGCCACTTCTGTTGTCACTAACTCACCGGGACCCGCTCACGCTTGACAAAAAAAGAACCTCAAACATGTACCTCGCTCCACTGCCGCCAAAACGGGCTGCTGGCTCGCGGATGGGAGACACAAAGCGTGAAAGAAAAAATATTCTATCTCCTCTCTCTCTCTCTCTCTCTCTCTCTCTCTTTCCCAAACCGAGCACATTCTTTCTTTCAAGGCATCTCTATCCATCACCTGCTCTTTTGTTTCCACTAATCTGCCCTTTTTTGACTTTTGAATATTTCCTCCCTGATGTCCCTGTAGCCCCCCCCACCTCCCTCTTCCCCTCACCTCCCTCCCTCCCTCTATCCCGTTATCTGCCTATGTCTCAGCTGATCGGCCAATGACTCCCTATCGGCAAATTCATGAGATTGATCCTTTTTTACACGGGTGGGTGGATTTGCCCCCTCTCCTCTCTGCTCTCTTTTCCCCGATACACAGCTCCGACATGCACAGCACGCTATGTGGCACCCACGGCCCTGCCCTGTAAGACTCCGAAGCCCCTATCACTTAACATGCACTGGGCTCAACTCCCAGGAGGAGAGGGAGGGAGAGAGAGGGAAGCTGTGGGAGAGCAGTGGGAGAAGGAGAAGAAAGCAGAGTAGCATCTGAGTGGAATACTAATAAAGATCAGCACTCGAGAAAAAAGGGAGCGGGGGGGGGAAGACGGTGGCAGCATTCCGGTGCCACAAAATTACCACTTAATTTGTTTCAATACGGTAGCATCTCCGTTTTCTACTCTCCACGTGTTTAGCGTGCGTGAACGTGTGCGTCACGTTTATGTGAATATGTGTACGACTGTGTGTAAAGTGTGCCGACAGGCATGAGAAAGATACAGAGTTATAGAACTGTCCACTTAAGATATTCAAATGCCTGCGAGGGCTTCGGGGCCTCCATTCTTTCTCCTTTCTTTTCTTTAATGTCTGCGTGCATGTGAATGTGCGTTCACACCAATATGTGTGTGTGTGTGTGTGTGTGTGTGTGTGTGTGTGTGTGTGTGTGTGTGTGAGAGAGAGAGCGAGAGGCTACTGTGTGCAGAAAGAGGGAGCGAGTGAGACGTTGCATTAGCATGATTAAAAGGACAGTAACAAATGAATGCTGTCTCCGAGAAGCCATGTGACTATCACAACAGGATATAGGCCAGATATATCAAGACACACACACACACACACACTCTCTCTCTGATGACTTGACGTTCCTTCTTTAAAAGAGATGGAGAAGCAGGGAATTGGCAATGAGGAATAACACTGAGCAACACACACACACACACAACTATAAAACATCTTATATATATGATTTCCCTTATATGCATATGCTGTGTATAGTATTTTAAGAGGCTGGGTGTGACTGCACGAGTTGTGTTCAGATGCATCAAATATTAATGGGCACACGGTCACTGGTTGAAGCCTCATTATCACAATTTCTTCTGGGGGAAGAATACAGAATAGAGAGTTTCTTTCATTGCTACAACTGCTGAGTTGCAGGCAAAGGCGGCCTCTAAAAATAGCCTCAAGGTTTTTTCGTGTGCCGTAAACCCGTTTGCATCTCCTCCTCACGCTGGAAGGGAGGAAGTGGAAGAAGTGTATTTTTACACAGGTTTGGCTTATTATTATTCAGCCATTATTCACTATATGGACTATTTCTCTTCATTACAGCTTTTAATCATTTAGCCCAAAATTGCTTGCCTGGTGCTGGAGAGTTCATTGGCTCGGCTTGCAGTAATACCCATCTTGAATGGATAAAGTCATTAATTCCTGCCTATCACTATTATTGGCTAATGCTTACACATGGCTCTGCAATAAACCTTACGCCGGCCAAGTGTACTCTTTTCCAATTCCACTCAGAAAAAAGGAAGAAGCAATAACCTTGTTCATGTTAGCATAGTGGAAAGAGCATGTTTCTATCTTTGCCCATGGCAGCCTTCAACTGGCATTCATTAATATTAGAGGCAGAGGAAGAGAGAGCGAGTGCGAAAAAAAGATTCCGTGGTACATTAGCGGCTAGATTTATTGACGTCTTTGCGCCGCGAATGTGGCAGGTGCTCTTAGGCTACTTGTGAACAGCGCAGCTCCCCTCGACTCCTGCCTCGAGAGGGAAGTTTGGAGATTCAGCACGCACGCACATGCACAAACGCTGCGTTCTGTCAAGGTTGCTGAGATGTTGCAGGAACTTTATGAATGTTCTCTGTCTTGTCAGGGCACAGTTTGCAGCCTCTCGCTGACAGCAGGCACGGAATGATGGAGGGCTCGAGCTGCGCGGCGTTGCCAACGGCTGAAAATCACCTGCTAGACCCGTGGCCAGACCTTGAGAAAAGACTTCGAAACACTTTTGCAGTCCTGAAGTCATATTTTAAATCTTTTCCAATCATAATGGTCATCCGTGAACAGCTGCTGTGAGACTGAGGTTTAAACACAAGGACAAAGAGGAATCAACAAGCCACCTGAGCAACACGACCTTAAAAGAAACACTGCACCATTAATATGATATGAATCACGAAGCCTCTCTTTGGCTGCCTGTCTCTCGTAATCCGACTCTTCATCACGTCTACAGGCCCATAAACAGACTGTGCACCTCCTTTTTTAGACCCAAATACATACAACAAAAACAATGTTACATCTCTGTTGTGTGCAGCACGCTTTATGACACACTTGTGGTTTTGTATGGTGTCACTATATGAATCCGTCCTGCTCAAATTACAAGAGCAGGCATTAAATATGAGATTGTTGCCGGCAGACGAATGTAATGTACTGTATACAGTGCAGGTTCCATAATAGTCTCGGGTTTCTTACATGGGAGCACCGCAATATTCATTTCTTGGCCCTTCCCCGAGCCACAATCAAACCTTTCACCCCAGCTCATATGTCTCTCGCAGGCCTGTGGCGAACAGCGGGCTCCATCAGTCACTGGACTGGGGAAATGATGTATGGAACGACGCATCGGTTCGATACCATTTAATTGTATTAGGCCTAAAGTATGAGATTAGTCTTAGAATCTGTCCAGAAGAAACGGGGATGCTATGTGAGCGCCGGCGGTAGTGTATTAAATTGATGTGAAACCGACACAGTCGGGAGGGGGAAAAGCCGACTCTGGTCTCAGGAGATAATGACAGCCTGGTTTGTTTCTGCAGGTCAGCCTGACCATTGCAGGGCTCGGAAAGGTGTAGACATTGATGTGTCCAAACAATTTACCCCCACCCACCCGTCACTAAATATTCCATGCAACTTGATTTCCATCCCCGTACCTCGCTTAAAGCTGACCAAGCTCTGAGACAACTTGTCTGGTATGATGGTTCTGAAATAAATTAGAAAAGGGAAGGGGAGAATAAATCACATTTTCATTGGATTTGGTAGTGAGGGATCCTAGGCAAGAATCAAAGGAATGAGCTTAGGCTATGAAACACCATCTATTCCTGGATTGTGTTTGTCCTATATTTTGTGGAGTTGCTCTGTCGCTGCATAGCATAAACAAACATGCTACAGTAAAAATAAAAAAGTGCCTATATGCAAGAAAAAAGGAAAGGAGGACGAGCCTTTCTTCCCAGTAAGCTCCACAGAGCCAAAGTACAATACTTAAGGATCCATGCAGTGCTACCTCATTTATCTGTTGCTTTATTTCTCCGCAATGCTTTATACAGAGCACATTGTGTCATCCTTTAAATTGCCTCAAACAAAGCTTTTCCCCCGTTTGTGTGTTGTGCACGAGTGGGAGTGCGGTGACATATGAACGTGCCAACCGGTCTTCAACGCCATGCACAGATTATGTAATTCAAACACAGAAGCATTCCGGGGCCCTTAATCTCCACCAATCGATTGGCGCTGTGGATATCATAGCGAGACAGGGAAGCCCACCAAATATTTAATGCATAACAAACATATCAGCCGCTAACAGCTGAGTATGGATTAGGCCATCTTCCTGAAAAGTGAGCGCATATTTACTGACACAAACAAGCTAGGGAGCATATTACCGAGGTACACATTTCTCAGTGCCAGCACATGAATTTTAAATTGGACTCTATGGAGGAGCCAAATGGCTGCGGCGGTGACATTTGTTGGAAAAGAGGGAAAGTAAACAATACTGTGTCATTTGAGGCTTCTGAGGTAAAGATGACCAGATTTAGAGGTTAATCCCAACCCTCAATAATGCTAATCTTGACTATTAGGGCTTGAAAGGCAAAACAAATGTGTTCCTTAAGACTAATATTTATTTTACCAGCATGCAGTAAATCTTTTGCCATCTGTGCGACGGCATTTCTCCCCATGTCGGCGTTTGTTTCCTTCTTTTTCTTGTACTTTTCCTCCTTTACTATTTGAGGACATTTTGATAGAAGAGCACCCGCCACTGGTAAACAGGAAAAACAAATGGGCTCTGAGCTCATGGATGTTGATGGGTATTGTTTTTTATTGATTTCCATTGGCTGAGGAGCCGGTGACAGGGAGTCTCCACTCATCAGGACAGGTTATCGATTGACTGAGGAGGAGCAGCAGCAGGGGGTGCATGCGGGGTCGAGCGTGCAAGGGGGGGGGGGGGGCTAAGAGTTGGAATGCGGCCGGTTGGAAAGTGTAACGCACAGCCGTGATCTTTGACACCAGTAATTAACGTGTGAAATGTGGTCGGTTTCTCCTCAGAATGGAAAAGAGCTGCAGCAAAGTCAACATTGTGCTTGTATAAAGAAATGGTCTCACATCCACGAGCTCTTACAGGATGCACGTATCCTGCAGAAGTCGATCTACCGCACCGGCTGCTACGTCAGGTGGACGGTCACACTTTCTGCTCCGGTGCCCGTCATCACTCATGAATAAAATACAGCCTTTGATGCAGTACCTATACTCGGTCACGAGCAGTGCGTATAATAGCTTTAGTTTTTATAGAACTCCATAAATAAATCCATACACCGGTGTCCCTCGAAATAACCATCACTATGTTGTAGACGTCCGCACATAGAGGACACTGGTACACTCAGAGGTAGGTGAGACAGATGACATTTTGAACCCCCGCAAGGACTGAATCATTACAAGCACCTCCCCACTTGAAGTGTGGCGGGATCAGCAATATTTCACACTGACAGAAGGACCTGACAGCAGGCGTCCACACACAAGCCCGACTCCTCTTCTCCCTCTATCTCGCCACCCCCACCCCCCCCCCACCCTTATATTTTGGTAGTTGCCAGATTGGATCAAAAAGAACAGGGAATTCAAAGGTACTCTTTGACACTATCACAAACTTTTCCACTTCACACGCACTCACACACACAAAGAGGACGCGAGTGTGTGATTAGAAACTCCACAGATTGTCCCGACATTCGTCTTCATGTTTCTAATCAGCGGCAGAATGTAAATGTGTCTTTGGCTCCAGCTGGAGTGATAGGACCAGAATCAGTATGTGTCTGCTCAACACCAGCGTGTTTAGAATGCCCGCTGAGTGCCCCTCTATCTATCTCCCTCTCTACTCTTCTTTCTTCTCCCCTGACTTGGTTGCTGATGTATGGGTAGAAGGCGCAACATTAGGGCTCCGGTTCAGCTGATTGAACCCATTAGCTGAAGACTCTTGCTTTCATCCCGGCACCCATTTGATAATGCCTTATCGCCCCAACAGCTCGCTTGTACAGCCCCTCGCATCCCACAAAGAAGATGAGCTCATTTGCCCTGAACACTCAGCTGTTAATGCATTTCAGTCCGTGCTGTATTTATTTTTATTTGGGCCAAAGCCTTTCTTCTACTTCAGGACCCTTGAATAGTGCATCGTTCTTTGCTGCGAGCGCTTTTTACGAGAGACACAAGGAGCCTTGGAAGTTTACACTTGACTCTGGGGCAAGTCTCCCACCACCCGCCTGACACCCTGCAACCCCCCCCCCTCCATGACTCTCGCTGCTTTCTTGCACCACAGAAATTAAATGAGTTGGAAATAACGTCTCTGTCTTTGGCAGCGTGTATGTACATTGTAATTCTCCAAACTATCGAGGCGTATTAGCTTTGGAAGCCACTGACATGGAAGGATGTTTGCTGACAGAGATCACACTAAATCACTTAGGAGGAGGAGACCCTTTTTTTGTCTCCCATGCCAAGAAGAGGACACCTTCACTTGGGTGGCCTAGACTGCCCCTTGAATTAAGTCTTCCCAGGCTGGATGGTATAAAACCTATGACAGACTAATTTGCGGTTGTGTCTCACTGAGCTGATCATGTCATATCAACTGGCAAGAACTGGCAAGGCTCCTCAAGAATTAGTTGCCCAAAAAGTTAACAAATAACAAATTTCTTTAATTTCTATTGGTGTTAAAATGTCATTTAAAAAATTTGCCAAGACTTCAAATCAACCTTATTCTTCAGACGTACTTGAGATTAAGCATTTGAATCATTCTACACTCTCCACCAACATGATTCCACTATCAGCAACCATGAGCGGTGACTAATACCATTTGCTGGGATCAATTAGGCTGATTGGCTTAGGCTCTGTCTTGGCCGGCCCAGGGGGTTGGCAGTTGCAGACAAGTTGTCCAATTAAGTGAGCACAAGCATTTGCCAATAATGGCTGAATAATGGGCCTTAAGGGGAGCGTGATTCATCTCGAATGTTAGGCACCGGGGAAGCATCCATTGAGTGTGTAAAAAACATAGATTTCTCTTTTCAGATCACAATCAATATCACCCCCATGGATTTGACAATGGCCTTGATGAAGGATTAGACTGTAAAGATGTTGGTATCCTGGGCTGAAGCCAATAGTTATTTTCAGACCCGCTACCCCGCGTGCACAAGTCAACAAATGTCAACATCTGCTCTTCGGAGAAGGAGGACACATTTAGCATTTTTTTACTTTGAGTGACAGATGCTTGGCATATTTAGCCGTCGCATGCTACATTTGACTACCTGCAAATGTAATGCCTTGTTATTAAATTAGTGATTTGTGTGATTTACATGTAAAGAGCAATAGCTGGTCCCTGTTTCCAAAATGGGAAAATAATTGTTGTTCCAACCAACTGTTTCTGCCAGTGACCCAAAACTGCCTCAACGTTATGCATGTATGTACTTCAAACTTGCTCAAAAGGAAAATTACTTTCTTTTCTATTTCTCCCTCAAACTTCACATTTCTGACTCCAGAACAATAGTCAATAAGTAGTTGAAAGGCTCTAATTTCTCCTGACATCACATCCAGTGCCTCATTCCCCGCCCCTCCCTTTCGCTCTCTGTATCTCTTTTGTTGACGTGCCTAATACTGTCTAATCGCATGTGAGTAGCTGTAATTTAATGCTTCGGGTGTGGCGTGTGACATTCGCGTGATTAATCTCTCCCTGTCGAACGCCGGTTAGTGCCGCCACCAGATCGTGGGCCCCCGGAGTGGGAGATGCCACAGTGTGGACAAAAAGAAAGTTATGGGAGAGATAGACAGAGATGTGCTGGGTGCATTTTCTTGTCCCTCCTCTATTTTGGCACTTGGCTGAAGTAGTACCACGCATTCACTTCACTCAACCACTTGCCTCTCTCTGCAAATGTAAATTGCTACCTCTGATTCTGCCGTCTATCTCTATTCAAATCTCAGTCTGCTTCGAGTCCCTCTGTGTGCATTGGCAAAGGGGACGCTACGTTTCTGTCCTTTGGGGTCAGCAACAAAGCGGACAGCGTTAACACGGTAATGCACACCTGCACATTTGTGTGAGCTTGGCCCCTCGTCGATACTAAAGCTGTCAATCACGATGGCCTGGGAAATGTGAGCTTTCAGTACAGCAACAGGCTGGTAATAACACAAATCCTCTGTGCAGCTGAAGACCACCCCCCCTCCCCCCCTCTCTCCACTATCTCCTTCTCCCCTCCATCCATCGCTCGCCATCCTCTCTACCTTCGCCTCGACCAGACAGTCTGTCCCGTCTCCTTGTTTATCCTCCTTTGGAACATTCTATAATCCCTCTTTCACAAGAGGGTACTTGTTTCTTTATGTACCTACTATATTGGTTGCCAGCAGATAATTGTTTAGAAGACACATTGTCGTTTTAGTGAAGATTTAAAACTCAGGGCACGTGGCGAGTGAGGCGAGCCGGTGACATATGCAGCCTGAATCTCATTAAATATATTTGAACGTCAGGGCTGCATGAGATTTTGCTGACCATAATGCCATGCAGTGACCAGTGGGTCATGATGGGAGAAAAAGCAATTTGCTGCGGCAGGGCTCAATGGCCTCGTGAATCAAGCCAATATGGACAAGGCGAGAGCAGTTAAGAGACCAGTCCACGATGCCTGGAGATTTCACTTATTGCTGTTCTGCTGTTGTCTCAGTGTCGTCGACAAACAGGTCCTACTCAACAGGTTTTTGGTGGTTTGCAAGGAAACGTTATTGATAGAGACAATCTGTAAATGTTAACAGAGGACATATGACACAGCAGGAGGATGCACTGGCTTGTTTGCCTCCAAACAACAACCTGTTGGCTACGGGCTGTCAACAAGACCTGAGTTAAAACACCTGTCATACCCCCACTGCCAATGCCTTCCTGGTAGGTAGCGGTGCTGCTCAAGCTGCTAATGATAATGATGGCAATCAAAACATTGGCACTAATGCTGTTAATAGTGATGATGGCGCTAATGAGGACACTACCTGGGAGGCTGTTTGCTTAAGCTGTTTTCCTGGCTTCCCCTGTGGGACCAGAGAAAGAGGGCCTGATATCCAGTTGCAGCAGTCCCCCGGTGGTCTCTTGGACGTCCTGAAAGGCCCTCAACTACGCCGGCTAACCGCTAATACGCGCCGCTAATTACAAACAGGGGAAATGAGGTAACACCAGGAGTGTCACACGGGGCCTGGATATACACCCCTGACTATGTTCCCGCCCCTGAACTGCTTCCTCCCCGGAGGTTCACAGCAACTTTCTAAACAGCAATTTTTCAAGTTTTCTTACTGTTGTTAGGGGTTTTTTTTATTTGAAAACACACAAAGGCTGAGGAAGTAGGAAGGAAATAGGCATGTTGTTATTCTCTCTAGTGCTCAGTTTATCTGTGTGGCAATTAAAACCGGAATTATTAGTTTGCAAAATGTCTGCTTAAATCATCGATGTGCCAATGGAGAGGCGAAAAGCAAAAAAGAGACAGAAAAGAGCTCTGAGGCTTGTCTATGTTGATAAAAGCTATTTATACTCTGTATTTTCTATCTCCTAACAAAAGTGTGAGGGAGGAAAGGGGGTGGGAGATTACATTGTAGTGGGACCACCTTTGTAATGCTAAATCCCATTCCTAATCTGCCAGTATTGATTGGCCATCACAAGCATCCATTTACAAAACAGAGGATTGTGTGGGAATCCGGGATATGAGAGAGAGAGAGAGAGAGGAGGGAGGGTGTACAAGGCAATACAAGGCACTCCCAAATGGCTAACACTGGATCAAACCAAAGCCAGCTTCACTGAGCCTGTGCAGAGAGAAAATAGAAAACTGAGGATAATGCCGCTCTCCTACTCTCATGTACTGTTTCCACCGCCACAAGCATAAGGGAGAGCATAATCACCAGAGCAAGACAGACCTAACAAAAAAGAGAGAAAAGGGTAGAAATGAGCCCTCCTGCCTCCATTTTGGCGCGAATATCTGGCAGTTGCCCTTTAAGAGTGAGTGTCTGCAGGGTCCAATTGGAGACAGGAGCCCAAAATCCCCTGTTTGGTCATTAAAAGCGGTTTCTAGAATGGCATCCATCTGCTGCTCCCTCATTACTGCTGTGAGTGATGGTGGTAATGCTCCTAAATACGGCGCTGGCAAATTGTCACCGTGACCCTTGACTCAGGAAGTGGACACAAGCCGGCTAATGATGCCAGAGTGTGGACAGAAGTGAGCTGTGGGTTCCCGACTTGCGATGCAGGTGGTGCGCGCGGTCGCATCATTAAGCCCGAGCGACTCGTCCTCGCCGCGGCGCGCCTCGGCCACGGGTTGTTTGCGCTCCCGGGTCAATTGTGCCGACACCTGACATCAACATGAAAGGGGGCCGCTAACGTGCAGGCACGGGATTTGCTCATCGCAGTCGAAACGTCAATCAATGCTGTCTGGTTCCCACTCCCCCCACTCCCCCCACCCATCCCCCGGACCTGATTCTTTTCTCCACTGCCTCTGACAGATGGAAAACTCTCAATGTGTGAAATGAGTAATAAAGCGTTGCTAAAGAGCTAAGCTGTGACTCAGCAAACGGCACATTCACAGCACAAAAGCCTTTTTCCACGGCAGCCATTTTGATTTCACATCCGCGATGTGAAGTTGAGGCCGGCGTATCTGCTCCCCCGACAGAATCAAAATCTCTCCACTGCTCCGAGTTTCTTTTTTTCTCAGCTCTCCTCTAAATCAGCAGCACCCCCCACCCCCACCCCTCCTGCCTCCGCTCTCCACCCAGAGCTGCAGTGTTCACTCCCATTAATTACCTGCTTACAGAGGCTCTACATCAGTCCTGCCAAGACACCAGCAGAAATAGAGCGCCAGAGAGAGTCACCCATGTTTTTTGGGGCTTGTGCAGAATAACTTACCACCACAGGGACACACACACACACACACATTTTCAACCGCTCCTCGTTGTTTGCTTTCGCACTCACAAGCGGCGCTGACAACAAACAACTTCATATGCATGCAGCTATGAATCTGAATATGCAAATAGATACAGTAAAATCTAAAACAACACAAACAGACTCGTGCATGTGCGCACACACGGATAATACTCCTAAGGTGTGAGGTACCCTGAGTGTTTACCTGGAAGAGAAAGGAGAAATATACAGTACACTAAGGACTAATGAGCTCATCATCTGCAGCCCAATCCCCCAAGCATATAACTCACAAACACATTCACACAAACACCACACAAACATCCAAACCCCCTCCTCCTCCTCCGTCTCCGCCGTCTCTGTTGCTTCCCTTCTTCCGCCGCCTGTTTCGTCACTTTTGCAATTCCTCCTTGTGCGTCTTACTTCTCCTCCTTCTCTCCTCTCCTTCCTGTTTTTTTTGTATCATTTTTTTATCTGTCTCTCTCTCCCGGAGGCATATCCCAGGGAGCCTGACTGACCCAGCGGCTGTTTGTTTGGAGTGCAGTTGATAGGGCACACGGGTACCTCAGGGGCCAGCGCGATGGAGGACGAGACAGAGGCGCGCAAGGTGACTGGGAGGAAGAAAAGCGGGGTTGTGCGCACGCTTGGTCGTGGACGTCAGAGGGCGAAGTGGAGTGTGTTGTGACTCTTTAACTGAAGCTTGGGTGACACCGGTGCAGGTGAAACCCTCAGTTGTTGCCATATTCTACCCTGGAGCTGAAGTTTCTCAACCCCTCAGCCAAGGTCACCTGCAGTTCACCACTATAAGAAATGTACTGGCAGATAGCATGTGGGTTTAATGCTACAGGCTGCAATGTGGTTTAAATCCTCCATCAGGATCCACACATTTCATAATAATATATGAAATATTGATAGAAATGGGATATGGAACATTTTCAGGAAATTCGAATGAAAATGTGTTTACTGGGTTAAATAACTGAACATATTGTCAGTGGTGGACACATTTACATCATATCAGTTTATAAACATACAGCCCAACCTTAATGCAGGTCAGGGGTCACAAGACACTGATAGAGGGCTGTCGCAAAGTGATTTCCATAAATGTAATAAAATGGAAATAGCTTATTTTAGCCTTAACGGTTAAAAATGGTGTTTCAATTTAGATTTTCTTCATCCCCACATGACCCCCATGACAAATTAGCAGTAGTCTCAGCAGGACAATGTTTGCAAACTTAAGCTCAAATAAATAACCTACGTTCGCTTCAACCAACTCTGAAGATAACAGGAGCTGCAAGTTTCTTTATTATGAGGGTCAGAGGCTTAACATTTCGGGATCCCCTGATATAGGAAGTTGTTTGGTAACTTTAAAATGGCTGAATATCCTTGGAAATTCTCCCCCATGTGAGAGACGAGTAAACAAATCAAGTCTTAGCAAGAAGCGAACGGCGTGCACACGCACGGCTCCGTGTCTGACAGGCGAGCATCAACCAGCAGGCTGCGTTTTAAAAGCTTTTATTTGTTCCCAAAGTTGCACACAACCGCCCGAGCAGTGATTGACAAACAGCAAAACTCTGTTGGACACGGTGATTTGTCATGTTGCTACGGAAACACACACACACACACACAAATGCACACTTGTTCCACATGACGCCTACACAATAAAAGGGACACTCTAATCCCATAAAAGGTGTCTTTGTGGTATATGAGGATGCTGCACTGCGGTCCGCTTCACTTTGCTGGTAATTATCAGCGTCTGCCGGGGGAGACGGAGACACTGATGCTCCATTACAAAGTGCGGGAGAAAGAGTGAGGACACGGAGGAGAGGAGAACAGACTGGGACCAAAGTCGGAAATGAAGGGATATCATTATGAGCAAAAGAGGGAGAGGAGTTTTGAGGAAGAGAAGGTGCACTCGATGGCTATTTGTATGAGAAAGAGACCCTTCAGAAACTAATCCAGCTCCATCCCGCGAGGCCACTGCCTGTCAGCGACGACCAATTGGCGACCGCGGAATGAACCAAACCCAGTTCTGAGGGAAAAAATGTAGTAGACTCTCCAATTCAATTTCATTATTCCACCTTTAATTACTTGCCCAATTTGGGGGCTATAGCATGCCTTGATTAAAATGGACACTATTTAATAACCCCGGCCCCCTCAAAGAGGAACACACCTTGAAGATGGAATAATTAAAGCGGCGGTGAGATAAGATTCATATCGTCCCCCTCTCTTACTCACTCCCCGCAAATTGGATGTGCTTTAACAGGAGAGGGGAGCGCGGGGGGGAGTAAACGGTACTGGGTGAGGAAAAAAAATGGATTTGAGGGGAATAAGTGTGAAGGAATGTGATTCGTGGAAATGTGGAGAATGCACCGATTTGACCGATTTGAGGTGTAAAAGTTTAACGCCGCCACACGGAGAAGTGCTCCCTGTGTTGTGAAGGGTAAACAGGCAGGAGAATGTGGGTGGGTGAGCCAGGTTGACTTTGCATGTGTCCAGTGGTGCACCCCCGGGGAAGGCTATTTAAAGAGAGGGACGGACGGCGCTCTCCCTCTTTACTCTCCTACCAAGAAATGAGGGGAGAGAAGTGGAGCAGGACGTTTTCAGTGTCCTCCACGAAAACACACACACACATATGAGCTCATGAGGAATGTGCATCTGCAGCTCTCGTTGGCCTTTTAAGGGGCGCTTTGCGTTGGGAGGGAACCAACCGGACATGTTCGCACCTCTGCTTGATCATACCCAGCGGGCCCAAGGTTATGAGCCGAAGCGCTAACAAATGTGCGAGTTGTACTTTCTGTCACTGCTTTATAGGGCTGGTTTTTAACAAGAGTACTGAACCCATACCAAACCAGACGAATAGATTCACAGAATTCCAGCGCAGGGGGCTAAAGTGTTGTGCTACGTCTCCTGTGTGTGTGTGTGTGTGTGTGTGTGTGTGTGTGTGTGTGTGTGTGTGTGTGTGTGTGTGTGTGTGTGTGTGTGTGTGTGTGTGTGTGTGTGTGTGTGTGTGTGTGTGTGTGTGTGTGTGTGTGTGCGTGCGTGTGCGTGCATGCCACTGTAACAGCCACTAACCTGCGCGCCCTCGTGGCCTCACCTTGTGTGAGCGCCATGGCTCATTAAGCTGGCAGGGATGATAGGGCCTGACATGTATTTACCGTACCCACGCATTCGCACCCAAATGGCCCACTTTGGCCAACAGCATCCCCTCCAGCCATTTTACGACTCTCACTCTTTGACTCCTTTCACTTCCATTACACCCCCACCCCCCCACCCCCCGTGTCTCCTTTTCATCCCTCGGTGCTTCCTTCCTGGTCTGAACCGATTAGTGTCATACCTGGCTATGAGGTTGAAAACATGATGGGGGAGGTGCATGTTTCACTTCCCTGAAAACAGCCTTCATCTTATCTTATGGTCTTCACACATCGCACGTGTAATGTTAACGACCCAAGGAAGCACAGTGTCGAAATTTGGTGCAGTTTGAGTAAACAGGCAGCCCGGCGCTCTGGGACTCATCAACGTAAGTGATGTCGTCAATCATCAGAGACAACAGCACGTTCACAACAACTGATTCTCCAGTTCTGGGTTCGATCTTCCCTGAACTTTGAATAAACAGGCGAACAGCTGTTTGTGCAGAGGTCGGTCTGTACTTCAGTCAATTGCTGCAGGTCATTTTTTCAGTTTCAGAAAGCAAAGCCGCAGCCACAGGCCAAACATGGAGCCCATTCCAAGCGGGCAGGTGCAGAACACGGAACTGCATTAGAAAGATATTAAATGTCCAAGTTTGTTAAGTAATTACCGTGACGTGGCAGTCCTCAGTAATTAAATGAACACACTCCACCGCTGCTGTATCCAGTGCAGCTTCACAACACCTCATCACATCACTCGTCGAGTCGCGAGGCTCACATTTGCGGATGTGTCTGCGTGTCAAAGGCTTGTATTCAACACTTCAGTCTGTGCAAAAAAATAAAAGTGGTTTTAACATTTGCTGAGACCTTGCGGATGAGACTGTCGAGAGCGAGCAGAATGCAGCCTTCAGTTGAGAATCCAGAGTCAAGGGTCCTTGAAAGCGGCGAGGCGCCTGTGTCCATATTTTTAAACGACATACTTGTTCTGTTTTTGATTTACAGACAAATTATAGAATCACAGAACCAAATTATCCACCTTCAGCTGCGTGTTCCGCTCAAGTACAATTGCATTTTAACCTAACATTCATCTGTGGGTTTGTGTGCAGTATAAAGGAAGATTAATTCAAATTTCATACGTGGTATTTAGCCTGCTTAGACATTTTTTAAAAGGCCTGTCAGAGTTCTTTTAGAAGATGATCAAAATGAATGAAGCAGGGGGAGAGACTAATGTGGAGAGATGGCTGGAGCGAGCGGGGGGGGGGGGACACAGCAGGCAACCCTGGGCTCAAGCAGATCAGCGCTGTCTAGGTCAGCACATCTGAAGTTAAAGTCAATCCTAAATGGGTCTTCAAACGCCCTCAAATAAAGCCGACAGACAGCGCTGACCTTTACAAACTACTGTCTGCGATGAGGAGAAGTGGGAAAGAGACGGAGCGCCTGAAAACCGCCGCGGCTCCAGCTCCCTCTAATTTACTAACTTTTCAACTCTTTTTTTCGGAGTTTAGCAAAAACTCGAGGGAGGCAAAATGAAAAGAGGAGTAGGTTCTGTTTTGACTCCCCCAACCCATCACACTTCCAATGTTTGCAATGTGTTTCGAATCTAGGTTGCTGCGAGTGTGGAAGTGGGAGAGCGGGGTGTTATTCGGAGCTCACAGGGTTTTTTTTGTGTGTGTTTTTTTTTCTCCCTTCCCTCTGCTCTGCGCAATTAAATTTAATGACACGAGCGCTTGTCTAAATTGTTTGAAGTGATTTAGATTCGCACTGGCGAAGTAAAATCGAGTGAGGGCCAAGGTCGGAGGCCCGAGATGTCATATTTCTCCTCACGTTACATAATTTAATGACCCAGAGCGTCCGTTCATCCCAAAGAGTCTCTGAATCATTTGAGATTTGAGAGAGACGAGGAAAAGGGAGGAATGGCGATGATTGCACGAAAGAAAGAAATGCTTTGGAATGTTTTTCGTCTGTGCTCCGCTGCGAGAGTCCATCATTCGTGCCTGTAATTGGATGGTGAAGAAGATATTTTTGGCCGCTCAGACCAATGGTTTGGCTTAAAATACGCCAGAATCATTTCTTACGTGTCAAAAATACTCCCTCCTCATTGGGATGAGAAGTAAGTCGTTGCTTTGCTATAACCTCATCTTATCTCCCGGGTTTAACGAGGATGTTACGAGGAGTGTTTTCTCGAGACGGAGACGGACGCTCGGCCGCTCTTCATAAATCTCGCCCGAGCGGGCGGTGCATGAGTTATTTGTTTATGCGTGACATGTCTTGGCTGAGGAAATGCGTGTCAAGCGAGCAGGTGGGGCGGTCATCAATGGAGACAATTAAACACCTCGGAGGCACTCAGCCAAATCTTCCCTCTGTCCCTTGTTCCTGTGTGTGTACCCTTCCTCACTCCCCCCCCTCCCCGCTCTTCCTCTCCGCCCGTCTCTGACAGATGATAATTCAGTGGGAGCACGGGGTCACGGCCTGACAGGGAAGGGCATCATCAGCTGTGATAACCATCGCCGGACACAGACGGTCAACAACAAGTTGGCAGCCGAAAACAACAACAGACGTGGAAAGAACTTTTCAAAGGCACGCACACACACAGGCTCCCCCGGGGGGGGTTTTAGTCCCAACCTCAAACACCACAGAGATCTTTGGAGTGCGTGTGCGTGTGCATTAACGCTGAATCGGCGCTTTACAGATGAAGGGTGGCACGGGTACACGCTGTGATCCGGGCCGAGGGACACTGCTTACTCATCCTAACTCGACTCCCTCGTGCACAGCGAGACCCAGAGACACACAATGCGCGGCGAGAGACAACAAAAGCGTATCCCTGCCCGGTCGCCGTCGAGGTCAAAGGGGTTCTCAGTTTCCCCGGCATCGTCTCAAATGCTCGCTAATTACAGGGAGTTGATGGGTATTATTGTAGCCTCTCTAATTGCTGGAAGATTCTAGAAGGACAAAAAAAAAGAAAAATTACTTGTGTCACTTGCACAACCTCAAAGGAGGGATTATAGTCCCAAACTGGAGTGGGGTTGGGGGGTGGGGGGGGTGTCACGCATGGGGATCGACTGTCAGCGCAGCTAATTATCCCTGTTGAAAAGAGCAAAGCTTCATTTCCCGGACTTACGTCGAGGGGAATCATTTGTGGCGACCTCATCCCTGACTTCACGAAAAGAAACATTACATTCAAACCCCCCCCCCCCACCACCACCACCACACCGACCCTCCCACGCTCTTCTGCAACCCCCCCACCACCCCACCCCCTCCATTCTTTCCAACTGTCTTCAGCCTGCCTCTCGTTTTGACGCCTAATTCCAGTGTTTTCATTACAGAGGCACAAGCTTAATTCTAATGCATAATAGCGCATTACAAGGGGTATCAGGCGGCAGCGGCCCACACGCGTCACACTGTCACGTGGGATAAACCATGTAAGCTCCAGCAACCCCACCGGTTCCAGTCGAGTGCGAGCGGTCCACAACGGTTTTCACGTATTAGCACATCTTTAATGACACTGACACGTCTTTCCTGCAGCGTGTACCAAGTTTGGAGTGAATGCAACACACCAAGGTCAAAGCCGGGGCACTCGCATGATCGATGCTAACGCGATTAGTGACACACTAGCGCTCAACCAGAGGCTACGCAGGCGCTCGTGGAGGTGCTGGTTACGGGCTCCCTTTCCCGTCACACAGAGCTGCATGTGAACCCAGGAGCAGACGTGTGTGCAGGTTAATGTGGAGCTGCCCATGGACCATAATCCATTTAAGACTGTAAACACAGAGGAGGGGGAAAACATTTACTGTCATGCAGCACTTGCCACAGCCTCTATATCATCTCCCTGTCAGCAGTGCGCGCGCACGCACACACACACACACACACACACACACACACACACTGCAGGCCTCCATGAAACCACTGCAGCTCCAGTCGTAGTGTTCCTCATATCCCCCTCAGGCTGCTACCTTCTAATCAACCACAATTACGAGACTCTCACTCTCTAATAAACAAGCTCATAAGAATGAATTTTTTTCACATTTTTCCACCGACCCCACAATTTAAACGCGTCACCTGGATTTTATGTCCCTGCAAATGTTGTGTTTCCAGCGGCGACTGATTACAGCAGCTTACAGTAAATGTCTTTCGACGAAGACGGCTCCGAAAACTCTTCTGGCCACAGAACGAATGAGGAAGACGAGTGGAAAGTGTCTGAGCTGCTGATTATGGGAGTAAAAAAAAAAGAAGAAGATGGAGGAGGGGGATTCAAATTGTTTTTTGCCTTCGTAAATTGAGTTTGGAAAAAATTCCCCCAGAACGGAAAATCTATTAATACAAATAAACTATAATAATGTAGCATCGTGATATAGTGTTTCCGCATCACGTCCACAGCTCCGACTGTTGTGTGTTAATCTGGCGGGCGCCGTGCGAGGTAAATAAGGGCAACGGCTTGGCAGAGAGCGGCGGCCAAGGTTAGAGACTTGTTTAAAAAAAAAACAAAGTTGACATTGACACACTCAGGTTGACAAAGCCTTTGGACTCGCTGCAGTGATTCAGTGGCTTTGTGTCCTGCTGCTCCTGTCGTGGCGTCCGGGTGACAGTGTAAGTCAATGTGATGCACAGTGCGTGGGTGGGAAGGGTTTAGATGTGACACCGGGAGAGAGAGAAATAGAGTGGGACGAAGTTTCTGTTGCACTCACACACTCTCTCCCCTTCCCCATTATGCAAACCCCCTCTTGTCACACTCCAGCGCTCTCAGACCTTAACTTCTATTATTAGAGGAGGGCTCTCCAGCTACCCGCTACTCCTTATGACTTTCATCTGCGGTGGCGGCGGCCACGGGCACTTGCCGCCAAAATCCGCCATCCTCCTCTCAAACAGGGAAGCACAATCAAACATTTGAGTTCCCTCTTTACTCCTGAAGGAGAAAACACATCACAAATGCATGTTTGTTTTTTTTTTGTCTATTCAGTCAGACGGAGACGACTTGAGGTCAATACAGCACAAATATCAGCCCCTCCGACAGCCGAGTTTGTCGGAAAATGTCCAGATCGATATTTTTCCTAGTAGGAGTTGCTGGAGCAGGGGTGGGGCAGGGGGGGTGGCTACATTTGTTCGACCTATCCACAAGGAAAAGAAGGAGAAGTGAATAATCAAGGATGAAGGGAGACATGGGGAAAAATCTAAACTATTTGCAGCTTGTTTTTCTGCAGGTTTTTGACGACGTCACTGGCAAAAGCTTGATAAATAGATATAATAGATAGTTGTGATAATAATGGGTTGTGGTTATGGCAGAAGGACCGAACCACAACAAGCTTGTAAAAGGAACCATGGTGTTATTTGATCAATGCATATTGTATCATATATTATACAATTTATTCAGCTGTCATATGCTTCTCTGATCAAACACACAGACACACAAACCTCAGCCAGACGCACAAGAAATAATAACCCCGAAACTTTCCTCCATAGCTGAATATCTCACGGCAGCATAACACTGCTACAAGACATCGTCAGAGTTATTAGTCTATTATTAGGTGCAGAGGCAGCTACCCCCCCTCCCTGCCTCCCTCCCTCCCCCGTTCCTGCCAACACAGCGCTGTCATCATAGATGACTGGCTTCTAATTGGAGAGAGAGGAGGCCATATCCGTGTTTCACACGCTGCGAACGGCCATCGAGTTGCGAGAATCAAATTTTCAATTAAATAAGCCCCAAAATGCCAGCAATAACATTTCTCAGGGAGGTGGCAGGCTGATTACTCCGTGAGTCACACTGAGGCTTCTGCATAAACAGATGATTACGACGAGACATCTGGGGGGAGGGAGAACAAAGACGGACCCTCTCTTCTCCGTCTCTCCGCGCCTTAAACAGTTGGCACCTACTTTTTTTTGTTGTTTTTAAATTTCTGCTCACACTGGTTAAAGAAAGGGGGGAAACAATAATATGCAAGCGCACGGACACACACACATACTCAGACACACACTCAGAGGCTCTCAGACACAAAGCTTCACGCACACACTGGGAAAGTGGAGAAAAGGGAAAGTGAGGCAGCTGTGAAAACAACACTGCTCGGTATCAGAAGAGTCTTGAGAGGAAATATGGTGCAATTTTTCTAACAGCTCTCGGCCTGTCAGGGTGAGTAAGGAGAGAACTGTCCGGTGGACCTTTACACTCCACACACACACACACAAACACACACATTGCACATGCACTCCCACATTCAAAACCCCGGTGTCACAGAGAGGGTGGTGGTCGATGCTTTTTGCCTAATTCGAAGCAACTGGTTGTGGATTCTTCCTGCTGCCTATTTTTTCAGGCGGAACCCATTAGTCCGTGGCCTCATTTTCACTACAACATAAGCAAGTGATTTCATGCTAGAAATAGTGGGGGGGACTTTGTATTTTTTGGCCTATTTCGGCCGCAGACATTGCGCAATTAACTCGTCGTGTTCAACAAGACACGTGTACGTTGGTCAAACATGTACAGTGTGTTCTGGTCCTGCTCTCTGTGAGAATCACAATTTAGCAATGTTAAAGAAAGTTAAAACTAATTCACAAATCTGCCACCAAATCTCCAAAATTACATGGGTTCTTCCCTGACCCATAACGCGTCCCTACACCAAGTTTTGTGGAAATCCGACTCGTAGTTTTTGTGTAATCTTTCTAACAAACAAACAAATGCAGATAACCTCCTTGGTTGAGGCAAAAATACAGATTTTATCCGTAGCATCTCCAGAGAATGTTTCATTTAAAGTGTGTCTGTGTGTGTGTGTGCGTGTGTTAGTGTGTGTGTGGGTGTGCATTTCATTAGGGGAAGTGCTCTCTGGATCTTAACTGTGCATTCTTTGTTCCTCGTTATTTTTTTGCCCCATTCACATCATCAGCACTTCAGATTAAACAGACACAATCTCCTGCCTGAGTACAAGGATACACACACACACACACACACACACGTACACAATTAATCAAAAGGAAAAGGGAAGAGTCTGCTCTGGTTGCGTAAACCTCGAGCAGAATACAATCGCGTCTGCACACTCCCACATTCGTCTCCGTCTGTGTCGCTCCATCCTCTCCTCCACCGTCACCTCTGCCAGAGGATAAACTCTGAGGCTCGCAGGCTTTCTGTCAAAGCCCGAAACCACAAAAAGGAGCTCGCTGTCTTTATTCTTCCCGTCTGCCGGCGAAAAAACATCTGTTTATTCCCAGAGACACTGTATACACTTTCACCTCTCTGCAGCCGGCTCTGACTCCCCCACACCCCCCACCCCTCCCTCGCTCGTTCCTCCTCGGACCTTTTTATCAACAAATTGCTTTGTCCTCGAGCAGAGTTCAGCCAAAGAACGCGGGTGTTGACAGCGCCGCTCTTTTTCAAGAAGAGATGAGGATTATGCCGCATGTATGCGCTGAGGTGGATTAAGACTTTGACGCTAATGAAAGGTCCTGACAGAGGAGCATTTTGGGGAATTGGTCAGCGAGTCCTAAGCCCGGATAATGCGCATAAGACCGAAATGAAATCACCAAACGCCGGGGTTAGAAATAATAATAATCATAATGATAAGGCCGAGGAGGGAGGGAGAAAAGCGCAAACAATCAAGAAATGTCTGGAAAGTGCAATTTTCACCCAGAAACCATCTGTTCTTGTGTATTTATAATCTGAGGTTGTTTCTGATTGAGATTAAACGTGGCTCAAGTCCCGAGAGTATTAAATTAATGAAGCCTCTATTGTTTTTTTAAAAATAAAGATGATTTGAATGGTGACTTAGTGGAAAGTTAAAGTGTGTGTGTGTGTGTGTGTGTGTGTGTGTGTGTGTGTGTGTGTGTAAAAATTATATATAAGTGCATATGTGTGTCTCAGTCTGCAATCACTCAGGGATTAAGACGATTTATGCTGCGCTGGTGTAAATCGACATTTACGTGGGAGGTGATTGAACCATCGTTCACCTCTTTCTTTCTTTGTCAGTAAAACTCAAACCTGTCACCTCGACTCTTTCATAAAATGTTTGTTCTTTATTTGAATTCTTGCCAAATTGTATATTTAGCGAATTGTATTCAGCTGAACCCACATTACCCACAATGCATTTCAACCACTGACATTTCATATGGAGAATCTGTTATGCTCCGCTGGTTGCAGCTGATGAAGCCTAACGTTGTAGTGAACTTGTAGTTTTCAGCCCCAGTTATCGACGCCTCAGGTGACACCACTTGAGTCAGTTTGTCAGATTCCACTCAGCTCCTTCTGGACTACAGTTTGGCTTATGTTGCATTTTTCAGTCTGAACCCATCTAGGCCTAAGAGAAGACTAACCAAACCTGTATAAGGTTTTTACAACGTGTAGTTATTTACCTTCCAAGACCCGTAGACAGACTTTGTTGGGTGAAATCGCTGGAGTTTCCCTTTTAATTGGTTCAAGACAGACAACCGTGTAAGAGCAAATGGCATTTAAGCAAGTGGCAGTCTTGACAAGAGACAACTACCCAAGGAGTAGTTTGAGAGCAAGTTCATCACAACCACCATAACTGGATAATGACTGTAACTTGTTTCCCAGCGCAGTGCGTGAACCCAATCTGTCAGTTCCAGGAGATTTTCAAATCCGTGTCGTACATTGTGTGTGGGCGGCCGGCTAAACAGTGCTGCTCCTCCAGCTGCCGCGCACACACACACACCGAAACAATACAGTAGCCTGGTGGTAACCAAAGAAGCCCTCATGGTCTCTTTCTGATGCAAGATCCAAACGTGCAGCATAAAGGATTCCTTCGTCCTTCATGTACACACACTGGTGGTTTGCCAGAGGTAAGCCTCTTCCCAGTGGCGCCCCCTCCAACAAACGCACAAGCCCATTCACTCACGGTGAGTTAGAGGCGACACAATGTTCGCTGAGGCTGCCAAGAGGCTGATCCCGGGGCATTCACTTAAAGAGATGCAGAGATTGTCACATGTGTTTAAATCCTGTCCAGCACATATGTATCTATAAGTGTGTGTGTGTGTGTGTGTGTGGGCATCGAGAGTGGATTTGCACATCATCTGGATTAAGATGCTCTGTTTTGTCAGACCATCGGTGGCGGGGGCGAATGTGGCCCAGGGGGGGTGCATCTTTTGTCATTATTTTAGCCTCTTTCTCTTTTAAGCCTGATGTAAGTTGAAGTGTTGATGCGTGACGCTGTCGACTGTACATAAAGAAGGACAATGCGTCCCCGCTTCCTAAATCATCGAAGACACGGGTGGCGCCATATTCCGCTTTTGGACGTCGTTCATAGCCAGAGTCTGATCGTTCCTGTAAACCAAAATTTACAAAGCTCGGACATACATCAGTGTGATAAGGACGACCTAAAATAGACGACGTGGCTTCACTTTTTGGGGAGCTAGCATGTCCTCCAGTCTTCATATGGGCCCACAGATCTTCACTTGATGCAAACACAATGTGCACAAAAAAACCCACAAGAAACCTGAGCTGAAAAAGAAAAGATAAGAAGCAATAAGAGGAGAGATTTGTGACTCCTGAAGAATTTCCTTTCAAACGACTCTTCCATTCTCTGTTGATCAGGTGCTCATTAGTTAAACTAAATCCTTTGTGCCCTCAGGAGACACTTCTGTGACTTCCGTTCCACAACCTCCTCTGAAGTGATTGCCTGAGAGTGAGCCGCAGACAAGATAAATGCTATTGTTTTAGCCTGGGAGGTAGCCATTAGTCTGCGGGCGGGACTGCAAACAAAAAGGCCAGGAAGCAAACACAGAGTCACACACTCTGCTACAAATTCACAGAAACAGGTGTGCCTCCTCCCGCCCCACCCGCGATGCATTTGTTCAAGGGGTTAATCTCTCTGTAAACCCCCCCCCCCCCCCCGGGGGACAGGGAAACAACTCACCTGGCTTTTCCCTCCATCAAATCCCCCCACAACGTTTACCTCCATTGTTTGGGTCCGGTGTCAAGTTACTTCCCTGCGATTATGTCCACTGATGTGTTTTGGCTCTCGGGTGCTTTTCTGTTGTGGTTTGAGCGGAAGCTTTTTTGACTGCCACTTTGTGCGCTCCTCATCCCTCACAGGAAGTCGTGCTTAAAGGTCCGCAGTCACCGGAGCAGGGCGAAGCTGAGCCGCAGCTTTGTGAGGTGATTGCAGCGTTTCATAGGCTTTCAAAAGGCAGCTGCCACGGTGAGCGGCGCACAAAGGATTGTTTTTTTTGTTTTTTTCTGTCTCCTTGTTTTGAGGCCTTGAGGCGGAGGAAACAAAAAAAAAATCCACACCTGGAGGCAGGGTGGGCCTCGGCCTGCTGCGTGCTGTGTTTGGATGAACGCCTTCACGACCAGGTGCACCGAAAAAATTACAAACAACGCGGGCGAGCGATGATGAAGGGAAGCGCGGGTGGAATTTGTCAAGTCAAGGGCTCAGGTTGACGTGGCACTTCAATTACTGGGTGCCAATGCATATTCATCCCAGCGTGAGCAGGGAAATGGCGCGTGGTGGCACCTCACCACCACCACCACCACCCCCCACTCCCCAAATAATTCCCAAGCTGTCAGCGGGTTGTTTTATTTCTCGACGATGGATTCCCTGCTCTGGCGTATAGATGCTTACGGCATTTTCATTTTCACCTTTAAATTCTTAAAGGAGAGAAAGGATGACAGAGAAGGAAAAGAGGAAAGGGAGTGATGACGCATTTATGAGGACGTTTTCTTGTAAGAAATAAAAAAACATCTAAATTCGTTTGGCCTTTGCTTTGTGTTGCTCTATGCTACGTATATGAGAATGAACCATTCGCAGTGTGAGCCAAGCGAGACACGCGCTACAGCCCTTAAATGGGTCAACAATGCATAAGAAAGCAGCTTCACGCTCACAAGCGAGAAGCAGGGAGAGTGCAAATATTAGCACCACACACACATATTCCTCCTCCTAATGCACACACGAGTGGTGTGGGAAAGGTTCAGCAGGAGGTTGTCTTGAAGGGTGAGCTCTCGGCCTTCATAAAACATGGATGGTGCTAATGCTGACCATTATGTGAATTTCTTGCCTCGCAGTCGCCAGGGAAACCGGTTTGATGGACTAAATGGACAGAGAAAAAAAAAAAGAGTCTCTCAGAAAATGCATTTAGTCACTCGCAACACACAAGTCTTTATTTTACATCTGAGTGAAGAACAGAAAGATCCAGGGTAAGTAAAAATAACGAGCGTCCTTTTTTCACCACCTGAAATGCGGGAAAAAAGAAAATATATATATATATCGCACATCTGCTTTTGGAAGCTTTTTTTCATGAATGCATATATGACCCTGAGTAATTGTGTCCACGAGCGGGGGTCCTTTGAAAATCTCTGAGCCGAAAGGAAATAAGAAGAAGAGAAAATAATGAAATTCCTCAGCTCGGGGGAACTTAGGAGGATATTGTCCCTCCAGGTGAATGGAGGCTGCACATGTTGTGCAGGCAGGCGTACAGCTGTGTTTTGTGAGTGCTCCTGTGTGTGTCAAAGCCGTCTCTGTGGGTCTTTTTGTTAGGAGATGTGTGTGTGTGTGTGTGTGTGAGATGAAACCTTCCGGCGTCACGGTGTCAAAGGTCACATTACGTGCCACTCGGAGACCTTTTAACACAGCTCCTGCCACAGGGGCCGGTCAGAGATGGCCCCCTTTTCTGTAAAGCGTGTTAGCTTTTCATTTCAATCCCTCCATCTCTTTATCCTCCCCCCCCCCCCCCACATCACTTCCTCCCCGCCCACCCACCCACCCTCCCTCCATATGAGACACATTAACTGTGTCCTCAAAGAAGTGAGGGAGGGAGCGGGAGGATAATCCCCCCCCCTTCTTCCATTGTTACATGCTTTCATCTATTTTTATAAGGCAAAGAGCGAGGGAGTGGAGGGGAAAGAGGGACCGGGGGGTGGGGTGGGGGGGAGTGAAAGTAAGTTCTGGTGGGTTCTCGTTGCACCACCGAGACTGGGATGCGTCTCAAACCTTGACGCTTGAATATAAACACACTCACTTCCTGCCAGCTGTTACTATTCACACACACCGCCTCCTGTACATAACAAATTCTAAATGAACTATAATGTTTAGGATGTAACAAAGTACATTAACTGTGATAATGTTTAGATTTATTTTCAGGTACTTTAAACTTTTACTCCACTACATATATCCGCAAATATCGGTACTTCCCACTAAGCTACATTTCTACACAGTAATCAATAATGAGCGGGGGAACTGGTCCATTAATCCGATCAGAGTGGGCAGGGAACAGGTCATTTAGGCAATAAGCTACACTCGGCAAGTACTTTTACTTTTAATACATTAAAACTTAGTACTTACTTAGTTTTAAATAGTACTTCTACTTACTTACTCCCTCCACCAGCGAATCTTAATGAGCAGATTTTTAAGTGATGCGTCTGCAAACAACTCTATCTCCTCTAATGAAGCGTCTGTAACTGGTGCAGCTCTCACTTATTGCTTTTTTTCAGTATCATCATTTATCGGAAATACAGCCAGTGTGAGGACGGTGACTTGTTGGATTTGTCTGTGTTTTGCAGAATAAGCTGAAGCTGCTGTGCCCCCCCCCCCACCCTGCATCTCCCACGCAACACACCGATTATCATTAGCTTTTCTACATAATGCCTGCAGCAAGCAAGCAATTGTTTGCCTGTGTTTTGACAGTTTTACAGCATTTAGCTGCGCGTCTGACTCATCAAACCGCCCTGATTAAAGACGAACATGATGTCAAATTCCTAAATAATACGACCTAATTGGTATCAATTAGTGGCAGGCAGACGCTGCTGCTGCTGCCGCTGCTGGCAGGATCCCTTCCCAGAAGAAATGCCAGCGCACAGCCATGCCTGCTGGAGATGTGGCAAAGCAAGCTGTTCTGTAAATAGGCACATGTGGGTGAAAGGGTGGCAAAGTAAATGTACAAAAGCCTTTTTGTTTAGCTTTTTGATTTTGTCTTTCACCAGTTGGAATCAGTGTCGGGGACAAAGACGTGGGCAGAAATAAAAGGTCAGAGGTCAATCTGCTCACAGGTCACATTCCACGCACACAATCTGCAGAAAGAGTCCATCCTTCCATCACCTTGTCCTTTCCGTACAATCAGGTCTGGAGTTTTCCTTTCGCATTCACGACAACAGAGAAATCTCTAGAGCGCTCAGCCAAGAGGTGGCGTCTGGTTGGATCACACAGGAAGCAGGAAGTGATGTATAAATTCAACACTGGCGTCTGCCCTTATTGCCAAAAGCTCGTTAGTCTCATCTTTTGGAGTTGAGATCTTCATCAGAGTCATCAGAGACACCTCTCTCCCATCATGACATATTTGTATTCTTTTTGTATTTGTCGGTTTAGCATCATCAACGTGTCCAGTCACTCGCACTGCATCCTCCGTGGGAAAAAGCACCCGAAGCAACCCCTGGCTAACCACTGCACCAGGGCCTGAGTGTCCCTGAAACACTCACAGTCACACACTCAGAAACACACACATATCTCTGACCAACTTTGGCCAACCCTTCACTACAATGAAGTCTCATTCACTCTGTGTATTTTGGCTTCGAGCAGGTTACATCTGGACCCAGTTGTTTGATTTGGGGCGAAACGTGTGTGCTTTCCTCCGAGACTCCTACAATCATGTGAATGCGACGTGTTTTATAATCAGCGCAGCATTCCTCGTGTGCAACATTACATCGACGGCAAGTTTCGATTTTTCTTTTATCCAGACGTGTGGAAAGAACGTGTTGCTCCTGCAGAGTTGCTATGCATGGATTTGCGTATGTGCTGTGAGATAGGAAGGGGGGGGGGCGCGGTGGTGAGAGGCGGCGTTTGCACATAAACAATAGTGTGTTTGGCGAACGCATGAATGAATGCATGAGCGCGGCTCGGTGTCGGCCGACAGAATGTGTGAACACCTGAATGTGTTTTTCTGAATTCGGTTTGTTTGTGTTTTCGCAAAAAAAACAAATTCCCTGAAGTGAGAAAAAAAACTGCAAAAAGACGAGAGAATGCCTTCGTTCTCTGGCGTTCTCAGTGTTCCTCTCAGATATGCTCCTGGTGTGAAGTTGGCATGCTGCAACATATGCACACACACACACACACACACACACACACACACACACACACCTGGCCCTTGTGGTGGTCTTTCTCACTGATGCTCGGCCGACTTCCCGCGATCAGCAAAACGCACAAGTAAATAAATAAACACTTGCGATGAGCAAGTGTAATTATTGGCATCGCTCGCAGTTTGCCCCTCCCGAGCTTTCTGGCCCCACACTGGGAAAGACACGGCACCCACTGCGTCCCAGTGCTGTACACCTGATGTCGAACATGCACCGGCAAATGTAATCCCTCGCTCCGCACAACCTGTTCAGCCTCTTCCTCCTCGTGATCATGCGCGGAATCCTAACGGAGAGAGGAAAAAGTTTGCGCGGGGGGGGGGGAGTGCGGGAGTCGTCGTCGGGGGAACAAGCAGAAGACAGAGTGCCTGGGAGGAGAGGAGGGCGGCAGGCTTTGGCTCTGTGCCTCGGAGGTGTTAATTGTCTTCATCGCAGACCGCCCTACCAGTCCCCCCCCCCCCACCCCTGTATATGCTACACCTGACACAGATACCCCAGCCAGGGAGTGATTATATCATGAGGGAGGTGGAGAAAGAAAAAAAAAACGGATGATATGAAAAAAAGAGGATAGGAGTCATTCCAAATTAACTGCTGTCGGAGAAAGTGATTTTATTCCACAACATAACAAATGCCGTTTGGAGACGAGCCAAATTGCCAGTCGCCGCTTCGCTGCACCTAAAAAGGCTCAGAATGCACATGGCGGAGCGTATGACTGTAGGCCCTCATTGAAAATACAGTCATGTCGCTGCAGTGCCATGAAACTCTGCTTTCCCTCTCCCTCCCTCCCTCTCTCTCTCTCTCTCTCTCTCTCTCTCTCTCTCTCTCTCTCTCTCTCTCTCCTACTAGTGCCGGCTTACGCATTTTAAGCTGTACATTCGAACTGCAGAAAACATAAAGAAACACAATAGACGACCATCTTTGAAAAAAATGAGGTCATTTTAACATCTTTGAAATATCCTCCTCAACTCTCCTCTCGTGGATTTATTGCTGAATTGGATTTAAAGGGTCATTTCACCAAAATAGCACCAAACAAAAGCCCCTGAAGTCGTCGTCGACTTATAAAAATATATCTATATAAAATATAGATAAAACAATTCTAACAGTTGTTTTGATTTATTTCCTCTTTCCTCTCTCTTGTGATTCTTCCCTTTTTTTAACACCAAAGGGATGAAATTTAATAATTAATGAAAACAAATTATATAGAGAGACACATTTATGTTGTGGAAATACCATCCAGCTGATGTTGTGCTAGATGGGGTTAGATATCAAATATGTGTGATTGAGGAAAAAGCTTCTTTTGCCATTTGGGTGAACTGATCCTTTAAAAGTCAGTTTCCAAACAACGATCTCCCCACATGTTCTTCAAGTCTATTATCTGTCGAGAGCGGAGCTATTTTTCAAGAGTAATTCTCTCCATGTGCCGTGTGGTGAGAGTTAGGGCTGCACTGGGTGGGCTTTATAGTTCATGTGTGCCCATGTGGAGAGACAGACGGGGAGGAAGACGGGACTTGTGGATGTGACACTGGGGTACGATTTAAATACCTGCCTGCTCCGGCTGAGCAGTGATCAATCATCTCTCTGTCAACTGCCACTCCCTGCTGGCAACTTCCCCTGCACTCCATGCACCCCCCCCCCCCATCCTTCTACTTTTTCCTTCTGCTTCTCATTCCATGTCTCGCTTCACTTCTGTTTTCCCTTATTATTAATTTTCTCTCTCTCTCTCTCTATCTCCTGGTCCCTCTCCAACCTCCCATCCTCGATCCTGTTCTGGGCTCCCTTTCAGCGTGCTTCTCATTTACTCTGCCCAGCCATGCTTCCCTCTCTTCACCTTTCTTTCCGTCTCCTGTCGCCTCGCCCGAGGATATCACGTAAAGGAAATAAGGGGGCGAGGGGGTACGGGACAGATGGAAATGAATGAGGGAGAGAGAGACGTGGCAGAGGACTGCAGGCACACACAAGAATACAAAACCTGCCGCAAAGTGTACGAGCATCCGACGGTTCTAAGCATTTTTGTTACAATTCTCGTCCTTATTTGACTTTTCCTTTGGAAACGCTGCCGTTTTTAACTCATGTTCACGTTGACTGTGACCTTGTGGAAGGCAAAGGTGAGCGGGGAGCATGTGCAACATACTGATTGATAGTGCAAGTGCCTTCCACTGGGCGATTTTTCACTGAACTGCTCTCTGCCGGGTAGTGATAGACACACACTCACACACTCACACACACACACACACTCCCATCTCTGCACCGAGTTGGGGGAAATCAGACCTAAGACCAGCGCTGCTGCCGCTCCGCTCTTGAAATATGAATGGTTTTAATTAAACAAACTCGCTTTGCCATCTGGCCCTACAATTGGGCTTGCCTAATGAACGGAGTTACACACAAACACACACACACACACACACACACACACACACACATTATTAACCAGGCTAAGCAGCATTCCAACGGGTAAAGCTCGGAAATAGAGAGAAACAACAACAGCGATCTAGTGAGGTGCTTCACGAAGCTGGAACATGATGCAGTGCCTCATTGTGCTGAATTAAGTGTTGTTTGTGTGTGTGAGTGAGAGAAAGACCCACAGAGCCACTTCATTTTTTATGTGACTTAGCGTGTGTCCACTGTCCGTCTGTACTGCCTGATAACTGCTTTGATGTGCCACTTGTCTGTCCCACTCAATTGAGCCGACTGCTGCCAACACTAAATCACGATGTTTGTAACCCAGTGGTGGAACCCTGAGAATTCTCAGCAGGAGGGACAGGAGGGAGATAGAGTCTGGAGTGTGTGTGTGTGTTTTTGTTTGTGTGCAGTAGGGGCGGCGGTGGTTGTCTGGCAGCCAAAGCACAGGGACGTGGGAGGCATGCTAACGTTAGCAGCCAGTGGGACGTGCTATTACTCTCTCAGAGGCTACAATAAATTTGCACAATTCAGCCGTCCCGGCAGCCAGCATAAACTAAAGCGGGCAGCGGCCTCCGCGAGATGCACTCGGTGATGTAGTGGTAGATAAAAAGTTGGGAAAACTAATGTATATCCTCCTGTCTGGTGGTGGAGCATCGCAAGACACAAACAGAGCCTGTAAAGAAAAAGTCCCTCTTCCTTTCAAGTTAAAACTTATTTCAAATGTGGATTTTCATAGCATCCAGGCTCCTAATTAAAAGAGATATATGTTCTAACAAAGTTTTGAACCTTTTTTGTGGGGGGGGCACTGTGACTTGTCATATCTCCTTTACTATAGTTCACAGAGAAATGGTTCTCATATCATACAGAAGCTCTTTTCCACTCCCATGTCTACCTAAACATTACGCTAACCAATTTAAGATCAATGTCACACCCCCCAAAAAGTTAAAATTTCAATCCCACACATCTCCCTAAATTGGGATCTGATGACATTTTGGTTCCATAAAACTCTCATGTGACCAAATCCGCGCACCAGGATCTGTCATGGTAGGATATGGAATCAAGCATTTGCACAGATTCGCCCCTGGCAGCCCGGAATAAACTGCTGCATCAACTCAGGGTTGAAAACAAGACCACGGAGGTTTTCACATGAAAACATTTCAGACACCTTACATTAAAGGGCAAACGTGGAAGCATGATATGATGTCCTCGTACTAAAATGGGGGAAAAAAATAAAAAATCCACCCCCACCCCCTGCCGGCGATGTGGAAATCAATAATGGAGCGCAAGTCTTTTGACCCTCGGATAGCACCGCACATCTGGAAGGGCTCCTTTCCATCCGTAACGGCCCTAATTGTGTGTTTGACTCCAAACGCTCAGTGTTTATGAATATCTGATGAGCGCCGGGGTAAGCTTATGAATAAGTGAGGGGCCAGCTGTGCATCAAAAAGATCAAGCCTTCATGAAAGTGTATCAAGTGCCGCGTCGGAGCGATGTGCTGTCGAAGAATTGTGATTCGAATCGATCCATTTCTCGTCTGAGCAATGGGCTGCAATTTTCATTTTTCCTACAATGTTAAACTGGACAAATGCAGGAAAGTTAGTAACGTGTAAAATATGCATCTTTTGACTGTTTGAAATCAGATCTAAGATGGAACTGCAGAGGCGTCTTGTATGGTGCAGCACAGAACGGGTCAAGAATGTGTTGTTATTCCCACGGTGACCCCAACACTCCCTGTTTTGAGTTGGTTCTGGAACAATCTGTCTTGGATAGAGAGGTTGGTCTTCCTTTTTCTTTCTCTTTTTCTTTTTTTTGGACGCTCCCCGTGGAAAGAAGTCAACCAATAGAAAATAATAAAGTTTGAAACCTGACCTTGATGAAGGAGATGAGAAAAATAAAACACGGTCCCTCGCCACATCTGTGCAGGGCGAAAGGGAAGGAAGGAAGGATGAGGAGCGCGGAGGCAGAGGGATGGAAAATACAGTCTGTTGCATTCACATGTGTTTGTCTGGGTCGATTGTTCGTACGGGCACTTGCATATGTGTCTTGCGTGCGTGCATGCGTGCGTTCATGTGTGTGAGACAGACGAGCCGAGCCGCAGTGGAGGAAGATTGTTCCTGCACGAACATCGATTGACAACAAGCAGAGTCAGGGCTGGAAAAAGCACGGAATCCCAAAACAATAAGGGTGACGTTAGCCTTTGTTTGGTTGTGTCACCCTGACACAAAGGCACAAGGCAATCAGAGATGACGAATCAGAGAATGAAATACTTTGATTCAAAGTTTTCAAACTTGCAATCGCATCTCAGGGAGCAAGGTTCAGATTCCCATCGTCACACCTCCTCTGCTAGTTCCTCCTGGTCCTCCACAACACAAGAGTGGCCTAAAAGCGACTCTCACCACGGATCATTGTCACATAACGCACGTAACTGTCTGCAATTACCTGTCGCTAATGATGCCCACGCCAGCGCCGAGCACCGCGCCATCTGCCAACTTTTGTTCTCCCTCTCTTCTCGTAACTCCACGATTTTCTGCTAAAAGAGCCACCGCTTCGTACAGAGCGAAAGCAAGAACCAGAGGAGTCTGTGCAGTGTGTGCTCTGGCTATAACACAAGAGGGAGTGCTAATGACTGTAGTTAGCTGCCCCCTCTAGAGGCTCGGAGCACTTTGCCAATATTTGCCCTAACCTTTGATGATTGCATTAAATTTACACTAAGGTATTTAGATGCTGCCCTTATTCACAGAGTGACCGAGCAAGGGAGGAGGCGCACAGCGGCTATAAAAGTAAAATATGCAGCTTCTATTTTTCATTTTTTTTTCTCTGGGATTGAATCACAGGACCGATAACGGTGTCTCAGACCACAAGGCCACCCTGTCGCCCACCTAAATCCAGTTTACAGCACCTCGTGGCCTCAGTGAACGAACTGTGCGAACTCGGAAATGTTTAAATGTGCTGCGGAAAAATGTGAGATTGAAGTTAAAAAAAACGATTCTGGCCCACATTCATATGCACTCACTCACTTCAAGTCTCAGCTGCCTTCACACACACACACACACACACACACACACACACGCTGATCTCACAAAAGATAGCGAGCAGCAGCAGAGACTCTTGTTTCTCTTGGATGGAGACTGATTCATGAATTGACCTTGACTCCGTTCCTTCCAACAAATCTCCTCCAAAGCTCCGGCGCTCTCTGAAATCTGGAACCGTGGAAAAAGAGGAATTAACAACAGACGCACACGGAGCTGAAACCCAAATTGACCGGGGGTTTTATTAGCATCGTTTTTTTTTTTAGGGTGGGGGGGGTTCTGTTTGTAAAAACATTTTGAATTTGATGTTAAGAAACATGAGCTCCTTTGGTATTCAGAATTCTATGTTTGGATTAATTTGCTTCGGTTCCCGAGGTATTTGCTTGACGGACTTTTGATCTCGCTGGGACCGGGGAGCTGTCGTCTTGCCGCTCTGCCCAATTACTTTCAACAGGGACCAAATTGAAATGAGCCTTTTAACTGCGTCTCATTTGATACCTTTTTTTCAAACAGATCCACTATCCGGTCACACCAAAGTGCTTCAAATCCCTTTTAATCTGCATTGAGGCCAAACGTTTGAGAAAAGGTCACCGTGGACACCTGTGTGACGATCTGCTTCATCAAACAGACGTTTAACCCACTCAGATATCCCCTCGTTAACATTTTATTTCACCTTTTAGATTATATTGACTCCACTAATCTGACATAAATTACATTATCATCTCCAAAACAAGTCTGTGTAAAATGAGAGGATGTGAATCTTTAAGCCATTTGAATGTCCTCATCCTAAAGTGCAATGCTGGGAGAGCCTCTGCACTTAGGCTTAGCGCTCTCAAGACAGCTCCTCCTTGTTAAGCATCGCCTCAGCCTCCGAGACTATGAATGGGACCATTACCCTCATCTCTCACTGCACACCCACACACACACTCTAACACCCAGATACCCACACACACACACTCATACAGATGAATACACTTTTTGCCTCGGTGTTGGGAACAAGCTCAGGCGAGCTGCAGAGGGTTCTGCACGGGAAGATGCGGTACTGTACCGATGGGATTGCTTTTACAATAGACTCTGTTTGCATTGCTCCCACTCACTCCCTCTAGGCTGCAGCCTTTCCACATTACAACCTACAGAACATCAGTTCTATCTCATGGTTGGAGCAAAATTAGCAACTCCTGAGGGCCTCAATCAAGCACACACTGCAAATCAGCACAGCAGCTGTCCATATGGATTCTAAACTAGCCGATCTGAAGGTTAAACCCCGGACGTATCTCAAAAAACAGAAGACCAGATATTGAGATCTGACTCAGAATCTATCCTCAGTCAAACACAGAACCTGAACACCAAATGAAAATCAATGGGAACTTGAAAGAAGTCCAAAACAGCAGTAAAACAATGGTCTGATATAAAAGGATGGTGCATGTTGCACCTTTGATCAAAAACGAGCCTTCACGCTGTTTCTGAAACAGAGACTTAGGTCTTCACATGATGTACTTTGGTGGAAGGGTGTTATCTTTAATAAAGGTTGCAACAGCTACTGTAGCACAGCATCGTACCTGATCGCCTACGCTGCAGAAATAACTAATCAATATCAGAAATCATCAAACACAAGGAGGCGTCTACGTGATAACAGCAATCCTAACAAGAGAGGAGAGATAAGCTCATGTTCCTGCATGTTTGTGCGGCTGTCTACCATCGGACGAGCTTCCTGAATGCTCTGGCCAGTACGTGTGTGTGTGTTTCCTGTGTCTTCTAACGTTTTCTTAACCTCCTTTCAGTGTTTGCCCCTACCATTTTCCAAGTGCTCTGCCTCACCGACACTGCCATCCGGCGTTGTCCTCTCGTAGCTGTCCTCGGGAAGGGGTAGGGCGCCCAGCCGGGGGCCCGATGAACTCTTGCTGCTGGGCGTCTCCGACTCGTCCAGGCCGCTGTCGTAGCAGCTCTGCAGCGATCCCTGCTGGTGAGGGTCCTGGGGCTGGCTCACCACTGAGAAGGTCACTCGGCGAAACGGCTACAAGAGAAACCAAACGGCCGGGGGTCACTATTAAAGGGACTATTATTGTTAGACGTCGAGGAGGCAGTTGGGTCCTCTGGGTTTCAGAAAGGGGATTCGGGTCAGGGTGGTAGAAAAATAGGTGAGAAAAAAGGGGGGGTTAGGGTAAAGAGGCGCAGAAGTGTGCTCGCTAGACTCTACTCGCAAACACTACCATTAGAGAACCCTTCAATCTACAAGCTAGCTGTGATGTCCCTCTCCTGATCCAAATAAACAACACAGACAACTCCATCACAACACAGACCTTTAATCATCACTCGTTTGTTTGACCACTAAAAAGAGGACGGGGCTCTGCACGAGGTCTGCAGAGCAAAAGCGCAAAGACAAATATACGTGTGCACACAGGCACTTTACTGCCTGTGAGCACACACACACACCAAAGGTTTTCCTACATGAGCCGTGGGTTCACACTGTCAATATGTGTAGCCCCACACATTATCGAACAGCGTCTTGCGTTCAGCAGTAACAGAGCATGTCATTAAAGCCGAGGCCTCTTTCTCACCGTCTCAGTACGGCTCCTACAATCTCTCAATCCCTGTCTGAGCGCCGTTCAAAGGTAACAGCAGAGAAAGGGGGGATGAAAGAGGGAGAATGAGCATGAGACGCGGATTGAAAGACCTGACTTGGTCATTACCAGAATAAATGGCATAACAAATGGCTAATTCCATTCATTAATTAGACACAAACACAGTGAGAGCTCGCCTGTGTTGCTGCTGCATCCTCGCTTCCTGCCCCTTCCTGGACCGCATCACTTCCTCACAGTCGCCTTCCCTCCCTCTGCCCTTGTTCCGTTCTTCCCATCACCAGAATATTAAACGGGGTAGAGGCCCATTACTCAAAGATGTTTTCTTTCCATCTCCCTATCTTTCCATTTGTTCCCCCCAGTTGTCTCACCTGATGAAGTAAGAATCACTTATCAGCGTCTGTGATTAGTAACTGCGTCCTCAATTTGTACATTTATCCATAGCCCATCGAACCCTGTCATCTGCTCTGACGTGCAGGCGTCAACACGTCAAGCTCCTGTCATTTCCGCGGGTATTTGGTGGGTGTGAGTGCATCTTTAGCAAACGAGGGACAAATGAAGCGTAAACTCACACCTACAGTACGTTAGACACAGACATATCGGAGCGTTGAGAGGTGAGGCTCTTATTTCGCCGTCCCATGACCCTTATTGTAACCAACTGTGCGTCTCTGCCAGGAGCACACTGTGGAAAATTATTTTTCTGATAATGAAATTTCCCACAAGCCATCAGGAAAGTGGGCTTCCTTTCACTATGTGTGTGTGTCTGTGTGCAAATTTGCATTTATTTAAATATTTCTTCGAGGTTCTCTCTCCCTCTCTCTCTCTCTGGCTGGCTGGCTAACACAGCAATCTTGGCAATAAATCATGTTTCCATGTAATTACAGTCAACACTCAACAAATGAATTGTTATAAATATTCATGTAAATTTCACTTGGATAGTCAAACATTTGTTGCATAATTAAAATCGGGACCCAGAAGGAGAACTGCTCCCTATAAGTGTAATAACACTTGAAGAGATGTTACGATATTAAACTGTGTTTGTTTGTTTTGGGTCGCTTGTTGTGTTGTGAGATGTTCCACTGTGTGTGTGTGTGTGTGTGGTCGGGGGGGAAAAACTCTGTCTGGATCAGATTTAGCCGAGCTCCATACTCCTTGGGACACATGGTGTTGTAATGATACAGATTAAACAACTGTTGCCTAATGAATTGCTGGCAAGCCCGCTGCAAGGAAAAGGTACGCCCGAGCAAGTGCGCGCACGGAGGGAAAATTGAGTTCGGGAGAGAGAAAAAGAAGCTGACGGGAAAAGTTAAATGAACAAATAGATTTTATTCACCTGAGTTTCCCCTTAGTTTCACTGGAGGGAGAGCGAGATAGAAAAAGAGGAGAGGAGGGGGAAAAAAAAAGAAAAAGCTAATTTGTTTGCAGACCAGAAATGGAGTTCATGCAGAGATCGCCAGAGGGTTTGGATTAGAATCTGCAGCAACCGCCGCCTGCACAGCGACCTTCGCTCCCTTCATTCTGTGTCTTTAAATAAATGAATAAAATAAAAGGCAATTCTTTTTTTTTGTCATGTCTGTGTGCGCGTCCAGGTGTGTGTTGTCGCTGGTAGTGAGGGAACACGCCAACACGTAAAATGACATGTGGCTTTCTTTCTGTATCACTCTCAAGTATTTGTAGGGAACACACACACACACACACACACACACACACACACACACACCAAAAGATGCACCAAAGATATTTTAATGCACGAGCGAAGTAGCTTTTGCACCTTGAGAAATAAAAGCCCCCGCACAGAACTGACTCCCCCCCCCCCCCCTCCTCTCTTCCAGGCCCGGGGACATTGTCGAGCCTGACTGAGTACATGCCCTTTGATTGTGGCCCCTCTGCCTCCCGACCTCACGGCCTCGCGCAGCTGCCAATCACCTCGGCGGTGACCAGGTCAGAAACACTGGCGCACGCATACACGAAAGCAAAGAGATGTCGTGACCCCAGTTCCATTCAAGTTTTTGAGAGGAGAGCCACATGATGGTGGTGAAATGATAGAGTGACCGGCTATAACGTGATGGATAGTTTTTTATGGCCTTGGCTTTAGAAATATAAAAAAATCTAAACAAGAATGTCCCACTTCAACACGAATGAGTAGAAAACTCCATATCGTACCGTCTAGTAATTCTTTAGCTAAATATGTGTTCTTATTTGCATTTGTTTATTTGCTGGCAGGATTTACGCTAAAAAAACTACTGGATGGATTAGCATGAAAGTTGAAGGAAGGATTTTCTGTGGGTCAGAGAAGAAATCCAGTTTTCTTTTTGACATTTTCACCAATTCAATGATTTAAAAAAATTCTACAAGGACCTGTTATCTATGAGTGTGTGTAGCATAGTGCAGCTTGAATACATTTAAAGAGGCAGTTGGGTCCAGGTATGCACTCTGCAGACTTCTAGTTTTAATATATGTATTTCATTACAGGTTAGCACTAGTTTGCTTTATATCCACCAGATGCTGGGACTCCTCCTGGGGTCCCGACAGCAAAAAAAAAAAGCGTGGGCCTCTTTGGGGCGTGCCTGTGATTCAAAGCCAGCTGGTGACAGTCACGGGTGACTGACCGAGTCCGTCACCCCAAAAAATGAACAGCGCAAACAAGCCACAGGTTTATTGGAAGCACTCCGGCCGAAAAGCCTGGCCAGATCTTTTCCCCGGATGCTAAAGGGAAAACATATGGGCCGCCTGACTCTCGTGGAGCTGGAGCCAATGAAAACAGGACGGTGCCACTCATGTCAATAATGTGTGACCCCTTGCATTTGATTTTAATTTCCTCCTCTCTCCAACTTAACGTGGAGCTGCTGTCAGTCGCACTCTGTCTCAACCTTCTTTGTTTTTTTATTCCCCCCAGTAAATCTTGAACTGGTAACACATTGTTTAGTGGGGCGCTCTGCTTGTGCATGGAACCTCGGAGTCAGGACGTATTACTTGAGGCTATGCAGTAATTTCAGTGTCACTCATGAATGCTCACATGTAGCAGTGCATACACAGTGGCGACTGTGTTAAGGCTCCTCACCCTTTTATACCAGTGCTTCTCGTCTGGATTTGTAATTAAGCCCACCTTCCCCCTGATGCCTCAAGGAAAAAGAGTGCAGGATAATGGGCGGGTGGAGGTGAGTCTGGAAAAGTCAGTGTGTGTAATTTCAGCTGTAAGTACCTTTGGCGGGTGGCAGTGACCCACCGCCGTGAACCACAGGAAGTAATTGTGGCTGGGCCGGACTCTGGGAAAGGGGAGCAAACATGAACTGCAGGGCCCAGTGTCTTATTGCAGTCAACCGAGGAAGATGGAGGGAGCCAGAGCAGGAGGTATGAGATGCAAAAGGAAGTTAAGAAGGGCAGTCGAACGAGGGGGTGGGGGGGGGGGCAGAGAGCCTCTGAGAGGTTAAGAGGAGGAGGTCAAACACAAGAGTGCGGCCTTGATTGCCAAAAGCGCCGGTCGGTAATTAAGAAGGCATGTTTCATTTTTAATGGGCAACCAGACAGAGACCTGTGATACGCCACCCGAGACGAGCGGAAAAGTGCCAAGTGGCCACGGTACACCAAACAACATCCGTAGCTGGGATCGAATCGGGGCTGCTTGCGTTGCAAAGCGGGCGAAGCTCGCTGTAACTCCAGTCCCGCGAATTAAAGACATCACGAGAGATACGCTGATGTTGAAGCGATAAATGAGACAAATGCCCTCGAGGTGAATGTCTGTCTGGAAATCAATTGGAAACTGATCCGGGTGGATTCAGGTTCTATTTGGGTGCTGCTCAGTTGCACTTAATTGCAACGTTACCTAGGAGCAGGATTCTGATGCCGTCTGGCCTCAGTCGTCACAAACAAGGGGGCCTCTCAGGTGTATTCCACCCCCACCCCCCTTGAGTGACCAGGGGGAATTTTGAAAAAGGTTTTTTTTGGATAGTAAGTTGTGCGAATGCTGGCTGCAGCTTTGTTAGTGCAACCGCCTGCACAGGCTCAGGTATCATGTTCTGGCCTGGCTGATAGGTTTGGCCCTGTCAAGCTCCAGCGCTCCTCTTCGCCTCTTCAGACTTCACTCCTCCGCGCACATTCCTCCCAGGTCACCCTCTCCCAGAGAACAAAAAGACAGGGAAAACTCAAAAACGACAGGATGAAGAGGAGAAAAGTGGGATAACGGCTCCAGGAGAACACCCAAGTCTCCGAGAGAAAAGAAAGACAAACAAAACTGATATATAATAGCAGCTCTTGCGGGTTCATTCTCTGACTTTTTTTTTCCCAAACGGTATCTTCAGAGGCAACAAAGATGCAGAGCGTGAGATTTTTTTTTTTTTCTTTCCTCTCTTCATGTTCTCGTCTGCTGAGTTTGAAAGAAAAGTAGTTTTTTCACATCCTTTTAGACAGCCGGGGCGTACAAGCCTATTCAGCTGCCAGTTCCTCACCTGAACTGTGCACGAAGCAATTGATCTGAGCGTCAACAAGAGACAGAGGTAGACTGATTCGATTGATTCGTTCTGAATGTCTCTCTCATTTGAAATTATGAGAGCTGCGAGGTCTTAGAAATCCGGACGGGCACCAGGCTTGTTAATAACATTTTTTAAACACCTTTTAAAAGCAGTTTTATTACAGGAGGTGCAGACATTTTGGGCAACACAGCCTCGTTAAGAGCCGATGATGGTTATTAGCGATCTTTGAAATCGTGAGGGTTTTTTCGACCATGTGGCCATTTTACGATCTGACAGCGCACCAATCACTAGAATGTCCTCCGGCGCTTGTCCACTGGCGTTCTCTTGAGTCTTTACTGACCCTTTATTGCGCTGTTTGGCAGAAGAAAGAGCGAGTATAAATATATGTGCCCCAGAAAGACGGGGCCGTTTAAGACATCCAAGAAAAGACAGCAGGAAGCCCAAAACACGAACTCCCTGATGCCGTCGACGGTTGAGGCTGCGCCATAAAAAGTTGTTGCACGAGGGGTCCGCCGAAGGAACTCTGTGGGGATAAGTTCTCAGTGTCAGCGCTCTGTGCCATGGGAACCACTTTGGAACGGGCAAAAAAGGGGAAGTGGGAATCGAAGAGGGAGAATAAAAGATGCAAAAGTTGGAGAGAGAGCTTAAGGGAGCAGAGGAAGGGAGGGAGGACAGAAATTAAAAGGATGGGGAAACGGAGGATAAGGAAACCAAAGAGTGGGTGATCCTCCCATCCCAAGTTCAATTCTCTTCCTCCATCCAACCCCCCCATCTACAATCTTTTTTGTGTGTTTGGAAGAGTGCCACGGTCAGCACTTTCCTATTAGCATGCACCCCATGTGCGAAAGAGACAGACATGCAGGAAGAAGAAGAAGAAGAAGAAGAAGAAGAAGCAGAAGAAAAAAAGATCACACATGGTTACTTTCTTAAAGTCTGGGCTAAACTTTTAATTGCTCTTCAAGTGGCGGATTAGGCCACTGGTGAAACAGAGATACTATTCTTGGGGGATGCGTTTGAACATCTTCAGAAGCTTAGTCCAACCCCTGACCTGCTCTGAATAGCAAAGGAGAAGTGCCTTTTTTTTTTTTTTTTTTTTTTTGGTTGATGGGATGGAGGGGGCTGAGATGTGTTGGAAGGGGGGGGGGGGTCATGTTGAGTGGCAGTGGATTAGCTTCAAGCCGACAAATAACAGCCTTTGTGGTTTTTCCTCAGGACGCCATCGTGCCGGGCGCGGCGTCATGTAGCCGAGGCTGAAAAGAACAAACGGAAAGCTTCCTGATTCATAAAGCGAGCCTTGTCATTGTCGACCAAATATCTGATGTCATTTCTGATTATGCTGCAGTAACAATTCATGCTGGATTTCCACGGGCAACGTCCGACGATGTGAATTATGTTACATCCTCTCATTATGAATGGATGGGGCCTTCTCCTGTGTCGCCATGTTAGAGCCGCTGCTGCCGCTGCTGCTGACACGGGCAGACACCGCGGACGAGCGTCAACCAAAACCCAGACTCCGGTGTTCCTTACATAGAGTCTGCATGAAAATCTTTAGATCGCATTTCCTACTTCTTTTCCCCCCTTCAGCTTCAGCCCTCGTTAGCACACTGACAGCAGAACGGCGTCGCATTCTCCCGGCGTGTGCACGTGAGCACATGCACGGGTGAAATTGTTCCATATGCGCTCAAGCATTGAAGTGCCTCTTGCCTATCTGCGAGTGTGAGTGTGTGTGTGTGTGTCATCTCTTTGGCATTGTCATGTCATTTCGCATGTCACAACGCCATCGGCTTCAGGTTCCCAGATCTGGCGTTTGGTGTGTGTGTGTGTGTGTGTGTGTGTGTGTGTGTGAGGGGGAGTCTAGGTGTTGTGTGTGTGAGGGGGGGGGATCCATCACAGCCCTGGCAGCACTGTGTCTGACCAACGACCTACTCCTGTCAGTTTGTGACGAGCCCCGGGCTGGCACTGTAACGTTAGCTTGTTGTGACACGGGTCGGGGTGTCAGCAGAAAGCATGACATGGCATCAGCGACACCCGGGAGTCGGACCAAAGCAGCCAAATGCTATGCTATTGTTTTGATTTGCTATACCTGTCCCACACAGAGGCACAGATTTCCTTCGAACGCTGCATCTATGGAAACGAATGTCACCGTGGAGAGAGAGAGAGAGAGAGAGAGAGAAGAAAGGATCTGATCTACAGGGATAGACAGATGGAGGGGGAGAGGGATAAAGAAAGACAATGACGGAGATAAGGGAGGGAAGAGGGAGAGCAGTGTACAGGCTTTAATAAGGCTGATAAATGATTCTTTATTTACCATCCTGAGCCACTGATGACAGATAACTTGCATTTAGGGGATCAGGGCCGCCATCCAAACAGGCAAAGGAGAGGAGAGAGATGGATTGAGGGAGGTTAGAGAGCATATCCAGCTTATCCGCTAATGAGGCGTTCTATTTGAGTATGAGCATGCGGGCATGTATCATTCATGTGGGATAAGTAGTGTGTGTCTCCTCGTGTGTAGTGCCCGGCCTTGTGTGTGTGTTTGTCCTTGTGTCGTCTTTAGGAATGTCCACACTTCCCTCGTTTCGTCAGGACAGCACCACCAGGTGGCGCGTCTTTGCCTGAATGCCAACTGTACGTCCTGATCATATCGGTTACACACACACACACACACACACACACACTTCCCTTACAGGTCCCATCCGCCACCTGTTCCTGACAACAGCAGCATAGGACAATTATGATCTGAACAATTACGAAAACAATTATTACAAATGAGTAATTAAGCCCCAATGTCAGGATAAATAAAGTGACAGAGAGCGGAGGAAGTGAACAGGCCCGAGGCAAGTGAGGGAACGAATGAGTGAAGAGAAACGGATAGTGTGTGTGTGTCTGTGTCTGTGTGTGTGTGTCTGTGTGCGGTCGCTACACTTTACTGGTGCAACACAAGGATCACAAGAGGCTTCACACACAGACCTCGCAACTTTGGCACGTGGAGATATTTCACCTCCCACATTTCCCCACCGTCATGTTCTCCCCGTCCCTCCGTCCTCGTTCATCATCTCAACTCTGCCCCTTATCTCCACCAAACTTCCCTCCATCCCCCGTATCTTCATCTCTGTCACTCTCGGCCCGCACTCCCTCCCTCGTACCCCTCGCTATCTTCGTCGGGATCCCGCAAGGTCAAACCTCCCCGACGTTTGATGGATGAAAATGGAATTAAGATGAAAGCACACTTTCAGATAATGAAGATATGCGGCGGGAGATTAGGAAGCAGGGGAGGCTCGCCGAGGTGCCGACCAAATTAATATTGAAATTTATGTGTGTTTGGCTCAAGCCCAGACAATCCCCATGTGTTACTTTCACCGGGGGGGGCCAAAGTGGAAAACATAACAAAAATTTTAATAGCATTTGAGGGGTGGTGGGGGAGGGGGGGGGAGTGGAAGGCCAGTGCTTGTTTTCTTATTCGCCATCAGTGTTCATTGTGTGTGTGGGGGGGGGGGGGCTTAACTCAGATGTAGGTGCGATGTTTGGAGGTAGACTCACTTAGTTGTGTGTGTGTGTGTGTGTGTGTGAGTAAAGCGTGCAGGCGTATTGACATGTGCCTGTTCAGATATTTGCATTTCACTTTCAACAAAAGCACACAATCTGCTTTTTACAAAAAAGCAACACATGCATGCTACATGCGTCGCACAATCCATCTCTGCGGCTCCACAGGGCCCGGATCAGTGTATGTGTGTTTGAGGAGAGCGATGCAGAAGATTGGCGAGAGGGATAAGGCCCCCGCGCCTCAGAAGGCATCAAAAGACAGACAGTCTATCAAGGCCCCATATCACAGTCTGATGGCAGCGATACGCACACTAATCCGCATGTAAAATAGTCCTCTCCTCCGAGGCGTTTCTTCGAGTGCACTTAGCTACTCGCTCCACTCTGAGCATCCGTTCCTCATTCTCGTCTTCTCCTTGACACTATTCCCAGTGAAGGGGAAGGAAGAAGAAAAAAAGAAGAACAGCCGGAAAGATCCGCAACGCGCTCTAAAGGTCTCATTTTCAGCTCCGGCTCTATTAGATCTCATTACTCAGTTTGTTGACGAGGCAGCCATTTTGGGGCCGCTAATGGGAAATTTGATAATGGCAGGTTGTTGTTGGTCCCCGCTGTCACGCACTCTGATCTCACAGAGGCACTTTGGGAGAGAGGGCACAGGAATGTCAGTAAAAAAACACAATTAACAATCACGGCTTGTTTGCTCCCTGTGGTGTTTCTGCCCAACTGAGAATAATGGAGGAGGAGCACAAAAGGATATTCATGCATAGTTCAACTGGGCCGTGGTTCTGTTCCCTCTAAGCTGCTCCCCATTATTGAATGAAAAAGTGTGGTCAGGTACATAGGAGATCGACAACAATGAAGTTCTTTGTTGAGACATTAAGGACTTGTCGACACTACTGTGGGTATATTTTCTTCTTTTCTATTTTTACGTCCAGACGAGAGAACAAACACGACCACAAGCGCTCAAACAAACACGCCGGGCCGGTCGGCGGCGATTCTGCAAATACCATAAAAGAACGCTGAGGTTCAGGTAACATCGGATAATGTGGTTCAATGATGCAAAATTTTGCTGCCAACTCGCAATCAGACCCCGCAGCTGCTACCAGTAGATACCAGTGGATAAAACGACATATAGCCACCATTTGTGTTTGTTTTTAGCCCTTGGAAAGGTGTTCTGAAAAATGTCCATATTTAAAATACTGCTTGAGTCCAAACACAGAGGAAAAAGTTTGTTTTGCAAAATATCCGCATTAGTGCAGACAGACGGAAAATGTTCTGTCTTTTTTTTGTGTGTGTGTGTCTTTAACCTGAGGTTCCAGCGAGGTCAAACAGGAAATAATTACCGGACACCTGTGCCTGCTTGGTACCAGTGTACAAATGCTCCCTGTGCTATCAATCCCCGCCTACGTGTGTGTGTGTGTGTGTGTGTGTGTGTGTGTGTGTGTGTGTGTGTGTGTGTGTGTGTGTGTGTGTGTGTGTGTGTGTGTGTGTGTGTGTGTGTGTGTGTGTGTGTGTGTGTGTGTGTGTGTGTGCGTGCGTGCGTGTGTGTGTGTGCGTGCGTGTGTGTGCGAGTTTCACCTATCACCTTACCGGCAGCTGCTATCCCAGGAATAAAAGAATCAGCGAGATGGCCAGCGGAGGCAGAGGATGAAGGAGGACAGTGGGTGGGAGAGCGGCAGCGGTGCGGCAGGGGTAGCAGATGGAAACGGATCCTGTGTCACGTTGAAAATAACAACCCCCCCCCCCCATCCTCCTCCTCTCGACACGTTGCAGGTGAAAGCACCTGACTGTATGTATGACCCCCCCCCCTTCCCCTACCGCCTCCCTTTGAGGGGCAACAGCGAGAGAATGGCCGCTATTGAGGTAACCTAAGCTACCGGAGAGAGATAGCCGCAGTGTTGACATGGCCGCACGAACATACACACAGTGTCTGCATTGACAGTGGCCCGTTCTGCTCTCTGACTCCATGAGGGAGCTGGTGGCGTGTGTGTGTGTGTGTGTGTGTGTGTGTGTGTGTGTGTGTGAGTGGCGGGGGAAGTCAATGACACCGAGATGGTTATTGATTTGAAGTGACATCAGCTTGGCAGTTTGCAGCGACGAACTCGGAGAGCGGCACCGCGCATCACGTGCGGCATCATCGAGGCTCTATGATGCCGGATCGATACTCGGGCACGAAGTCGGGTTAGGGGATACGTTCGCAGAGGCTGTGAATCGGCTTTCCTGCTTTCCGTGCGAATTTGAGGTGGCGAGAGCAGAAAAGGAACGTAGCTCTCTGACTCCCCCACCCCTCCCACTTACTCCATTTTCCCCCCTCCGTCACCTCGCCACAACACAACCGCCAGGTAGAAGGAAAAAACACAAAAAGAACAACCTGACATCAAAACTCAAGGCCAGAATTGAGGCTGTCACATAAAAAGACAAAACATCCATTTAATTTGAGCTCGTATTACATTGCCACTTTCCCTCACTTTGATCTGAGAACAATGGCCCAGGATTTGCCTCAGACTGTTTCCAGAAGCGTCGTCTGTACACCACCTTTCTGCTGAACAGGTTTTTCTCCTCTATTCACTGCCTCGTGAAGCGAGCGCCGACCGCGAGCCGCCCCGCACAGCACCCCACTGCACTAATGATGGCCCTCATCACGTCGGCTAATTCAACCCCTGGTGTAAAGTGAGAGGTAGGGGTCGTGGGGGGGGGGGGCGTGTTTGTACAGGGGGGGTTGCAATTAATCTAAAGCCGAAGCAGCTTAAGCTTAAAACAATAATCAGCTCTCTAAAAGTAAGAAAAGAAAAACAGCCGCCTGGCCCACATTTCTATGCTTACAAGAAAATTGGGTGTGTTTTATTTATCTGCAGTGCAGACCACATTATTATGAATTTGGGGCATTGGGAGCGCTTCTATTTAGATGGCTACAGTCTGTTATTCCCCATACCCTCCCTCCCTCCCCTGTCGCTGCGCCTCTGGTCCCCTTCTCCGGCCAGACTGAAAAAGCAGGTCAGGCACAAATGACAAGGCGATGCTCTGTGTATAATATGCAATATATGTATTGTTAGGATGCAACACGACGCCACGGCGACGAGGCAGAATATGCAAATCCGAATATTATTCAAGGTGCTTGGAAATCTGCGTAACGGCGCCTTTGTAGTAATCCAAACTGCTGACGTGCTCTCCCCGGGGAGCAAGGGTTTTGAAGATCGTTGGATGGAAGGTGACTGTCCCTGTTCTTTTTTTTTTCCCCCAGGATGCATCTGGGCGAGTCTTTGTGGTTCATCTGTGGTATTCTAATTGTGCTGTAACATCCGACAACAGTTGTCACAGCTGTAAAAACATGTACGGCAAATGTCCTGGTTCTACATCACAATGTTGATGTCGTGTTTTTCCGGAGGTTGTCGGGCTCCTGTCAAGGGGTCTGTGTGTGTGTGTGTGTGTGTGTGTGTGTGTGTGTGTGTGTGTGTGTGTGTGTGTGTGTGTGTGTGTGTGTGTGTGTGTGTGTGCGTGTGCCAGGTATCGACCCATCCAGATGTGATCGTCGCCATTAGCGAGTTTTTGTTTCCTCACAAAACTTTTGTTCATTCCTCACCCATCTGTCAGGGACATCAAGACGCCGACTCATCCATCACACTCAATCCACTCCCTAATTCCTCGTGATGTCTCCCCGCTCCGCTTATCTCAACACTTTGGAGTCGAGGCGCTACACTAACAAGGTGGAGAAAGACGAATGGCTTGTTGGGTCGTAAATCCGCAGATAAGGTGAACGTATGTTTTTTTCGTTGACGCCATGTTAGACCTTGGAGGAACTTTCTGGAGCCTTCACCAACACACACACACACATGAGTAAAGGTCCCTGTCACCCTTCCCTCTCTCTCTCTACTAATGAGTTCCATTCCATTCCCACATTCCTCTACACGACCCCATCAACCTCAGCCGTGTTCAGTTGCGACGCCACCCTCTCCTCCTCCCTCCCTCCCTCCATGCATGGCTCTCCAGTGCAGCCGATCTCCGTCAAGCCCCACGATCTAGTTAATATTTCATCAAGTGGGGAATTTCACATCTGTAGGTCACATTCTGGGCCCCGGCAATTAGAAACTCAAACAGCGACCTCGCTTGCTTCTCTAATTCTCCTTCTTCTCCTTCTGCTCCTCAACCCTTTCTGCAGCGCTACCGTTTTTTTTTCTTCTTCTTTTGCTTTTCATTTCAAAGGGAATTAACAAGTTGATATTAATTTGAGCCCTCGCTGAGGTCCTCGTAGCGCAATCGAGGGTGTCCGAGAGGAGGAGGGATGGGGTGGTGGTTGATGAGCAAAAGAGAGAGAGAGACAGAGTCAGAGATGGCGAGGAGACCACCCAATTCCACATGAATAAAATAACATTCCTGTTTTGTTTTTTTTAAATGAGAAGCGACCTGGCACAGATTCCCTTGGTCTCGGACAAATCCCTCGTTTAGGAAAAAACAGAGGACGCAATATCTCCATGGTTACCGGAGACACAATGAGCTGGAAGTCGCGGACGCGTTTACACCAGCGTGTGCGATTTGGACTTAAATATTTCATCGCGCAGACATAAATGTGTGTTTGTTCGTTTGAATAATGAATTTGGGTGTGTGTGTGTGTGCGTCTTGTCCACTGCGTTGTGTGTGTGAGGACATCTGCGTGGGCACGGTGGGCTGTGTGGGTCTTACAACATCTGGATTCTGTGGGTTTACCCTAGATACAGTGTCTGAGCTGGATTAACCGGGCCTCACTCATCGCAAGATCTTTGATTAACCCCGACTGTGGTTTTTACAAGCCTTCGCAATTAGACGCCTGGTCCTGGTCGCGTCTACGGTGACGCTGGAACAAGACGCTGAATAAATGTGAAGGGGATCCTCGTCCCTTCTGCGTCGTCGTGTCGAGTTGATCAATGAGCCATTTTGTTGTTATTTCCACTGGGACGTCACCAACAGCGGCTCTGGGCTGGATTTAAAAAACCCTAACCCTATCACCGAGCTCTTATCTGCTTAAGATGCTGAGTAGAGTTTAAATAAACACGGAGAAGGGCTCATCGTGGTTTTATAGACCACAGGACAGTAAACAAAATGTTTCTGTTTAATGTGATTGTCGAGCACCGATATGGGTCGTGAGCGCGTCTCCGGTGATTATCAGCAGTGACCATTCGGAGCCTGACCTTGCGTTGCACTCTAATACGTGACCTCGCGACCTCTCTGTCTGTGAGCCTGCTTAGAGCTAATGCGTATTGATCGCTTGTTGGGGAAGGGAGAGACTGAGGAGGAGATATGGATGGAATTCATGTTGGAATAAGAAAATAAAAAATAAACTCGCTCTGGCAAACACAGGTCCCTGCTGGGCTAATTTAAGCGGGCAAACAAGAGAGGCAGGGCCGGCAATCTGGCAAAAATAAAAACCAATACTCCCCGCTGCAGCCAGCTAACCAAGGCCGTCGCGTGGTGGAAAAAAAAACACCCACAGAATCTTCCTCATCCAAAACACAGCACGGTGTTCAAATGAGAGCGTGCACCTTTTTTCTGAGTGCCGCAGCTCAATCAGCGCCAAAGAGAGAGAGAGAGACGGGGACACACCCATCCCACACACACACACACACACACACACACACACACACACACACACACACAACCCAGATCTGTCCGTCAGCACCCTGTTTAGCCAACCTGCAAAACTGCCCCAATCAACACAGACGCCGAGGCTTGTCAGTCACACATTAGCAGCCAAGTCACCACAAGGCAGAGGAGGAGATGAGGCTGAATGCTTATTAGTGGCTGTGAAATCTTTGCCCCAAAGCTCCTCTTGCATTCACAGGCACCACCGCGTTTTCTTAAGGATCATTTCTTTTGCAGCGTTTTTTTTTATGTCTTGCACAGAATGATACCGGAGTGACAGCGGCAGAGAATCATCATTGTGGCCTAAATTTTGGTATCTTCCACTGTAAGAGTTAGAAAAGCGGTGGTTTGATGGAGGAAGCTCCCAGAGATCAGGAGGAGGTGGTAACACTGATTTCCTGTGTTTTCTGATTGTGCGTCCCCACAAAGGCCCGTTCACCCGTTTCCACCTCTCACATTTTTGCTTGGACACCTTAAAAAAAGGTGAACGAGCCACTTCTCAAACACAAACATGCACAAACCTTCATGCATTTATGAAGCACACACTCCTACACACACGCGGAAGCAACGGGGGCGAGCTCCCATCCGCACTCCTGCAGCCGACGGACTTGGCGTTTAAATGGATGTGACATTAAAACAGGCAGACCGCGTCCTGATCTTGCGGCTGGTGCACAATCGCACCCCCCCCCCCCCTCCCGTCCCTCTCGCGCATCAATGTTTGAAATAGCGACGTCTTAACATATTTGTCAAACAGATGCAGCTGCTTTCGCACTTGCTGGAGGAAGATGCAATATGCAGAGCTTGATGCGATGCTGCTTTTCATCAGCGATGCACAGCAGCTGTCAGTCAGAGCTTGACCAAATTTTCTAAAAACACACTCCCACTCGCGGGTCCACTCCATATTTGTTATGAGTCACCGGTTGAGGCGGTTACTGTAGTGTAGTGGGGGGGGAACCACCTTTAGATCTCCAAACTGTTGCAGTGTGCTGATGTGCACACACGGATCAGGTTCCTGCAGCAAACTGGGCAGCGTGATCACGATAGCTCGCCAACAGAAAAACAAAACGTATTTTTATATTTGCTTCACAGCGCAAGCATACGTGCCTTGGATTAGATTCAGCAAGAAGCGGGGAGGCGCGTCCCCCCGCCGGCGTGTTTTACTACTTCCTCCTGCCTCTCGGCGTGTATCAACCCGAGGATTGACCATCAATCGCGCACCGTCCCCGTTCAATCTGCTCGTTGTTTGATGTCGGCGAGGCAGAGCCAAAGAATAAACAACTCTATCACAGAAGGATTTTGCATACAAGAGCGAGGCAAAGAGATACAAAAGCAAACAAATAAATGTGCCAGGCCGTATGAAGAATTCTGGGCTGCGTAATTGGGCAGCATTCATAATACATGACCGGAGGGAGAAAGGGAAGGGGAGGAGAGGAAGGGGAGAGAAGAAAGGTAGAGGAGAGCATTCGAGCGTGGAGGCAGGAGTGGTAATGCTTGATCCACTGTCATTGATCAGATGTGTGTGTGTGTGCGTTTATTCCTGGTTCTTTCCGTCATGTGGCTGTTCATGTGACTCCTGCACCTGTGTGACTTGGTGTGTGTGTGTGTGTGTTTGTTGTTTCCCCCCCGTTCTGTGTGTGTTTGTGTGCATAGCGTGATGGAGGCAGCGGGCCTGTGGCAGGTAGAAAATGGCCCGGCCTTTTTATTTGACACCGCCGCGCCTTCAAACAAACTACCGAGGGCCCCTGCGCACACCCATAATCCATTCAAGGCAGCAAGCAATTTTCATTATTGACTGGTGAGAAGCAGGCAGAGAAATGGAGAGTAAGAGAAACGCGATGGAAAACAAAAGAGAGAATAGCGTAGCTGAGCCGGGGGGGGGGGATTTAAAGTAGTGGAAGAGATAGAAATAGAGGTTGAGTAGAGGAGAGAGAATAGATTACAAAAAAAAAAGCAGTGGCTCAAAAGAAGATGGGAGGAAAGAAGAGATGTGTGTGATTGAGAGTGATGCTCGCGGAGTGGGAGGGAGGGTGAAGGGAGAGCGATGGAGAGACCAGATGGGGGGGATGCAATCATGGAAGGTGCTAATGTGCTGTATGGGCGCGCATATAGGAAGTTGGTGTTTACCGATGCCCGGAGGCGGTGAATATGCAGGCGCCGGGCGCGTCACGTTTTATACATATATGAACACGCGTGGGGAGATACTTTTTTCCCCGCTGAGGTTTCGGTCGTCTCTAAAGTGAGGGGGGTGCGGAGGCATTTGACGGTATGCTAATCCGGGCCTTGTAAAGGGGGCCAGGGCTGGTTGCGGCAGACGTGGTCACGACCATGAGGGTGATGGATGGCAGAAGCAAATGTTCGACACTCACACACACACACACATAAACACACACTCTCCCTCTCCCGCTCTCCCTCTTTACTCTAAATCAAAAACTCTAATACAGATTTAAACTCAGGTGAACCTCCACCACTTGTCATTTCCCCTGCAGTTTTACAGTATCAGGCTTTCGAGATCTGTCAGGAATATTGACAGGGCATTTTGGGACGGACTCATTGACATGCAGCTCGGGGAAGACGGAGCCGCCGGAGAGAGACAGACAGAGGGAGAGAGAGACACAGAGGGAGATAGATAGAGAGGGAGATAGAGACAGAGGGAGATAGATAGAGAAAGGGAGCGTGATGGGGGAGTTGCGAGCGCTTGAGAAGAACTCCCTCTACACGTTCTTTGAAATCACACCGATTTGTTCTGTTTAACCCAAACTCCAACCACCAATAAAACTTCTCCCCGAGCACTCTCCAGAAAAAAACATTTTAAAATATGTTTTATGATGAGGACATTATCACTGCAGGCTTGGGCAGTCGGAGCATCCTCTGCTTGTATATATATATATATAAAGAGAAGGGGGGGGGGGGGGTAGATATTGAGAGAAATGATTGATATTCCCTCTCGTTCCAGTCAAGAGTCAAAATCAGCAGCCAGGAAATTCACCCTTTTTATATGTTTCTTTCCTTTTCTTTACAAAATCAAAAAGTTACTCCTGATTTGACGTCTTCTCCAGTTTTATTTGCACGTGCAACTTTGTGTATTTGTTTTGTCGCGCATCCATCAAACCTCGACAAACCAGGACCACCCCCGTCCGATCGCTTCTCCCTCGCTTCGCATTCATACCCACACAGCTCCCCCGTCGCCACTTCCTGCGTCCAAAATCCCTTATGCTACCATCCCGGTTCCCTCTGGCCTTATCTCTTCTCCTTTTCAGCCTCTCTCCTCTCTCTCTCTCTCTCTCTCCCATACACACACACACACACACACATTACTTAAAATTATGAGTCTTTTTCTTCTCTCTCTCTCTTTACGGCTGAGGCCAGGGCCTGAAGTTGCCTCTGTCAGCACAATAAGGCCCCATAATGGATGGTAATCATTCAGAGAGCGTGGCGGCTATGGCTAGCCCGAAAAAAAGAGAAAGAAATGAAGTGAGCGAGAGAGAGAGAGAGAGAGAGAGAGAAAGATGCTTGGTTCCTACGCTTGCTAATCTCAGCTAATGGCTTCTGCAGAGCCAGGAGAGAGCTATATGCACTAATAATGCAGTGGGGGGAAGAAAGTGAGGGATTGAGGGGGTGGGGTGCGGGGGTCAACCGAGTGTTCAAGATGTGTGTGTGTGTTGGGAGAGGGCAAGGGAATGTAGAGAGATGGAGGAAGGTGGGGAAGGGGGGATGAAGGAGGAGGGAGAAGGAAAGCAAAGTCAGCTTAAGCGCTGGGTTTAATAGCATCATTATTATGGGGAGGCACCCACTATGGGATTTAGAGTCAAACACACACACACACACACACACACACACACACACACACACAGACTTGCATGCACAAGTCAATTTAAAGTCTTCGCTCGCCCAATGTGACGTATCACATGAGCCATTTTAGCAAATAACAGGTATATTGTGTTTGAAACAAACGCTTATTTCTTTTGTCATTTTGAACCCGAAGATACATAAATAAATCCTTGTTCCTTTAAATCAATATAGAAATGTCATTAAACTTGTCCACTATATAAGGGGATTGGCAGAAAACCACTGTCGTGGATTTATGGAATCAGAGTTATTAGCTTCGCAAAACCCTCGGCTTTGCTCGTAGATTGTAAAAATGGGATTATTTGTGCCGTTTCCAAAGATTTTTAGGATCGGCGGTGGATTGGCTCTAGGTCCGTGAATGTTTTCCATCACCTGTCACACATAACATCTGACATTTTCTATTTAAAAATAAAAAAAATCCAGAGCCAAAACCCCCTGTGGCTATAAAAGAAGGGGGAATTTAAAAAGATGCTTAAAGAAATGGATTTATCAGAAGGAGAAAAATCAAATATTTAAATGTAAGACTGTAAACAATCATCATTTGACAAAGCAGAGCATTGGCTGGTGTTGCAATGAGCTAGTGTTGTAATGCTTTGAGGGATTGGACGTTCGTCTAAAGGGATTAGCTCAGGGGATAAGCACAATGTTTCCCGTATCTCTTCAGCCGAACTGAGCAGACAGACAGCAAAACAGCATTTGTTTGTGCCTGGCTCATTTCACATTCCCAAATTTATATTTATCCTTTTATCCAGTTTTTCATCATCTGCAAGGTTACGCAAGCGCGAGCAGAGCCGGGGCTACGGGGGCTGATACCAAATTACTGTTGTCCAGAGTGCACATGCACAAGGGCCGAGGCCGTGGATTGGAGGAGAGGCCAGCGGGCGTTTGTCTCTCATTACAACGCCAACAGGCACAGATGGCTGTGGCCAGAGCGGGGGGGGGGTCAAATCCGCTGGATGGCACCCAATGGGTGAGCCCGTGAGCCTTCCCGCGGTCACAGACCACAGTAATTGGGGAAAAAAGCAGCTTGAGAGAAACGGCGGGATCAAAGTGTGGCGAGTTCACATTCTATGGCGACAAACGACGGAGAACTTAAAGTCTTATGTTTGTTTGGAGACGCGGCGGTCTGTGCTGTCAGTGTCCCTGCAAATCGGGGGGGGGGGGTGGCGAGCAGCGGGCTTCAGTGGTGACGGGAACATTTATCCATATCAACTTGGCCAGTCATCTCAAATAACTCTCACAGAGGGATTCACAAACGATGATGTGCAGGTTTTAAACAATTTGCTTTGCTGGAATGGTCTGAGTTGAAAGAATCTGCCACCGAGTCTTTCAGCAAAAGAAAATAGGTCAAATTTTCAGGATCCGGCACAGGGACAAAACAGATGTCTTCTGTAAAGTGTGAATAAAAAGCCACACGGAGAAAGAGGAGGAGAAGATAAAGGACTTATGCGAGTGTGTGTCTGTGTGTGTGTGTGTGTGTGTGTGTGTGTGTGTGTGTGTGTGTGAGAGAGGAAATGAAAGTAGGTGAAAAGAATGAGATAAAGAGATAAAACGATTTGGAAAAAAGATTAAAAAAAAAAGATGAGAAGAAGGAGGGGATATGGAGGGAGAGGAGAATGAAGGATCTTACAGAGATTATGTCGGAATGTGAGCGGTCACACACACTTTTTTTTTGCTACGCTCTGGGTGGCATAGTCATAGTTTGGTGGTCGGTTGGCCCACCATTACCTCAGCTCTATTTCCCAGTTTAAATGTTTGCATGATTATACTCTAAACTAACAAGGGCTGTGTCTGAAATCACTCATCCACTCCTCCCTACTCATCAACACATCGGAAAAGAATACACGAGCCTGTCATTGTTGTCGCACGATTCAAAACGTGTCAATGTCGGTCGGAGCGTTTTATTTCCTAATGAGCAGTCTTTTCCCGACATGAATAATAAAATCTATTAAGTATCTGCTGCAGCTTTCATTTCTTTTCAATCAAGGCATTTCTGTTTGCTGCTGCCTCCCCTAAGATAGTTTATTAGTTTGTTTTTACTTTACTTTTCACAATGCATTGTGGGTTACACTATATAGGTGAGCGTTGGAAGGACTACATTGGGAGGAGCCTTCGAGTTCGGACGGTCTAGTTGCGGCGCTGTTGATGTAATCAGTCTACGAATGCGCCTTTCCAAGGATGCGGTCCCCGAGTTCAGACGCAGCGGCAGCGCTCGGCAGACGGCAGCGAGGGCAACATAACTGATGGAACATGTTGGCACATTTGCCCAAAAGGCATTTCACTAAATGCTTTAGTCTCGTTTCCCCCGTTCCCTTCTTCCTTCATCAGCGCTGTTCTCGTTCTCCCCTCTCTCTCTTTCTTCATCACCCTTGTCATCATTTCATTCCAACTTTCTTTTCCCATCTCTGTCTGTCTCTCGTTCTCGTTTCCTCCCACTCGAGTTTTGCCGCGATGTGAAGACGGATGTGTGCCTGTTTAAGCGTCGCGGAAAAGAACATTCATCAACAAAGAGTTGCCTCGTCACTTCACTTGAAGTGTGTGACTGAACGCGTTAACAGCTAATACTATCAGAGGCATTTGACGTGTGTGTGTGTGTGCGTGTGTGTGTCTGGATATAAACACACCTCCTTGAACCTGCTTCCACCTGCCGTGACTGACTGGAGGCAATGTGTTGAACGCGCTCGGTTTCTTTCTTGTTGTTGACATTCAAACAGTGTAGTCGGTTTTGTTGCAAGTGAAGTGCCAGAGGTGGAATCCACCTGGCATCATGAAGAGATGTGTTGACAAAAGAGTGCTTTTCTCAAATGCAAGAACGTTCGAGAGAATGTTTGAGCATTCATGTGTGCGTGTGTGGCCACAAAGCAGCCATGAATCATGTTTACATCGTTGGTGAGAGACCGTTCATCCATCATCGCCGTGTGTTTGTGTGCGTGCGCCCGTTTGCTCCACTCCTAATTTGACCAGAGAATGAGCGAATGTTATCATTTTCCTGCCCTTGACCTGTTCCCCGCACCAGCAGACAGAACCACCAGATTGAGAAAAGATTGAATGAGGGGGAGTCGGAGGGAAAAACGAAATAAACAGGTGCAAGGAAAATGTACAAGGGGAGACAGAAATATGCTTCAGGCATCAGGAGCATTTTGAAAAACTGTTTTATTGTCTTCTGAGGCGTTTTCTATCCACAAATCGCAATTTCAATATCACAGCATGTTGCAGATATTAGACATTTTCCACCGTACTCATCACAAAGTGTCATAAAAAAATGACTTATCCTTGGCAGATGGATTAGCCTCAGTCTTCCTCATGCAGACTTTGACCTTTAGGTTGTAAATTGCAGATGGTTATCAGGAGACAAGCGGAAAAAAAGAATGACAACCGACGGGAATTTGATGCTCCCGGCTAAAACTTTGTGTCTGTCAGAAAAGTTTGAACCGTGAAAAGTTTTTAAAATATGTGTCCATGTCAAGGGTTTTCATCTCTTTTTCCCCGTCAGTTTTTGACATTATCTGGTTTTCTAATAGGATTCCGGCTGATACACACAGACGCGTGCGCGGGCGCGGGCGCGAGCAGGCACTTCACACGGCGTTTGATCTGGCTTGCACTGAGGTGACATCCTGCTGCCAGTAACGAGGCATGCTCTCGAGGAAGGAGAACCCGAGGTCAAAGAGGCAACTACAATTCCACGGGCTTTCATTTAGTGCTCAGCTCAACCACCCCACCTGTCTTTGAGGCCAGATTAAAGATCTTCAAAAAAACATACAGAGAGAGGAGAAAAAGAGGGGTGAGGTAGATGGAAGGAAGGAGAGACATGTTCAATGACAACAAAAAGAAAAGAGAGAACCCTTCAGCTGTCAAAACTCAATGTCAGCGCACCTCAAAAGGGAATTGGTAATTGGCTGGGAGAGTAGGGGGGAAAAGGGGGGACCGGAGCAAAGAAGGGACCAGGGCGAAGGTTCTTCAGCTGCTGAGGTATGCTACACGCGTCGTCCCTAGCCCCGGGCGCAGAGAGGACAGGTCGGCTGTAGAGGAGCCGCGCCTCAACAACACAGTTCTGAAAGAGTATTGATGTCAAAAGGGGGTATAAAACTCGGGCACTTCCTATTGTTGTTGGGTGCATAAAAGACAAAATGGTCGCTCCCCCGTGGGGACGGAAGAAAAAGATGCTGGCGTGAGTCATGAAGAAAAAAAACACGAGCTGCACAACGGTTCACCTAATCACTCAGAACACGGGGGGGGGGGCGGGGTCCCTGTGAATGGAGACAGAAATATTCCGACATAACTCTGTGGTCAAAAGCAGAATGTGACCACTTACTCCTGGCGACACAATGACCCTCTCTCCAATTTGCATGAGCACCTGTCTCGAAAAATGCATCTATACCTCAGCAGGAGGTCTTTGAGCAGGAGACCGATCACCTCAGAAGGAAATGCTCCGTCGGCCCTTGGAGTAATAATGATAGGGTGATGGCCTCTACTTGTCCCTGTCCATTCAGCCTGCTCTTTAACTCCCGTGTCATGTGTGGTGTTGCAGGGGAGGAATGCATTGAGTTGAGAGTTCAAGGGAGGCCAAGGCGAAGCGGATCAAAGGGCAGCGCGAGACTAAGCATCACTTCACAAGGGACACTTGTGTGGGGCATTAGCCCAGCAAAGGGGGGGGGGGGGGGGGGACACTTAACTGGGTTTGCAGGAGCATCTTTGCAGACGATAACTGGAAGTTTCAGTTAAAAGCTAGATTGCATTGCACTTGTTTGGAAAAGCAACACATTTTGATTGATCAGACACAATTTGGAACACGAGAATCATCCCAGTGCAGTCGAGGACACAAGCTCCACTCCGGCCGCGGTAAAACAGCTTCTTATTTAGCGATCGTCGACATCGCCTTGACAAGTCCAGTCCAAACAAAGCAATCCGCTCCATCCGAGACAGGGCCCCTGATTAACTATTTAAACCTCCGTGTAGAAAACACGGTGTAGACATAAAAAAATCTGTCGTCGTCATTGCCAAGGCCCGAGCTCTAAATCCACCGAAACAAAGCAGCTTGTGACGAAAAAACATTCTGTGATTAATATTTGAGCATCAAATGCCGGCAGGTTGAAAGTCAGTGTCTTTACTCCACCGACGCCAGATTGTTTGGGTTAAGCCAGTCACTCGTCCCCCCCCCCCCCCCCCCCCGTCCAATACTTCACTGGTATATTTACTTTTTTTGGGGCCATTTGGATACATTACTAAATCCTGCTAGCTCTATCCAGATGGTCAGTATCCAGTGTGTCACAGTGCAAAAATGCAGTAACCGGTCGAGGAGAGGATTCACCCAGATATTTATACAGAGCTCTGCCTTAAATATTTCAAGGTTGCGAGCATAATACTTGCATGCTCTGGGACGGAGGAATCCACTTCAAAGGAAGGCTGTGTTTAACCTAGAAAATACAGCAATTCAGTAAAAAAATGGCCAGTTTCAAAGAGTGGGTATCTGATTCTTTTGTGCACGGAAACCCAAATTTAACTGCTGGGTGTCGGAACCCAGGCGAGGTGGGCACGCAACGGTACAACTGTCAGGAAACGGCAAAGTGTTGATTATGCTCTGCATGTGGGATACGGCAGCTTCTTGGCTCATGTGAATGTGCACGTGTGTGTGTGTGTGTGTGTGGATGTAAAGACACCGGCGCATAAGCTGCGCTGCCGCTTTTCAGCAGAGATGTAAAAAATGATGCGGTCTGTGTGTGTTCCCTTTCTCTCCGGCCCTGCATCCGCTGCCTCGTCTTTTGTGCCTTTGACACGCTTGTACGTTCTGGGTTCTTTTTTCCACGGTGCCGTGTCATGATCAATTTACCGCTCGGTACATGACGGCCCCTAGCGCCTCCGAGGATCTGAAAGGACTTTGTGTGCAATCCCGGGTCTGCTTCGCTTTTTCTCTCCCACACACGAAAAACGGGCATTTGTATTCTTATCCCGCTTTGGCCGCCGAGCGAGATTGTGTCCCGGCTTTTCGCCTCTCTCCAATTCCAGGTTATTGTTTGGAAAGGGAAATCGCAGCAAATCTCGCCGAGCAGACGCCGACCGGCAGCTGCTACTTTCAGGCGAATCTCGCTAATTTGTAGCTTTTTTTTACCAACTGTTTGAGGTCGGGGTCAGTGGGGTAATCTCACAGAGCGGCTGTGTGTGTGGTGTGAGTACCTGTTTGTGTGTGACAGAGAGAGAGAGAAAAGGAGCATTATGAAAACATCGGGCTCAATCAGTGCTCACTTGTTCAGGGACCCTGAGAAACTGAGCTCGGTGCTTCACATAGTGACGGAGAACGTTTAATGTGCTTCTCTCGGCAAGGATACAACTCTGCACATGTTGACACCGATACAATATTTAGGAGTGTCTCAGACCTTCTGCGAGAATCATATCAAACCGAGCAAAGTGTTCCCTCTTACCTTAGAACGAGAGAAAAATGCAAAGTAGCATGAACATGCCCGTTGAGGACATTTGCAATTCAACGGCTGTCATCAGTGCTAATGCTCGCTACGCCGATCCAGTCAAAATATGACACTACCTTTCTGCTTTCGTATTCAGGTTGGCGCCACTGGCAAGGCTATGGTTGTGTGTTAGTGTGTGTGAGTGTGTGTGTAGGTGTGTTCACATTATTAACATGGCCAGGGATCAATCTATTCACGCAGCCTGCATCATGTATTGCGTTGCTCATTCGCTTTCTCTCCCTCACACCTTCTCCATCCTTCTTTCGCTCCCTTCATCATCCTTTCTTTCTTCCACCTCTCCGTGCTCCTGCAGCCACCTGGAGCGTGGCCCACGGTGGGGACACTTTCTTTCTTTACTCCTCTTCCTAATTGAATAATGCAGTGTACTATAAACCCCCCCCCCCACCCTCATTAAAAGCTTCTTCTGTGGATTAAAATGCTGAGGCGAACACATTTTCTGCATGCAAAGGTAACTTAATGTATTCAGTTACCTCCAGTAATGAAGTGAAAATGAGAGTCGGACTCCGATTTATTTATTTGCTCGGGCCAGTGGTGCACTAAAGGGACACGAGCAGATTCCAGGACACGGTATCATCCCCGATGTGGGCTTAGCTTCTCAGACATCGATACCTACAGCACATTATGTTCTAGTCGTGTTAAAGCAATAACTAATAGTTTAAGTTAAGTGTTATTGTTATTTCTTATTAACAGAGACATGTGTAACTCCGATTCAGCTTCATGAATTTGGGGTTATTACTTGAAAAGGGGTTTCATTTCTTTTTAAGAAACTTTCCTTCAACTGTCTACTGCTGCAGCTCCTCCATCCAGACGTCAGGCGGAGACTGGGGCCTCTATCTTTCTCTTTCGGCAAGTGTAGTATCACTTGTTAAAAAAAAAAAACCCTATGTAAACCATCTAATGATTGTTCACTGACTTCTTCATCTCTTCCTCCCCCCCTCTCTCTCTCTGCCGTCCCACTTGGGAAGAGAGAGGCCGTAAACCCCACGGTGGAATTTTTCAAATTAAACCAACTTCGCCTTCGTATGAGATTTCTTCGGCTAATGTTGACATGCAGAAATTTTCTCATTATCCCAGGCGAATGAAAACCGCTACAAAAATCACCCGGGCAAGCGTGTCTCATGCGAGGCGTGGCGGAAAAAAGGAAAGACAGGAAAAAAGAAAGGGAGAAAAGTTAATGTTTAATTTGTGAAAACAACACCCTGACTAATGAATTTCCCTAAGTTTGTTGCCGCCTCGCTCGCAGCTCCTTGTTTGGCTTTGTTTTCATAGAGCATGCTGATTTGGAAAAATGAGGGGCAGCAAGAGCAGGAGGGGGAGACAGGAGACTTACAAAACAAAAAGAAAATAGATGTTTGTGGAGAAAACACCTTATTTGGACTTTTCAGAGGGGATCCGACCACGCTGAGCCCAAAATGAAAGGTTGGAGCTAAGTGTTAGACAAGAAACAGCTTACGTGAGGAGTGTGCGTTGCCAGAGGCATTTTAATGATCCAGGAGTCTCGAGAACGTGAGCAGCAGACGGCGCTCCCCCGAGCCGCAGACATGAACTGAATTATTACTGTGTACAGAAGCCAACGTCTCCTCGTAGAGCCGCATAAATCTGGGAGAAAAGAGGCAGGTGTAGCCGGAGTGTCACGGGTGGCCTCGGAGATGCGAGGATACGAGCCGAAAAACGAGTTCAGCTCGAGTTCATTTCAAGTGGAGTCGGTGGGAAGGTACTACTTGTAATTTGAATAAAGACTATGTAACAAAAGTCCTCTCCTGGAATCTGTACATCAGAGATAAAGTCGTTTTTAATTATACCATAGTAGAAATCCCGTCCCCCCTGATATCTTATATATCTCTTTATTTCACACGGTGTGCTTTTCACCAAAATGCAGAAGTGTCTCACCCTTCTTTTTTAAAGCACTAAGGACATATCTGGAAGTTTAAAAAGACCCACTGCGATATGAGCAACACGCTACACCCCCCCCCCCCCCCCCCCCCCCCCCCACCACTCTCCAGCTCTCGACTTGATTCCGGTTGCTAGAAATATTGTACCTCTGAAGTGGAATAACTGCGCCGAGTGCTGTGACCTTGTTGCGTTCATGAAAGGAAACGCTCTTAGAATCCGCAGCTACAGATGCAAGGCACACACACACTCGCACACACACACACACACACACACATGCTGTAGTTTTGCAGAGGGAGTTCGAGGTGACGGGAAGGGAACGGCGTTTGAACTGCTGCAGCGCTAACCGCGTGCATACCTTTTCAGCCCGAGTGACAGGAAAGCCTGCATTGAATTCCATTTTGACAGCACATCATTAACACTCACACAAACAGGATGGACACTCTGTCAAACGCAAACCACACGGAAACAGCATCAGCAGCAGAACCAGTGGCCGGGGGTTGTGCCACGTGCCAACTTGGCTGCGAGCTCGTCCTAGTTAAGGCGCGTCTGTCAAAATGAAAATCATACTGGTTGATTCCCATCACATTTTAACAGCTCGTCGTTCCCAGGGCGTCGTTACACGTTCCGAGTTTTGTAAAAATCACAGCAAACTCCCAGCGATGCTCCCAACTTTGACATAATTCAGGACTTATTGCTTATAACTCGTGTAAAACTGTTTGTTTAATGACAGAAAAGACAATCCTTTCCCTGCACACATACCTAAAAACACACACACACACACAGACACACACAGAGGTCCCTTGAGGATGACAGGAATGTGTTTGTTCCAACTTACAACAATAACAATTACACTGGGTATTCAATGTGTGTGTTTTTTTTTTCTTTTGTACTGTTTTTTAGGAGAGCCGTGTCAGTCTGTAATTAGTGATCACTGAGAGGAATCCAAAAAACAAGAAAGACTTGTTTTCGTTGAGCTCCTCGTTTCTCTCTCTCTCTCTCTCTCTCTCTCTCCCTCTCCGTCTTCCCTTTCTCCCCCGAGGGGGTAAGACGCCTCACACGCAATTTGATTCGGCGGCGAGTGCCAAAATCCACACTCACTTGACTTCAGACAATGTTAACTCTTGTAGACTCGCGCCCGCATTTCCACAAACCTGTGAGATTGGCTATTAATAAAAGTCGACGCGGCCGTTCGAAGGGATGAAACGCTGAATCCTGGGGGGGGGGGGGGTGCTGTTGATGTCTACCTACCTTTTTTTTAAAACCCGAAACAGGCAACTTCCAAAGGCCTTTATACTGTGTATGTACTGTATATACTGCTGTCTGTAGAGGTGACACCAGCTGAGGGCTGAAGCCTTGAAAAAGACTGTTGTCGGAGTTTGTTGTGCAGCAGCATTGTACAAAAACAATTCCACGGATCAACATTAAACTTAACTGAAGGATTCAGTATGAGTCAGAAAACAACCCATCACATTTTGGTGCAGATACAAATCAGGGGGCAGGTGCAGGATTTCTTTTTCTCTTCCTTTAACAAAGCGTGATGTGGCATTTTCTGACATTTTTGCATATTTCTCTGTTAATAATTCCTGGATCTTGATTTTAAAAATCCCAATTTTCTCTTTTAAACCTTTTTAAACATATGAATATTTTCCATCTTGCTCTTCACTGTGTATAATATCAATACCCCACTGCAGCGCCATCTATTGCCATGTATCTTGGCTCCAACCTTCCCATCTCGCAACAGTTGCACTAAACCACTGTAACCCAGATATCTGCTTCTCTCCCAGAGACGCTTCTGGCTCCAGTTATTGTTTATTAAATCCAGATCCCTGCAGAAACAAAACTCGAGAAAAAAAAAAGGCTTTTCTTGGACTGTCATTACATAGTGACGGGTCAGGACTGCAAACAAAATAAGGCAGAGACGCACAGTCAGGGCTTTTGGATTTTAGTTTTTTTACGAAAAAAGGAATAATTCAGCCGTAAGACGTCTTCAGCAGCCATAACATTGTGTGGAAGGGGCGGGGGGGAAGCACAGGGAGCGGCAAAACTAGTGTTTTATGAATTTGTGTTGAAGTGCTGTTGACACATCTGGCGGACATGAGGGAATGTAGGAGAAAGTAATAACGGCGGGGCCGCGGAGCGAGGAGAAGCTGCGGTTATATCAAACTCGGAGTGGACGCTATAAGGAAAATGTTTAGTTTTGTTCTGAAATAAAAATGCAACAGGTTTCTTCCCGACAGGAAGTAAGAGCGTCTAGACAGGGAGGGGTGGGGGGGGGGGGGGGCCCTTATAGAGCCAAGTGGTCTTTACCAACACACCCAGTAAAGATTGGCACTTGTTTGAGTGGCATTCAAATAGCAAGGCCTGGTGTTTATCCACCATTGATCCCCCCCTCCCTGTTCCTTATACCTCACTGGGGAGGACTGATTGTTGTCAGTTACCACCATTACAGGAAATCCATACCTAATACCCATCTTATTATGAATCCTCATTTTGAAATTTCAATAACAGGGGGGGAGCAGCAGCGTGGTCACTTATTGCTTTTCCTTCCGGGGGGGGGGCGGAGGTGAGTTTCTGTGTTTTACTCTGCTGTTAGTAATATTCTTATCCTCCATCTTTCATCCCCCAGCACGAGTCTTGCAGATGTTGTGTAATATGCAAGCAAAACATATATGCACTGCTCGTACTTCAGTAAATTTCTGCCTCATTGATATGCTAGTGCAACAAAAAAAAACAACACAAAAAGAGAACACATCACGTCTCCTGGTAGCTGCAGGGGTTCCCCGGGTTGCAGCGATGCGTGGAACATCGGGAGGAAAACAACATCACCGAAGGAGCGGCGTTTTAAATTGAAACGCACATTACAGACGTATAGATAGGCAGACTTATAGAGTCGCGGCGAGCCCTGCAGCCGTTCTGGGCCGTGAGGAAACAATGACCCAGGAGCTGCCAAATTTAGCGACGAGCCGGGTCTCCCAGGAAGCATCTCCATTTGGGCTGCGATGGCAAGTGTGACCCTCATCTCTCTGCTCCTCACCTCCCACTAATTGAATCAGGCGGCCGCCCAGGATAATTCTGTGTGTTACTGTGTCTGTGTGCGTGAGGCTGTTAAACCAGTTCTAAAGTAAAAATGCATTAAAAATGCGACTCTAGCTTCGGATACCATCTGCAAAATCGGGAATATTGCATGTGCACACACACGCAACCCACCGAGCCTCATGCCACTTCCTATCGAAACCCTGAGGGCAAATATGTACCAACGCTAAAGAAGAAAAAATAAAAGTCATGAGAATCTCTTTCTGAAAAAATGTCTATTAAAATCCCTCGTGGACGTTCCCTGGGAAATTATGCATGATAACATTTCAAACCCACTTCTGATTCTCGCCTTTTCACTATATTCTGATGCATGGATTTAATTAAGAAACAGCGGAATAAACATTAAAAATGTATGATTGGAAATTGCCCGCGAGTTATGAATTACATTTTTTTTTCTCCAGCCTCTCTTTCTGCTTCCGTTGAATCCACAAAAACAATGTTTAAGCAGCGAGCGGAGAGTTTTTTATTTTGTTTCCTCGTGTGAAAGACCAATGCATCAGCAGACTTGGCATCATCAAGGTCAGACATGGACACAAAGAGGGGCTTGCTTCAGGGGTGGAGGGGGGGTGGACTTGTTAGGTTGCCGGTTTAATTTCTGATTCTCGCTCAGCAGCCAGGACGCCATCCCTCTCTCTCTCTCTCTCTCTCTCTCTCATCAGCGTGAGATTGAACCGGGGCTTTGAGGAGCTTGTGCTTAATAATTAGTCAGAAGCCTGCTTTAAGAATGTTGAGGTAAACAGGGTTTAATTAGGAAGCGCAGAGCAATCTGGGACAGATGTTTGTGCGGGAAAGGATCACGCTGTGACTGTTTTCCGTTTTGCCCGTCGCGTCCTCGCGGGCTCCCGGAAGACAAAAAGGAAGGACAGTTTGAGACAATGCAACACGCGCACACGTGACGAGTCCAGTCTGCAGGCGGGATCTTGTTGTGTTCCCGCAGCCCATGTTGATAATCGTGCAACAAACGCAGCAAAAGAAAGTAATTTCCAACACAGAGTTTCTCATCTGCTTCTCCAGAGTGAAGGAGATTAGAGCAGCCTGTGTCCACAGCCCTGCAGGGAGGGTCACTGGCTGTTTTCCCTCAGGGGGAAGGGACGGTTGGGACGAGGATCCTGAGAACGTCTTCCCGGACTTCAACTCTAAGTGGCGTCTACACTACTTAAAGCCTGCTGACGGCGATGGCGGAGGCTCCACCTCAGCTTAAGTCGCCGCACAAAGACGGCCAGTGGCTGAACGTGGATCGACAGCTAACAATGTGGCAGTCAGTGCACCATTTTGGGAAAGTAACAAAAACAAACACACCTAAGGCGCGTTTTATGGATCCTAAGCCTTAAATAACCACGTCCACTAAGCTGGAAGAACAGAGGAGAGGGGGGGGGGTGATGGGAGTGTGAGAATATGAGGGGGAGAAAACACAGAGGGAGAGATGGAGGAGGGTATGTTGGTGAGAGGATGGAGTGTTAAAAGAGAAATGATGAGAAGAGAGAGAGAGGAAACGCAAGCTTTCTTTTGAGGGGCAGATGATGAGGATGACAGCGAGCGGTGGGAGGGAGAAGGAGAAGGAGAAGAAGAAGAAAATCACGCTTTCTTGACAGAAGCAACATGCCAGGATCACACAGCTATTTTTCATTCACACTCCTCTGCATTCGCACATGATTCCAAAGGTACCCGAGCCCCAAGGAAGCCTTCCAGCAAAGCGCTGTTTGCCAATTTTTCAAACCTGTCACTCCTTTTCGGTGTATCAGCTTGTGCTGTACAAAGAGGGGGGGCCCTCCTCCTCCTACTCCTCCTTCTCCTCCTCCCCCAGTGCTGTCGCCGCTGTTGTTGTCATTGTTGCAGACGCGAGGTAAAACACGTCAGGCGGTGTTGTCCATTTCCCCCCCGCAATGCATCACTCTCCCGCGTTTACCGTGGGTGGGGACGGCGAGCGTTTTTCTTTTCTCCCCCCCCCCCCCCCGTGCACTTTGACAGCACGCAATATCTGCGAAGCGCATCACAGTGGGTGTTGAGAAATCACACGAGCGATGCGTGAGCAGAGGAGGTGGCAGTTACGGCGGTTGTGTGGCAATCCGCGTCATTTTGTTCTTTTCCCACCCTCCTGGATGTTAATAATAAAAACAGCTGATCGTCATGACAGCTTCTCGCCTGCAGTGAGAAATGTGCAGAAAAAAAAAAACAAACAAGCACGGGCAGTCAGACAGGTGAAGTGGAGTCAATGTGGGAGACGCCTGAGGAACATGAAAAAGACACATGCCCGGACACACTGTTCACTACCCACAGTGTTCATTATGAGCTTTGACGCAAAGTCCACAGAGACGCTGAGGCTGCTGTGTGTCTCTGCTGTTCGCAAAGATCACTGAATATTGGATTTAAAGAATAGTATTACAAAATTCCTCATAAAATATGCATCAGTTGAATTTGTCCCTGAGTGAGACACCGAAAAGCAAAGGACACGTGCTCATACTGGATGAAGGGTGTGACATAATTGCCTTCTTGGAAAGTCAGGGGTTAAAAAGAGGTGAGTGTTTATTGTCAAGGTGGGTGTATGAACTGTAAGTGGAGCAAACACGCTCAAAAGCCCCGCAGGCGTCCTCTGAAGAATTCCTACAGGGAACCTACAATCATCACAGACATTGGTGTTGTCACACAAGTCTTACTTCATTAGGTCGCACGCACGCCGAGAGTCGTTACCGTGACGAGACGCTCTCCGGTTCGGATCCACGCACAGAGAAACGCACACTTCTCTGAATCCTGTCATTACTGCCTCTGGTTTTAAGCTGATCCCCCCCCCCCCCCCCCCACATACGATAGACTGCTTTAAATTCCACACACACTCGCTCGTTCGCTCTGTTCCTTATGCATTTACTGTATTTATTCAACATTCCTCCTTTTTGATCCCTGACACCGGCTCCTTTAATCTGTCTGTATGAATTCATTGCTATTCAGCTGTCGCGCTCCTCAGATACGGGATGAAATAGGAGGACTTGTTTCATCTGTCCTTAAGATTCATGGCTATTTGATACTGTGAGATGTTTGAAAAACACCAGACTCCTATGTGACGCATCACATCTCTAACAGACTTGACCTTGCAGGGCCGTGTCTTCTCAGGCTCATTCGTTCTTCTGCCCTCCGCGACTTGAAACCTCTTTCCCAGGCAGGAATAGAAGTAGGAAATGGTTAACCAGCAACCGAACCCGGCCTCAAACTGCTGGCCTCGCGTGAAAGAGCAGCTGCCACTGATGTTCTCTCACTGTCTAATTTGATCTCACGAATTCCAGAACTCAAAGTGAGGAGGGCAGTAAATTGCGGATCCCAGAGGAGCCGTGACACCGGGAGAGAGATGAGCCTATTGTAGCAAAGCAACTGCTTCCAATTTAGTGTTCGGGGACCTTCAACTTTGAAAACGCTCCCCCGCTTGCCCAGGTGGCTTCATCAAAACGAGGATAGTGGTACATGACGTTCCCACGCCTCATCCGCCAATGCTGTTAGAATACCATGACTTTCTCTGGAGAGGACGTGACCCCCGAGCTCCGCTTTTGGCAGCGATGTGTTAGAATTACCGAGTGCAAGCGAGATAAAAGAGGCATTATAAAAGAAAAAAAACAGGCATATGGCCATGGGAGGAGTGCTGCAGAGGTATATCGCCATAGTAACAATGGCTAGCCCACCGAATATTACCGAGCAAACACGGTGCAGTGTGTTTTTAAACAGCGGCGGAGGACCTGAGCCAGGGCGTCTCCTCGCTCAAACAAACTCACGCTGGCACAGATGACATTTCCAACATAAATTACAAAGGTCTTCAATTGTCATGTCATGTTCCCCCCAGTTCACCGAGAGGAGCGGCTGCCTCGGCACAAGAGAAGCTCAGTCAAAGAGATTCTGAAAGAGCCACCACACAAACACACACACACACACACACATCCCGACGTGAATCTTTCAAAAGTGCAGAGGCTGGAGAGCACTTAGCATGTTAAGCACATTTGCGTAGACATCAAATGATGGCGCCGCAATTGGTTTCACGGGGGGGGGGGGGGGGGGGAGTAATCTGCGCTGCTCAAACATTCGCCGCGGCGCTCCGCAGAATCCTGATGGCGATTAAACAGAAAGTAACTGTCTCCCCTCCGAGTCCAGCTGGGGATCTCCAGGACGCACTCATAAATGTCACCCGCGACGGCACTTTGCTGCCTGTCAGAGGCGCCGTGAGCTCCTCTGGCGTCCCCCGGGTTCATAAGAACTCCTCGCGGTGCGGCTCGGCTTCCTTCTCTCCCGACATTGTCGTCCACACTGAAGTTTGTCATTAATATGTCATTACGGACAGATTACACGTGGTGAATCTGACGTTAAGTACTGAGCAAAGTCTGGGTTAGAAATAGCGCTGAGGTGACATATGAAAAACCTTGGCCGTCTTTAAGCGGCTTTGTTTACCATTATTCTAATAATTTTACCGCCTCCAGACATGTCAACGTGATGGATACCCTTGCCTTTCCCCCAATCCCAGACCTCATCAACCTCGAACCAAACAGCAACAAATGCAACAGCATTGCCTCGCCACCACCGCCACCAGCCACCGCCCCCCTCCCCTCGCTCCTCTGTGGGCTAGCTCCCCCTCAAGGCAGTTTCTCACCACTGAATTTACTCTGGAATTTACAATTGGCTATTGTGTCCCGAGTGTTGCATCGGACCAGCTCAGGGCAAATGAACCGTGTCAAAGACCGCTCCTTCAGTCTTGATTACATCCCCCCTCCCCCCCCCCTCCTCCCCTGTAATTGCTGCAAAAAACGTCCGCAGCCGTCGTTATTCAAGCACCTGAGCTCACCCGCTCGCTCACCGGCTAAAATGGCCGACGCGTTCTCCGCCACTGGCCAGTTTGATTGACTGTTTGTATTTGTTACTCTGAACATTGTTGCTGGGAAACACAGAGAGAGAGAGAGAGAGAAAGAGAAGGGGAGGGGGGGGGAATGGAGGAGAAAGACTCCATCTCCTGAGATACTGAGGAAAAGAGTTAAAAAGAAAAGGTGAAACCAAAGTGAGATAATAAACAGGCTATAGGGCAAGGGGCCGCGAATCAATACCTGAAACCATATTAAATGTCTGGAGTCTCTCAATCCGCAGTAGAATTTGTCTGCCATCTCCTCTTTTATATTGAAGTTTCCAACATGATGGGCCGGAGTGAATATACAGACTTTCATATCATCTAATATACAGCAAGGTTTACTCAGGCAGAGCGATGCAGGAGATGCTTCTGCTGAAGGACAATTTAGCATCGAAACAAATTTTTTTTCTTCAAACCTGCCTACCTGTCAAAAACTCATTTTGTTTTGTTTACTTGCTCTACTTGTGCTCATTTGCTTTAAAAGTTGTGTTTTATCGAATTTCTTTCATGGAATTAACACATAATCTGCCCCCCCCCCAAACCAGTAAGTTTTTAACTATACCACCCTGGGAGAAACTGTCAGGCTGAAACCTGCAGTAATCATCCGCCTCAAGGTGATTTCAAACTCGACAAAGACTGTAACCTCATTCACATTTTAATTGAATCACTGGTAAAAAGAGCAAGTGCACACCACCGAGGAGGCAAAATGAATGATTAGCATCCCCCCCCCAAAAAAAACACTGCACGGCCAGACTTCATATTTCAGTTGATTTGATAGCAGATACCTTGCGAGGCCGCTCGTAACTCCAGCTGCCCCATGACCTTCATTCTTCAGCAGGCAGGAAGACTCTTCCAGCCCCTGACAAGATTTATCGGGCCCGGCTAATAGCCTGCTCTCTGCCAGGTAAAGCTCCGTCGATACGGGGGCTCCTCCTGCCCCTGCCAGCCCTGCGCGCTCGCTAATGAATATTTCTGCTCTTTTGCACACATCTGCAAAGGCTTCGGTACAGGTGGTGTGTTCATGTCAACACTGCCTAGGGTTTAAGTACATGTCTTAGCCACAGCGGTGTCCGATAAACAGCCCGGGTTGGGGCAGAGGAGCTCACAGTGCCTTGCTCGGGGGGCGCTTGTAATTACTGGGAGTGAGGAAATCGCACCAGCAGACCACTCGAGCTTGAACGGGGTGGGGGGGAGAGAAGATGGAGCCTCGCTCTCTCGCCTCCGGGCTCCATCTACGCATGTGTGTAGACAGTGTATGTAATAACCAGACACACATACAAATATAATGAACTGCATTCCTTGGGTAAACACAGCAGCACCGGCGCACAAACACTCCGGCACACACAGGATATTGAAACCCTCTCAGGCATGTCGCAGCGCGTGTGCCTGCCGTGCAGAATGATGGAGAGGCTGAACTGTGGAGGCCCCCGTTTGCTCTCCTCTGCAGCCCTCACAGGATACACACACAGACACACACACATGCGTACTGTGCACCCACGTACTTTATCACACCCTAACACATGTACACACGCATCAACACAGTGAGTGTACCCGCTGAGTAGACTTGCACAAACTTTCACAAAGGTCCCCCCAGGCTTTGATGGATGGTCGGTGAGTGCTCTGCCTCCTGTTTCATACACATATAATCTCATTTGGGGGCCACACGGTGGGAGCCGCACCAAAACAGGGCTAATAGAAGCAGTCAAGCTGTCCTCTTCCTCCCCTTCCCCGAGTCATATCCATTATACTCCGCTGCTTAGCAAATATGTATGAGTGCTCCCTGTTAATAAAACGGTATAGTCCGTGGAATAGAAAACACACAAAGCTTCCAGATGCATTATTTATCCTGTTCTTAATGTGTCTTATGCAGTCATGAGATCTCAGCGCGTCTTAATATTTCAGCAGTTTCTTCGCACAAAAGAGGGAGGTCAAAGTCAAACGGGCGGGGGGGGGGGGGGGGGGGGGCAGTATGTGCAAAGAGAGACAGAACAGGTGCATGTCTGTCTGAGAAAAAGAAAGAAATCAATGTGAACCTGAACCCGGGGTGAAGGTTGTACCTATTAAATACGCTCCAATTACACTGCCGGACTTGTTAACTGTTCCCCCCCCCCGTCAACGTCACGGTGTCGACAAACCATCGTCTGTGATGCTTAAAGGTTACTTCTGCAAGATTTTAAACATTAATTGGCAGCTAACAACTACTGCAGACGTTAAGAGCAAAATCAAACTCCTTCTGTGTGTTGTAATCTGAGCGCCTCTGTTCTTTGTTTTCATAGCCGACCGGTCTGGGTGCGTGTTCCTCTCAGTGCGTGTGAATTCCTCCCTTTGAAACCTTTTGGAGGAGGACACGCTGCCCTTCGCCTCTCGTCCTGTGACGTCTCTCAGCGCTCACGAGTACTGTAAACACACCTGGCACCTGTCCGCCACAGGTGCTGCTCAACCAGAAACACTGTGGCTGCGTCTTATTATTACGAGAGCAGGTGAAGTGTGGATGCACTTTTATTTGCTTAACTGTTGTCAAGCAGCAAAAGTTTTATTTTGAAAAGTCACTGTCTTGAGAATAAGCTAAAATTAACAGAAAAAGTTGTGCGTGGTTTAACGGAGAACAAGCGGTAACATAATATGCTAAATGAAGTCAGAGGGAGAGAACACATCAGGAGTTTAGTCTGTTTTGCTTTGATGCTAATTTTACGTATTGATTTGCCTTCTTTTGTGCTTCTTTTAGCTCTTACGTCTGTTTGAAGCAGATAAAATGCTAAAGATCCACATTAAACAGCCTCAGAACATCCATTCGGGCTTCTTCTATCAGACTGGGAGGCTACAGGGAGCGAGGGAGCAGTTGTGGCCGTCGGTGTGGCGTCGATTCTCGCGCAGCGGTATCGGATGTTGTATTTATAACCTTTAATAAACGAGTTCATTTCGCAATAAGGAGCTTGGCTGCCAGAGCAAAAGGTGGCACTCAGGGATAAATTATGGACCAATGTGTCTGGCTTTCATGACTCTTATTCTCATCTTCACGAAGGCCGCGGCGTGACACCTGGATAAGGTTTAAATCGCCGCCCCCTTGACGGGGGGGCCACGGACCCCGCTGGCAGTTCCCTTGACATCCTGCACCCCTGTGAGCAACGCTGACAGCGAGTGATTCATCTGATTCATCACAACGTTTCCTGCCACAGTGAGGGAGGAAAAAGAGAGAGAGAGAGAGGGAGGCACGTACAGGACACACACACACACACAAACACAAACAGAGAAACCCTAAACAGGAACTTTGTTCATCAGAGAATCCGGTGGGAAAAAAAAGCAGGAAATGCAAAGAGCCCCTCTGCCACCTGTTTGAATTAGAATCCACATCAACAGGACAAACGGCTTGTGACCTTTTCTGCAAAAACAACAACAAAAAACACATTATTATGGACCTAACTGAGATTTTTTGCAATTTTGACGAGTTGCAGTGTCACAGTAAACAAAACACCATCGCCTATTAGTCCCACAAACAACACTTACGTCTGATCTGTGTTGTGATCCCGCTCGTCGACGGGGGAACTATTCCCCAGGGTTGCACTGCACTACAGCAAAGTGATGTTCTCATTTAGCCGGCTCTAGTTTCTGGAGTCTACACGCGACGGACAGCTACGGAGAAAACAACAAGCCTGTAGCGTAGCACGCCGTAGACCTTGGGAGCCTTGTAAAAGTAAATTTACTGTCCAAACAATCGGCATGAAACACAGGTCTGCAATGTGGCGAGGGTGCGATGATTGATAGTGCCACAGGAAAGGCGAATCTGCAAATATGAATCGGCTTCATCCCGGCGAGCCCTATCTAATGCGATCGCTGCCGCTATGAAATGAAATTCCATTTTCGATGACATCAAATTGAAAGAAGCGGCGAGAAGAAGGTGGCATCCTCGACACTGCCACTTACAATCAGCGGCGTGGAGAGCAATCAAGGTGGCATGTGGCTTACATTTCTTGCTGGCTACCCCCCCCCCCCCCCCCCCCCACCTCCCTTCATCTCCTTTTCTCTGTCTTGCGACATCTTATCGTGACAAATGTTGCAGATGAGTCCGTGGCTTCTTCAGCTTATTCAAGCATTTATTTTCCACCGGCACATTTATCGTACGTAGAGAAGAGATAAAGGAGCAGGGAAAAGAAGACAAACAGAAATAAAGTACATACATTCCATGGTTTCCCCCCCCCATAGGTAGCATCCTCTTTATTAACATATTAAGCAGAAGCTGTGGAATCCAGCTCCAGCAACATCCCTGACTTTCTCACTCAATCTCCTCCATTTCTGCCAGCGTATCTGGTAAATCTAATCCTGAGATTAGTAATTGCTTGAGAGCAAATGCATTCAAATCACCAAACCAAATTATACCAGAAAATGCTGCCCGCTGCAGAAAACGCTGTTAGTATTACTGTGCACTCTCGGTCCTTTCATTTTCCTTCTAGAGCATAAACAACAACAAAACAGAGCCTAAGCAGCCACATTGAATTAAGCCGTAATGGATCCCAAACAATTTCGATAAAATTAGCCACAGTTGGCGGTACGCAGCGCAACACAAAAGACGAGCGCTAATGACAATGTGGCGATAAACAAACCAGCTCATTGCATAATCTCATTTCTTACTAAAACACAAGATTTCCAGATTGTGTTTATTCTTTTCCCCTTTGCCATCCGAAGCTGAATATCAGTAAAGCTCGATTCTATAGTTTGTTCTTTTCATGTGACCATCAGCTCGTCGCTTGTTTTACTTTCTCAAACACAGATGACAAAATAACTAAAAACACTCTCCCTCTCCTGCAAGAGTGAGCCGACTGGTTTCAGCAGCGGCGGTGGAGGGTGACCAAACATGTTTAAGCTCATGTGGCACCTCTTATCAAGTAATTATCTTATTGAGCTCAATGAGTGACTGACTGCCACAACAATTTCACAGATAAAATCACACAAGCGGCATCAGGGGACTTTGGTGCCTGCAAATCGCAGGTTGCGATAAATGCTAAGGAAGAAAGGTGCAGACGGCAGAGGCACGGCTTCTTAAGCCGATGCACACGAACTGAAAGCACCTGAAGTGTGGGGGTCACTCCAGCTCTGCAAGTTTAAATTGGGTCAGTTGTGGCTTTTCATTGGTGTTTAGGCAGCTACATTTTGTAGGTTGAAACAAATTAGGCTCCAGGCAAAGTAGCACATTTCCATATTGGTTTCCTGATCTGCCTCGAGCCTGCAGGCACAATCAAATCTTATGTTTTGGCTACAAACACCAACCAGGTGACTTCCATTTGCATGGTGATATCGTTTGTCCCTCGCCAGTGCAACGGGGGCGGGGGTTTGCCCTATGCAAATCAGGTGTTTTGCGGCCGAGGTTGTAGCTACGAGGCGGCGCAGGAGGAACAGCTGGCCAGAGCACGGGAGGTGAACACTGAGGGCTAAGTTAAGGGCAATGTCCAGTTATGCTTGCTGCATCAACCCCGAGGCAAAAATAACCAGGAACAAGTTCACAGACTGGGGGGGGGGGGGGTGCTTTGCCTGCCCTGAGGGCCTGCGCTTCCCTGGGCACAGAACACAAGCTGCTGAGGCTCGCCGCTGATTAAAAGTGATCCACCTGGGCACGCGCAGCGCTTTGAAGTGCGATGATAAAACAAAAGCCTGATGGCTCGTGATAATACGACGGCTAAGTGATTCCGTGCCTCGCTACATCATGGCCGGACGGCGTTTATTTTTCTGGCACTGGATGGAACAGAAGCTCCTGCCAAAAGTAATAATGTTAAGTGTTCTGTTAAGTGCATACACTACTCATCAGCCTTCAGATGCAAACGGTGGACACAGGTATGTTAAAAGGAGATAAACCAAAAATTATGAATAACACAAGTTGCAATGAATTAAGCAAGAGACAGAGGTGATGTCAGGTCAGCAGACCCCCCCCCGTGTTCAAGCCCTTTTCAGCCCGAATTTGATTTGGAAATGAATGATTAGATATATTGCCTGAGGTGTTGTGTGTGCTAAGTAGTTGTGATGTTTTAAATAGTGGGTGATGGTGACAAAAACAACAACAACAACAGTGTAATAGTGCGATTCTGTTTTTAAAGGCCGACTGCTGCCAGGACGCTGTAGCACTTCTTACACTGTGGGTGGAATGGAGTCTCATTTAGGGGATGAGAGGAGTTGTCTAATAGCTGCTTTACACTGTGATGACCAGCGGGGAAAGAAACATGGCAATACAGTTGGTCATGGCTCTACATCACTGGATCGTCAGCATCTGTCAGCATCTTCTAAATTCATCTCAATCACTGTTCAAATGTCTGAGGGGCTTAAAAAGAAAATCCTCACCTCACCAATAAACAACCTCTGTTCCCTGGTTACCTGCCCGAGCAGGTTGCCTGAGCAGTTATTGGAAGATTAGATGGGTGAGGAGAGAAGAAGACAGAACCTGATACCTCAGAGATTACAGTCAGCCCTATTCTCTCTCTCTCTCTCGCTCTCCCTCCCTCCCTCCCTCCCTCTCTCCCCCTCCCCGTCTTTCTTTTTCCACCCGACCCCAAGTCCCTTGTGAAACAGTAGGGGCCATTCTCTATACCGCTAACAGGGCCGTCTTTCTTGTGCCTGTCTCTATCTCTTCCCACAGAAGGATAAAAGGAGAGGGGTTGTGGGTGAGGGTGCGGACATGTATGTTGTGTGTGTGTGTGTGTGTGTGTGTGAGAAAAGAACACACACAATGACAAATATCCCACTTGTCGTAAATCTTAACATGGTTCAACCTCATTTGTGGCTAAATGCGATTTAAAAAAAAAGAAAGAAGTCAAATCTAAAAATACACTGAATGATGCAACTAAATCTGAAAGAAGGAAAATTCTGTTACCTACTTTCAAAACAGCAGACACTACAAAAAAACATATTGATGCCATTCCTTCACATCGTCATTTTCTATCACTGATTTAATTCCCTTAACTGAGGCACACAAGTGTCCTTGAGTGTTTTATTTTGCCTTTAGCTGTAGTGGCACTTACCTGACGACATGAATATTTTAGATGCTGCATGACCGCTTCACTACTTAATCCACTACAGAGGTTGCTGTTTAATGGCATAATTGAAGCACGTGAACACACACCTTCTCTTCAATCAGCTCTCTTGTGCCGCCATTAAATCACGCTCTGCTCAGCCCAACTGAATCAACAGCGCGTATTTACAGAGCCCGTGGGATATAAAAGGCAATTTAAATATCAGCTAGTTATTGTATATTAAAGACCTAACAGGCCACAACACGCAGCAACCACGGACGACAGTTCCCAGTCAGCCACTAAACACTTTCTTTACTATTTCATTAGAATTGAAGTATTCAAACAAAGTGCCCCCAAATCACAAGAAAATACTCTTTATGGTCAGTGTAGACTGGGTTTTGTCTGAGATGCTGGATTCTAACAAATGCACAGTCCATAAAAGTTACTGCAGCTTTAATGTGGAGAGTAAATAAATAATTATATAAGTGGAGCATAGTGACACACAATACATGCTGCTGCCGCAGCAGCAAATAGAGTGCCCTTTTAATTATGCACGAGACATCGGAAAGCAACAGCACTCCTCACACCCTGGGAAGCAGTTCAGTGAATACACCATATTAGAAGCTGTTAGGGAAGAGAGAGGAAGAAGGGCAGTGAAATGATTTGAGAGGAGACATAGGCAAGAGGGAGGGGAGAGGAATATATAGAGAGAGGAGATTAAAAAATAAACCACTGCAGGAAAACAAAAACCAAAAGGCAGACAGCAGCATTGTGAGGGGCAAGATGTGGTGGAGGCTGAAAAACACAGAGAAAAAGGAAGACAGAGGGACAGCAGACGGCGAAGGAACTTGAGGATGTACTACACAGGGCCAGAGGAGAGTTTGAAGGTGGTGGTGGTGGGGGGGACAGAATATAAAAAACACAAAGATATCAAGAGGAAAACCGAAAGTGAAAAGAAAGAAATAGTCCAGAATTCTAAAGGAAGTAGCTGCTGACACCAAGTAAAAGAAGGAATCAATAATTCATTAGAGCGCCATAGAAATCACAAAAAACAACAGTGTTCTGCTTCCGGGGAAACGCAAATCAGCTGACTTCATGTTTATGCATGAACATTTCTTTAGTCGTTGTTGCACCTGAAAGTGCAAAAAAAAAAAAAAACAGCAGCCGAATTTTTTAAAGACTGATCTGATGAAAGCGCACATTTCCTGGAATTTGAATGCCACATTGTGCCACCTACACAGAACAGGACTAGCCGATGAGAGAGAAAGGGGGGGAGGCAGGTGGAGGCAGGTGGAGGCAGGTGGAGGAGGGCAGAACACATTTATACGAAGAAAAAAGATAAGGGAGTAAAAGAAACCGAGGCTTATTATGGGAGGTGATATAAAAATGTCAGATTTCACTGCTAGGTCAATGAATTGATGCAGACCCTGAAGTGCAGAAGAATGTTAATATGACTTCCTGGCCAGATGTTCCCACTCAGGCAAAGACTGTAAAACTGACTCACCAACCTTACAAAGCCATGTTTGTGCTGCGTTCAACCTACGTCTACCTTTCTCTCCTTTCTGCTTTTGTTATTTCTCTCTCCTCCCCCTCCCCTCTTCCTTGAGAAGAAAAGGTAGCCTTGTCACAGACAGGGAGCAGGGCAGGGCCTGACATGGCTAAGGGGGAGTGTGGCCATACCCCTGCCACACTCCCCCTCTGGGATAGAATAGCTGCAAACCAAACCCTTATGTGAGCTGTCGGGAACAGTCGGACACATATTTGCCAAGGCAGCCTCAACACACGCTGCGATGAAAGTGGAAATGTTGGTCCTGGTCGAGTGGTAACAAAACCCCTTCCGTGGCTAATCTAAACCTTACTCTTCCCTTTTCAATATTACATGTGAATGGCACTCCAAACCACAACAGATCAATACCGCTAACTTGACACACATTAGCACCATAAAGGCGACAAGACTACTGAGACTAGCCCTGTCAGAAAGCATTATGGTAGAGAGAACACTAAGAGGAAGAAACAGAAGACATTTAAGAGTAGTGGAGGGAGGGGGGGGGGGGGTGCATTTCTTCTTACCTGTTTGTTGTACTTGTTGATGGTTTGACTGCTGTATTCAGAGCAGTGGTCAGATCCAAGGGAAATGTTATCTCCGGTGCCAACAAAGGTGTTGGCAGGGGGCAGGTCCTGAACTGCCTGGTGCTTTTTTCCAGCCGTCGGCGACTGCGGGTGAAGCTGGACAGTGGGGAGCGGCGAACTGGACTTGTAGTGCCGGGCCAGATCTGGGCTCCCGGGCCCTCCGTTGACTGAACGGTAGCGGCCCATGCCTGGACTGTCTGACAGCTTCTCGTTGACGCCGTCGTAGCGCTGCCCGTTGGGTTTGGAGGCCTCAACGGTGACAATGCTGCTGTAGAGCGGCTGTTTAGATTTCTGTTTCTTCTTATCCTTCTTGGGCTTCTTGGATTTGTCGTGCTGCTGTGGCGTAAAAAAGTCCTCGTGATCCTTCTTGCCGGCCTCGTAGCCATTCTTATTCTTGGGACGGCAATAACGGGCCATGACAACAACGAGAATGATGAGGATGACTGTCATGATGCCTGAAACTACTCCGATTACAATGCTCAAACGCTGTTTGCTTAGATCATAGTTGGGGTCACCAGCGATGTTTGTGTTGAGAGACGTGCTCAGGCTCTTTGCCACCTGGGCCTCCACGACTGTAGAATTGGAAAGAGTCTCATTAACGTACACGTGAACCAGTGTGGTGGTGGTCTGTGAAGGCTGCCCCCTGTCGCTCACCTGCACCACCAGTCTGTGGAGGCCATAATGCTTCAGCTCCAGCTTCCCCACCAGTGAAATAACCCCAAAACTGCCATTAATCTCAAACAGCTTAAAGGGGTTTCCCCCTATAATGCCGTAGTTCAGGTCTGCATTGATGCCGGTGTCAGTGTCGGTGGCTATGACTGTTCTGACTACTGTTCCGATGTTACTGGAGGGCGGGAGAAGGGTGTAGGAGCTGTTTATTGGGAAAGTGACCATCGGTGCATTGTCATTTTCATCCATGACAAAGAGTGAAACTGTGGCGGTGGCGGATCTGGGGGGATCACCGCCATCCACAGCTTTGACTCGGAAGGTGTACGTAGTCTTCTGCTCTCTGTCAAAAGACAGGGTGGAGAAAATAGTCCCAGTGTCATTTTCAATAGAAAAGATCTCTTCCTCCTCTTCAATGAAAAGACTCATCTCTGCATTTTGGCCTTTATCTGCATCAATGACTGTAACCATGCCAACGGGGCTGTTTGGCTCAAGGTTCTCTTTGACATAGAAGGTGAACACATCCTGCATGAACTTTGGCTCGTTGTCATTCTTATCGGCCACAAGGACAACCACTGTTGCAGAGCCCTGAAGGGTGTTTACGCCCTTATCTTTGGCTATCACTTTGAATTCGTAGCGCTCCGTTTGCTCTCTGTCCAGAATGGTGTTTACTCGGATGTCTCCGCTGTCTGCGTCGATGGAGAAAATCCCATTTACTGATGAGTCAAGGGAATAGGCAATTTCAGCATTCTTCCCACTATCTGCGTCAATGGCTGCCACTGTTGTCACCCTCTCGCCAGGGGCATTGTTTTCTTGGAATGACACCTCAACTACATTCCGGCTAAAGATAGGGGGGTTGTCATTAGTGTCCCCGACTTTGACGATAAGAGAGTTATTACTTGCCAGACTGGGGCTTCCAGAGTCCACAGCCACTATGACCACATTGTATTCCTGTGTGGCCTCGTAGTCCAGTGGTGCAGACGTGTGGAGGAAATATTTCTTTTTATTCTGCTCACCCTCCATTTCACTGGCAGGTTTGAGCTGAAAGGGCACATCCCCTACCACTGTGCAGGTCACTATACCGTTTTCCCCCTGGTCACGGTCCGACACCTGTACTAAGGCAATGGGTGTGTCCACCACCACGTCCTCAGCCACATTGGCTACACCGTCTTTTAAGAAAATGCGTCCAATTTTCCGTATCTCTATGGCAGGGACGTTGTCGTTTTCATCCCTAATGTTCAACACCACAGTAGCCTTGTCCATTTTGGGCGGCTGGCCTCGGTCACGGGCCATTACCGTGAACCTCAGTTGGCTCACTTCTTCACGGTCAATGCGGTGCAGCACACTCAGCCACCCGGTGCTCTCATCCAACCTCAGCAGCCTCCTCACCGACTCCGTGGCTGCCCCGAACACATACTCTATTTGACCGTTAACCCCCACGTCTGCATCCGCCGCTTTGAGCTGGAGGATGGGGGCACCCGGGGAGCTGTTCTCCGGCAGGTCCGCCTCGTACACGCTCTTCTCGAACCGAGGGTTGTTGTCGTTCACGTCAGTGATCATCACCCTGAGAATGGCCTGGGAGGAGCGAGGGGGGTCTCCTCCGTCCCTGACACGCAGCGTGAGCTCGTAGGAGTCCCTCTGCTCCCGATCGAGGGGCCCTTTAATGATGAGCTGAGGCTGCTTCTCTCCATCAGTGGTGTCAGCAACTTGCAGTTCAAATACGCTGCTCCTGCTCGCCCCTTCGTCAAACCTCCTCTTCCCCGAGTACGAATCCCCGGCGGAGCCCAGGCGCCTCGAGTTCTCGCCGTTGTCCTGGATGAGCTCGTATCTCTCTATTCCGTTTCTGCCAAAATCCCTGTCTGTGGCGGTGGGCAGCAGATACAGGGTTCCAATGGGTCTGTTTTCCTCCACAGACAGTGTCAGGACAGGGGATGGGAAAGACGGGGTGTTGTCGTTGATATCTAATATGATGACTTTGCCCTCGAACAGGTCGACCCAGCTCTGGGCTGGTCCGATGACTGACACCTCGAAATCTATAAAACACTCGTTCTCATCAAATATCATTTGGCACTGCTGCAGCTTCTCGCGGTCTATCCGCCGCTCGTTGGTGCTGAGCTCACCTGTGATGTTGTCTATTTTGAAGAAATCGGAGCCCGACTCCAGCGTGAATGTCACCTCTCCGGACCCGGCGACGATGCCCAGGTCGGCGGCGACGTTCCCCACCCGGACATCGGCGGGTCCCTCCTCGGCCAAGCGGTACCGGAGCACTTGCTTGGCGGCGGGCTGATTCACAAGCTGCAGGATGAGCAGGCAATAGTACAAATAGTCCACTGCACCAGTAGTCCTCATGGTTCCGCTTGAAGAAAAAAAATGTCCCTTAAAAAAAAAAAGAATGTAATCACTGATGGAAAGTCCGGAATGTCGTTTTTCATTCAGAGCGAAGCCCTCGGTTTGCGCAAAGACTTCATCCTCTGGACGACTTCCGACATCGCTCCTGCTGCAGTGAAAAGCAGCAAGTGCACGGGCTTCCCTCTCTCCCCTGCCTCTTCCACCTCCGGCACTGGGTTGCTCTTTTCTTGTGTTGGTAAAAGAAAAAAACCGCAATGGTGTTGAAAAAGACAAAATACCACACACTCACACGCACGCACACACTCTCACACACGCAGAGCACGCACACCAGGGAGGCTCCGTGCGCCCTGGACGGTGCCACGAACGGGCCTATGTGGATTTTATGCGCGTAAAAGCCCAAATGTCACATCACCAGAAAGTGTCATCGGTCCACGTCGCGCCGTTTTACGCACAGCTTGTGGTTGTAATCTCCTTTTTTCCCCCCTGTGCGGGTGAGGCTGCAAATATCCCTCCGTGCCGACGATATGTCCACATATGTCAGAGGATCATTTAAATGCCCGCGCGTGCAGTTTCCAAACTCATCAACTCTCCGATCTCCGAGGACGTGGATGTGAAATCACCTGTCCGGCTTCCTTTACCGCTGCTCTCTCTCTCTCTCTCTCTCTCTCTCTCTCTCTCTCTCTCTCTCTCTCTCTCTCTCTCTCTCTCTCTCTCTCTATCTCTGTCTCTCTCTCTCTGTCTCCCTCACACCTCCGAGTCACTTGCAACCAACAGGGCTTGTATAGTTCTCTCTCCTGTTTTTTCTTTTCTTTTTGCGAGCCAACTCCACAATGCACGAAAGAAAAAAGAGAGATTCAGGGTTGCGTTGTTTTTAAAAAAAAAAAAAAAAATGCAAAAAACTTGAGAAAAATGTAAATCCGTTCTTTATTAAACGTTGCTTGAATTCCTCAGTGCGTCCAGTACATTCTGCCTGTTCCGTCACCTGCAGACGCGCCGCATGTGTTGGCAGCCCCTTTCTGCAGCACTGTGAGAGGGATCCACAAATGATATTGCAGTCTCTCTCTCCCTCTTCCTCCCTCTCTTCCTCCCTCTCTCTCTCTCTCTCTCTCTCTCTCTCCACCCCCTCCGGTTCCTTCTCACCCAGCAGCAGCAGCGCACTTAAACAGGGTCCGACTTTAGTGTTGATCGCCGGGTCCTGAGGCGGGCAGACATTATTTTGACCAGAAATAAGAGATGCCTTATAATATGGGTCGTGTCCACCGGTAAAAAAAAAAAAAAAAAAAGGGGGACGTGGCTCTGGAATTTGCACAGCGCAGTTCGGCTGCTTCACATTTATGCCTCGTGCATGTGGCGAATTGCACGTTACAAAAATAACAATTTCATGTGTTTTCCCTTTATAAAAAGCCAACGTGGTGTTATTACATTTTGCAGGCTGCGCTATGTGGAGCGATGCTGCTGCTGCTGCGAGAGATTCCGTGTGTGGCACATCTCGCAGTGCAACTTTTACGCGTACGATATGAGAGCTCTTCCAAATGTCTGTCCGGCAGCGCACAGCACGCAGCCTCTGCAGGACAGAGGAGTCGGGACGGGCACGGCTGTGTGCGCAGTGCTGTGGTTTCCCCGTGGTTAACACACACACACGTATGCGTGTGGTTGCCGGTGGCTGCGCTCTGTGGCGCAGCAGCAGCGAGCTCGACGTCTCTCAGCCCGTGCGTCTTGCCGTGTCCACTCAACATCCAGGAATCTGTTTAGACTCTGGATTCATGTTTTATTATAAAGATGAATAAAAGGCAGAACCCCCCCCCCCCCTCCCCTCCTTTACGCACCCCCTACATCCTTTATCCGAGCGTTGGGTCTCCTTACGCGGCCACTGCGCAAACCCAGCACCCTGTGTGCGGTGTGTGTCCTAACACAGCTGCCCTCCAAGTGCGTGTGTGATGGGTACAGTATTGAGCAAACATCCCTGTGATGCACGGCGGGCATTCTGCACACATTCATCTGAGGAGTGCACACAGCAGAGAGGAGGTAACTGAGCACTTTTGCGGTGCTTGCATTGATTCATCACGATCCCGCAACACGTATTTTGCACATGTTAAGTGTCAAATTAAAATAGTGCTTTAAATGTGACTGCAGGAGCGTATTTCCTTCTCTGTAGTCTGGGTCTGGGGATGCGGTTGTAATACTGGGACAGTGCGGCGCGTAATGTGTGTGTCTATGAAATTATACAGTAAACGAGTGTAATGAGTGAGTGAAGGAGTGGGAGAGGAGGAGGAGGAGGAGGAGGAGGAGGAGAGGGAGCCAGTCTCAGCAGCTGCATCTCTCTCAGACGACTGTCTGAATTCCTGCAGAGGCCTTATCCTTGCTTACTAGCGCCCTCTATCGTCACATTGAAATCAGAACCCTCCCAAAAGGTTGGAGTGCAGCAGAGATGAAGTGAATCCAGAGATGCTGGGTTATCAAAGTTATTTTCCAGCTATAGTTGATTAGAGTCTCTCATATTTGACTTTAATGTAAAGTAGTTACATGATGGTTGAATGTAGGAGGGGTATGTGTGTAGTTACGTGTTACTTTAAATATGTGTGATTGTAAAGAGACAGGTTTAATCATCACAAATCCAATTAGAATATTTGTTATCGTCATTGCAGCATGATACACATGATTATGTTTTTTGGAGTAAATGTTGTAAGCTAATTGAATTAATATATTTCATATTAATGATAAGGGAAAAGGGTCAAAATATACATTTAAATACATTGGGTTACAAATTGATCCAGTTTGTGTAGAACCATTGTGAAAGTGGGTCCCGTTACCTAGCAACCATCAGTGGTTTCGGCCCAGTGTTGTGTATTTTTTTAATTACGTTTGGGTTATTTATCCAAACTAGTTTTCCCTTAAAACTGTCACAGATGTATTTACTGTATAGTACCAACATATGACATTAAAAACTGCAAAGGATCAGAAACAAATACTGGCATGTAGTTTTAAAAGAGCTTCAGCAAATACAGGTTTGTATCTAGATAGTTAACCCATGATTCCCATAGTGTGTATAACTAACAAAACCCCCCAAAAGACAGAAAAGCACTTTCCTGAGTGACTGGATCAAACCAGAGTCCACCAGCATCACCAGTAATGACCCCATGTGTCCCAGGGCCTCTGCGATAACAAGACCCAGAGTGGAACTGAGCGTGAATGCGATTCTGAGGTGCCGTGTTTACTATCAGAAGCATAAAGATCAAGGCTCAAAAATCATCACTGAGAATCATTATGGTCGTTGTGTGCAGCATCGATCTCGCTCTGAAGTGGGTGAGTGGTTTAAAATGAGCCGCGGCTCTCGATGCCTTTCACAAAGACCTCATCAGAGACAACGAGGTGTTTTGAAAACGAGATGTTCCCCCCCCCTAAAAAAGTGATTCATACTCCCACACAATGACTGATAGCAGAAAATTAAAAGAATTTCTGATAAGAGATGATACATCGCCCCCCCCCCCCTCTCTGTCTGTGCCCAAAAAGTAATTTTCTGACTGAATCTTTTCCTTGTTAATAAATATCATGCAAATATTAGGTAATGGGCGGAAAGCAAAATGGCTCTGACTTCCGAATACACTTAAAACAATTTCTTCACATCATTTTTGCTCATGCATAGACAATCGAGAAGGTGTTGATGAAATGTGGGGAGAGAAAATGAAAAAGGTGAGATGATTGCACAGTCTGCTGAATTAATGGTTTCCATTCTATAAACACAATAAGAGCAGGGAAGTCTGCCTGTCCCCATTTTATGTTAGTTACTGCTTATTACTGTGCCGTGACACTGAGTTGCAATTATGTCGGCTGTCAACAATGAAATGGCTCGTCTGCTGTCCAGCGTTGGGGAGGACAGAGGTATTGAAATGACTGATTGCACTGTTGAGGCAAGAAACTCCCTTATTGTTACGACAGGTCGGCGCCATTGATTTGACACATTCCACCAGTATCCAAGTCTTCGTCGTCCTCATCGTCAGTCACACAATTATGTAACGTAACAAATCGATAACAACGTATGATACTAAATCGATCAGCTGCCTTCCATTCACGTCTCACTATAGCTGGCGAGCAGAGGTGTTGCAACTGCCAAACTAACACCAGGCTTCAACATCGGTGTGCAGTGTGGCCAGATGGGGGGGGGGCAGTTGCGTCTCCAGCAACATTTAATAGTCCAAATATGTGGAGATGTTATCATTTAATAAGATTTATTTGTAATCATGCCAAGTTTCTGCACAACCTGCTAGTATCGAGCTTAATATCACAACTGTGGAGTGCAAAAATTGCCAATATGCTGCCACAGTGTGAACATGTATAGGCCTGGTTTGGCCACAGCTCCACCAAGAACCGCGTGAGACCCATCACACGGAACCGACAGATTTTAGCCTAAATGTTCCCACACTGGTCTGCTGCAGGATTTCTTTCTTTGACGTGGGATTTGACCTTTTTTTTCCCTGTGGTCAACGTCCCATCCACTAACATGGAGAAGGCGAGGTTTATGTACAACCTTTCAATTAGCTCTTTAATCCTTAACCAGCATGATATTGTGACATATATCAATATAACTATGGCTCTGGATGTATATCAACACTTCTATCTTCACGTCTATAAATGACTCATAGTTCAGCGCCACTGAACCACTGAACGCTGACGTCACACCCCCACGTCACTCTAAGGAGCCCACCTGGCGCTGAGAGCTCGCGCTGCGTGTTGTTTCTCTGCTTCACGCTTCAAATGAGGTCATTTGTTTAAAGTTAGTTAAAAGTTTGCACATATTCAATCCGGGTCTCTTTGTGTCCGCCATGTTTGAACAGCTGGAAGGAGACAGAGTCCTCCTGCGTCTCCAGGAGTTTGTTCCGGAGCGCGCACCTGTTCCAGCTCCAGACGCACCGCGCACGCACGGTTTCTACCCGGCAGTGGAGAGACTGGTTTATGGAAAGAAAACGCTGGAGGGGTCCGAACACGTGTCCTTCCAGGTACAAGACACATCTGCAGCCAGGTGAGTTTGGATTTATTCAAATGTTAGAGTCGCTCTGTGTGGGTGCGTGCGCGAGGAGTGAGACAGGTGATGTGTGTGTGTGTGTGTGTGTGTGTGTGTGTGTGTGTGTGTGTGTGTGTGTGTGTGTGTGTGTGTGTGTGTGTGTGTGTGTGTGTGTGTGTGTGTGTGGGTGGGTGGGTGGGTGGGGGTGTGTGTGTGTGGGTGGGTGGGTGGGTGGGTGGGTGGGTGTGTGTGTGTGTGGCAGACAAGTGTTGTGGTCAATGCTTGGATGTAAAGAGTGAAACTAAAGCAGCATAATGAATTTGTTGGGAGTTGTAGTCAAACTCATCATATTTATAGTGTGTGTGTGTTTATAATGCACTATCATAACATCACAACTCCTTTATTGTACAATACACACTACTAGAGCGTAACACTTGTAACGAAGGGAGACTATTATTTTAACTGTTGCACTTTTAACAAGAAACACAGGTTAAATTGCACGACCACCATGTAAACCCTGGGGCCTTCATCCCCGGCAAGATGTTGCTCCGGGCGATAATATCGAAATCCACTGTACTGGCTGTAGTTGTTTCAGTTGGCTGTGTTTTGTTGTATTTGTTGGTGTTCTGTTGGGTTTGAGCCCCACTACTTGAAGGTTGTGTGGGTGACTGTGCCAAATCACCATCGCAGATCTTAATGAAAGTTTTGCGTGTTGATTTGGTCACACGAGAAACCTCTGGAACCGAAAAAGCAAATTTATCTTGTATCGCAACATAAGGGAAATATGTTCTAACGAACGAGCCTGATGTTTTACCGTATGTGTTTTGGTTAATTAAAGCCAGATGCAATACGTAGCTGTGTTTCAGTCACACTTTTATGGATCATCAAAATCCATATGGCAACAACACACAGCTCTCAAGGTCAATACTACAGGCTCTGTTAGAATGAAACGCACCGATGACAAATGTTGCAGTTCAGAAGAAGCATCCTGGATAGTTGTATTTTAATTCAGAGCACGCAGTCGGACTCTGCTGTAGATGTGATGGTACGGCAACCGTGCACAGAAGCACAGGCCAGGAGGAAAGAGCTGGAAGTGTTTGACTATATTTACCTGTTTGCCATCTAAACTGGTGCTTATTCACACACACAAGCGTAAGACTGGAATTAGCTCTAAACTAAAAGGACAGAGGTAAATTGGAGTAGACAAGGTGTGGCTTGGAGTTTTCTTCATGACTGAACTTACACCTAATTCCATTTGTCTCCGATGTCTGTGCGACACGACCACAATTCCCCTTCCCTCTCTGTTGCTGCCGTTTCTTTACACCTCTAAGATAATTTGCAGGTTTTTTTTCTTCATTTGAATGCAGGTGATTTGGCCGCCATTGACCTCTTTCACGTGTCTCGCTCGGCTGTGAGAACCCGCGTTCAAGCGGTGTGATTGCGAGTCGCTCCTTTTGTCGCTGGGAAAAAAATATATAAATAAGAAAAAGCCCTGCTAATTGGCATCCGGAAGGTGTTGCAGTTACCATGATGTGAGCAGTTTGCCAGCCAGCCATCAGATATTTCTGTCTGTTTTCTAAAGGGATCATTTGAAGTGACACACACATTGACAGATTCACTTTGAAATGCTTCACGTTCAAAGTATTTTCACTTTTTTTTTTTTTACTAATATTGTGCGAAGATGAAAAACAGAAATGGAGAGATACTGTTGCTGCTGCATTAAAGCAGATATTGAACAAATAAATTGTGCCACCTTATGATCGATCTATGTCGGCGTCTTCTACGTGTATGGCACCTCTTTATCATCCTGAGATATTTGTATTTTTCCAGTCTCGTGCTCTATTCTAATTTTCTGGAGGAAAGTATAACCTCTGTGTGTGTGTTTGTCCTTATCTTTCTACCTGCGTGTAACAATATGCACCTTTGCATATGCAGGAGCGGTAATTGATTCACACCTCCGATGCCTATGTGTAGGTTTCCCCTCGTATGACACCTCTGTCCCCAGTTGAGCCCGTCCCTGCGTGCTCTCTGGCTGCATGGCCTCGGGAGAGAAATACAACCATTCATCAAGAATGTGTAAAAAGTGGGGGCCGATGGCGGGCGGGCAGCCAGCCAGGCCACTCTTCTCCTCGGCAGCTCTTTGTAGTGCTGCCCGAGAGGTAATATGTCACCCATCCTCCACTTTGAGTGGCAGGGAGAAACATCAACAAGGAGTGACTCAACAGCTCAGAGAAGAAGCGTCCAGCACCGTGGCGGTGTAGCTCAGCGAGCCCTTTTTCTCTCCAACTCCCTCTGGCGAGTTGCTATTTTGAGACTCCCGAAGCCTTGTTCTGCCTTCTCCCTCTGGGATTTGTGCGAACTGCTGAAGAGATCACAATGCACAATAGAATTGCTTTAGAAAGTTACAATATGCCCGGATCATTCAAGTAGTCACAGGGGGTAAAATGGATGGCGCCATGCTTTAAATATGAAAAGGGAAACCGGTGTGTCTTGTTCTCATTCACGAAATATGACTAAAACCCAGTGAGAGCATTTCAGTCATATTTGCCATTGATTTGATACCAAGCTGGTTTGGTTTTGCAATATTAATCAGCATGTCCACGGGTATACTCTGGATCTGGAGGGTGTCTCTGGCTCCAAATGTGTCAAAAATCTCACTCCTGAAAGAACACAGGCTGAGGCCAGTGTCCTAATATTGAGAATTCACACACGTGAGTCATGCCAACGATGTAAAGGACCAAGAAACAAGGATTTCAGAGATGATGGAAAGAAGAATTGAATTCACGGCAGTTGGCCTGAAGTTGCACGAGCCTGTCAGTCACATCCAGTGATCTACATGGGTAATAATTAATATTTAATTTGACTTTGGTTGTAGTAGATATGTCTTTAGATGTGACATTGTTGGGCGTCACTTGTAATCAGTTACTTGTTGCATATCACCATTTGTAAGTGTCGTTACTTTTCATATTGTTTGGGAGCAAAAGTAATTAGTTACAATACTTTTTGCCCAAATTATCTTCGTAATAGAGTGTCTGTAGTAGCTGTACTATAACACCTAAAAGTTCAATTGTAATCCCTTACACGACTCATTAGAGTATTTAATTACAGCTCAATACAACCCAACTGAATAAAAGCACATAGCTATTAAACAATAGACAGCTGAACCTGTTTTAAACATCTTTGATTTAAATTCATTAATTAATTAATCAATTATATATACTGTATATATTTATAGTTTTGTCACTAAATTGTTCTCATTGTATTTACTTGATCATTCTGTTTATTATTTCATTGACCTGGTGTTTCACTCTCTAACCCTGAGCTCTCAGAGGAACTGAGCGTTGAACTCTATCATGCCCCATCAGTACAAGGGGCATATACATTGTGGGCATTAGTCACCCCCACACAGTCACAACTTAATCACTGACACCAGTGACACGAGGGACACCCTCCTCTCAAAAGACCCTCAGACTTCAAAAGCTGCCCCTCTCAAAGCGGCCATTCACAGGCCCCCTTCAGCGGGACGAAGGGCGGCCGCGGCAGCTAATGAATGGATTGATTTTGGAGCGAATGTGTTCCGAGGCAACTTGTATTGTGATAATACCAGTGTCAACACTCTGTGCTCCTCCCTCCACCCCCGCTGATCCCCGACGAGCTCGGCCCGCAGAGAAAGAGCCTTGGAAATCAGACGCTTGAAAGCGGAGTCGGGCACAAAGACTCACGCTAATTCCTCACCCCCGACCGACCCGCCCCATAAGGACAGGGGGAAAATACCCCAGCAGGAGCGTGCAACACTGGCCACATTATTAGGAAATGTTGAGGGGGAATAATAAGGAGGAGTTACTCCCCCTTTTCTAGTGACCTAAAAATCGCAGAGCATACTAAATCTTAGCCCTGTGTCAATGGGAATACAGCGATTCTGCTTTGTGACACTCGGTTTGTGTCACAGATTGCTCCTCATCCTCAGCTGCCTTGCCAAGGGTAGTCATTTCCAATGCACAGTTAGTACTTGAGTGCAACCTCTATGTTTGTGTGTGTGTGTGTGTGCGTGCGTGTGCGTGTGTGTGTGTGCGTGTGTGTGTGCGTGTGCGTGCGTGTGTGTTTGCCCGTCTGTCTGGTCTGCGGGTATGTTTATCTGTTTATGAACAGCGTCGGAGTGTTTGTGTGCACTGTCCCACTGTTTCGGCGGAAAATAAGAAGACACCTGCTCGGCGATTCGGAGCTGGCTGTCAAAAACAGGAAAGAAAAGTGTGGTGGGAGGAGGAAAAAAAAAAACAAAAACACCCAGGCAGCCCGAGATATATCTATTCTGGCTCCCTGCTTCCCTCAAGCTGCCGGTAGGAGACTTCAAAATGGCTCCACTCCCTGCCACAGAGTGGGCTCTACCCTGTCAAAATGTCTTTGAATGGAAAATACAGACTGAAAAGTTTCCTCCTTTCTCTCTCTTCGTCAGTGTTTTTTTCTCTCCTGCTCTCTCATTCTCCCCCCCCCCCCCTCCCCTCATGTCCATCCTTCATCGCACACAGAAAGGGCATCTCATCCTCTCCGGTGAAGCTCTCATTGAATCCTACCTTTGCTCTGAGAGAAACTCTCTCTTCCTCTCTCTCTCTCTCTCTCTCTCTCTTCCTCGCTGGAGCGCCGCCAGAGCTCTCTGTCTCGGTGAGGTATCTGCCAGTCACTCAGAAGTCCATTCTTCACTAAAACATGATGTCTATCTCCTGGGTCCTGTCTGTAGAACAGTGAAGGTTCTCGGTAGCTTTTGTCAGGAGCGATTATCATCTGTGAAGCCGACAGAATTGCAAACAAACCCAAAGTGAATAGAATTAATATGCCGAGGTCAGTTAACCGGGGGGCATCGGAATGTTTGAGGGCGACATTGTGTTTGTGAACACCTGAAACATTTAAACTCTAATGTGATAGTTCAGCATCTCACGGTCGTCAATATGCTTCTTTAAGGGGAAGGCTTCACTGTAGAGGTGGGAAATAACCCCACGACCCTCCGAGGGATAAGGGGGATGGATGGATGAAATGTTAGGCATTGATCCACTCATCCTAGTAATCACAGACTCTGTCTATCCATAAATTAAGCCAAAATATCATGAATGTGAACGCTGCCAACTTGGCTGCCGATGATGTCATTTGGAGCCGGTAGTGATCGGGGGATGGAGCTGTCAGTGTCAGCTGTCAATCATGACGTTTCTAATCTAATTAAACTAATTAAGACCAAACTTTAAATGAAAAGAATCCCACATCAGTCTCATAACAACTACCAGTAACATGGAAGGAGTAATGACCTATACTGCAGCCAGCCAGCCACCCACCAGGGGGCGATCAAAATGCTTCGGCATCACTTCTGGGGAGCAGTCATGTCGTCCCTCTTTAAATACAGTCGAGGTAAAGGTAAGATTCCTCTTGGGGCTCTGACCCCCCAGTGAACCGCTGTCTACAGTGACGTTTTCCACATGCCACATAGCACGAGGTCGCTAAAGGGTCAGTTTAATGTCACGGCAAATAAGACGAGAATAATGTTTAACTGACATTCAAAACATCATTACATGTGTGGCACATCCATCATTCAAGAGACCAATGGGCCTTCATTTCATGGTATGGATACTTGAGAAATCTATGGGCCCAAATCCTGTCCCTAAGGTGTCTTACATTTATGGCTAATCTAATACTTCTCTATGACAATGTCTAAGAAGCCATTGTGCCCGGGCTCCTCTCATTATTTCAGGTGGTTTCTCTGTGGCCAGAAGGAACTACCTAATGGCCATTTTTATTTGATAATTGGTTGTCTTGACATTTCAAACTGGCTCCATAATTTGTTCGTCTCTTTTGTGAGTGGCTCGTTAATTAGAGAGTGTCTATGCTTAGCTCATCATTTCCGAAAAGGATTCGAGGTCATCGTGGAATTACACGGTTGGCATTCTTCAGAGACGTTCGTTAAAAATGGCAGTTTCGCCCAGCCTGCCTAAAGTGAGGACTTGAGAGAATCTGATATCCCCCCCCCCCGGAGGACTAGCCACCGAAAGGATATTAATGTCCGAAGTCCTGAGGAATTTAAGTGCCTCATTCATTCAAATGTGTGCATCTCTTCTTAGCTGCTGCTGCTGCTGTGAGATATAGTCTTAAGGACGGAGGGTGATATGTGCCCTGACAGTGGTGAGGAAAAAGGGAGAGCCGTGTACGCTGAGTTAACTCCAAAGGGGGGAAGAAGTAAATGTCCTTGTGAAAGTCTGGAGATGAGTGATGCCTCGTACTAAGCCTTCAATCTCTCCACAATGCTCATCTCAGTAATAATTCATTCTGCATCCTCAGAAATGGAAAATATTGATTTTCAATGAATAACACCCCAAACCAGCATGGAGCCCTGCCTAAGATTGCCAGTAAAGAAACAAAAAAAATAAAAATAAAGCAAAGAAGCACGTCTCAGGCCTCTGCTCCGATAAAACAGACACATGCGAGTCGGCAGCCAAACTACAACTAATTAGTAGATAATTCCTTGTTGCGTTCAAGAGGATCAAACCAGCAGATAATAATTGGTGAAGTGTTCACATTGGCTGTTGTTATTGTTTGCTTGGTGGTATGTTTCACTAACCACACAGCTGTCGACAATCGAGTGTCAGGATCTGGTTCAAAAACCAGAATCTGGAAAGCTTGAACTATTTACTTGGCACTCGCATTTTGAGTGTGCAACATCCTGTTTGCGTCATTAGCTTCTCTCTCCTCACAAGCTCAAACACGGGGGACGGCCTTCTCAACGATGATTCATCTCCTAATATCCGTAATGATCTATATCTTGTGTTTTCTGCAATTCACAGTTATTGTTAAGCTGCCGCTGACTCACTTGTAGCCTTGTATAAAACCCCCCCTGCAGTACAGTAACATTTCAGGATGGCATATATTTCTCCTCCACTGGTATAGCGATCCATTATGTGGCGGTGTCGATGACAGTGATTTGCCAGGATTAATGCGAACATCAGGGTTGATCGATAGATTATCTAAGATTACGGTTTCAGCTCACAGTGGCCTGCTATATTTCCTATTTCTCGATATATACTCTTACCTGCCTCTGAAAAAAATGACAAAGATTATCAACTGTTCTTTTTTCTGACTCAAAAATCATATTAATCTCAAACCTTGACACCAAACCACGTGTTAATACTTTGCGTGATATGAGGTTGAATTCTTTGAAAAATAGCAACAGGAATATTTTTGGGGGGATAAAAGGCTCCAGGCTTTATAGATGTGATTAGAATTAAAAGTATAATGCTTTAAATCCCCCTCCATAATCTCTTTTGTTTTTGAAGCACACAGCGATGACAGAAGGATTAAAGAACATTGCTAATTTTTGCAGATCTGCGTGCATCAATTACAGCCAGGGCTGCCGTTGCACTGTTTAGTATTAATGCATTCATAAGCACATCATGAAAAAAGAGACAAATCTGCACTCTTCAGCTTTGGCAGACAGATCTTTAAAATCATCCCCTCCTTTGTGCAGGATCGGATCCAAATTGGCATCAATGGACTTCACACTTAAAGCTGAGGAATGCGGTTGGATTGACTGAGCTGGATTTTAATCAATTAATGCAGTGTCGAAACATTTTTTAGAGTAAGTGGTGATGATTCGGTGGGAAAGTGTGTGTGTCTGTGTGTGTGTCTGTGTGTGTCTGTGTGTGTTTGTGGCTGCAGCCAAAGTAAGAGTTTAACATGGTCGGCCTTCACTTGAGTCTCTCTGGAGCAATTTCTTTTTTCTGTTTTCTGTACATTTTAAAATGGGCTATTCACAGCGTGGGGAATGTGAGGCCTCCTCCACGTGTGTGCAGAGGATATATAGAAAATGTTTGTCTCCAGTTTTTCTGTCTCTGCGGATCTAAATGTTTGCCACCCACACTGAAAAATGCTTTTTTTCTGCTTCTCAGGCAAATATCCATCTCAGAAATCCATGTCCAACTGAAAACCATGTGCTAATCAAAAGCTCTATAGGTCCACCTTGATAAATAGACCTATTGAGATGAAGTTCCATTTAGTATGGATCCATATTATCTCCAGTGGATTTAAATGTGGTTTCAAAAGGGGACTATTGCACCTTGGTGGATGTATGCACTCTATTTAGGTAATTAATTAAATGTTTAGGTTATTTTTTTAAGCAAAAGCCTCTGAAATATACATTTTTAGATTTATTTTTATACAAAACTAAATGAGACCATTTTAGTCAACCAAATTATAACCAGTTATTTGTCCAAATAATAGGTGCATTACTCAAGAATGAAAATTATCATTAGTCGCAGCCCTTATTCTTTTTGCCATACATGAGCAATCGGAAAAATATAAGTCAGCGGGAACAATATTGTGTGATGATCCGGTTGTTTGAGGTCGATTTATCTCAACACGCATCTGCCCAGACCGATGTTTTCAGAAGGTTCAGTTTCTACTGGTCAGGAATTCCTGACCACCAGGCTGAATATCAGATTACACTGAAGGAAACGTGCATTTCAAGAGAGCACACACCAGCTTCACTTCCCAGTGTGTGTGTGTGTGTGTGTGTGTGTGTGTGTGTGGGAGTATATGATCTTTCTCCCTCCATGGACCTGACAGTGTCTGACTTCATACCCGCTCAAATCACTCAACTTGTCAGTGGTTACGGCATCACCCCCCCCCCCCCCCCAGCCCTCGCACTCTCTCTTATCAGTACCCTCTCCCCCGGCCTTTGATACACCCCTGTAGCCTCCACCAGTTCCCCTGGAGTGCAATCTGTAGTCCACTGGTATTGATCAGGTGCACACGGTTTTGATTAGCACACTTGGCTAGATAACAGGGGGGGGGGGGGGGGGGGGGGGGGGGGGGGGCTGGGCTTCACTGCATGATTGGACTCGACCATTCCACTGTCTTGTTTCTCCGTTGGCCAGGGAGTACTTCACTTCATTGGAGTCAGTGATTGGATGCATCCACCCTCCCTAAGAGATCCCAGGGCCCGATGCTCTCTCTCTCTCTCTCTCTCTCTCTCTCTCTCTCTCTCTCTCTCTCTCTCTCTCCACTTGACTGAGTGTTTTGCTGTTGGTTTTGAAGGCAAGTTAAATGCAGGCGGCACGGTGCGACTGAGAAGGGTCTGCTGCAGAATGGATCTCAACTCGGGTGCTATACATAGATGAAAGAACTGATAGCGGTCACATTCGTCAAAAAAAAAAAAAAAAAAGGGGGGAAGCTGAGGTTTTTTTTTCCACGTCCAATAAAGAATCTCACAAGTGAAGCAAAGCCCCCAAACAAAAGAACGGACGCGGGGGGGGGGTGTGTGAAGTCGATACGGGTGTTCAATCAAGAGGGACGTCCAACTTTTTTCTCATTTGCCGGAGAAAGAAGGAGACAAGGGCAAGCTGTTGGCCGGTCAGGCATTCTGCCATCGCCGCCCAGGAGTCAGCCACCCATTGGCCTATTCACCGGTCAGCCAATTAGGTCTCGTCTGTTAAGGTTTAATACCGACAGTTAAGGCCGCCATTGTGTGCCCGCTAATGCTATTTCAGGCTTTCACTCACTCTGGAAGCTTTCATTAAATCCAGAAGAATGCCGGGGCTGTTCACAGAAGAGGATTGAGGTGAAAGCCTTGAATTTTGATATTTCTCTCACAACCCCCCCCCCCCCCCCCCCCCTCTACGTTTCAACCCATCTCCATGCACATCCAAAGACACAATCTTTCACATAATGGCACTTGTTGGAGCAGAGGAGGTTGGCTCCTGACTTTTATTCATCTGACTTCTTGTCAGCTGTTGTACGAGGGGGGGGGGGGGGGGGGTCAGGATGCTCTCACTGTTTTCAAAGTTTTCTCAACTGCCTTTTTTCTTTGGGAAAGTCTCTCACTTGGGATCGACACATGACTCATTGACTTTCTTCCTCTAAAGTCAGAGGAGCACATGGAGCGTGTCCCGGGTTTCGTCTGAAAGGTTTCCACAAACATCTCATGGTCATCTGACTCGACATTTCCACTCCTCGTTCCGGGCTGAACCGTCGTAAACAGTGGCCCCCATTGAGAGCGAAAAACTTATCTGACGGAAAAAAAAAAGAGGCAGGGGGACGGGTGCAGCCACATTCCTTCAGTCGTGTTCATTAGTTGCACACTCGCTGTGATGCATGCTGGGGGATGTTGGCTGGGCTTGGCCGACCACTCGAGCACTAAGCGCGCCAACAGATGTAGCGTAGCCTCTCCAAACAGAGGGGATCAGACTCACTCAAACTTGGCCAGGAGTCCGGGGAGTTGCCGGAGGAAGAGGAGGGGACGGAGAGGAGAGGAGAAATGGATAGTGGGCGAGATGAAAAAACAAACAAACAAGGAGATGGGTAGAGACAGAGACGGAGAGAAAGAGAAGAGGCTGGAGGATAAAGACAGACAAACAGAGAGGGGGGGGGGGGTGGGAGGTGGGAGACGAGTTGTTCCCCAGAGGCATCACTCTTGGTGTCTCACTCCACTGGTCCTTATAATGTGTGACGCTCAGGAGATTGACAGACTGTGTAAAACTCAGCCCACAGGAGAAAACAACAACACAAGTCAGACACATGAAAAACCACAACTCGACTGAGCTTGTGCCGAGAAGACGCTGCGGTGGAGGAGTTGGATGGACAGCAGCACGGTTTGATGTAACCTTTTACACATTGTGGGAAGGTCTGCTGAGCGCGTGAGCTCTTTTTTTTCTTATTGTGGCCCTGTGGTACCCGAGCACATTTACATGGATTTGAACCTGTGAGCTGCTTTTTAATGTTTTTCCATCGAGTCAAAGGGTGAGATCCCTCAGTTTCATAGGAAGCTGTGTGACGCCGTTTAATCTGTGGACGTGAACCAAATGTGCATTTGGCAAAACAACCAGTTTGTTGTCATGCTTGAAATATTCTCTCTTCCTAAAGAAAATACTGACAAATCATATATTTCTTCTATTTATATTTTATATTTCCAGTGTAGCTTCTTCTTATTCTGGTGCCAAACCGAAAAGACGGACAGAAAGCAGGATAAGCCCGTTTTATGAGGCCGTACCTTCTCCTATCTCCCCGCTAGCACACCTCAGATGATGTAGCTCCATATCAGCCCCCCAGCCACAGTCCGACATTCTCACATCCTCTCGCTCGTGTCCTGGACTTGTGCAGAAAGGGGAGCGTTCCATTCACAAGTATCTCTCAGCTTGACCTTCAGCGAAGATGAATGACAGGCACTGCCCCCCCCCCCCCCCCCCCCCCCCCCCCCGCCGCCTGCCTGACAAGTAGGGTATAACATGGCCATCATGGGCTAATCCTTATTTAGCAGCCGCCACACATGCATGGCCAGAGCTATTAATCAAGGTTGTGTGCGGAGCATTTATCACACGCTGGCGTGGATGTGTACACGTACTGTAGTGTGCGCGATCATTAGGACACAAGACATGTTTTCTTTTGCATGCTCGGCTCAACATGCACTCGGCATAACAATCGGTAACTAACGGGATACTCGTGCATTCTCGTAAAGTCATTCTTTCATGTGTTTTTTACTGCGAAGCAACATAACTACCAAGCGCCACAGTACTTAAAGAGCTTCCAATGCAGTTACTTTAATTTCCTAAAATCAATATTCAAAGTTCCAATTTGCCAAACCTTTCTATGACGCACAAAACGATGATAAGTATGTAATATATATACAAATGCAGTTTCCTTTATGTTCATTTTATATTCAGACGCATGCTGTGCCCAATAATCTGTGTCTGCTGTGAGGAAAAAGCCAATTTCCACGACGTGTTTTCCCCCCCGGTGTTAGAAAGGTTACATATTAATGTGGGTAAAGCTAATGCAAAATACAATGTGCGCTTGTGTGTGAAATCCTAAACTTTTTGTATTGTTGTGGTCTTGAGTTTTTTTGGGGTATTGACCAAACTATTAAACCATTTGTAGATTATTCATATAAATTGCATTGGATCATAGTTTCACTTGTGGCTATATTGTCATTTGTTTCTTAATTTGTTCCTTCTTGCACATCCAATACTAAGTAGAATGTGTATTTCATTGTAGAGTCCAGGTGTGTTTTACTCCTCGTGTGTGTGCACGTCATGGTGAGGGCGGGCCCCTGTAAACATTCTTGCACTTGGCGTCCGTCATGACCAGCAGGAAATAAATCAACAACCATTTTGATAATTTAATAATCACGTAAGTCGTTTATTTAAAGCAAGAATCATTGGTATCAGCTTCTCAAAGGTGAGTTTTTGGTTTTCTGTACAAAGTTCAAACTGTCAGGGGCTTTTCACTGGTGGTGAACAGCTTCTCCCTATTTCCCGACCTTTCCAATCAATTATGTCCCATTTATTGATAGTGAACATAATTTATCTTACAACTTATCAATCACTGAGGTATAGACCCAGTAGTGGAGTAAATCTGAAGCCCCTGGGCAGTTGCCTGTTTTGCTGTTAATTCCGTCTCGTACGTAGCCAAGCAGCTATTTAATCTGCTGCTAAACTCCAACACAATGCAGGTGAATGGAATTTACTTTGAGACTGGAATAATTACATTTAAAAAGCTTAAACACAATGTATTTTTGTAGGTTATCCGGGATTATCCACACACTCTTTGCCGTTTTCCAAGAAATACCCAAAACATTGTTCCTGGAAAGATAAGTTACTATCGAGCTTTTTTCAAAGTGTAATTTCTCTTAATTCTTTCAGAGACTAAATCCTACTGTGACGGGTGGGGGGGGCACCAAAACCCAAACTGCTTTCAAGTCCAGAAACACCTGTGGTGAGTTAAAATATGTTTCTTGATTCTTAGGAACAAAACCCCTTGAATGGTTGTCATGTAACGCAGCGCTCATCACACCGAAAGTGTCCCACACACACACACACACACACACACACACACACACACACACACACACACACACACACACACACACACACACACACTTTAATGTCTCATCACCACTTTCCCTCAGTGTCATCTCACATGTGACGCCCCGTGCATGCGTGTGCTCCATCACGAATCCACAGCTTGTTCCGACGTGACGCCGCCGCCTTGAAGTCCTGTGTGGTGTCACCGCAGTGATCACTCGTTACACCCACGTGCAGACGGTGACACACGCGCGCCGTTCAAGCGACTTTTCCGCACTGACCCCGACGGTTGTTGTGGAGCAGGACTGCAAACAAAGGGTGCGTTGTCCCCCCCCCCCGCTCGCTGATCTGAGCTGAAAATTGAGTTTATTTCTGTCTGTATTAGCTCGCTGTGTTTGTTGATACACGATAGCGCTGCATCGTTGCTAAATGCGCGCCCGTCTGAGGAGTTAAGCCTCCCCGAACACTGGAGAGCAGGCCAATTACATCTCCCGGATTAAACGGCAAATCCAAGTCATAATGAGAGCCAATCACAATGGTTGCCGAGTATCCTAGCAACGCCGACAGCACTTGGATAGTTGTTTGGGCAAAGTACAGAGTATTATTGTTGTTGTCATGATGGGAGTACATATAGATAAAGAGAAAACAGAAAGGGGGGGGGGGGTGAGGACTATAAATGTGTTTGGGAAAGACAAAGAGAAGGCCAGAGCGGAAAAAAGAATAGAGAGAAAACACAACAAGGAGAACACTGTGAAGTGGGTGAACAGACAGGCATGTGTGAAGGGATAGAGCGAGGGAAGAAGATGCACTCACTAAGAGGGTAAGAGGGAAGGAAAAGAGCAAGACGGACGGAAAGAAGAAGAGGGAGACAGTGGAGAAAACATTGAGGGCTCGGGAAGGAATTAGACAGCTTAGGGGGCATTATGTCAGTGTACATAGGATTTAGTGTATAAGTCTGGATTATGGCCTTTTGCTTTGATAGAAAATGCCACCTTATAGGCAGTGGAGCTGGGTTTTGTTCTCCGGGCCGATATCAAAGAGGGCGCCCCGCTGCTTTTTGGAATGCACAGTCACAACGTGGGCACTCAATCCCTTTCACTGAGGAATTCAGATGGGATTTGTAACACCAACCTCTCTGTTTCTTACTGTGTGGGGCCAAATGGACCATGGTGCACAATGGCAGGCAAACCAGAGGGACAAGCAGGTATATGGACGAGTAAATAGACACACAGACACGCACAGGGCTGGGTTAGCCTCCTTCACAATGCTTTTCATTGTTCTGTGTGAATGAGCTTCATTACTTTGCCAAAGTTAAGATGCAAAGAGAAAGTGCAGATAAGAAAAAGATGAACAATTACAAAGTCGAGGAAATGTGTTCAAGTTTCAAATGATCCTCTCTCATTAAACCGTCCTCTTTAAATAGACTAGTTCATTTTCTAACTTTATACCATTGACTGTATATAAAGATTCTTCCCACTGTCTAAAAATGACGTCCAGATATCCTGGATACCAACGCTGCCATCTTTGGTTGCCATGGTAGCGAGGGCCAGTCAACATACATGTGTTCAACCGATCATGAGACTTATTTAAGAACTAGCTACAATTTGACATGTTGATGTAATTAATCAGACATGTGTAGAGGACTGATATTTGTGAGTGTGTCCAATATGGTGCAGATATAATTAAGAATCTGTATCTAGTGAATTTAAATGTGGTTTTATTCGGGGACTATCGGGCCTTGGCGGAGTTATGCTCTCGACTGAGTGACATTCGAGTTTGAAAATGTTATTTAACGAGACACGGATTACATTTTCCCCGTTTCAAATCATGTCAAGATTATGTAACAGTGCACGGCACATATTTGTACAGGACGATTCCAGGCACACGCTGTATATCCTCGCACAGTGTTTGCTCTATATAAAAATAACGGACTCCCTCTCATCCGTGCACACCTACACACCTGTACACTCCAGAATTGCCACCATCCACTTTCCCTCTCGCGTGTTTATTGTCTGCCGCATGCAGGATACCGTGTGATTGGTCTGAAAAATCCTACACAGTCCTCCCACACAGTAATGTGCTGTTTTGCACCATGGAGCTCTCTTTCAGGTGCCTCAGTAAATAGGGCCATTGTGTGGAGTGCATTACCCAAAGGTTTTACTCCCATCACTCCCTAGTGGTTTGTGGCCTCACTTTTCACTGGTGCAGTCAAAAGCGTTGTGGCGTCGGGGCGAGGGAAAAGGTTTTAGAAGCAGAAAGTGGGAGTTTCAGAACACTGTCGGAGCGCGGCCGCTTTTTTCATTGTAAAATAGCACTAAAACATTTTTTTGGGCAAAATGATTAATAGCAAAAAAACTGAAATAAAGTATGTGGCCAAGAACTAATTAAAGAATCATACTGATGCTTTTGCATGTTTTAGCCCATTAACTCCTAATTATGCAGCCTACATTGTTGCCAACGATTTTTCAAAGCGAACCATGTTTTCAGAGCGATTTCATATCCTTCAGGCGACCACTGGATTCCATTTATATTAGTGCAGGATGGAAAAATCACCTTGCAGAGGCAACGTTAGCCGACAAGCTGGATGATGCATTTATGGGCCATTTTTAAAACAGAACCAAAACCAATCTGCAAATATGCATTGTTCTCATGCATATGGAGCAAATCCGCCATTTATTTAGAGTTTCAGCTCCACAGTTGATGATACCATTTAATTTCTGCTATTTCTTTCCTAAATGTCAGGTCCAACTTTACTTACATACTCATTTACAAGTGTTTCCTCTATATATACATTTAATACAACAGAACTTTCTGTGAAGCTCTTGATGTCCCCTTTGCTCATGAGAAATGTCTTTTACTCCCCCCCCCACCCTCCCGCCCATGACCTCAGTTCTTTCGGTGCCACTCAGAAACGAGAAAGTCAAAACTGTCTGAAGTCCCCGAACGAATGGAAAGTTACAAGGGTGATGTTACCCCCGAACAAGTCGCCCCATCATGGCATGACTCACATTCACACAGCCCCTGAGGGCACAAGAGCTCTGACCCCCCCCCCCCACCCTCCCTCCCTTTCTGTGTGTCTGCACCACTCTGTCTTTCTCAGCGCTGCATCTCGGTGTCAAATAGAGTCAGTGCCCGCACCACAGGCCCGAGGGAGCGGAGAGACAAGTCTGCCTTTCTGCACATCTCGCTGCTCTTCATCTCTCACCCGCACTTTGTTTGTTCCCCCTCTTGTTCCAATACAGCAAGAAGAAAACCCACATTTTAGACGGTTGCTTTGGAAATTCCTGACATCAGACACGTGCAATCGAGGGGGGAAACGCATCAGTCAAAGGGATGCTGGAAAAATAGAATAGACCTTTCGCTGCGTCATTTCAATAACAATCAATATTCTTTGATATTTCAAAGCACAGGGGTTGATGGTGCGCGCTTAATTATTACTGCAGCCTGTTCCTGTGCATATACTGTAATGTGCATTTCAATCTACAGTGGCAGCACTATTTTTGGATATGATGAACGGAGATTGTTTAATCAATATTAATGGTTTTCACCAGCTGTCCTCAGCTTCTTTTTCAAGGAATCCATCTGACAATGAATGAGAGCACACTGAAGGGAAGTGTGTGTGTGTGTGTGTGTGTGTGTGTGTGTGTGTGTGTGTGTGTGTGTGTGTGTGTGTGTGTGTGTGTGTGTGTGTGTGTGTGTGTGTGTGTGTGTGTGTGTGTGTGTGTGTGTGTGTAGGGATTTGTTAAGAGACAATAAAGAATGAGAGTGGGAGGGGAAGCAGGAAAAAAATAGACATGGGGACAATTAGGAACAGCGAGTGTTAGAAGCAGTCAAGACACAGATTGAGAGTATAGTGAAGGAGTGGGAAAGAAAGAGTGCAAAAGTCCCTTGTGATTTATACAGTTATTATCTCCTGCACTTGTGGGTGTGAATGGGGGCTGTCATGCATGTCACCCTGGCAGGTTTCCTCTCCCTGTGTTTTTTGGGGGGGGGGGGGACAGGGCCATTCCCCCGGGGCCCAAAGTTTGGCATTAGCATTCCGCGCGGTAATGGACCCCCATTTGCTGCTTGTCACCGTAAGATAGGTAGCTTCGTCCCCCTGCCAGAGTCCCTCCAGCTGAGCGGGGCCCTGTGGTCCCGTTGTGCTCAATGACCCCACTCATTCTGCCTGTCGATTCCCTCGCCTTCCCCTTTTTCTCTCTTTTTATTTCATCAGCTCCCTTTGAGCCACCAGGCAAACCAACAGACTACGACCGCATCCCATCTGAAAAGGTTCATTTGGTTATTCCTTTGCCACTAAATAGTTATTTCTTCTTCCTCTCTTGAAATGCATGAAAGCCGAATGGTGCCGTGCGGTCGGCGAACTCCGGTCATCGCCCATCTAATCCCACCTGGTCCAACGAGAGCTGTTATTTTCCTGTCTCACGCGGTCATATTAGGGTTCGTGATGGAACAGATGCCGCTGTGTATGCAGGCTAATGAGGTAGCAGAGTAAGGTACAGAGTTCAGCCCGACTCTCCACCGCGGAGACCCGAGTTTGTTTGGAGCCGTGCCCTCAGCGCCACACTGCTCTGAGCTGAGGAGACGGGAGATCACCGAGGTCCTGACCGTTCGGCAGCAAAGAATATTAATTTGAAATGGGTGGGGAGGAAACTTTTTTAGGGGGGAGAGCAGATGTGAACTGTTAAGAACCAGCTCATAACCAGGTATCTTTGGTAAAAGACAGAAATAGGATAAGTAGAGGATGTTAAAATCAAAGAAACAGATATCACAGCTAACATGACACAATCGCACACACGACGTGCAAACACATAAAAACCACCTAAATGTCTGCATCTGGTCGTTCCATCTCCAACCAAAGCAGGAAGTCGTTCCTTCATTCTTCTTAACATGAGAGTACATTTCATAATGTAAAATCCGATGACTGTCGGAGATCAATGGCTCATCAATATTGCATGGCTGATCATTAGTGTATGCTCCATAATGGCCCACCAGATGTTCGGTGAAAGCCTGATCCCTCACAGATACAATCAGTGTATTCATTGACGTGTCGCCCTCGTTTTGTTCGAATTAGAACCGCTCTGTTCAAATATGTACAATGCTGACACCCACCATATGCCTCAAGCATGCCGTCTGTAATCTGTTTGTTTATGCACGTCCTCGTTCACACCTTGCACGCGGTCGCAACTGGGTCACAGCGAGGCAAAGAGAAGGGGAAATCAAAGTTTGCGTCGCCGCCGTGATCGCTGAGTTTAAAGATTAGCTGCTGATTGATGCACTGGCTGCTCTGTGAAGGTGAGGCGAGCAACTTGTTGCCCCCGCTGCCTGGGATCCGCCGGAGCATAATACCAGGCGACAGCCAGCCTGGTGTTTGTAGCGCAAGCCAAGAGGGATTATGGGTAGTAGGCTTTAATATCTGATTTTAATTAGCAGTTTAATACAGTGATCACGCCTCATTAGGGAAGTGGGGACGTGCGTGAGTATGCTCGGAAGTACGAAGAAGGAGCAGAGAGGAGGAAGGAATATAGATGCTTGCAGGGAGGAGAAGCGTCACTAAGTAAAAACTGTGCTTTCCACGCCGTTACTTTTCACTAATTAATCTCAATACGTGACATCGTTTTGACACGAACATATAGACTTCGTGGTACAGAAAGAAAATGTCACGACGTGCTTTTTAATCCTAATACCGTGTATTTGATGCTTTGTGGCTCCATCATCCTCAGCTGGCTGCCGGGATTCATCTGTTTGTGTGGAACCCCCCCCCCCCAGCGTTGCCATTGCATGCCACTTAAGGATTTAGAGTGAGTGTATCAAATCTGTGAATAGTCCTCGCTAGCACAGGATAAAAAGATTAAGCCATTTTAACCCCTAGGAACCCACTGCCCTTTTGGCTCTTGCCATCCAGGAATTAGTCTGGCTCCTCTGATTGCATCCGTTTCCTGGTGTAGGTGGTGCGGCGCGGTGCTGGGACACGCAGCGGGGGGCAGCCAGCAGGCTTGGCGCTGTACCAGAAAGTTGTATGGTTGGGTTAAAACAGGACCCTCTGTTTCAGTAATGGTGTCATGGAAGAGTAAAGAGGAGGGGGAAGCTCCAGTGGTCAGCTGGTGACACACCACTGCTCTCTTTTCTCTCTTTCCCCTCCCGCGCTCCTTTTCTTTATCCTCATCCCACTCGTTGACTCACTCCGAGTTCCCCCTCTTCCGATCGCTGTCCCCGCAGTGCCAGCGGCTGTCTATATGTGGTGAGACTCATTCAATCCACTTTCAATCCCCTGGGTTTAGTTCAGGGGCCGCGCTCATTTTGTCGGAGGCGGTTTCGACCACCTCTCTAACCCGTCGTATCGCTCGCTGCCTTTCTTCCTCACATTCCAGCGGTTTTGAAAGGGAGGCGAAATAATGCACTTTATAAATCCTTGGAGGCATCCTGCGGAATAACAAACAGTCCTCAGTAGCACGGAAGCATCAAAGTAACACCGTTAAAGAGCAATAAGGCTACAATCTCATTGATTGCTCTTTGTGTTCTGATAATTCAGAATTAATGCCCAAAATCCCAGCGAGAAAATCCCTCGTAATGCCACTTAAACAAGGCAAACAATTGGAAAGGCATTGAGGTATTAACACATTGTATAGACACTGCAAACTGTGTCAAGCTGAAACACTAAAGTAAACCAGAAAAGAGCAGGCAAAGTAAAAATGTTAATACTCTAAAGAGTCCATTAAACCAGGGATACATAGGAATTAGGGCCAAGATTAGAGAGTAAATAGTGGTTCTGCATTGGAAGTCAAAGTAATGGCCGGCGAGCAGAGGATAAGATCCCTCGCACCAGATGTTACTCATCTCTCACAACATGTTTGTGTCACTCAGACGCTCCCTGATGCCTTCATCTGATACCCACGTATCCGTTGTTCTCCCTTTTCATAGGCCCTCTGGTATCTGCCGGATATAGAGCAGCTCTGTCATAATAATTCTGGATGGTGTGATGGATATCTGCCTGTTTTGGTCTCACGCTGACATCTGAGCGTCTGAAACAGAGAGAGCCATGCTGTTCCTTTGCCCTGTCAGCAACTGAAATATGAAACATGATTTATGCTCAAAGATACAGTGTATTCAAATTACTAGACCTAGGTTATCTGTTTTGTTGACTTTACATTGTCCAAAAATGTTTCCAACAAAGTTCAAATCCCAGATTTTATTCAAATTAACGGGACATTTAATTTTGGTTGCCTTTTTTAATTTTGACATATTCATGGATTTGCATGTCTCAAAATTTGTGAACATGAGGTGATGAAGACAACAACTCCCATGATCCCACGCTGCTTAACGACGTCCTGCAACTAGGTCTTTTGTCATTGTATTGATTTAATACACCCCTACTGGCCGAAGTTACACATTGCGTGTTTAATCACAAGGTAATTTAAAGAATGTGTGCGTTAGTATTATCCCACCTGGTTCCAAAATCCTCTAATCTTTCCATTCTCTGAGAAACAGCCTATTTTACTTGTTTCCACACAGGTCATGAGGGAGGAAGGCTCCTCCAACCCAAGTACAACCGGCATTGTTCAGTCCCGGCACCTCCCACTGTTGGCCTGCAGAGCTTAAGTCAAGAGGTGAGAATCTGGCTGTCTTTGCTGTGCCTCATTGAGCTTGCCTTTTAACACCACCTTAATTAGTTTTTACCCAGCCTCCAGCCGTGAGTGTCTGGTTATTTGGGCCGTGTCTCTCAAAGAATCGAACCTGTCTAGCAAACAGAAACAAACGGCCTCGCACAACTCCACTAGTTTGTACGCATCCCTGCCAGATTGCTTATTGAACAGCGGGCGTGACAGCTTAAGGGGCCGGAGGGAGGGGGGGGGGGGGGGGGGGCGGATGGGGCAGAGAGGAGGCTGGCAGATTCACGCCAAACACAATGTTCCAGGACACCTCTAATTTTTTCATCATTTAAGTTGTCCCGTAATTAATCTGCCTGTACGTTTAATTAAAAAGAAAAGTTGAGGGAGTAATTGAAAGCAATGCCTGCCGTGTGAGTCAAGCCGGAGAACAATGTGAGGGGTAATGCATCGTGGCAGAGGGGAAACGTCACGTTAGTTAATCTGAAGTTGACCTCAGAGCAACTCGGAGGGGGGGGGGCAGCCGACTCCTTGATTTGCCAAAATCTCCTGCAAACGACGTGGACGGACCTGCAGATACTTCAGGAAATGAATCTGCCGTCTCGCAGATATCCAGCGGAATCGTTTTATGAAGCGATCGTCTACATTGGTGCCTCTCATCCAAATCAAAGCAGATTTCCTGTTTGACTGTTAGTTTTTTCCTGGATTCCTACACATACTCAGAGAAACTACAAGTGGCTACATCCCATAAATTTACAATAAGGCATGAAGTCCTTGTGTTGTTTGCATCCAGTCCAACAACACAAGCCACAGATGACTCATCGCTACTGCACATTATGCTCGGCCCAGGTTTCTAATGGGGCGAATGCATCCTGCTACAACAGAACACCGCGGCGTCTCGGTTACTCTGTGCCCTCCGACAAAAAAATGAATAAATGGAAGAAAAGACCAAACGGCGCGCAGTCAGCTCAATTGGTAATGGCACGTCACGCTTGACTTTTGGCACGTAGCCACTCTCGCCCGAACAACATCTGTGACATGTGTGTGCGAGGAAGGGGAGACAAAGCAATTTCAGAAGTCATTTGAGCCGAGTCAGTGATGGTCCACTGACAATGTTGTGTGCTTGTTGTTAGGGGGGGGGAGGCGAGTAAATGAGAGTGAAAGAACGACAAGTGGCAGGACACACAAATGGCACCGAGTTGATTTCACTGCCGTGGTGAGCCAAGACTTGGTGGACTGTTATGTCACGCACCACGTCGTGCACTGTATGTCCCGTCATGGTAGAGGTTTCACTGCTCACTCTAGCTTTTTGCGTTTGCCTATAGATTCAACCAGTGTTTGTTTATTCTCTGGTAATTTATACAAGATGATTTCACATGTACTGCTCTCACATTCCTTTAAAACACTCTAAAGGAAGGTCTCAGTAAATACAGACCTCCACACACCACAGATATATATATATATATATATATTTCCCATATCCATTGTATTTATGAACCTCATTAAAAATATGTGATGAAAAATGCATTAATGTTGTTATAAACTATGACCCGTTTTAACATACTGTATGATTATGGTTGATTGACAAAAGCAATATATCTTAATCTTATTACAACTCATGGATCTTTGTCTTATTATTTTGTCTGTCTCTACCAATCTGCTTTAATTGGCTTAGCTTATATATTCTGTTTTTGTACATTAAGGTGTTCCTCTGGGGTTTATCCTTGGACCGCCCTTGTTTGTGAAGATGGATGATCCTGCCCCCCCACTGTACAAAAATAATCCCAAGGTATGTGACTTGTACTGCGGCCAACCACCAGAGGGCGATCAAAGTTTTAGCTTCGCTTCTGGGGAGCTTATTTATCAATTACTTACTTATTATGTTTCGTTCCAATTATTGATTTCAACTTTAGCTAACTTACTTCACATAAGTAAGTGATTTAGATGTAGATATAGATTTTCAAAGGAGAAAATTGACCCAACCAGGAGCTAACGACAGCGTGCATACTGAAATATACACCAGTCAGATGCTCAATACCTTTCAAATGGCAATCGTTTGCAAGCTTTTCAGCCATAAGCATCTGGTTCGCTTATGAAGCCTGTTACTGAAGTTGTTTTGGAGTGTCTCTACCCCCTGCTGGACTAAACTAAACTTGATTAAACTTTATGGAATCACGGCAACAATGATAACTACCTGTCCGCAGAGCTCTAAAATCCAATTCAAGTGATGAGCTCGTTCTGGGCTGGGTTTCAAGTGATTACTCTACGAATTAGCACAAAGAGAAATCGCATGAAACAATCTTGAGCATTCTAATGACCAAGCAATTACCATAACTCCCACATTCATGCAAACAGCCCCGGCACAAGCCATGAGTCATTAAGATCAATTTTAAAGGCCGAGCATTTGCACAACGGCAGGGTGAGGGATGAGGGGCGAGGGGAGGGTTTGTTTACCTGCACTTCACTTGCTCATGGGCTGTTAAGAGGATTGACTAGGAAATTAGTATAATTTCAAAAGCGCTGCTTCATGCAAAGACAGTAAAGTCCAGTGGGACAAACAGATATTTCATATTGTCCTGTGCCCATGCACAACCTGGCTGGGACCTGAGTATTGAATATGTGGGTTGAAGTGCATGCGACAAGCAATCTAATTACTAAACTAATAACTTTGCTTATAGTTTGTCATCCTCGGTCTCGCTGCCTTGTTTAGACGTCTCTATCATCTGTTTGCTTAGCTGCTATAGGATGTCCCTGACACTTGTGTGGCCTGAACACACATACGTGTTTAAGTGTGTGTGTGTGTGCAGTTCAGGCCTCTCCATGTTCTTCTTCATGCCCTCCTCCGTGACACCACCGTAGAGAAATATTGTGTCTTTATTTACCATTGTGTAATCAAGATGGTGGATGGGTCGAGTTTAATTAACCCAAGTTGGTGATAAATGTAAATGCCAAATGTCTGCCAGCGCTACAGCATAAAGCTTTTACGAGGCAGAGCCCTTTTCTCTGAGGGATATAAAGCAGTTCCGTGCTGACCCGCTGATTCTGGAATGGCCCAAGGTTGGTAATGAAGGCTGTTATGAGACAGGGAAAGCAATGGGAATTTTACATGCAAGTGGTATGATTTCACAGATGAGATCCTACAACACAGTTCTAACATTATCACACAACACTGCTGTGTTCAGATGTCACCTGTGCGGCTCAATGTACACCACGGCCCCCGACAGATAATAGTCTGAAGCTCGATGGCATGACAGCAGATGGGTGTGTAGCACAACAGTGAAGTTCATTACTGATGAAATGAACCGGGTTACGGTCTGAGTCATAGCACGACGGCTGTTGCTGTGAACAAAACAGAAGGCCCGGGCAACCCAGGATTTACGATGGCAAGATTTTTTGCAGCAAAGTGAATTAATTCCAATGGAATTGCTGAGATCGGCCGACCCACGAGGAGGCGAAATAAATCAGTGCAGCGAGTTCAACTTCGGTGAACTTTAACATGGATGTAAATCTGTGCCAATTGCAAGTCCTCTTGTCTGAGCCTGGGAGTAAATGGAGCTGGTGTGACGCACGAAGAAGATGTGGCTACCTTTTTTTTTTGTTAATGTCTTTTGCCTTATTCAAAGCATGATAACCATTGTGGACTTTTAGTGCAATACTTAACAAAGTCAGTAGGTGGCAGCAGACCAGGAATTTCCGGTTATGCCCTATTTCATGGTGGCTCCTTTTTTTTAATTAACGATCTATGTCGGACGTAACTGTTTGCATACCAGCAACACTAACATGGCTTATTCGGCCTGTTTCCCCTTTTTACTCTTATTTAACCACAATGGAGCAATGCTGCTTTTCTGATGAGGTCATCGCCTTCAGATGATAATAACAATAACTTTATTTATAGATCACTTTTCAAAATCCAATTCACAAAGTGCTTTACGAGGGCGGCAAAATAAATGTCATAAAATCATGAGCACAAAAAAAATTAAGGAATGACAAATATTGAAAGACAATATTATTTTAAAAGGAGAAGATGTAAAAGTCTTTTATATGAATTCTTAAAAATATAATCTAATAAGAATTCTGATAAAAGTCTCTCTGATAAAAGTATGTTTTTACAAGGGATTCAAAAGAGAGCCCTGACCCAGATACACCAGGCTAGCTGCTTCCAGACTGTGTGCTGAGCTAAGTGAAACTGGCTTAGCGAAAAAATAAATGCTGCGTATTTAACGGACAGACACGATAATGGTAGTAAAACTGCAGTTTTCACGTAATCTGTTTCAAAGTCTTGTTTCACAAAATTTCATAAGATCTTTATTAATAATGAGGAATTAGCTTCTCCCTCAAACACTCTCCCCCGTGAACAGATTTGAATTATAGATCAAACTCACACATCTGGCCGGAGTGAGAGTCAAGAAAAACCCTCGTCTCATACAAAAAGGCAGATGTGCTTTCAGTGCATGTTTCCCTAAGTGCACGTTTCCCAGCGCAAATCTGAAAAAGAGATACCTGTTGATGCAACCCCTTTCGTCTGTTAACTGAAAACTACCCATACCGTCTATTTACAGTGTTCACAGGCTGCTATCAGGGGAAATTACCCACGTGTTCAACCTGCAAAACACATCTGGACTGCAAGACTGATGTTTATCACCTCTGGAGTGAGGATGTGAAGATGTTTGGAAATGTGGCGCGTGTCAGAGATTCTCCTCATGTTCATAGGAGCAGTAGTGCTGTGGTAAAACGCCATTTAGCAGAGGCTGGTCGTGTATTTTCTCCACCTAATTGCATTCAAATTCCCCCAATAAGTTTTAGAACTAATTATTTTCATCCTCCATCCCCTGGCTCCTGTGAAAGGGGCCTGAGTGGGGAGGTAATAAAAGAGGAGGCGCAAGGTCCAAACTTGAGAATTAATGTCCCTCTGTCCCTCTCGCTGTCTTTGTCTGGTGACGAGAATCCGCAAGAATTGTTCTTCGTCTCTAATGGTTGGAAAATGGGTTGGCTAAGTAGCCCCGGCTCAATCCTGCCTGATGAGTATTTTGCAGCGAGCTCCCATTTTGAACTTGTTCCGTGGCGTCGGGGGGATTATTGTCGGGCCGTGTGGCTGCTGCAAATTTGGTTCACGGTTGACTTGCGGTAACATTTACACTGATAGACGCAGCCGCCAACACGTGCCTCAGTTTATTCTCTCTTTCACTCCATCACTCACTCTCTCGTTCCCTCCCTCCCTCACACACACACAAACACACACACATACAGATACATGCGGCGGCACAGTGCAAAAGGATTATGATGATGATGGGTTGGAAAATTTGCAGGTTCCAGCTGCTCTCATCATGCAAGCCCTCACACACCCTCACCTCCTGTGAGGAGCTCAGGCCTGGCAGTGCACCGGGGTTCCACCTACACAATGCTGGTCCCCAGGTGGGCAGTGGTGCAACACAAACTGAAATATGACTATTAAAAAAAAAAGTTGGTCTTGTGAATGCAGTGTCTCAGAAACACAGTGAGGGAAGGTCTTTAAATTTGGAGCAAATATTTACTTGGACTGACGGATTAATGTGTTAAATTGTGAAGGTCAAAGGTCAATGTCAGAGTGGCCTCACCAAAAATGTTTTAGAGGATTTTCTTAATATCTTTCCTAATTTGTACTTGGACTCAAACATTATCTGATTTGATTTCAGGGGTCAAAGGTCATAATGACTTCATACGAGTCTGCGGGGGAAAAATTTAATGTGGACAGAAAATGCAGTTGTTAGCGGCGGCGCACAACCTCAGGGCAGTGATTCAGCTTCTGTTGTTGCAGAGGAATAAACCCATTAGCATACAACCTGGTCATTTGTGTAATTGAATAACATTTCTACTTTAGCTTTGAAAAATCATCAAGTGGCTTTGGAAAACAAATACTTGAAAAATGCCACCGGGGGGGTTCAAGATGGTCAGCACAACAGGACCAATTAATTAGCAGGAAGGTGTCATCCAGTCCGCACTGGAGGGAGTGCTCTACTCGTTATGTTAATAAGAACCTGTGAAGCATTGTGGGTATGAATATTTAAGGGATAAATTGAAAAACAAAAACCAGCAGATTGTATTCGCAAATATATTATTGCACTTTTCCATAGTACATCACAGGTTCATGTATAATTCATGTAATTATGGCGATAATCACTTTAGGTTCAAATGCCGTCTACCTCTGCCGTGTTGTCGTTTGCTGTTGAAGTATTTAGCTTGAGTCCATTAAAGCAAATTTGTAATCTTGTTGAATGTCACAATAAAAGCATTAAGATCCCCCCCCCCCCAGAACTGTGGTAATAGGTGAGAACGTGCGGTTGAGGTTTCGTGCTGTTTTATCTTATTCTTCCTCTGCATCCTCTCAGCTGCCTCACTTAAAGCAGCTTAACGACTCCCGGGGCCATTTCCACACCCACACTTGCCGCCGTACCTAAAATCAGTTCGGGGGGGGGGGGGGTGTTTCAGACAGTCAACGTAACCTCCGGCTACTCCAGCTATTTTTACTTGCCAAGTGCTTGCCACTTCAAGACAGTCTCATCTGCAGTTTCTCTTGATGCCTCCCCGGTGCTGCTATTTGATCAAGGCTTTGTCCGTCAGATTTTATTGGTTTATACTGATGCTGTGGGAATGAATGAGAAACAGGCCTGTGAAAAGGTCAGGAGTCAAGCGAAATATATGAATATCTCCATCCTCTGTTTGCTGGGATGATATTGCGTGATATTTGGATTGTTTTTTTCTTGAATAATTCATGGTCGACTGTTGCCAGTCAAGTGGAAGGTGCACACAACAGCTTACTGTCAAAATGTTTAGTCCCTGAAGCCACACGAGCGACTCAAAAAACTGGAAACTTAGGGGTCGCCATCAAGTTAACTACCGGACGATTTGGGCTTGAGAGAGTGATCATCCATTTGTAGGCGTCCTCGTCTATCACGTCACGTCAGGGCCCAGTGGGAGCAGCTTTCTTTTTTCTGATAGAACTCTCCGCACAAATAACAAAATTGATCCGTGTGCACCCTGCAGCACTTTGAGAGTTAATGTACACTTTCTTCTCTTTCCACTTAGGGATAGTAAACTGAGGCGACTTCATTCGTGGATCTGGATTGAAACGTCAACGGTGTGTTTGAAAACAAGAGGGCAAACAAGGCGAACGGGAGATTTATGATTCGTCAGTTCTCTCGTGTCTGCTTGTCCGTCTCTCTCTCACGTTCGACTCTTTATCTCCCCTCCTTACCCTCCGATTAGATAATCATCTACCCCCCCCCCCTTCTTCAAGACCTCTAGGACTTCTCTCTGAACGCATAACTGGATCCGTGCCTCTATTTTCCAAACGAGACAAGACCACTTTTACTAGCTCAGAGGTCAATCTCACGGGGATCTGATTGGGCCACGCCCGACAGCCGCGATAGCCTCAGGAGAAAGGAACAATAGGAATACAAAGGCGAACTCCGTCAGGAGCAGGTAAGATTAAATCTAGCAGGTTCGCAGCGGAGGCCATGTGTTTTGCTTCCACAGGGAGAGTGCGTTAGATGCACTTGATAGCGATGCGTCACTGAGGGACAAAAGTTGAGATCTTAACTTCACGTGGAAGCTTACGACGAGATGTGAGAGATGGATTCTTAATGGTTGAACTGGGGTGAAGCACGTTGAATCAATTCCCCTCCCTTCATTAAAGCAGGCGTCCGTCTCAGCTTATTACCAGACATGCCTACACGTACTCGTGTAATCCCTTTAAAGCACAGGAAGTGACCTCACCATCACTTAGCGACCATCATCAGGGATGAGCTCAGAGGAGGAGGAGGGGGGGGCAGCAGTATGTCTATTATAACAGATGATCTTGACCACAGGACAGAAGTCTCCCTGTGTCCCTTTGCTCTTTATAAACCCAATGAATTAGATTTTTGTTTTGTTTTTGCAAAAGCCATTACTGATTCAAGTCGGTGCTTTAACCCTTTGTCCTTGTTTCAGGATGCATCCGCAAGTTACTCAGTGTTTATCAAATGGAGTTTGTTTCAAGGTGTGTGAGCACTCAGGTTTTCTAATTAAACATGCCTCCGTTAGAAAATAACATTTTTGCACTACTGATGGATATCGGGAGCCTGTTGGGTGTCAGGATGTGGAGTTAATTCATTCAGAGCTGGAATATATTTATTGGCTGCGTGGTTTAAAAAAAAAAAAAAAAAAAAAGAATCCTAACATTTTAACCGGGAACTCGCTGCTACTTTCATATTGAGCGACTTGTGTATGGAACCATTGTCTTGTGCTGTTGTGCCTCTCGAAAGCTTCCCCTCCTGCATTAATGGACACGTGCACATTTAAAAGCATTTCAATCAATGAGGCCGAGTCTTCTAATGGGGGCCCCCTTTCAGGAAGAGGAGCTGGAATGTATGTTTTCATTACAAGGACCAGATTGCAGTGTTCACTCAGTGCACTCAGCCCTGTGCTGAAATGAGAGGTGAGCTGCATGATCACTGAAGAGAGTAAAAAGCTTCTCGGAGACAGACGATAGCGAGGATGGATGGCTGCCCCCCCCCCCCGCGTCATTCCTTCTTTGATTCACCTTTTAATCACGAAGGGACGAATGTGACGGAGGAAGTGGATGATGGGATTTATGATCTTTACAGCTTCCAGCCACCAGGGGGCGATGAAGATGTTTTTTGGCTTCACTTTTGGGAAGCAGTCATGTCGTCGATATTTAAAAACACTCTGTGGTCGGGACTCGTGACTGTCTCTATATTTTCTCTTTACCATTTACTCAACCTTGGCTTTTGTGCTCCGAATTTCTTTGGATAAAGTTTTATTGAAGAGGAATAAAATTCTGTGAGTTATCAACTTTGGCAACTTATAAAGGCTTATTCAAGTTTAGTCATTCAGCTAAAGGAACAAAATAGTTTATTTAAAATGTTTCATCCAGTATTACTTTATATTCCAAAAATGTTGGATAAACAACATGTAAATGAAAATCGTCTGACTTTAAGGAATTTCTTCTTTTATATTTTGACCAGTTGTAACTTGGACTCAAAGATCAATTGAAAAGGTTTCATTTGGCAAAAGGTTAAAGGTCACAGTGAACTCATATGAGTCTGGAAAAATGTTTGTGGGGTGTTAATTCTAGAATGAGTTTGGATTTACTTAGTTACCTGCCAACTTGTATGAGTTTCCTCTGTATCTGTCTTTCCATTTGTCCTGCGTCCTTGGTCCTGCAAACTCAAAACAGGACAATTGTTACGATATGCCACCGTTGATGTGCTAATTGTGTCGTCACCTGGCAACATCCCGGTGAAATTAGCCGGCGACGCTGCTTTTCAGTGCTGGTGGGTGGGTACAGTAAGCCCGGCCTGTCGAAGTAAGAAAAGCAACAGTAGCCAAAAGTATTTCTCCGTAGACGATCGGGTGGCAGCCATCAGATACTTTGACGAGAATAGAAAAGGTGTTGTTAATTCTCCGAGAGAAGAGTGTGAGTACATTATAATTAATTCTTGATAACGGCAAAGTGTTCAAGAGTGACGGCAGAATTCCTGCTGTCCTGCTCGGCGAGTGTGTGGATGTGTGTTGTCAACGGGTGTGTGTGTGTCTGTGTCGCTCTCATCTGCAGGGTTTCTCTCGCTGTCACTTTGTCCCCATGCAGTTAGAAATAGTGGCTTGTGAAATGATTCAATATGTGTTAATAGCCGACACCTCTTTTTTTTTACCCCCCCCCTCTTTTACTTTGTAATATGAAAACATCTCCATTCTGTATAATCATAAGTGGATGAAGTTTCAATTTCCCCAACTTCCAGCAAATCTAATTAATTAAACTAATTTGTGACACATTTAATAAACTTGATATTGCCTTTGGTAATGCACTTGAGCAAAAAATGAATTACTCTTTCCTATTGTGGCGTGCGAATACGGAAATAATTTAATTAGGGCTAAGATCCGTTGAGAAGCCATTTGTTGCACCAGTCTGCAGGTTTGGGTGGCGCTCGTTATGTAATGCACATTAATGCACTTGTATTTACTCTTTGTTGATTTAGAGAAAGAACGGTGCACGCGAATCTGAGTTAAGAAAAATAAATAGGTTGCATATAACATGTGGAGCATGACTGTTATATCCTGTGACACAATCGTCATTATGTGGTACAACCCTCTTTCTGTTTTGGGGTTTAACAGATGTCTAAAGGCACTTTGAGTTAAAAGACATCTTCAGTCATCCTAAAAACTAATTGCATATGAACTAACTTTCAGATTTTTTTGTTTTGGTCCAGCTGCTTGTGCATAACGGTGTTAATGCATTTGAATTCTTTCTGTGAAACTGTACAAAACAAAGTGTGTGGGTGAGAGAAACCTTTCAGTTTTTCCTTCAACTCTCCCAGAAAACCACTTTGACTTAAAAAGTCCCCAGTCAAAGACCAGAGACAATATTTGTCCGGCTCCACAAGCTGCTAAAAGGCTCAAACTTGACTCTGAACAGAATTCCATTCCCCTTGATGTCAGAGTAACTTGATGGTTATATAACAAAGACTGTAAATTAAAATGGGCGGAGTGTCTCCACTTCCTCCCACAATCCAGAAATTAGGTCCCGGATACAAAGCTGAGGAAAACGTATTGAACAATTATTTAATGTCCCATCCGTTAACATGTAGGAGGCTTATGACCTTTACTGCAGCCAGATGCTTTGACTTGTAATTTTGGAAGCTGTCATGTCGGCCATCTTTATGTAAAGCACATGGTTCATAATATGAGTGACCGGCTATGGGAGACATGCTAACGTGAGCTAAGGTGTTGAAATTGATAATATGAATTCATTCTGCTAATGTTGCTATCGCTGTTTTGCAGAGACTGCTGGTTCTCTAGTGTGACACCTAGTTGCAGTATGTATCTATATAAACAAAACCTCTGTATAACCCTGACATGCAACCGTTATTCCAAGTGCTGCCTTGATAAAAGCAGAGAGGATATAGAAGTGTGTTCAAAACACTCCCTATCCGTCTCATTACCATCCGAGACCTCCCGATATTTTATCTTCGCTCAGCCGCTCCGTGTTGTCAGACGACGGCTTCCACCGTTAATGATGGTGAGTGTAGGCGACAGAAGCCGACACACACACCAACCAAAGCAACTGTGAGAACCTGATCACGCGCAGTTTTACACTTACAAAGGTGCTTGTTTGTGCCGCAGTAATATTTTCAGATAACGTGTGTTTTCAGTGGAACATGATAACGTAATTCACGCTTTACAGGCGACACAGCGTTGGTGAACAACATAACAGCAACCGCCTCCCCCCCCCCCCAGCTCCCCTTTCAATGACAACATGACATTTGGTTTGCTACAGCTGACTCGATATGTGGATATATTTCATTTCATTTTTTGATGAAAGAGAATAAGCCAACAAACACAACCCCCATATTTGTCCATTTATCACTTTAAAGCATAAAATAAAACAGAGTTAATATTCAGTCCTTATAGAATTTTAACCTTGTTTGCGACCAGCTTCCCATTTCATTCAACATAATAAAGAAACACAGGTCATCAACTCGTTATTAAAAGCTTTCCGAGCCGCGGAATGTGTCAGTTTAATCTCCACTCTGTGATATTCACATGCTCACATTAGCATTTTCTACCTTAATGTGCAAAGTGTAGATATGCCACCAGGGAGGTCCGTCATTAGTCATCTAGCAGAGAGGATATTTCACTTGTGGAGCACTGCTTTGCTGAATTTTCCTGCAGGCATTGTGGCCGGTGTGACCCTGCCAAAAAATAACAACATATTCCACAAACTTTCAGCCTTTAACTGGATGGATTAATGAAACACACTTGACAATTTAAAGGCTAATTTATGCTCTATGTTAGGTTTGTATATGGAAACCGATGGAGCCCTCTGTCCTTTGTGTGCACGTCTTCAGATAAGATTGAACCCGAGGGAAACGGAGAAGAAGAAGTCGTGGAGGGCAGCGTAGCTAATGGTTCAAGCGACAGCCGTAGGACACGAAGAAGACATTTCAACAGAGGTGGACATTTTGAAGACTTTGCAAGTTGATATCTATACAATTAAATTTGTTTAACAACCATGCCAACTTAAAAGGACGGATGTGGGCAGTGACGCTTACATTGTTTGACACAGACATATTTATATAGAATTAAATAAGCTGCCTTTATAGATTTAATTAGCAGTAGAGGGGAAAAAGCTTGTGTTTACTCTTCTTCCATAATATCATCACACATGCTTTGCATCTCCATTTTTCCATTACGTGTCTTTGGGACGTGTTTTGTCGTTTTTTTTTTTTTTTTTTTTTACTGTGTCCACATTTGAAATGTCATGTCCTTAGAAACATCAGCAAATACACTTCATTGTTCTTTACTTGCAATTTCTGTTTCCAAAAATGGGTTTTATGATGACATCTTGTTTTGAAAGAGCCAAACAAACTCAAGATGACAAACGCGAGCCTGTTCGTTTCAACAGCCAAACAATATTTGTCAAATAGAGGTAGAGAACAATCAGTTCCAGCTGAAATGTTGTTGTTGTATGCTTTCATTTTAAGTTACTTGTATGGAATTTGTCAAAATTAATCAAAGTTGGCCCCGGGAAGGATGCTGTTTTCCTCTTGTTTCTATATTTTAGATTTAAGAAATCCACAAAAGAATAGATTGGAGCTTCAGACAACAACAGATATGTGCCTGGAGATTTATGGATGTTTAAAGTGAATGAGATCCCCGCGCACATCACAAGGTGAATGCGGCGCTGAACATTTTTGCCTGAACTGACTCACCATGCAAAGTCATCACTGGGGAGTCGGCGGTGACAGCAGATGTCATGCATTTCTGATCCAGCATCTAAACTGTGTCTTCCAGCGAACATGCACTTGTGTCAGAACTCTGGGTTTCATCTGTTCGACAGCAGGGAATTAATCTGATAGAAATCTTATTCTGTGGACTAATACGGAGCAGATTAGGAAAAGTGAGTTCATCCTCGCTGTGATGTGTGTGGGAGTGCAGGAGGGAGGGGGAGTGTGTGTGTGTGTGTGTGTGTGCACTAGAGTAAAGCCTCACACAGCACAGTTGGGGTTGTATTATGCCTCACCAGCTCACTAGCACCCCCTACTGCTATGCCACTGAAGCCTAGTGGTAGGCTGATTTCATTGCTCTTCAGACTGACTTGCATCTGTGTGTATGTGTGCGCATGTGGTCCAAGTATAGATGAGGGCCTAAAACCCTGCAGGGGTGCCGACATGGTCGCTGAGCTCGTTTGTCGAATGTAAACAGTTTTCTCTTCTACAATGTTCAACACTTCTTATTACCTTTGTGACTGTGCTAAAACATGAACGTGCACGTTTAAGCATTGATAGACTAGTTTGTGGCAAATACACTATTACACATCATTCGGTGCATTTTAGTGCATTGATCGAGTTGTTGAAGTCAATATTGTCCTGAGCTGTAAGTCACGTGAGTGTCTGTGCGTGTGTGTGTGCGCGCATATGAGTGTGTGCATTACGGCTAATGAGGGAGGGCCGGTGCACTGCCCAGGGGGCCCTTCCTGGAGCGCTACTCCAACTCAGACAGCGGGATGATTAATGGAATGTAAATGTTGATGGATTATTGAACAGGGAAATGATAAAGTTGGCCCATAAAAACCAGGCAAGGCACTTGGAGTCGATCTGCATGGGTGTATGTGGGGGGGGGGGTGCCCGAGGTTTAAAAAGCCACAACCCTTTCACCTCCCTGTTTAAACGGCTAACCAGGAAAAGCAAAAGCTGGTGGAAGCCAAACACGGAGCAAAAAAAATCAATGGGATTTTTAAGTGGGTCATCGATACCCAAGAGAAATAAAAATCACACGGATATGACGTGATTAAATCCTCTGTTGGATAATCACAGTAAATCACAATGTTTTGTGTTTCTCCTCCCGTGTTTGTCGTAGTTCACTTACAGACGAGTATCAAGTGTCAAAAACAGCGAGCGGGGAAACCTCTGCTCTTCGTCTTATTCAATAGCTGTCAGCTCCAGTAATTAATTTCCAGCAGAAGGGAGGCACTTATGGACTCGATACTAAATGAGGAAAAATTATATGCCTGATAATATGCGGCCGTATGAAAAGCTATATATGCCCACAGATAACAAAGTACATTTTCATGGGCGAAAAGAAACTGGAAACGTATATCTCCGATCAAACCATTTCTGCTCAGGGTAATGCAATCTTTATTTAATCACATGTGTGTCAAGTTTAAGTGTCTCTGTATATGATGTGTATTTCAATGTGCCCATCAGGAAAGAGCAGGAGATGTAATAGATAATAGAGTAGATAATGACACATAGATCGAGGTTTTACACACAGATGTGAGTGGATCGTTAATCCTGCTCGGTGTCAAGACGCTAAGTGTCTGTTGTAAACCCGCAGGAGAAAAAAAAGTTGAAACACCACAACATAAAAGAATAAACAGAGCAAGGTCCCACAACTTGTATCCTTGACTTTGAATTTCACACCCCCGTATCTGAGCATCTTATCTCCTCTCGGATGCTTTAAAGTTCAGCTCGGCGGATTTGAATCAACAGACAAACTTCGGGGGGAGAAAGAGGATTAGTCGATTGTTGCCCTTGCCGCACCCGAGCAGAATACAAGAAGCCAGAGCGCCGTTTTGACTAGACCTCCCCTATAGGAACACACACCCCATACCAAATGAAGCTCCTCTAAAGGCCACTTGCATAACTCTTCAGTGAAGAATGACCTTTTATTTTTCTACTGGTACGACACCGACTCACAGCCAGAGACCGAATAGTGTAATAAGTTTCACGGCTTGCGGAGCGGCTCTGAGACGGTTTATTTATAGTAAACCATGATTCTGTCTCTTTTTGTTAAATGTTACAATTCTGGAGCAGACACGTTAAGTTGTTCTTTTTTCCTTTACGGCGCACAACAAACTTTTTGTTCTTTGTTTATGTTTTTTTTAAACAAACGTATCAATTTTAATGAACGTAGAACTTGTAGATGTATTAAATTCAACACACTATTCACAAAATAATCCGTGTGGAGAAAAGGCCCCTGTGACGCTTTAATGAGTAAGTAGCATCACACAATTTAAAATATGGATTGTATATAAAGATGGATGATTTGCCTGCTCCTTAAAACCGAAGCCAAAACACCTTGATCACCCCCTGGTGGCTGGCTGCAGTATAGGTCATAAACCCCATCTCCTCCATGTTAGTGGATCATTTTTCATTTGAACTATTATGTGGCATATGACATCACCAGTGCAAGATGGCGGCACCCGTATGCAAGATATTTGGGGTTCATTTCTGTACAGTGGGAGAGAGTGGAGACGTGTAGTCCGTCTTTATAACCAGACAGTGAAACACTGATTAATTGGATAATTGTAGCATACGAAGATAAACAGTGATCAGAAAACAGAGTGTAGAGTGTCAGATTAGCCGCAGTCCAAGACACTGCTGTCCAAGCAAAAAAAACAAGAAGACACAGACACACAAAAGACTATTTAATTTCCCCACTGATAAGACATGTTTCCCAGCATGCAGTGCCACCCCTCTAAACATCCCCATGCCAGCCGGTGGCAGATGCTGCAGTCTCAGCCTTCCAGCGTGGTGACAGGCTCCGGTTCTCTGGCTAACAAGCCAGTTGTGGGAAAGCACAGTTATGGCATGAAGGCCTCCCCAGCGCTGTGCCATTACCCAGCTCCCAGGAGGGCTGGGGGAGATCATCATTTTCACATAACAAACCGTAGATTATTATTTTGCAGACAGCTTCCTCAAATGGAAAATTAGCTTCCGCCAACCGGGCGTCTTTCCGCCCCCATTCAGCGGCAACAATTTACCAAGCATAGGAAAGCTGCGTAAATGAAACTAATCACAGGAAAAGTGATCCCCACCTTCTGCTGGCAGGAGCCGTCAGGCGGCGCGGAGACGGGCTGCTTATAGCCGTGTGCTCCTGAAATGGTTGGAATGCCTTCAAACAAAGACAAGGCAACAAATTGCTGTTTGTGGTACAATTCACCAGTGTTTTTGTCCAATTCCTTTGGATGCACAAAGGATTGTTTTCATGATGTCTTTTTTGTCGTGCTTGGATTTAGCAGCTGCTGTCGCATATAATTATTTGCACAATCTGATTTTCACACAACAAGATTTTGTTGATGCGAATGTTACATTTTAAATGGAGAAGAACTTGTTGCTGCTTAACATGTTTTCTTTTTGTATGAGCCGTGTTGCCGCACCTCACCTGACCTGAACACTACGCTCTGATTTGCCCAATTTATTTAGTTGCTCATGTCAAAGTGCTCCATCATTTTCTCAAACCCTCCACAGCCATGCAAAATTAACCTTGAGCTCCCATTTTAGATGAGTGATCAATTGATTAGCCTGGTGATTCACCAGACAAATGATTCCTTTTCCCTGGATGATGAATGGACGAGAGGGAAGTGTCAGAGGTGTGTGGGACATAAAGAACAAAACATGACCGGTTGGGCAGTTAGCTGATCCTTGAATGTCGGGAGACCGAGACTTGTGGCGCTTTAAAAAAAGGGGGACGATATAATCAATGACGTCTGACATGTGATGATAATTGCTAAAAGGTAGAAATAACAATACAGGTCATGGTTCTGAAACGACGAAGTGTTTGGGTTCTCGAGTATGAAAACCATGTTCATTATCCCCCAAAATCCAGCCAGGGAGGAAGACTTCCTCAAAAATATGTTGTGTGGTTCATCTGTCTCATCAAAGATGGTGTTTTAAAAGCAATTAAATATCGTCATGAGTTGCATATTTCTTTTTAGCAAACATCTTTCCCCAGAAGCCTGATTATTATCATAATTTGTATGTTGTTTAAAGAGGTTTTCAAATTATGATAAGCTAATAAGCTACTGGTCAAACAGGAAGAGGAAAGCTTGTGAGCTTACTCTTTAATATTTGTCTCGAAAGTGATAACTGGTATAGGAAAAGAACCGTAAATCGATGTTATTTGACAGATTTCGTTCAACTGTACTACTCTATTGAGAGCACGATTTTTCTTTTCATTACTCACAATGAGTGTGTGATTACGTGACCTCTGTATAATCCATAGAACCCTTTTTTTTTTTCGTCCGTCCTCTGTGGGGTTTACAATAAATTCAATCGTACACGTGGATTGCTTTCATTGATTCTCACATTCGCCCCCCGTCCCACGAGACCAACATGTATTCTGCATCACCTTATTCCCCTTTACACACCTCACTGCTCTCTAATAATGTGACCCTCTTGCGAGAAACAAGAGGTTACCCGAGCGGACCCCTTGGGATTAGACCAATTTAAGATATTCGCAGTGGCAGGGCTAACATATCATTATGCGCTGAAATCTCTGGACGAGCCACATACTAATTAATTGAATCAGAGCAATACACGGGTAGGGCCAGAGGCTACAGATGGAGGGAACTAGGCCTCGTGGAGAAGGATGGAAAAATCGCACGAAACACGGATGGAGGAGGAGATGAGAGGTGGGGGAAGAACCTCATGGGGATTGTGGCTTAAGGCAACCGCTTTTCTAGGCAACAGATCTTCAGTGCATGTAATTAGACGGGGCAGGGTGGGGGGCTTGGCAGCGTTTTCCGGTTAATATATCGCTGATATGTCTCGCTGTCCGTAATGTATGCGAAGGAGGGGGGGTGTTTGAATAAAAGCTCGAGCCAGAACCCTCTAAATTAAGATTTATTTAAGCGAATAAAATTCATGGGACGGACCAAGCTGGCGCCGTGGGACCTGAAAAAAACGTGGGATGTATTAACGTCTTGGTGTGTGAGCATAACTTCATCTGTTATGATGATGGAGATGGCTGTTGGCTCTGCTGGCGACAGGAAGTGGCGTGCCTGTTTCTTTTACCTCGTCGGTTGACAACCGAAGGCACGGATGGGAGGTGGGGCGGGTGGAGCGATGTCTCTGGTGTGGCCCGAGTAGTTTGATGAATGATTGGTTTGTCTTGGTGAGATTATTTCATTCTTCTTGCAAATTGGATAGCATGCGGCTATTAGGATGAATGCCGTTGAGCCTCCGGCATCACAATGATGCCCGGTGATGTATGCTGGCGAGGCGCATTCAAACAGGCGCCGGAGAGATACGGTGGAAATAGGGTGGAGGAAAGAAAATGAGGGATGCAGTTGAAAGACGGGCAGATGCTGCACCTCCCTGTTGATGAGAAGCAGAGCAAGTGGGGAGGGAGAGAGGAGGAGAAGAAACATGGGATTCTACACTGCTGGGATGAAAGAAAGCAGGAAAAGCTGTGGAATCATTCATGGCTGCGAGCGTGAGCGATGTGCGCGCTCACGCAAACCCCCGGCGCCTTTCTTACGCACTCTTCTCCACGCGACGCTCCAGTTGGTATTCAAGTCCATGAGGTAGTAACAGGAGGGGGAGAAGAAAAACAGGAGCTTCACTCCTCTCCCTTCCCGCTGTCCCTTTCTCTCTCTCCCTCATTGTGCCGATGATAGATGGAAATCTCCGACTGCTGTAAATTGAACATTGCTTCCAGCAGACCATTCACAACGCCCGTCCCCTGTCCCCGCTGCTATCATTGACATCATACGGCGTAGTCTGCCGCTGACAGGCTCGGGCTTTAATGGAATAGTTTGAGACGCTCAAGTGTTGACAATGGCGCACAGGATGGGGGGGGGGGGGTGTTAAAGAACCGCTGGAGCGCTGACAGAAATTATGTTGCACAACTTTGAATGGACACGGTTGACATCAATAAACTGCTGAAATTGGGCCGAATTGAACGGCTGCAGTTGATTTTATTTTTTTTTGGCATCTCTTTGAATTTCAAAATAAAACAATTGGGCCCAATTAAGTCTGTATGTATATTGACCTGGATGGCCTGAGTGTCTTTCTTCTGCCGAACTAAAAGCGGAATACCCACATAGAGGAAAACGCAAAAAAGCAACAACAAAAACTCATCTCAGCAGTTGCCAGCCTTTCTCTCTCTGGACCCCCCCCCCCCCCCCACCCCCTTTCCCTCTCTCTCCTCTCCCTCTCTTCTTTATCTTTCGCTGGGTGATGTCTCCAGTTCAAAGCGCACACTGCACACGGACGGGGGACTTAATCTGCCGAGCATGCTACAAAGGCGACCTTGAGGGGAGGTTTGATTGAGGTGTTCAAAACCCGGGCGAAAAAGAGGATTGATAGAATCAAGCAAGTGAGATTACTTCACATTCTGTACCACACCCACCCGGCTGACCTGGGGATAGTGTTGCAAATGAAGCACCGCCATGAGTTTGTGAAGGGGGGAGGTGTGAATGAGAAGGATGAAGGTTGAGGGTGGAGAGAGGAAGAGGAGCGGGAGGACAGGAGAGAAGGAGATGGCATCTGAGACAAGAGAAACTTTCTTTTTACTCCTGCAAACTTCTGCATGATCAAACCTCAGAATCATGCAGATAGTGAATATTGATGCCGGAGTTTGACTCCTTTTTTTCCCCCCCAAGCTTTGTACTGTACAAGTTTTTGATTAGATCCACAAAACCTTAAGCTCCAGCTGTGTATGTATATATATATATGTGTGTGTGTGTGTGTGTGTGTGTGTGTGTGCAAGAGAAAAGAAATAAATACATAATCACTTCGACAGACGGGAATGAATGTCAAATATTTTAGAAAAAGACGTTTGAAACCCACCCAAGTGAAAACCTTTGCGTATTTGTTTGCTCCGAGCTTCCTCTCCTCAAGAGGGCAAAATTGCCGGTGCCTATTGATTCCTCTTGTCTGTCTTTGGAGCTATGCTAAGTGGAACGCAGCTTATTTGATACATACTCTTTGTGTTGTTACATAAATGCTCCTCTGTGTGCATTTCCTCTTTTCATCTTCTCCCGCTCTATAAAAAAAAAAAAGAAAAGGCCGGGCGGGCGGGTGGGGTGGGGGTGGTGGTGGTGGGGGGGGGACTCGAGACGCTCTCGGCACTACAGTCTCAGCCGCATTCATCAGTTACGAGAGCCGCGCAATTATTCCCCTTCTTCACTCAGAAAAGTCAACCTGCCTGTACCGGCAACGCAGATGAATGACTGTTGTCTCCTCTGCCAGATTATTAGCCAGGAGATGTGTGTACACCGACGTCTCTGACGCCTCACATCTCCCCCGCCGCCGCCGCCGCCACCCTATTCAATATGTTCCCCTTTGTGTTTCTCATCAGGAAAACAAAATGCTGTCGGGAGGGACGGGGGGGGGGGAAAGGCGGCAGACGCGAGCACAAAGCTTGATGAGAGGCTTGATGATGACAAGCAGGAAGGATCTGACATAGGTGCCCTCTAGAAAGCTGTATTCCTCGCTGCTGATGAGACGGAGGAAAAGTAGTTTACCACTCTTCACCCGTAGGTTGAGGAAGCAGGAAAACCACGCGGCGAGCGAATAGGAAATGAAATCGACTGGCATCACATGTGTCATTTGTAACCATCAGGCAAATGTGGAGTATTATTAAATGGATCGACGCAAAGGCGCGACAAAAGCACTCCACGCTGCGATATATCATTCAGTCGTGAGGAAATACATTTCTGTTATCCATCCATCCCACTGTCCATAATTTAATGGTTTGGTGTGTGCTTCACCTCGTCCAATTCCCATTAGCGGTCTTTTACTATGTGTCCATGCTCTGTAGACCGTTAAGCGGTCAGCCAGGAGAAAGTCCAGGCTGGGGGACACATTCATTTTGGTTACCGTCTTGTCTTATGGCCTCGCAATGTCCGTGACCGGCAATAAAGGCCAGAAACCTATTATTTAAGGAGGAAAGGTGAAAAGGGAAGCAGAGCAAACGGGACAGGGCTTAGCTCAGCGATATGGACACAGTCTCGCATCGCGGAACTGCTGTCATCAGGGGAAAAAGAAGATGTGTTTGAGGTCTCGGAGGGATGGCTTAAAGACCACGCAGAGGAAGAGGGAGGAGAGCGGACGATTGTATGTGTTCAACCAACGAAAGCGGCAGTTAAAAAAGCAAACTATCACCAGCAACCGGGAAAATGATGCGTAGCAAACAAGCCCAAGGAGGAACCATTATGCGTTTGCTCGGCGGCTCCTCCGCACGAGGAACTAAGTGGCCTGAAATGCGACACTTTGTCGACGACTCAGAGCAACGCTGTCGTGAGGAATTTACATGACTGTGTACAACGCGCAGAAATCCACGAGCAGCCGCTATCCCAGGCCGACGCGCGGCCCTGAAGATGATTTCAAGATGTTGTGCCCGATGTGCTTCATGCTATCCGTCACGCTCCAATCTCCTCCGCCGCTCTCCACCCGGCTGCGAGGCACTGTATCTCTTTTTTATCCGCCACTCAGGAGATGAATCCCAGCGACAATCATCCCCGCATGCGCTCAAATGACACCCGAGCACAGAACTGACAGACACATAGACGCACGGAACATGGAACACGGACCGTCGCTCGACCCCCTTTCTTCTGAAATGTGCAGCAATTTTAAATCCGATTGTCACATCAGTTTCTGCCGGTCAAGGAGAAAAAGAAGGAAAGAAAAGCGCCGAAAATGATGATTTCTCTCTCCTCCAGTCTGCCTGTCCTGAGCAATCTCCTCCGACATTCCACCTCATCAGCTTCTCTATTTAACAATGTTGTGCACGGCGGACATAGAAAGGCCTCCAGCCTGGTGAGGATATTGTAGCAGGTGCCTATTTAAACACTGAATAATAATGGCCGGCGGAGAGCGCGACCCTATAGGTGCGCACGCAATCGTTATCCTCCTGCACTTAAAAGCACACGGCCGTTAATTGTCGTCCAATTATCCTATCTCGCCAATCTGTTTGTGCCACGCCGCTCGTTCCTCAATCTAAACGCTTGCGACGCACCCCCCGCAGCCACGGGAGAGGGAATGTAAAGATATGCATGCAGGGACCTCGTCTGCACCAGGATCACAAAGGGAGTAAATGGGGAGAGCACAAAGGGAAGCCATGACTCATCTGACGGCTGCCACAGAATGTCTCACTTTAAAAAAAAAAAAAGGATCATATTTGATTGCGTCTCCAGTGTCTTGGGGGAGTTTAAAAGAGACATGTTCGGCACTGGGTCAGTGATCAGAGAGCCGGCCCGACTATGCGATCTGGCATTGCTATGACTGGCCTGTCAGAGAGAAACAGGTCAGGCTCCGCGGAGGCAGAGATGCGTCGTCTCTTTGTCAGAGATATCACATGAGCACAGGATGTTGCGTAAGTCAGAAGTCGGACTTGGAGCTTGGTCGGCAGAACAAAATGCACATTATGCACTGATTTGTGTCAGTCTGTGGATAGTTGCACATCTCTATATACCCAACCTGCGTCTGTGTGCTTGGAATATCAGACTCATCTGTTGAAATCTCCCACGTTACTGTCTTACCAGGTTACTGTCTTCTCTCCACTGTTCGGCTTCAGTCATATCAAGAAAAATACAAAAGTGCTGCTTTTTTCAAGACCAGTACATCACTGTTTTTGAGGCGTGCAGTGCAGTGGCCATTCTAAACCTTGCCTGTTTGGAAATGGGCTGTTTGTTTGGCCTGTGGCGATGCTCGTTGCAGCTCTGTTCTTCCTGAAACTGTCACAGTGACCTGCAGTAATCGAGCTGCAGCGAGTAAAGACCTGCTGCAGAACCCCGAAGCTCCACCGCGGCTGCTGCACAAAGAGCCGCTCTGCTGTTTATTCAAAGTTCAGTGAAGATCGACTCTGTTGTCGTCATCGCCTTTGCGTTGATGATTTCCAGCTGCTGCTACAAAGCGCTGGTTGACTGTTTGTTTACAGATTATTAATATGTAAGCGATACTGCACTTCCTTGGGCCCTGCAACACACACCAAGTGTGAAGTCGATAATATGAACGGTTCTTGAAATGTACGTTCCACATGCAGAAAGAGATTTCTGAAATTAGTAGATAAAAATGTGGTTTTTTTGAATATATCTAAAAAATTGCTTGTTTCCATCCATGAAAAGCATCTTAAACATTTCTGAAAATAAGAATAGCCTCAGTGCTCGTGGTACCAGATTTTTAGCTCGGCGCAGGGCGGCGGACAGATGATCCGAAGTGGACCAGTGAGTGGGCTTTTCTCCTCATTTTGAGTGTGTGTTCGTATCCTGCTTCATTAGGATCAATGAGCAATGCGCCGCTGCACCGTGGGTGAAAGGCCTCTCGTTAGTGATTGCGATGGAGGTGCTGCTGAGGCGGTGGGCGTCCACCAGAACACAGTTCCAGGCGGATGATGCCGCGCGCTGTGTGTGCAACATCTGAGACGAAGGCCCGAGGAGCCAAATACCGAATGAATGTGGGAAGTATTCTCAGCATTTTAGATATTCTGCTGCGATATAAGGGGGATGATGTCCATCGGCGATTTACAGCAATGCTTGTTTTTTCAAGATTCATTTTAACTCGGTAAAAGACCTTGTACACGTTCCAGTTTCCAGTTGTGTATATAACAAAGTAAAGTCACTTTGTTCACACCTGTGAAGTGTCAAATTACACAGAACGGATCTCTGCGATGTCACAGCCCAATATTCACCTTGCTCCTAATGAGCACTTGTAGACGTTGTTGCTGTCATTTCTTTCGAATGCAAATTACCTGCTTTCCTGCACAATTCAGCTCTAACTGTCATCTTGAAAGGCAGGACGCACATTGTACATTCTCCAGCGCGGGGTTACCTGTTCCAGTTCACAGCAATTTATTTGTTTTTATTTTGACGATGAGGCTTCTGTCGGTGGCAAACGGGTTTACAGCCTTTATCAGCTTTTACAGCAGACCCCGAAATGTCGTGTAACTCCGTGTCAGCTGGTCCTGTGTGTGTGACATCAAATTTTAAAGAATTTATCAGCGTTAATCTCAGGATTATATGTGTATTATAAGAGTGATGTACTGTTTAAAAGCAAAATCTAAAGTAAAGAGAGGATTGGGGGGTAGATTATATTTAGTGCTGCCGAAGAAATGTTGAGGATTTGTATTAAAATATATAAATTTGACCTCAAAACCTAAAACCCATTGTTGTGTTTGTGGTTCGTTGGAAACCCTGTGTCCTATTTAACATCTCAAAATAAACCTGACACCGTTCTATGAGCTTAATATTTAATGACTTCTTCGAATATTGTGAGAGACGCTCGTAAACATGATTTTCAACAAATGACAAGTCAGCTCCAGAAAATGACTCGTTAGTTTAGAGCTGCAGCGAGCGGTTATTTTCATCATCGGTTAATCTGCTGATTTATTTTTCTTAAATAGACGATTAATCACTTGTGTGAAGGAATTTCCTCCTTTTGAGTCAGTTATTCTCCCACATCCTGGATCAGAGATGTGAACGATTGCGACTGGTGACAAGTGTGGAGATACTTACTGACATAGAAGGAAGCTCAGGAAACGCTTTCCTCCTCGAAGGAAGGATCCAGATCTGCTCCAAAATGCACAAGATCTCACGGAAATCAATTCAGTAATTTTTGCATAATCCCGCAACATATCAAACAAACAGAGAAAGACATAAAATAATTCAGATTATCTTAAAAAGAATAAACTCAGGATTAAAGTCCATCACAACCTGATCATTAATATGTCAGAAAATGCTCTTCAAAATCCTCAAAAACTGCTTATGCTTTAATACAAATAATTCATGTGATGTTCGTGTATAGTTACTGTTGACAGTATGTTGTATTCAAAATAAGTCCATTTGAATTTCTGCTTTTAAGAGATGTAGCAGTTCATATGAGTTAATCCTCTTATAATATAATATAATAAAATATATATATATATAATATAACCCGAACTACATTTCATTTAGTTCTTTGTGTGAGACTCTTTTCATCAACTTGTATATAAAATGTGTTCATGCTTTGTCGATTTAACAAATGTTAATATTCCTTTATCCAACACAATAACATCAATTAAGCTAATGTCTGTATTCATGCCGGTGTCACAGTAAATCAATAACTACGTTTTATTTTTATATACTTTTTTTATACTTTAATATAGACAAGAAAAAGGAAGATATTTAACTGCTCTGAATTCTAAAGCCATGTGGGTATTTGTAACACTATCACAAACTAACCTCCTTACTGTAAAACCAACACTAATGGTTTGCAATGTCTTGACACGTGCACAAGACAGAAGAGCTGAATTTACCGAAACCATAGAATCCTCGCAGCTTCGTCAAAATTTGCCGTAATGTGTGACAGTGGCACTATGCACGGGTACCTAAGTGAATTAATATCATCTGTCACGACCACCTACATGCTCCCCCTGGTCCCACCCACCCAAGGAGGTGCAGCAGCTCCCCAGGCAAACACATTCCCTTCTTTCCACTCCTCAACTTCATCTGTCACAGATACTGTAGCTTCACCTGATGCACACACACACACACACGTGCTGTACACACACACAATGGCTGTCTAAATGGCACACTCAGCGGCCATTAAATCTGTCACAGTTCCAAGCGCATGCACACACACTGACAAGCATGGCGATATCAGACCGTATATATATATTCCTCGTGGCTGCCGTCAAGGAGGAGGAAAAATAACTTTCCTAAACTCACCCAGCACGTTTACAAAGAGGGAGATTAATCAGCTAAAGAACAGGCGGCTGGGAGGAGCAACGGGAAGAGAAACCTCTGACAAGTTCATAAATCTGGAGTACAGATGAGGAGCGCGTGGCAACCGAGATGTCTGTGTGTGTCTGTGTGTGTCTGTGTGCGTGAGAGTGAGAGTGAGACATATGCTGCCTTCAAATGGGGTCGTGTTCACTAGAACAGTCCCCACGACGCCCCGCGTCAAGTCAAGTCAAGTCAGTTTATTTATGCAGCACGTTTAAAACAACATAATGTGCAATGTAAAAACAATTTAAAATGACAAATGCAAGTAGGAACCGTAAGCTACCAAGAGAAAACGTTGACATTTTCCGAAAGCTCCAAGCCGATAAGTCAAAAGTTATTAGTTGCTTAACGTTTTGGCCCAATTATTACATCATCATCAAAAAAGCTAATTAACACCAAACTTACTGGAAACAAGAATTTTTAGTTTATGTCTCATTCACTAACATGGATGAGGCTGATTTATTACCTATTTTGCAGCCAGTCACCAGCGAGGGATCAAGATGCTTTACCTTATGTCACGTTGTCCGTCTTTATTTGCAGTCTGTGGTCCCTTCCTCTAACATGCAGGAGGTGGAGGTTATAACCAATACCACAGCCAGCCACCAGGGGGCACGCCAGATGTTTTGGGCTTCATTTCCGTGTGGTGAAAATGTTCATATTCGGTACATACGTAGGCAGAGGAACTCTAAAACTGAAGCGGAGGCACTTAAGTTAATACACGTTGTTACTTCCCACCCCCTGAGGCAGTCGTGTTGTTTTTGCCAGGTGTGCACAGAAACACTGGGGATGACGAGCAGGTGGTTTGTGCTGGGTGAGCGTGTTATCAGTGTAATATGAAGTTCTCCAGCTCTGTTATGTGTCACAGCCGGGCTCTCCGGGGCGTCCCTCGCACTCATTATTGTTTGTGCATACCTCGCCAATTTTCTGTGTGAATTCACTGTCTCTTGTCACAGCTGGAAAAGCAGCAGCAATGCATAGGTTACGGCTAATGAGCTGCGGGAACATTGTGTCGCATGGTGGTAACATAAGTGGGTAAAAAGGCCAGTTGTACTTTCATGAAACTTTTGCTTTTACAACAAATTGACCACAGGAACTTCTTGTATTCATGACACTACGCTGTGATTCACATCCAGGGTATGGTTGCGTCACTTTGCTGTTCCGAGTTTTTCCATTATGTTTTGCAGTCGGTGTTTGTAGTTCACTAGATGACACAAGTTGGACTTTGGAAGCACTTTGATATGTTAATTCTGTTTGAAGCCCCGCTGCCACCGTGCTGCTGCTCTCCAGCAGTGGCGTCTTTAAATAGAGTTGTTATTTAACAAACTCAACCCCACTAAAGTTAATGGAGGGAGATGAAGAGCACTGTAGAAGGTAAAGCAAAGTGAGCTGAATTGCTTTCAGGTAGAAGTTCAGTTTGGGTAAAAAATATCCAGGAGCGTGCTCTTATCTGATCTCCGCGTGAGGGAAATCTATAATTTATCATATGTGAAAAAGTGTGTCGGGAAAAACTATTTAAAAAAACCTCTTCTGAATCACATTTATGTTAAATCAGTTAAATTTGGAATGTGTTCTTGTTCATCCTTTTCAGTAGAATATATACTTGATGTAGGAAATCGTTGGATGGATATTTATAGTTATTCTGGATTTAAAAAATCGTTTTGGGGCGAACTTTATAAAGCAAGAATATAGCATTTAAATAAGCAATTAAGTCAAAAGAACCTGGTAACTTCACGTTAAATTGACCAATTGACTTCGACGATCATATTAAGTTAGAAATAAAATATCTTGTTAACTTTAATTTGGATAAACTTCACCCAGAGTTACCAATTAAAGTTCCTTCATGTTTGTTAGTAATTGTGTTCAAACAACTTATCTTTAAGTTAAACTCAGTTGTAAAAGTAGTAGATAGTAATTTATCATATGCAAGTTAGTAACATTTTTTAAGTTGGAGAAGCGTCAAGTTATTCTGAGACTGTCTCTCACATCCAGATTATCCATCCATCCGTGTCTTAAGCCTCTTATCCTGCTGAGGGTCACAGGAGGCAGGACCCTGTAAAGGCACCGGGTGAAAGATGGCGCACAGTGTGAACATGTCGCTGGGCCGTCATGGGGCTAACACCCACAGACAGACAACCATTTACACTCACGTTCACACCTGCGGGCGATCTGGAAGTTTCCGCTTCACCTCCCCTGCTTGTGTTTGGACTGAGGAGGGAAACCCACCGGGGATATGAGGGAAGCAGGCTAATCTCACGAGGAAACGCCTTTCAAGGCAACAGATTAGTAACATAGAACTGAGGTCCTGTGGCACAATAGAGAAAAAAGAGAATAAACGCTGTTGGAGCCCTTTTGACCTTTATTCCCTCTGCTCTCAATGGGTATTTGAAAGTAAAGTAGAAGATACTCAAGTGCACACAACAGACGACATATGACAAAATTATATTTCACATTATATTAAACCTACAAAAATCCTGTTTTACCTGCAGAAAATGACTTCAGGCTACTTTGTGTCATGCAGGTTTCTGAAGGATTTTACTGTGGGATGTGAATCTTTCTGGCAAATGTATATTTATGTGTGTAATTGAAATAACTCAGCACCATGTTTGTTTTTATATTTGCGGAGCTGGATTTATGTGCACAGCACAGTGTTGCTGGCATATACAGGTTCATCCAGGGTAACACCTTGTTGCCTGTAAACAACATATATGGTGTCTTCGCCCGGTGGAGGGTTGAGGACCTAAATGTCAACTAAATAAACCTGACACTGTTATGACACAGCTGTAAATTTCTACTAAACTAGTCCTCACCGGATCCCATTTGCTCTCAAGCTCCGTCGTCTGTATCGTTGCCAGAAGACGTTGTTGTCATTTTTAACCCGTGGCTATGTAATCCATCAGTGGGGGGGGGGGGGGTGCGGTGTCGCTGCCATTTGAAGATACGACTCCTTTGTTCCTCTGAGGCCACACCTTTTGTCGGCCGACAATACGTTGGGAGATAAGACCTGAAACAATGCGGTCAGGAGGAACATGGCCTCTGGTTTCTTGAGGGGGGGGGGGGGTGGGGGGATTGACAGCTGTGCTTCAGATGAACCGCGGGGTTTTACTCAGATAGCCGACACATCTTCATATCAACAGCCTGTGACCTTTCTGAATGCCAAAGCGAGAGGGCTTTGTTCAAATCAGAGTGACAGCGGGAGAAAAGTGATGACGGGCATGAAAACCCCTTGTCTCACCTCTTCCGGCGATCTTCAACTCTTTCAAGTGCACGTTTGACCTCCTGGGGTTAAGAGGAGAGGTTCTGCAGCGGCCAATTAGAGTGCTGTATATTTCTGTTATCACTGACACCAGCGTCTGTTTTTTATCACCAAAAGCTCTCGAAATCTCATTGTCTTTCAAGCGGGTTTTTATCATCCTAAGATTTACTTATTCTTCCAGTTTCGCATTCGTCGCATGTTAGAAACGTTAAAACGCTAGCTCGCTGTGAATTTTCCCGGGAAATGTGGCTGCTGTATTAGGATCTGAATAGGCTGCAGCACCCCTTACTGGCAAGGGGGCTGTAACTGCAAGGCGATAAAGTTAACTCAAGGACTTTCATTTTTGGGTTTGAACTAACACAGAAGACTCAAATTGTTATATAGACGTTCTCTCAGCTCCCCCCAACTTCCAGACGTTTGCGTTCCCACGTTCAGCCCCTCTGGAAAAGCTCCAAGAAAATGTCCGCACAGTTTCCTCGTCCACAGGTGGACAACAAAATAAATAAAAGTCTCCATTAAAATTCATGTGGAGTATCGTGTGGGAGAATAGCCCGTCCTAATCTCTCTGCTGCATTTTCTCTCTTTCCATCCATCTTTTTCACTTCCAATCTCACAGTCTCACATGTCCTCTCTCTTTGTCTTTTTTTTTTTTTATTACTGCTTCCTCATCTCTCTGGGTTTCTCCCTCTTCCTCCCTAGTATCACTCATTTTCTTCCCCCCAGATCATCTCGCCCCGGCTCCCAATGTTCCCTCCTGTCTGACATCACTCTTTCTTTCTTTTCTTTTCTTTTCTGTTTTTTGTTCCACGGGCCGTCTCTGTCATCCTGTGCGAGCGGCAGCGGCGGCTCATTGCCATGCCGGGCAGCAGGTGCGAGGTCCAGGGAGACGGGCTTGGAGAGACGAGGCGCTCTCTGACAGAACAGGAACAGGATCGGTTGACGGAGAATTAACCCAGCAGGCCTCTCTCTCTCTCTCTCTCTCTCTCCTCCTCCCCTCCTCTCTTTCACGCTCCCTCTCTCCATCTGGTACGACAAAAGCTTCCAGACTGTGGCACGATCAAGGTGCGAGTGTAAATTCCTCACGTTTGTTTCCATCTTTTCTCACTCGTCCGATGGCGTGCGAAAAAACACGGAACACATGACGAAGCAGCTGAGGGATTTAAATCTAATAAATATATGTGTAATCTTATTTTGTCCGTCCCAGGATTAGTAATATCGCGCCTTGAAATAACCATCTTTCGTATTTCCCCGTATCCCTCCTCTCACCTACCTGGTTGTTGAGCGATTCCGCAGCGAGGGGGTTAACCTGAGCTGTCAGTATCATGTGTTATTAATTTGTCCCGCTGTCAGTGGAAACACACGTATGTCTGTATTTATTTTGGCGCCCTCTCAGGCTCCATTAGAGGGTCAGGTTATTGCTTTTTGATTCTATTTATTCCCTCCCGCCTTTCATTTCCGCTATCTTCCCAGAGCAATATTACCTGGAAATGCACTTCCCCTCCGCCGTTGTCAAGAAATTTGACTGATTGATCTTCAAATAAATATATAACCGTTTACACTTTATTGCTTCGGCGCAATGAAATGCTGTAACTGTGGCGGGTAGGAGAGATCAGCTCAGAAATTGACTGTTAATCCTCCTACTGTAATATACAGTCGGTGGGTTTTATCGGCATGTACGCAGCACAAATTCGCTGCTCTTAGACATGAAGAATATTTAACACAGCACGTTCAGTAACTCACCGTACGGTAGGAGACAGGAGAGCTGAACCCTGGAGCTCCATCAGAACACCAGATGTAGAACACGCAGCAGACTGATTCTCTTTTATTTTGGAGGCCAGATAGTTGGTGATTGAATTTATTAGTGGAGATGATCGGGTCAATTTGGGACCAAGCGGAGTTTGACGTTATCGTAAACATTTACATGGACAACAATCTTTCTAAACGAGACATTATTTTGATTACGATGACGGTAATATATCATATTTTCATTTCCCTTATAGTACACTTTATACTTTATTTTCACTTTATCTGTCCCGTCTATATTATATATAATGATACTATAATCTTAAAGCAAGCTGGTACAATAATTGGCTTCAGGATCAATAGTCTTATCAACTACTTTAACTCATTTTAACTATATCATATATTGGCAGGTTTAGTAGTCACACCTGTTTTATATTCTTTTCTAACTTTTGTGTAGTGGGCGCAGTTTCCTGGAAGCTGACCATCCCTTCATCCACGTGACTGTCTCTCATTGGACACCCGATAACAATGCTGCCTTATTCTCCAGCATTTACCAGCTTGCTTTTTCTTACACATATTGTGCGTCACCCTGATGAAGGCCCCGCGCTGACATGCCGCGGTGGAATAAAAAGGATTTTTTCCAGTCAGCCACTGCTGAGACAGACAGACACGATGGTGTTCTTGATCTTCTCGACATGAAAGAGCTGATTTAAGCACAATGACAGAGAAGACAAGTTGAGGAAAAACAGGGAAAGAACGAGAAGTGGAACAGAAACGATGATGTTTCGTAGCCGAGGAGCTGAAAACACTGGATTTAATATTCTTTATAAGTGTTTAAGCTCACTTGCTGCAGTGTTAGAGGCTTTTTCGTGCTGTTCTTAATGGCTCCCAGTTTATTTCTTTATTCATCTTCTAAATATCACTATTCATGTTAAATATTACTGTTTGTTTTACATCATTATCTTCAATATGTGCAATATGACTTACTATATTTATTCCTTACTTCTATTCTTACACACATGTCACCTTCTAACCTTTCCTTTTTTCATCTCTATTGTTATTTTTATTCAGCAAAGTCTCTGCATTGATTCCATATACACTTTATATTATATTATTTCGACTTAAAACACTAATGTTTTATTCTCTGTGCTCTTTTAAATATTGTGCATCGCAATCGTAGAGCAAGCTGGCAAAAGAACTTCCTTTGCAATTAATAAAGTCTCGCCTTACATCACTGTAATCAACCAACTACATGATCGTTTCAAAAATAATAAAAACGAACTTGATTTTTTTCAAATGACGTCAAGTAACGATGCCGGATTTATTCGCCACAAGAGAAAAACTACATACGGACTCTGCAGAAAACAGGGATATGTGATGTTTTTCTGTTTACGCTGATCATTAGAGGCTGTGGCTCCCACACTGGCTGGTGCTTCTTATAATCTTGCAGGATCTCACAAGGAAGGCACCCAGCAGACAGTGCAAGAAGCACAGTGGAGGAGGAGGAGGAGGAGGAAGTAGGGGAGACGCAGTTAATAACAACTCTCAATATAATCCTGTCCCCAACCGATGCCTTTGGATAGAAGCCAGATAAGAAGGGACAGGAGTGAAATGAGTGAGGGGAGGGGACTCTGGGATGAATCACACTGTGTGGGGATAAATGTGGAAGCCCCTAAATAACAGCACAGTGCTCGAGTTAAACAGGCCGCGATAAGACGAGGGGAAAGAAAAAAAAAACGGGCTTCACGCCTTTGAGTGTGGTCACGCAGGAGGAAGTGGTGCGGGAGGGGGGGAGGGGGGGTTGATTTATGGTTTTTGGATTCTAACGACAGCAGGAAGTCACGTCAGGTTGTGCTGTCGCCTGCCTTTGTTTTTATTTTTCCTCTCTGCCAACACGCACGGGGTCGCAAAGTTTTTTTTCCCGACCCAAAGAGTCGACGAGCATAAGAAAGCAGGAAAAGCCCGAGTGACAGTAAAGCCTGCCGACTGTTAAAAGTGACTTTGATTGACATTGTGAGCTTTACTGGAGGCATAAATCCAAAGCCACAGGGAGGAATACATACTGTAAACAGCAGTAAATAAACAACCAAAGACTCATCCTTGCACCCGCTGCCTCGTCTCTGCACATTACTCCCTGGCAAGTGAGATTATCCCCCTTAGCTTTCTGTTAAACACAACCCAGCCGCAGAGCTGCCGCGAGCAGCCCAGGCTTGTTTCACCTTCCCGGTGTTTCTTTGGCGGTATTGACAAGATTGAAGGGGGGGGGGGTTGAATTGATTGCACTTGGCAGCGGTATGGCAGGAAAGGGAACGCAATCATTTGTAATTTACTTAATTTACACCAGTTGCGAGCACGCATTTGAGAGGAGCGCCATTTCGTTAAAAACAAGGATTCGAGTCATTAAGTGTGGAGTGTGCATGTGTGGGAATTGTTTTTCCGACCAGTTGCATGTGGCTCGGCTGCAGAGCGCCCCCCCCCCCCCCCCCCCGGATGCACTTGTTCATCCCCTTGCTCTTTGTGTGACGCATATGAGCTGCCCCTCAATCCGCTCTGTGGTCGCAGGGGAGACAGAGTCGCTCCTCGACCACCGCCACGATGATGATGACGTGTATCTGTCCCAGTGTCTGTGTGAGCCAACGCACACGATTCATTTGAATCATAACGTCAGTAATGCACAATCGATGACTTCACTCTTGAGTGGCTCAGACGTAAACAGTCATAAACCACAGAGGTAACCGTCACAATAAATCACAAACAAACATGTTTGCGCTCGCTGGAGACCCGGAATGAAAGAGGCAGCTCGGGGAGCAAAATCAAACCAAATGTGGCGTCTCCATGTTCATATCGAGAATTGTTTGTTTGTGTGTTTGTTTGCCGCAGGCCTCTCTGTGGATGTCTGCGTGTGTTTGCATTATCGACTTACATGTGAGTTCATCAATGATTAACAGCTTCAGCAGCCTCGCCACGAGTGGCCATCGCTGCCACTCTAAATATGAGGAGCAGAATGGCCTCAGGGACCAGGTGGCTGCAGATGTTAATGGAGACAAACTCATATTCTGGTTCTTTTTTAATTAGTGTTATTACTTGCGAAGGTTTAAATGCTCTAAAGTTAAGGAACATCACTTTCCAACACTACAAAGATGTCCACATCATCAAGCAGCAGCTGCCACTTTTTTAGAGAAAGTTTGTGTGAAGGGTTAAAGTTTTCAGAGAGAAGCTTTCTTTCCCAAACACTTTTAACTTTTACTTACACGACAAAGAGAAACTGACAAAAACATATCTCTCCTTCCAAAACCTCGTCCAATATGGTGGCCGGCCACCTTCACCGCCATAAAAAAAAATGATTTCACACAAATACATATTGTGTAATTGCGACGGACACATTTTTTTCCGGGAAGCTATCGCACAGTATCAGCCAGACACTTTGTGAGAAAGCATTAGTGTTTGATGAATAATTCATGAATTTGCTCAGGTTCTGTGGATTCTGTCAATAAATCAGCAGTGGACTTACATAACGTTAACTGTCGGCAGCTTTCTCTTCCACCTTTTTATGGAAGTTCAGCCACTGAGGGTAATGGGAGATAACAGATAGAGGCAGCAGGCAAACGAGAAAAGAACTCACACCATCTGACGGAGGAAAGTATTTTTTTTTTGTGCTGTTATCTCAAATTTTCCAGAGCTGGAAAAGGTATCAGAGAGATTTAATTAAATTAAATAATGGTCCGGTCGTGTTCAAGGTCGGCCGCACTGGCTCGGACATAACTGCAGAGGCAGTACAGTGGAGGTGAGGACCTGGCACACGGTCACAGACGCCTGTAGCAAAATCACTGAATGGTTTCAAATATGGTTTAAACACCACATGAGGCGACTAAACCACCGGCACAGATTCCACTTGGTGCACGAGTTCAAATTGGCACAACTTGGAGACAAATATTTCATTACATCGGTTTGGTTACAACAAGGAGAAGGGATGAGTTTTGGTCTCTTCACAGAATAACTGCACTTGCAGTTGAGAAGGATATAAATAAAGTAGCGTGGCACTCATGAAGATGGACGACGCATCTCCACTTCCTCCCACTATCCAGCGATGAAGCCAAATCATCCCGGAAAAGAACGATGTGTGCGGATTTGGAGTCAATCAGGGGATTGAGCCGTGGTATCAGCTGTCAATCATGATGCTTCACCCCATCTAGTTATAAATTCAAATCAAACTGACTGGAGAAACGAGCGCTTGAACAAATATCAGTTCAATAAAAGTGGCAGAAACCATCTTTCACATTCTTTTTACCCTTTAGTTTACTCCATTTTCCCGTTTCCCGTAGATCCAGCTGCTTTTATCTGAGTCCGTAAATAGAGTTGTTGAGTGGAGGGAGCCACTGGTTTCCGGAAGTCAGTTGTTTTTGTCTCCCTGCGCTGAATCCCCTCTTTCTTTTAATGATACTCTCATTGTTGCGTAATATGGACACAGGGGAGTTTCAGGGATAGATAAATCTAACAATCGCGCAGGTTTCTGTTATAGCCTCCTAATTTGAGCTAGTTTGTCTTTGTCTCAGAGAAACTGTGCCAGTGACTGTTGTTTGAGTCTCTGGGACAAAATGCAGCTTTTTCCTAGCAGCGCGGATTGAGTCATTCTTTCCCATCAGAGTTTTCTACCTGGTACAATTTCCAGGTGAAACTGAGCTCAGCGATGTCGACGTTGAACAACACACTGAAAACTTGGCTCTGGACTGAACGCTGCAACAAAACAAAACTTTCTTTTTTCACCCCTGTGAACTCAGACGTTAAGTAATCCATTCAAATACCCTCTTGAAAACTCGGAATATGCCGCGTGCTCATCTACATCTGAGTTCTTTTTGCATATTGGTGTAAATTAGTCTCGAGACAATCCTCGTCTCTGTTTGTCTTGTGCGGTGAAACACACAAGCGTGGGTGGACGTCAGGTAATAGGCTGGAAAGATAGTACAAATGAACAGAAGTAAAAAAAAATAAAAAAAAAGTTCTCTTTTTTAAAAAACAGCAGTCAGGATCTTCTAAACGTCCAATTTAAGTTATTTTTGTTGTTTTTCCTCTTTCTCATGTCTTCTGTGGTTCTTTAACCGAAATGAAACGCGTGGCATCAGCAGACCACACGGTGGCGGCTGTGCTGGAAGGTCATTAGAGGAAGTCCAAAAAAAAAAAAAACTGCCACCCACCGCAACTTTATCAGAATCCAGACCAAATGACCAAGTTTTATTCAGAAGATAATTCCCCCCAAAAAATATTCTTCCACTACCGACTTATTAATGACTAATGAGCTGGTTCAGCAGTTGTTGGCCTCTGGCGTTTCTCTCCTCCGTCTGACATGCATCATCAGGAGGTCACCGAGGGATGTTATTTTGGAACAGTCTGCACTTTGCTCGTGGCTAATTAGACTGTCGCCATAATCATTAAGCAAACATGAAAGATTGTCTCTTACCAAATAAAGAGAAACAACATTTTCTAAATTTCTCCTCAACCGAGCAAGTGTTCTTTCCTCAAGTTGCCTGTTATTAGCAGTGTCGCTCACGAGTGATGGTTAATGTATTGTCTTTATATAGGTTTAGTCCACGTTGATGGAGTTCAAAGCCTCTAATAGTTCAAATAGCTCTGAAACGCAGCTCTTATTGGTGCTATACCCTCACAGGAAACACTTGAGACACTGTGAACTGCTTTTACCGTCGTAGCCAATCAATTCCCTCTCCTCACCATATCGGAAGTGGACTCCTCTGTGATCCGTCTCGGTGAAAGCGATCCCCTCCCGTAAATGGCGCAGGGTGACCGCAAAAGCCGAGCGAGCGAGCGAGCCGCACCCTCGACACCCCCCGTCCGTCCGTCTCACCCCTTAACTTTGAACCCCACCCGATCAATACCTCTAAGTGTAACTCGATCGATAGTTTAGGTGTTCGCCCTGATGCCTGCGGCGCCAAATATACACACAGAGGCGGCGAAGGATCGGGTGGCCATTTTTTGCGCTTCCTGGAAAAGGCAGAATGTGATGAATCATGAAAACAGATTAACTGTACAGTTTACAAGCCCTATTGATTCATTTGTCTCCGACTTGGCTCTTGGTTTTCATACTTCATTTTCCCTTTTGTTGCTCGGCTTCCTTCATTTTCTCCTCCTCCTCCTCCTCATCCCCTCGCTCGCCGTCTTCCTTCACTCACTCCGGTGCTTTTGATTGGTGTGAGGGATCATCTCGGCTTCAGCATGGATGGATGCATGGGTCAATACCTATCTGAGGAGGATTGGAGCTCAAATGAGGGGCCGGGCTACCTGAGAAAGCAGCCGAGGGGGAGAAGATGCTGAAAGCTAAGTGAAGCACAAAGCTTCTGAATCACCGGCTGCGGCAATTTGCAACTTGTGAATTTTGCCCGGCAGCTAAATTACAGTCACGGATTGATTTTTGTTGTCTTTTCTTTTCCTCGCTTTTTCCCGTCCGCCTGTTTCTCTTGCGCCCTCGTACCACAACATTCTCTTTGTACTTATTTCTTTCTCACTTTGCTGGACTTCATTGGGCCAAAGACGATGGATCGCTCCTTTCCGAGAGTCAGACGTCTATTTTGAGCTCGAAAGACAATTGGAGACCATCTGTTCCTCCCGACTAAACTATATCAGAACAGTGAAATGCTTCATATGAAGTTTGATTGGTGAAGTCTTTAATTGAGCGTCTGAGGCCCTGCATCAAGTCCCTTCCTCATTTCAATGTTCATAGATGAACACGACTGCCCGGTAATGACATGGATAATTAGAACTCTGTATCTCCCTGCTCATATACAGATTCACTCATTGTGGTAAATGACCTTTCTGGTCATGCTTTGACTTTTTTTAAATCAAAGTCGCCCTCATGTGAAAGTCAAGTGTTCAAGGTCTTAAACAGGGATTTTGAAGTCAGGTGACAAATACCAGGAAGTTATTCTTACAGAAACACATGAATAATATAATTAAACTATTACTTGTTAGCTCTATTTAACCACTTTATGCAAATGTAAATGTATTATTATTTTAAACTGAATTTAGACCATCACAAAGGGTGATTCATTTACACAGTTAATCTTTCTTGATGATTACATAAATGTGCTTGAAATTAATTGAAATGAATAAATCCAGTCGACAGTTGCAGGCAGTAACACACTGTCACACTAATGTGGTGACTATTTTGTGTAAAATAAGGAACTACAATTTAAAATTCGGGTTATTGGATTACAGTTACTTTTCCCAGTTACTCAAGAATTTGGGTGTTAGTGAAGTAACTTTTTCTAGTTTTACTGCTAATTAAAGATTTTTGGTGAAAGTGTGGTTGAACTAAATGTGTATTTCTAAAATCTTATCCACAAACTTGATCTTTGATATTTGAATAAAAAACATTGATAGAAGAAAGAAGGATGTTCTGTTTTCTGAATAACAGTAAAGTCAAAACTAAATCTCAAAAGTAAACCTCTAAGTTTCTTTAGAATAACTTAAATAAAATTGCCAGGCTACAGATTCCAGCTGACGCTGACCTGTGCGGCTCAAAGCAGAAATGTACTATAAATAAGCAATGCACAGAAAGATACCCACATAAATCAAATGAGGTGCTTAATTATATAATTAATCACGCCAGGCTCTGCGCAAAAACGCTAAAATAGAATTGATTACAATGCTAAGTGTGTGTAATTGATTCATATAATTGGACACAGATAATTATCAGCAACCCAATTAAAAGAGAGACAAACAAGTGATCTGGTGGAGGAGCGATGCTTTCTGTCTCATTCCAAGAGCCCTAATAATTCATGAGCATAGTTTTTAATCTGGTGAAGAGGAGTTCACTGGAGGGATGAAGCATGGTAAACCCAGGGGCTGCTTTCTGGAAGAAGAAGAAGAAGAAAAAACCCACGCAGGGCAGGGCAGCGCTTGTTCAGACATGGCTGACATGGTCTTGATCACATGGCCTCGTGTTTCCCCTCTATACTTTACTAAGCCCGGGGCGCGCGGGGAATATGCAACTGTGGCAGGTGAATCAGCGCGAGCATTTGTTTGCTCCACAGAACGCAGGAAGGGGAGCTTGACGGACTGCTCAGCATGCAGACTGCCGCCGGTGGAGAAAACATTTCTTTATTCCGTGCGGGAGGAGGGACAGTCCCAGGAGGAGTCCCCAGTCACTCCCAGAGTCAGTGTGGGGCTTATGTCGCGGGGATGTACGTGTGCCTTTGTTGGCATGCTTGAAAAAACTACTGCCGCGCTACACACACACACACACACACACACACACACACACACACACACACACACACACACACACACACACACACACACACACACACACACATACTTTGTTTCTTTTGGTCCGAGCCTCTCTTCAGGGAATCATTAAAACACAAGCATAGAAATTGTGTTTGATCCTCATCTTCAAGTTAGAAAAGAACAAAAATAACAATGACTAAAGACAAAGTTATATAAAATAATTCGGCAAATAAACTTTACTTCAGACTGAAAAGAGGAGAAGGTTCTTAAATGTGACGTTGCCAACAACACACACTCTGATTGGTTGTCAGGAGCGAAACCTTCGACCTGGGTCCAAAGTCAGCTCAGTGAAAGTCCTTCTCTCATTTAAAAGTTTGCTTTGACTGGATACAGGTTTGAAAAATATACGTAACGTGAATTAACTGTATGTTAAAAACACATCTAGTGTTTAAAGGCTTTTTACTTTGAATTTATAATGAAACTTTATCCAGTAAGTAGTTTTTTCAGTCATGAATAGAGATTTTCTACCTCTGGCCTCTTTCCTTTCTGTATCTCGTCAAAATATCTCTTGCTTGAGTTGCAAAAATATAAATGCAATGAAAACACAAAGGACATCAGGTGTATGATGTGTGGGATTTAATATTACAATAACCATGTTTAGTATCTCAGTGGGCAGCACTTTTTCTTTTGCATGAGGGACATGAGGGATGTGATAATTGCTGCTATTTTCAATGAAGGAGCTTTAAATATAAGACTGTAATTCAAGAAGAAAAGAACAGATACCGCTCCTCTGGGAGGGAGGACGGTCGACTTAACCACCACTTAACCCCGGTTAACTATCCCACCATCAAAACCAAAAATAGGAAAATTGGAGATGGGTGAGAACCACCGGGGGCAAAAGTCTCCTCCTAAGCAGATAAATAATGTACTCGGGCACTGGTTTGAATTCGGGTCACGCAGCCAGTGGATGAAATCGAATCACCTTTTATTTTGGTTTCAGGAGGAAGTGCGTATCGGCTTCTGCGATCTAAACAGCGTGTGATTAGATTCCCTTAGCATGGCTGCGAGGAGGTGGAGGTCAGAGGTTGTGTCGTGGGGTGGGGTGGGGGGGGCGTGGGCGGGTCAGACAAACGACTCCATCAACAGGATATCCCCTCCAGTAAATGATTTTAACTGTGAAGGTTAAAGTCAAGGGCATCTTGTGGAGCGTCTCTGCGACTCGGACGGAGAAGTCTAATCAAGCGAGAGCAGCCGTGAGTTCAGACCGGGGGGACAAAGTCAAACTGAACCACCTTTCGACAAACGGCATTGACCGAGGACATCGCGGTGATGTAGTCCCACCAAGTGTGGTCAGAATCCATCCAGTTGAATTACACAAACAATAGCCTACGTGAATGCTACCCTACAACACAGCTTTGTATCCTGAGTGCAGGAAGTGTAACTGTATTAGACACATGAACAACCATTAAAAGCTGTTTGTCCATTAGTCATTGGCATCTATCACAGTCTTGATATTCTAATCCAGATGTGCAATAAAGTTTAATACGACAAACGTGCAGCTGAAAGGGTTAAAACAAGTTATTCCCATTTCTACATGGTTTGGAAAATCTAGTGGGACTAAACTGCGTTAAACACTACAAACCAGTAGGTTGTCATTTGTAGCTTCTCTGTGCCAGTTCCATTGGACGTTCGCTGACCGGCCCTTCAGTGTAACTTCATCAACTGACGGAGAGGAGCATCAGAATCGTGTCAGCGTCGCTCTGTGTCTCATTTCATTTCATCCCAGTAATGTGATATTTTTCTTTGACAAAACGCGACTTTGACATGTTTGTCTGAGGACGTTGTTTTTTCTCTGCTTTCACAATGCAATGTTGTTTTCACTCGGAGTGTAATTGGCATGCGTTGCTTTCAGTGCAGTAATTGCAGTCGGGTTATGAATTATATGGAAAAATGTGCACTTTTAAATAAATGTACTAAAGTGGAGTCTGATATAGCTTGAAGTGTGTGTATATAAATGAGTGAGAATATGTACAGTATATACATGTATATATGTAATTTAATATAATGAATATGTCAAAACCGTTGACTAAAGATAACTTGTACATCAGTGTAATGTCAAACTCAAAATGTATATTATATATTATATATGTATAAGCACTGGTGCCAATAATCGAGCTGAAACACAAATATTAAACAGATCCACTATATTTCCACTTAAAACAAGGTCCAATTCGAAACCTCGACACGAAGGCGAGTGCAGAAGTGTTTCTTCCTCTTCTTCTTCTTCCAGCTTCACTTCTTCAGGCCTCACACGGTCGTGACAGGGTGAATGAAGAGCACCGAGAGGCTTGTTTGCCTGACGTCTGACTTCCCCGGGCACTGTACGTTATCCGCCAGCGGTGCCTGGTGACGGGGGCATACTAAATGTGACATTTGCGATTGCAGATGAGCTTGCAAATCAAGGCTTTACTGCCAGCCACCGACCAGGGACGGGCGCATATTCATTTATTTATACTCTTAGATTGCGCCCATCAATCAGAGCGTTATAAATCTTCCTGCTCATCAATAGGCAATCTGCTAATGCATGCAGCTGATCAATTCCTGACGAGCAGAGCGAGAGCGGCTCATCTCTGTCTCCCTCCACAAACACTCGCTCTCTAACATCATCCAAACGAGCACATTCGTATCCTTTGTGCAAACACACACATACCATTTAGGGTTCTGCCGTTTGATCAGAACCAATATCGCGTCACATTAACTTGCCTACATGGGGGGGGGGGCTTAAGAGAAGATGCATGAAAGGGGCCCTGTTGTATCATTATGATTTGATTAGTGTTCAACGCCGACCAATAAAGATACACTTAAGATCCCCGGCGGCTAATGGAGCACCAGGAAAAACAAGAAATCCTAATGTGACCCAAAGTTGCTGCCGTTGTTTCTTCTTGATTCAAACTGAAAATGTGCGGCCGTGCAAAAAGACATTCCTGACACAGAGCAGCGGATCTTCTACGTCTCGCTCTCGGGAGTCTCTGCCACATATGCAAATGATCGGAGGGAGGCAAATGTCAGAGGAGGCTTGTTTGACTGGGGACGGACGTTTCTTGTATTGAGCTGAGACACAGGCTCACGCTCCCTCGACAGGTTAATACAATACATGACATGTTGAGATTCACCTCCTGTGTTTAGAGCTAATAACGCTCGCTTGGCTGTGTGCTGGTACAATGGCCTCCATGGAAATACTCATTTAAAATTCATTTGGGTTCCGGCAGGTACAATGTGGTACAGTAGGGGGGGGGGGTCAGGGCGGCGGCGTAAGAGCACAAACTGTCTTTTGTCACTTTCTATCCAACCACTTCCTTTGTGTGGAAAAAAAGCTAAATTAGAAATTTAAAAGACTGCATGTGCTCCCTCCTCATATCTGTTTGCTCAGGTTGAATTTATTTCCTGGCCGTTTCCAGGCCACAAGCTGTTTGTCACCACACGGTGTTGCCAGGTAACCAGCGGCTACTTCAAGAAGTCACTGCACCGAGATGAGCGAACTCCATCTGCTGAGCAGGATCATGTGATACAATCAGAAACCTCCCAAACAGCCACACTGCACGGGGAACTTTGTCCTATAGAGGGGCGATTGAATTTTAACTGTCCACTGCAGGCCATGCAGCTCTAACCTGTGGATGAAACTGCTGTCAGATGATAGTGATGATGATGCTACTCACAGCTGGGTCTGGGGGGGGTTTGCGTCAGTCAGTCCTGAGTCTTTACTCGTGTTTGTACTTAAAATAACTTGTTTAAACACTTGTTTTATCACCTTTCTGCATCTTTAAAAGACAGTATTTGGGTGTTTACTGGATAACGCTACTTGCTGCTACCTCGCTGGTTGGGAATAGTCACGTGTATTTATTATTTCCACCCATGTAGTTGCGTTCACACGTCCCAGTTCCTCCCAGACTTAGTCTAACTCACTGCAGAGCATTTCATTAGCCTCTGTGGCTGATGCCAGTGCAGTAACAAGCTGGTCCTGCAATGATTTTTTTCTTTCTTGCTGAGAATGAGATCAATACCACTCTCATACAGCAACTGTCATACAGACCGGAAACAGCTAATTAATACAAATGAATATCTTGTTTGTGTAGTCAGAAGTTTGTGGTTTCTGAGGTTTATGTGGATCTGCCCATTAGCTGCTAATATTTCAAGATTCTAACTGGATTTCATTTATTTCTGTTGTGTGATCTGCTCAGGAGCATCTTTGTGTCTGTGCTGTTTCAGTCGTCGCTGTAGTTGTCCTGCACCTACACGTGCATCATCGATTCGCAACACAACAGTCTGCTCCTTTGGGCTGAATGAGGGGCTGAAGTGGTCAATGTTTTTAATCCACTTTGAGCAGAGTGGCCATCAACTTGCTGTAATTACAGGTCATAAGAGCGTGAAGCCGACGAACAGTAAGAGAATATGTGAATGATCCGTGGCAGGCTTTTTGGGAAACACTCCGAACGTGGCCCTCGAGGGGCTGAATTCTCTGTCCTTGTATTTCTTCTTACATGAGATCTTCCAAGAAATGACAGCGACGGAGAACCAGCTCTGAGGAGAGGGACAGACGGTGTCTCCCAAGAGTCGTTCAAACACACATTTTGAAGTTTCAACTTAACTTAGTAATTCAAGTTGCAAGCGGGGAATGCTGGGTCGGGGTCTCCACGGTTACTTGAGCAGATGATAACATGGAGTCAACAACAAAAACACACTCACCTTGAAAATGCATCATTCTTCCACTCACACAGGCACAGACAGCCTTACATAAAATAAGAAGGTGTGATATAAAGCTGTTGACGATGAAAGTATATCGATTTTGAAATGCATGCTTGTCATTGTCAGTAAAACGAGTCAGGCTTTAGGGTTTTAGTTTTTTTTTACTAAAGGGGCTGTTTTTCTGCAAATAGGGTAGTTAGGCGGTTAGACTACTCACCAGCCGTCGCTTGTGGCAGGGGGTCGTACACCTTTGATTAGAAAGTGTTAACTTTTTCAATTATTTTATTTTCATTATGAGCCATGTGTCGCCCATAAATGTAGATTTTTCTCATTGATTTGGTTATAAAAACGATATTTAAACCAACATTAATGTATTTTATAAAAAATATAAGTAAATTTACAGCTCAGAAAAAACACATTTGACTCCAGTATCTGTTAATTGTGATACTTTCAGAACAAAATCAATCAATCATTTGACCAATTTCATTATTGAAAATGTTATCAACAGCCGCTAATGAAAATTGGAAAACTCGTGTCCATCTCTCTGCCCTGAGTCAGGCGACGCACATCTGAACTAAGAAAAGCCCCAAATGCTGTTGACAAGAACAACACATTTGCTTCATCCTGCAGACGAGATAACATGGCCAAGGCAAATATGAACGCACACAAGTAAAGACGTCTGTGCACGTAGACACAAGATCGTGTCCTCAGACGCACACAGGAGCCAGACTAAAAACACACGGCCCACCCCATTAACCACCCGCCTACCAAACAGAGGAGCCAAACACAGTGTTTGCTCTGCTCGCCTTCCCTTCACAGGACGTGCGATGAAAGATTTGCCATCCTTGGCCGCGGCGGTGCCCTTGACCGCCGTTGCCCTTTCTCCTCTGCAACACAGAGGCAATTATCACCTTGTCTCTCATCAGACAGGACCCCGGCTCATTCAACTCGGGGCCCACCCTCGGCACCGCGACTCAGGGCAGATTAATCGTCATAACAACGGGCGCAGGCGGCTTCCCAGCACCTCCTGCTGGACGTGAGCTGCCGCGGTGACATGGCGTCGGGTTATTAATGCTGACATTAGTGGAGGCGGGAGAGGGATCAGCGTGACGCTTGTGGTGGGGGATAGAGTCCAGACCCTGGCACTGCAGGTACGGATGGGAAATGTCACTTTAGCACAGAGTGTGTTTATTATGTTAGTGAATGTTTTTTCGTTGCTCGACATTCTTTGGATGACGTCCAACAGGAGATGTAACACGGATCCTCAAGCAGGGTTTAGGAATGGCATCCCCAGAGCTTTAATCCATTGTTCAATGCAACTGGGTACGTTTGTGTGTGTGTGTGTGTGTGATACAGATATATTTGTGAGGATTTTGAGCCTAGAACCTACGAAGTGAGGACGTTTTGGCAGGTACTCACCTTCTGACCCACTTTTAATGGGCTGTTTAGGGCTTAAGACTTGGTTAGGGAATACATATGTCAATGAGTGTCCTCACTAAGATAGATGTCCCTTACACACACACACACACACAACATGGTGTTTGGGAAGCTGGTGAATGGATCACTTGGAGAAGGAGGTTTTTCATACAAGTGTATAGCTGTAATATATTAAGTTTGTATTATGTCTTTTTGTTTATCGGAGATTATAAAGCATGGATACAGTCAGGTGCAATACAAGCAGGTAGAGCACAGATAGGGGGCGACGTGTGTTTCCAACCTAGTTGAGTGTGTTTTTGTCTGAGGCAACTACTTTACAATATATTCTGAATTCTAACATTGGTAGGAAATCTTTTCAAATCCATTTTTAGTTTGACTGGTCTGTGCTGCATCAGGATCAGTGTGAGGCCGAAGTCTCATCTCCTCAAATCATAAAGCAATGAAAAGCAAGTGTCAGCTCCATGAATCACAAACAGAGTATTAATAACAGAGTAATTAACTTTATAATTGGAGCTTTTGTCCTGGGCGGCACACCCTCCCTCTGTCGAGCGTGACTTCAAAGACACTCGCTCGTGAGCGCTCCGACGTTCCGACTTTACTTTGACGACGCGCTTTGTTCTCCAACTTCCTCAGGGCATCTGATCTTTTCGCGAAACCACATCCAACGTTGTTTATCCGTAACAAGCACTTTGAATGCAAATCAGACTTCTCCCGGTCAACCGCGAGACGTGTCAACCTCTGCCGAGATCCTTCAAAAATACTATCACAGTGCGGTGTACGGGCGAGGACCTGCCACTGCTGTTTGACATTTCCTGGAAGGGATGCAGTTCCCTGTGCCTCGCAGACTCATGTTTGACAGAATGTAAACCAGCCGACCGGATCGGGCCACATGGGCTCCGTCTGAAAGGTCAGGAACTCCTCCCAGAAACCGCCCAATCAGAGTTGGGAATTCAGCTGTCATGGTCGGAGGGAACGGAGGTGGTGCGGCCACAGGTCGACACACTGGGGCGGTTTCAAGCTAATTCAGCACCTTGGACAGCACAGGGCAAAGCCCATAACCTTTCTGCGGTTGTACATAAGGAAGAATGTGGCAAGTGAACTTTGAGCATTTTATATACATATATATGATGTATTTTAGACATCTTGACCATATTTACCCTGGACGTGGTCGTGCAATGTCTGCAGTACAGTACTGGCGTGATTGTAAACAACACCCAGCATGAATGCCAGGATCACATGCATTCCCTGTAACAGCTTTTTATTACCAATCAGTCAGTTTTGATTGGTTTTGTGAATAAACAGAGGAGCCCGTCCTTTCTGTCTCGTCTGGCCTCGCTCACGCCGTGCCACCTTAACAGAACAACACAATTAAGGGTCACTTCTCATTAGTCTGTGTCCAAGAGGGGACATGGAGACACACGCAGTTTGGTTATTAGCGTCCGCCCTGAACAAAATGTCCCTGTGCTTTCACTAACAATCCCTGGTCATAATCAAAGGTTTTGATTCCTTATATTTACTCTGTGGGCCTGTGTCGCAGTAACAAGCGTCTTTGACATCACAGATGGAACCAAAATCAATTTTACTTTAGAGTTTAATTTGAGTCCAATGTGAAACATTACACGTCCACAAGAAAGACATTTTCTCATGGAGCTCCAACGTGGCTACTGGCCTCACGTTCAACAGAGTTCCATTGAATTCTCTCTTGTCTCTATGTGAGAATAAGAGGAATCTATTTTTCAAATTACCGATACAGAAAAGTTAAATATGATATCTGTAGTAACGTATGGATGGATAGATAATAGAGAGATTGATAGATAGATGGATATTTAATAGATGGATGGATAAATAAAAGATTAGATAGAGATTGTTACTGTGCATCAATACACAATAAAATTGAATTTGGCAGAGGTCCACTTCGAAGCATACATATAAGAAAATATAGAAATCGAATAAATAAAATGTTTAAAAATAGTAAAAAGACACTATAAGACAAGAATAGGATATATTGCCCACTTGTTGTACATTGTTAACAACAGTTAAAACATTCAAACATTGTTTTCGTTGCTGGGGGCTCATGTAATCAGCCGTCCTTTGATGAACAACAGGATTATGATTACTACAAACATAATTAAGACATTTGCACAAATCAGATAAACAACGTATGTGTTGTTACACTTTCCATTGACCCAATGCAGCACAAACAGATGCAAAATAAGATCATTCTAAGTAAATCTAATGGTCTAAAGTGTGACTGATTTCTCCTAAATAGACATATGGATGCAACATTAAGGAGAAGCGGTATAAATAAACCCGCAGACGGGGCGTGCATCTATTAAACCTAATTCATAATTCCAAATACGACACAATGATAAATTCAGCGCTCTAATGTCGCTTCAGAGGCTGAACAGAGATATGCACTCTGCAAAATCTTAAGTTTCGCAGCTTCCTCTTCCTTCTCCCTGGGGCCGAATTTGCAAAAGCGGGTCATCCCAGACTTCATCTCCTCCCCTTAGCAGAGAAGTCTTATTCATCTATCATAAAGCTTCCCAGAGGATTTCCCTGGCAATGTAAATTGGGGGGGGGGGGTGGTGTCTCAAACAGCGCGAGTTTAGGAAAAAATGCATCTCGTCGCGAGCTGCTCCGACTTTGCTCTCCCTTCCCTTTTCTCGCTCCGCTCCCCGGCCCCTTCTTCCTTATCTGTCTGCTGTTTTATCTCCCTGCCAAGGTCAGACGGGCTTGAGGCGATCAGTTGTGATAAAGACAGGATGTGGAGATGGGAGGGAGGGAGGGAGGGGGGGCAGAAGAGGCGGCGTTTGGCAGGGGCCTGGACAAACGGGTCGCGTCCAGCTGCTGATGGTCATATCTAAACGGGCCGCCTGATAGCACACAGCGCTTTTATTCAGGCCACCTCCCAGATGCGCTGAATATCCCAAGAAAGAGATTATCATGTCGTCTCGCTGGGTCATAACGCTTTCCATTTATCAGGACATGATTTGCTGACTTGCCGTTGGTTCATCCAGTTTCATTTCAAGCCTTTCAGAGTCCTCGATACACGCTGTCAGGGGGAGCGACGCCGAGGAAGAGAAAAGTTGGGAGCGAGTGAAGTTGAAGAATGTTGATCGGAGGCAGAGCAGGAGATCTCGTAACACCTGCACATTCCCACACAAGGCTCTGGGGAGAGATAGCTGCACCACAGAGACTAACTCATCCCTCACTTCCTCTCCCCTCTCCTCTGTGGTAAGAAATGGATCAGGGCTTGTGAGAGCCCAAGGCCCCGATTCCTTCAATATCCTCCCTGTGTTCAACGCTGTGATCTCGGATTGACTGGCTCTCTCCTGGGCACCTGTGGAAAGACGTGAATTGAAGCGTCTTCTTCAACGTTTGACTCATTTCACATTTAATCATCAAATACATTTTAGACGGCTACAGACATTTAAAGCTAGATTTGGTAATCCCGAAAAAGTGCAGGCTACACTTGAATGCAACTAATACGTCCGACCTCGTCCCGTCAGCCCTCTCGTCAGCGCTACGCCCCATGAACACGATTTTTACGTCATTCCTTTCCAAACGGAACCCCGACAGAAGAATCGACTGCGACTCTGCGACCATTTTCTCATCCAGACTCCCTTTGTCCTCTGCTTTTATTCGCTATCATTAGAGCAAGTTGACGCTCCACGCCACTTAACATTAACATGTTTGCATCCACTTCCTTGTAAGGTCTTATCATATCCTGCAGTCGTTATCTTTTCATCTTGCAGTGTGTGCTTGTTTAAGATTATAGAGAAGAATATCTCTGAAGATTCTCCTGATATTCGTGATGCAAACCAATTTCAAAACCCTGCTTTCCCCCAGTTTCCAGGTACTTTCCCCCCCCCCCTCCACGATATCCGAGCTGTGTGATAAAACAATGGCCTCGCCCGGCTTCAGCCTGAGAGAACGCCAGAGCCAAAGACAATAAAGAGAGCGAGACATTGTAGAAACTCCCAGTAACACAAACACACACACATGCAAACACAAACATATTTCTTTTTCTCCCCTCCACTAAGGGAATGGGAGCTCTATTAAATAATTCAAATGGCTGTCCTACGGATGCCAATCAGAAATACTACAGCCATAAAAGCCGTGTCTATACTTGGTGCAGAGTGGAGGCCCTGCAGCAAATGAAGGCATTATTCTTGTTATCCTCCGGAGGATGCAGCAGCGCTGGTATTTCTTCTTCTTTTGCTTGTCATCGATTTATTTCTTTATTTATTCTCCGGGAGCAAGGAGAGATGTTAAGGTTTTGAAGCAGGACATATCTGCGGGGGGGGGGGGGCGACTGTCAGCCTACTTTATCCCCATTTGAATAGTGCCTCGCTGCTCGCTCCAAGGTGAAACACGCGCCTGTTTGGAAACTGGGTTAGGAGGAAAAACTGCACCGGAGGTACCAGGCTGCCGAGCCCCTCCCCAAACCCCCACCCACTTTAGCTTGGTCGTAGTAAGTTATCAGTGCTGTTAAAGGATGAATTATTAATCACCGATCGGGGCCGTGTTGCGGTTGTACTCAGTGTTTGTGTGTGTGGGACTTGAAAAGGATGAATCTGTGCCCAGCAGTTTTACCAGTAATTGCATTAAATATTTTAAGAGAAGAAGAAAAAAAAGAAAACAGGACGCATTAGTTAAAACAGACATGAGTTAAATTAATTCACAGTTTCAACACATCAGAGATTAGATTCACAGATTTCTGTCGAATAAAGACGGTAACGTTTATTAATGGACGTGTGAATATGAGAAGATGGATATGAACCAGTACAGATTGTGATCATTTTGTAATTATGCTGCTGCCAGTCGCTCCAGTATTCAGACAAATAACTGCAACACTAATTCACTCAGGTGTCATTTCATATCATCTGTCAATACTTGGATAGTGTAATTTCCACATATGCAGTCGTGTTATTACCAGGCGGTTATGTTTTCACCCCCGTTCGTTGGTTACGTACACTCCAGGAAGTCAAGGATGGGACACGGACTAAGGAAGACCCCATTGAATATGGGCATGGACCTAAAAACACGTTTTATAAACTAATCATGAAATCCTTTAGGTCCTTTTGGGTAGAACTGCTCGGAAACCCATTCATTTCAATGTCCTCACCTACAAAGTGCAACACTCAATAATTCCATCAACTTCCCAGGGAATAATTCATGGATCCCGATGAAGAATAATCAGACGTAGTTAAACGGCTGATTTCTTATGAGTAGTTTGGTGCAGCTTGGTTGGATTTAAGGAGACTGTCGGGCCTTGGGAGGAGACGTGCTCTCTACTGAGGGCCGTTCTAGTTAATGGAAGTGTTTCTATAATGACAGTGAATATTGGAAGATCGGTATCACAAACTAATACAGAACGTGATTATCTTGTAATTATGCGGCAAATACAAATAACTGCATTACAAATTCCCCCGGGTGTAGTTTCATTAAAAATCGTCGCTACCTCATTTGTCTGATTTCAATATCTTTCAATGTGCGATGCGTATTAAATTGAACAGTATATATTAAATTGTTTTTATTTATTTTCTTATGTTAATTGTATATTTCCTTATGTTCATATCTTATTCTGTCGTATCCGTCTTACAGCTTATGTCGAACACCAGCTCTTTTCAAACTTGAATCATATTCTATGCATAAAAAAAACAGCTGAGGTACAATATACAGTGAAAAGAAAATTTGAAATGCATATTTTTGACCAGTGAAATGAAACCTTAAAAAAAAAAAAAAGAATTGACACTGCTGCCGACAGTGTGCGAGTAAATGTTAACGACACGACATTTACTCGCTATCTATTATCTTTTTTTCCCGTCCATTGACTGAATGACACGCTGTAATGGAAATGTGCAGATGAAGTCAGTGGTGGTGGGATGTGCAGGAGGTGACAGTGATGGAAAGTGTGGTGGTGGTGGTGGGGGGGGGGGGGGGGGGTTCATGCAGCTACGACAATGATGGGACAAGAGCTCTTCATTTATTATTTAGTGATTTGCACTTACTAGCATAAAAGGCTCTAATTACTGTTCGACATATGCGTGACACTTCTGTGACAAAATCTTTTATCACTGCTATTATTTTATTTATACCTTATTTCTTAGAGTCGTTAAATGAATTTTCATCTACTGCCCTTAAATAAAATAACCATGTTCCTTACAACTCAACCAGATGATATAATAATGATGATTTGACTGTTTTAATGTCTCAACCGCAATGTTTTTAATTGTTTTAAACAAACTCAAGGTTGTTGCTGAATGTTACACATCAGTGATCGCAGCAATAACAGCAAATTAACAAATACTAGAAACACTGTTGCTGTTATTATAGTGATCAGGTTTTTCTCTGTTATAGTGTTTTCTTAGTCATTAGTTGTTTATTTCTTGTTTCCATTTGCCGCAAAAAGAACTTCTCACTTGTGTCTTGACCAAACACCAGCAACCGCCCACGTGCCATCGCGCGCACAGTGCAACAAAAAAATAAAAATCCAAAAAGCTTCCAGGAAAACATGTTTTCCTCCACTTAGCGAGCAACAGATATTCAGCTATCTGACTCTCCACGGTGGAGCAAGCTTCCAAAAGCCCAGGAGTCCGTCTTCAAACTGTGCTAATGGACAATTTAACCACCACTCTCCGCCCGGGCCTCCCGTGGAACCAATAACCCCGCCACCCAGCCCACACCCACTTATCCATTTGGTTACCTTGACATGATGTCACTGTCTGTCAGGGGGACGGCTCCTCGTGCGCGGCCCCTGTGTCTCTCTGTGCACGTGGCGAGGGGGGACAGCTGAGGTCATTACTCATTGATGAGGCCCCTGTGGAGCGCTCCTGTTATCTCCCCCTGCCCGGGGACTCCCCGGAGCAACCTCTACAATTAGCCACCTTCCCCGTACTATTTACCCGAGTGACAAGCACCCTGACCCACGCACTGTGGCTGAGGCAGCACCCCCACCACCACTGTATAAGATGGGTGCTTATGAAATCCATGGACATACCCCCCCCCCTTCCGATCACCCTTCAATGCCGTAATAGAAACTGAATTCTGATTCTTCCCACACAAGTTATGTGGTCAAGTCCATTTTTTATGATATAATATTTGTATGTGACCATGTGCATCATGATAAAGTGATACACAGAGAAACTGGGCTGAACTATGAGATGCACATTAGTTAGTTAACAATATAGTGAATGGCAGATATTGTTTTTAGTATAAATCTAAAGTAGAGACAGTAGAAGCTTTGGGTTCGGCCGCTCTTATGCGTCTGTTCAGGAGACTGTGACGTACATTAGCTCTGGGCCACAGTACAGCTCCTCTCTCATAGGGTCAGTGCCGGCGTATGAAGGCAAACAAGTGTGCGTGCATATTCATAAATTCACGATCCACTTCTTCACTTAACACCCGCCTTTTATTACCTCGGATGAAAAAGGCTCCTCTCATCTTGTTAGATCACTGCAGTTACCGGCAGATACGATCGCACTGTGCTGAGTAACAACTTTCTTTGTCGGCGCAGAAGAGCGTATTATTCCCAGTTCTTTGAGTCGCGGGGCTCCACTTGTATCAGTCACAGAGCAGGACGGAGCTCATCTCCACTGTGTGTGTGGAAATTGCTGAAATGCTGGCGGGGTAATCTATCAACATTCTCCTGTGTCTGCGCGGGAGGACCTTGTGACTGGAACTTGTTTGAGAGTGCAATGCAGGATAAAGTGACTGTTTCGAACCAGGTGTTTGCCTCCTCCCTGCAGTGCAAAGTATGTGTTTGAGACCCACTTGGAGACGGTGAAGAGAACCGACCTACGCTGAGGGGGTTCACCACATAGAGACTATAGCCTGTAGTTTGGTAAATGAAGGTATGAGAGGCGGCAGCAGCAATTAAATTGTCTGTCTGCCGCGAAGAGGTCGTTGTGAATAAAAGATTCATATCGTTTATGGAAACTAGAGGCGAGAATATGTTCTAGGAGACAGAGTCTAGACACAGAGAGAGAGCGAGAGACATTCAGAGTCAAAGGAGAAGTCGACTCATAAATCAACACACTTAGTGATGTTTGATTCAATTTGTGTTTGGACTGAATTTGTGATATTGACAAAAAAGAAATAGATAAATTGGAGAATTTTATTCTCCAACTTAGTCCATTTCAATGATATTTATCTTAAGGATATAAACCCCTTTTAACGATAAATATAAGTAATGAGCTATAAGTCTTTTATTAAATGTGATGCTGTTAAATTTCCCTTATAAACCTTACTGTCTTTTCGGCAGTAAAACGTTGTGCTTTGACTCAATCCAATATTGCAACCACCTGAAAAGGGGCTTTACTTTCCAGTTTGAATATTATTTTTCTTTGCACTGTTTAGTCCAGAGAAAACAAGTTTATTCCATTAAATTAATGCAGCATCTTGCATTTTGTCTTTTTTGTAACCATTACAGGGAGCAAAACAAGCCGCGAACCCAGCATTGAAGTTGCCATGGCTAATATGGGACCTTTGTAATTAGAAATCCAATATTCACTCCTCTTTAAGCTCTGTTTTGAGCGTCACCAACTCCTGAGGGAAATACCTCCAAGTTCAGCTGCTACATGATCCGCTGTGTTTACCAGCTGGTTGCTCACTCTGTCTGTGAACCATCTGGAGCTGGACAAGTAGCTCACAATGAGTTTATCAGAGCTGCTTCCTGGAAAACAGCTGCCTGCTGTAGTTTGATTAGAGCGACAAACCAAACAAGTCCAGTTGTGGACCGTAAAACCAAGACAATGACCTGGAAGATGCTAAAAGGCTCCTTTTAGCTGAGAGAAGCTGCAGAGCTGGGTGATATTTCTCTGTTGCGTTGATCTTTACAAGTCAGTTTATTAGAAATATTGAATACTGAAGTGGTGAATTAGTGCTGCTTTAAAAGGGAATAGTGTGTCCGGTCTTGCTCAGTTTGTTTTTTCTCGAGCTCGGTTTGGGTTTAGGACAGAAAACTGTCACCTGTCACGAAGTCCAGGGGCAGGAAACCTTTTTAGCTATCAAGGCCTATTTCAATATCTTTAACATCCTTTTGTGGAACATGCTGAATTATTTGTAACACGCGTGCATCACACGAAACTCTCTGATGCATTAGCAGGCTTCGGCGAGTCGTCTGATGTAAGATGGTAGTGATAATGATGCTACTCACAGCTGGTTTTTCACTCTGACTGTGACCCGACACCCAGAAGGGACGACTCTGAAGAACATGTCAAGTATTTCATGTTATTTTCATTCGCAGAACAAATTAATTGCTCTCTTGAGATTTTTATTTTGTCTATTTATGATTCGTCTTGCGGGTCATATGCAGACACCTGTGGATCTCCTTCAGACTATTTTATACTCTAATAGTCAAAGCTTTCATTATCCTATCCACCACATGTGTGAAGTTTGTGAAGAATACAGTTTGCCGGATAAACTGAACAAAGCTTTCCCTTAAGACCCCGAGTCAACGCTACTTAACATGCAGGGCTGAATATCAGTGTGTGCAGTTCATCTTGCCTCCTCGCTGCTCAGAGCCGCAGCCGCTGAAGTGGCCTTGCTCTCGCTCACTTGATGTGCTTCCTTAATCGGAGCGAAATGTCTCCTTTCTTTATTATTTCAAGACACGCGCTGAGCCAATTAGCTAATCATTACGGCAAGGCAGGTGGTGCACTAATACAAGATAATAACACACCTTGGGCATTCGGAGCCACCGCTCTGCTCAGGGCTTCTCAGCAACGGCGCACAGTACGGCGCGGGCCTAATTGGGTTGTGGAACATGGGCAGGGAAATGGGGGAGACGTGAAATGATCGTGCACAGGAAAAAAAACAACTAAAAGCTTTAATGGTATGAGAAGGACATTGGCTTTATTCAAAAGGACAAGGACCTATTTTAGAAATGGAAAATACGGTTGGATCCTTTGTCCGGGGAGTATTCAAACCTCTCAGGGGCGCAGTTACTTTGGATGCACACGGCGTATTTTGTCCTCAGCCCCCTCGCTTCGCTTCCTCCCCCCCGACCGCAACAAACAAATCCGCAGTGAGCAGATTGTGTCAATCTCTAATCACACTCCCAACATGGATCTTGTATTTGATCTCAAATGGAATATGACAAAATAAAGAAAAAAGATGTATCAGGCAGGTTTGTTTTTGATGTGGCATCATTATAATGGACCTTTTTCTTTATCATGGATAAACATCAAAAACACGTAGAAATTGACGAATCAGCTCGAAGTTGAAAGGGAATGTTGATGAGTGGGTAAAATGTTCCCGTAGCGACGCCAAGGTGGACGGGACTTTTTCCACGCTGGTTCCAGCTGCGGTTGATGAACACTTCCTGATTTCCTTCCCTGCGTCCCATTTCCTAACTGTCAGTACATAAATACATCCCATGAATGCATGATGAGGGAAGAACGAGCGCTGTCTGTCACCGTGTGCACCTGGCAATGAAATACAATCCACCATATCTCTAAATGGGAAAGTACACCCTGTGCTGGAGATTTAACTGCAGGAGCAAAACTAAATTGCAATTTCAAATCCTTTCCAATTCACCGCGAGTTTCGTCATTTACGGGGAAAAAGTCAATCGCACTTTGTCCCGTGGTGTTAAGTTCTTGCTCGTCATTTTAGGAAGTTTTTTCTCATCTCGTGTTGATCAACAGGAGTCGACACCCGATCCAAAACACACGTGAGGGGGGAGGGGGGAGGGGCAGAGCGGTGGATGTGCTTTACAATGAAAGAAAACTGCCAGTCAAACAGTGTCAAAAGTAGTTTGCGTCTATCACAGACTCCCCCCCCCCCGCCGAAGTCACACATCTGGTATTCATAGAAACAACATTTAACACACCCGCTCCCGGAGCCGCGGCATCTCTCTTTCATTATGTTAGCACCTCCGAGGGGCAGGATGCCGCGTTGCAGCCCCCCCGCCTTTTGACTGACACGGTGGTTATGAGCAGTGATAGCTGCCAGAGCTGCGAGGGAGCATCTAAATGAACTGACTCTGGCAGTGTGAAGACACCTCGCCGCAAATCCACTGACAACATTATTATACTAAGGGCTTTATATAGGATGATGAGGCCTGGAGAATCAATGTGATTGATGCGCGGCACTCGGCACATAATTTACTCACGTTTTTATTTAAGACGGTCGCTTAGAGCGCTGGTTCTGACCGCTGCCACTTGGACAGGTGGTGCCGCTGATTTATACTCATTGATTATGCATTCTCAGTATTACCGTACACAGAAGAAATTAGAGCTTTACGGGACGGGAATGACGGCCCAGGATGCAGGCAACATGGAGGTGGACTGAAACCCACTGTATACTACCTGCAAAATGTGGTCGGACTCATTTTTCCATTGGCTGGAGAGGAGATTCACATTTCTTTTTTTTTTTTTTACCCTGTGCGTCATGTTCAACAATTCACTGTCAGGTGTTTTGTAACTTTTGTAAGTTAAGTAAGTAATAAAAGACAATAGCAATAGTAATAATCAGATAAAAATACAGAAGAGAATATATTACAAATCAGTACACAGGCAGAATAAGAAAACAATACTTGGAAATCTTGCATAGTCGTGTGTGTGTGTGTGTGTGTGTGTGTGTGTGTGTGTGTGTGTGTGTGTGTGTGTGTGTGTGTGTGTGTGTGTGTGTGTGTGTGTGTGTGGAATAATTACACAGATTGTTTAATTGCACAGAGCTGATTGCACTTTGTATTTAAGACTCTTATGGCCTGAGGGGGAAAAAGCCGATTTCTCCTCTACTGCAGGTTTCAGGGTTCTCAGCAGTGTTACTGCCCATATTTACTATCAGTGATGTTGCAGGAGACACAATCCTCCGGCAAGATAGTGATTTATTGGTTTTAAAATCATTTTTGAAAGATATTGTACCTGAGCTGAATCAGTATTTGCTTTCTTTCCCTTTTATAATTGTTGAATCATGTGGTTTTGACCGGCGTCCTGATCAGTTTCAATATCCACATACACATTGGGAACGTTTTATCAATCGTGTACTGACCATTACTTTTAGATTTTGACCACGTCACTGACACCAGGAGGTTCATAGGAACCGATAAGTTGCCGGATGCAGCCGAGCGGGTGATACACACACTAACACACAACCTCGTCTTCTGGCTCCTCTGAGAAACGGCAGCTGCACTTATCTCAAGTGTGAATCTCCGCATTTTCGGATGATGGAATAATAATTGCACAATATTTCATGTTCACGTCAATCTAGGAAGTTAAAAATTTTAATTAATACTAAATTCCTTCTCTTCCTGTAATGTTTTCCCCACGCTAGTCAAACATCTGCGTACAATGAAGCTGTGCCACACAACAGCGCCCACGTTTCTCCACCATATGTCCTGCCCAACTGTTGCCTGGCTGTAAAATCTGCAGTCAGAGGTAATGAGACATGCAGTTTTTGTAAATTAATATTAAAGGAAGAAAACAAAGCTATAGCGACAATAGCAGCGTTATCTGTGCCCAGTGGAAATAAAACAGTAGTGTTGGCTTTTTATTAAGGCCTCAAATGAATCAAAGAAGAACAACCTGACAATTCACCTCATCCTCTAAATTCATATGCACAGGGAGTAAAACACACACACACACACACACACACACACACACACACACACACACACACCAGAGAGGAAATAGGGAATAAAATATACTTTTAAGGTTTTATCCGGCTAGTGTGCAATCGCAGGCTGCTTGCTCAGGGAAATCGGTGCCCCTGGGCTACATCCCATCCCCACGGCTGCTCACGGGGAGATATTGCAAGAAAGAAAAGGAGGATGTCGGCGTGTAAGCAGAGTGTGAGGGTAGGTGGTCGGGGAGGGAGGTGCCGGGGGTGTGAAAAGAAGGAGGCATATGAAGCAGCTTATACTTGAGATCAGTCTCTTTTATTATTTTTTAAAAATTGGAAACCTTATACATGTGTGCGGTAATGAGTTAACTTTTTGGCAAATCACGACCGTGCTCTCCTCGACGCAGGAAGCCGTGCCACCAAATCCATCACCCCACTCAATCATTTAGAGAGAGAGAGAGAGAGAGAGAGAGAGAGAGAGGGGCGATGACGCGCTGCCAGGGATGAGTTGTGGTTTTATTTATTTTTTTATTTGTGCTGACAAAATGCACATACACAGAAAAACCATCCATTATCTACACCTTTTTATTCTTTGACGGTCGCACATAAACTCCCATATTATATTTCAGTCGCTCTGATTTTCATTCTCCAGCTTCCGCCGATTAAACACATCATCTACGGATCAAGAGTTGATACTTCAATTCCTGTTTTGGTATCAACTTCCCTCTCGATCTGCTGGAAAAATGTCTGTAAAGCCTCCTCACTGTTTTTCTCCCCTCTCCGTTGTAGACACTCACCTCAACCTCCTGGAATACTTGACCACCTGTTCCTCCCAACCGTCTCAATTTACTCCGGCATATGCCGAGCTGCAGCTACCCGGTGGCATGAGCATATAGAGCTCATGCATAACGCAGTAAGTTAATTCTCTCCTTTCCACCTCTAACACTTCATTTATTTATTTGCTTTCCCTGCATAGTTAATAAGAGACACCGGTCACGGTTACACTGATCAGATAGGAAAAACGGCTTCCACCTCATGTGGCCCATTCACTTAGAAATCATACAAAGAAGAAATCGTAGAAATTTGCCTTAGAATCATCACATTTTCTGTTTTCCAGTCATAGTTGTCGGGAAATGTATAGTAGCACAAGGCTAACGGGAATTGCTAACATCCAGTTTGGTTCACTTGAGTTACCAACATATGAAATATATAAATATAGCCTAGCCTTAAAAGAAGCAGCCCACAGTGTAACTCACATTATATCTCTTTAAAATTAAAGAAAACAAAACAAGTTTCCAAGTTGATGGTAGATCATAAACCTCCCCTCCTCCATGTTAGCAGATGGGACATGGGACAAATTAAATGCTTCATTTTCAACGAGTCTGTGTGTCGGCCTCCTTCCTTGCGTGTTAAGACAAGTTATCCAACACGATAACCTGTAGTTTATTCTTATAGATTCAGCAATAATGTAAACACAGGAAATGTGGATTAATGCAACACATTCCCCATAAACCAATGAAAAAGGAAAATAGATGTCAAAACCAAATGTTTGCTGAGGATGAGATTAGAATATTAAGAAGCCGAGTACCGTCTTCCTCGCACAGCGCACAGACACAAGAGGGCTCAAACACAGCTGGAGGTGCTGGAGAGGGGAGTGCAGAGTAAACCAAATCCTCCCACCCACACCAAGAAGCTCAGATTGCTTTGATGGCTCCGCGAGATACCTCAGATGAGTCACGTCAGGGGCAATTATAACACAAATGACCAAAAGCAGTGCTGAACAAGTAGACTCTGTGACCCGCTGCGTCCCAAGATGAGCACGGACATAAAATAGGCCACGAAGAGAAGAGGAAATTTGCCCTGTGGCAAACGCCCGTCTTTGTATACAACTCATAAAGGCTAATATTACCTTGTCCTTGCAGTTATTGCTTTGTGCCGTCCTGGGTGGATTTCTGCGTCTGTGACCTGGAAAAATGATCTTGAGAGAAAGATGAAGGTAACAGTTTAATTCTGCCGAATTATTCACCATCGGGTCTACGTGTGTTTGGCTATAGGGAGAATCATTAGGACAATCTCACAAGTGTCTCCCACACAGAGCATCGGAATAATTTACTTTTGAAGACGTATTAGCATAAATACAAAGTGCTTCAGAAATCAACAAATTAGCATTTTATGTCTGAGGATTTGAAGGCAGCTGGATTTGTTTGAGTCACTTTTCAGAAAAAGTCTCGCTGTTTGCGAAAAAAAGTTTCTCGTGGGAAGACGGACTGGAAGAGAAATTAGAATTAAATACCAAATTCAATGTAGTGTCTGTTGAATTTATTTAGATAATACACAAAAGGAATAAGAATGTTTGAGTCTGTACAACAATAAAAAACAATGTCCTTTGACGTAAAGTTAATCTAATTAAATCAAAGATTATTGGCCAAATCTTACAGGCGGCACAAAGTGTCTTTGCAAGTGTCCCTGTCTCTGCTGTCGTCGGGCGTGTTGTTGACACACTGGTGAGGCAGGAGCAAGTGACTGGCCAACAAAAACCTGTTCTAATATCATTGGTGCAGTCATTTTGTATTCATATATACTTATATAAGCAGGTGAACAATGTGTGTACTGTCTTTTGTTACCTAGCAACTCCACTTCGCAAGTTGCACACCTTTTTTCGCTTTATTGCATGTTACGCTCAAAGCACACCCGATAATTAAGAGACTTAATATAACCTGTAAACTCTCAATGCGCTTTAGACCAGACACAGATTAAAATAGAGCCCAGATGTTGATGTTCACCTGCTTGAAAAGTTCTCTTGTATCTGTTCTGAGTTTTCTCTACAATAACCTAAGAGTTATGATACAGTTAAGCATCATTTAATATTTACCTTTACAATTAATAATTATAAAACTTTGTTTGTAGCAATAATAGTCTCATGCATGAGTGGATTTCAGATTTACAGATATCATAAATAAGATGTCTCTTAAAATGAACATAGTAAATCACAAAGGGGCAGAATAAACGACAACACGTCTTTGTTTTTGTTAAATTTCAGTAAATTTTTTATGTAATTATTAATATTGAGCCTCTACGATAAACCGACCAACAACAACCCATAGAGATATTGCTTTACAGAATTGCAATAGTGGCTTTGCAATATCTCCGAACGTCCATCTGCAGAGAAATAAATAGGTTTTCTCTCTCAAGCACATTTTTCCTCTTTGTTGAGACAATCATGACTGTGAGAAGCTGTAGAAGCAAAAATCTGAATCGCTTACCCGTGCAACTACAGAGAAGAAAGCGGGCTTGACAGCATCAGCACATTCCTGCGCCGCGCTGCTATCTCATATCATGCAGCCATCTGATGACTCTGATATTGTGGATTTCTTCATGAAATAAACATGCTGTGGGCAAAAAAAAAAGGAGAGAAAGATTCCAAAGCAAAGACAGAGAGCAGAGATGGGAATGAGACAAAATAACTGGACCCGTGTGGGTAACCTGAGCTGACACGGACCCATTTATCTCCCTGTCTGGTGCAAAGGAGCCAAATCTCGAGCCCAGAAAGGTCACAGGGAAGAAAACCTGATTGTGGAGACATGCAGACCATTACTGATATAAGGACAAACCCACGTCATAAACCTTTTGTCTTTTGTCTCTTGTCTCTTATGCTTTGATTTTTAAGAAGATGCTCTTTTCCATTCCCAAGGTTTTGTGCTGGCAAAATAAAATATTCACAGTGGCTCAAGGCAGTTTTTAGACCATTTTTGTAGACTTAATTGTGTTGTAGTCATCTGGGATTGGTCGCAGTGTTTTGTTATAGATCAATATTCTCATTTTAAAAAATAGACAGATCCTTAATTCTGTATTTCTGCACCGACACACTTTTGGTAGCAATTCCAGCTTTGCACTTGTCTTCAGTGAGTCTCCATCAGCTTTTCACACCTGTACTTGGGCTGTTCATCCAACTTTTCCTGGTAGATCCCTTTCACGTATCATCAGGTTGTTAGGGAAGCATCTGTCTCGTGCCTTTTTACTCATGTCTTTCAATAGTAATCCTCAACATGACTTCCATCCAGCTTGTCTACCACGAAGGCCTGATTGACAGAAGTGCTGCTGAGATGCTCGTCCTCCCAGATGGACTCCAGAAGCTTTGTTGGGTTCATGGTCACCTCCCTGACCAAGGCCCTTCCCTCCTGGTCATTAACTCTGCCCTGATGACCAACTCTACGATTCACGGTGGTTCTGAACTTGGAAAACTGAAGCCATCTAGACCTATTTAGGTATTTTGACCTCGCTGCTTAGATTTAGTCCTGACGTGCAGTTACAAAAACGCTGGGGTGTGTCTTTCTATGTCCGATCAATTCCGTTTGCCACAGGTTGAGTGTAGATTGATGGGCAGAAATCAATGTACAATTAAAAGTTCCAACACAATAGATAGTCAAAGTACACAAAGTAAAAGGGGCTGAATACTTCCTGAAGGGACTATATAGAGCACTCTAACAACAGATAGGAAAGAGGACTCAATGAAACAAGATCATATTTAGAGCTAAATGCTAACAGCAGCATAAAGACATTTAATAACATGTAATAGCATATATAATATCAAATAGTTTTGATCTGAACCAAATTTCTGGACCAACCTTGTGGCCCAAAACAACAAGCCTAAGGTTTAATCGATATAAAGAATGCAGCCCACAAAACAAAGGGTTTGCAATAAATTCTCTTTTAGCTGCTGAACATGATCAATACAAGCTCAATGGAAAACCGTCCTTCTGGGTTCAACTGTATTTTACCATCTTCTCGTCTGGCAGCTTTGAAACAGAGGCATCCTCGGAGCCTTAATTTTGATGTGGCTCATTCTTTTCTTTTTCTTTTTTAGATGTTGGTCGCTCCGGAGACCTTGCTGAAAAATGTTGATTGAGCTTTCGAGGATCAGATAGCCTTGGAGAAGAAAGAGAACTGAAGAGAGCTGTCTGGTAAATAATATGATCTACACTGGTCGAGACACACACACACACACACACACACACACACACACACACACACACACACACACACACACACACACACACACACACACACACACCACACATCACACATGCAATGTTCAACAAGATTACCCCCCCCCCCCCCCCCCCCCCCGAAAACGGCACATTCCAAGGCATGGAAATAGCAGCTGAAAAAAGGCAGAGAGGAGAGGGAGAGCGTAAGTGGAAACTGCATGCCAGGCTTTGTAAAACATCAGGGAGGAAACATCGCTTTCCTCATAAGATGATTATGTTGTTAAATGAGATATGGCAATACTCTTGTAAGCGCTTAATCCAAGGATCTCCAGCTGCCATGCAAATGCAGCAGATGTCAGCAGGATGACACAAAGCCGAGGAGTGAGGAACCAAAACTCTCCCCCCTCTCCCGGCTCTGTGTTATTTAACAGGGCGAGGAAGGTGGTTGCTGGCGGCTCATTGTGCTAGTGTCGTATTCAGTCGGTCAAAATTTCGCAAAACAGTTTTTTGTTTTCCCCCGAGAAGGAGGAGGAGAAACAAAAGTCTCTGGGGGGGGGGGGGGGGGGGCAGGCTTTCTTTTTCCTGAAGTTCCACAAACTCTGTAATGCCTCGATGTTCCCACCAACTTCTGAGACGCGGCTTCCCGTGTGAAGTTCCCTCCCGGCTCTTTCGCGGCGCTTTCATGCGGCTCTCCGGGCGTTCCCAGGTGGGATGTTAGGGGCGGGTGGACCGAATCGGAGTGGATTTCCTTTGGGGGGGCGTTAAAGTAAAATGTCTGATTCAAGCGCCCCCCCCCCCCTCCCACCACCACCACCACCACTCTCTTGGTATTCACGTTGATGACATCACGACTGTGGAAGTGCCAGTGAGCCGCCACTCCGGGCCCATTAAATCAGATAGCATGATAATTTGGTCTAATTTGCCATCAGTCCCGCTAATTGCATCTGACTGTGGACTCCGCAGAGTATTGTAATTCCCTTGAACTGGTTAGAGTGACTGTGATGGGTTATGCTTGAACTTGGTTAATAGTAGGTGATATATGGTTTGTTTTGCCCATTTTTCATCATCAGCTTTTTCCTTTTAATACCAAAGCGGCGGAATCGTGGAATAATTACGACTCACGATTGTGCAGCTCTCTCCGGGGACCGTCGTCTTTTCTTTTTTTTTTATGTATCGTCTGTAGTTTTGAAGAAATCTGAGTCGGCTGAGTGTATCATTTAAACAGTATCACTTCACTCCAAATCCGAAAAAAACCAAAGCCCAGATCTGAAACGCTGCGTGGCCGCACCGTGCGTCGGCATCAAGCTCGTCAAATCACAGCCGGTCGAAAGCAGTTACTGTTCATCCTACCAGGAGGTGCTTTTTCCTCACAGAAAGGATGTATCCAACGGCCCCTTTCTCTTTTCCTTCCCCTTTTCTTTTATCTCTCTCTCTCTCCCTCCCTTCTCCCCTCTGCGGCTCACAGAGCTTTGTGCTCATGTTTGAGTTCTCACTGGCTGACAGGTTGTCACAGATAATAAGTTTTAATTCCCCGTGTGGGACCGAGACTCACTTGCCTTGTAATTTCCTCATAATTTTATTCCCTTTTGAAGGCCTGGAATGTAGATTGGTGAGATGTCAGTTATAAGTGGCCGTAAGCTGAGATAGTAATGTATTCCACCGCGCTCCGACTCGGACTCTTTGTCAAATTGCGGCGAATGAGGCGCATTCTTTCATGTTTTAATTTGGGTGGAATGTTCTCATGTCGCAGGTGCACGATCAATGAAAGCCTTCTTATTTAACTCTCATGTTTGGTCATATGGTGGATACATTTATTTTTTAAATGTAATAATTAAATCTCTACTCCACGTCACCTCGGTCTGACAGAGAGACGCTCAGTTTACCTGTTTCACCTTTAAACACCTCCTGTTACCATGTCTCTGTACATGTGTAAATATCTGTATAGTTTTGTTCTTGTATTTCTGCATCTTGTATTGTGTACTATCTATCTATCAATTTCTCTCTCTCTCTCTTTTCTCTCACTTATCTCTCTCTCCCACTGTCATCTATCTGTCTTACTATCTCTCTCTCTCTCTCTCCATCTATCATCCATCTCTCCATTTCTATCACTCTCTCTATCTATCTACCTATCCATCATATTGGTAATTTTAAATTGTCCGATCAGGACGGAGAGACAGAGAAACAAAAGCCAGTCTCAGTGTGACGACAGTGTGAGCAGAACAATAACACACTGTGGTTCAGACTCTGGTGAGTCATATGGATCTCACTCCAACCCCTGATCCCCATTTGTCCCAGCGGTGATGTGTCTAAACGCACCACAGCCGCTCTGATGGACACTCCGCCTTGAGCTCCTGTTCATCCCTTCCACCCCTCAATGCGACTCTCTTCCCCATTCCAGAATAATGAGCCTTTCAGAAATTCAACTCAGGGATCCTGGTCCAGTGGTGTGCTCAGCAGCCCAGATTTCTTGCCTCTTCCCCCCCTTTCGCTAAAGCCTCCGCTAGCCCCAGAGCTTCCAGGCCGCGGAAATAAATAAATAAAAGGAATCGCAGCTCGGTCGGCCAAGTGTGGCCGCTGTTTCAGCAGGATAAGTTGGCCGGGGGGATATTGTCTAAGTCCCCCTGAATGTAAATGAAGTACCCTCTTGCTGTCATCGTGGACGCCTGGCCTGCCTTGTGCCTTGGATGGCTGGTGAGGCTTTCTCTACCTCATAAAGGATGCAGCTGTGTCGTATGACAAAACCAAAAACCAAAGACGGCCTGTTCTGAATTCATGTCCAGCTGCCTTCGACCATTCCAGCACGGCATTGCCACCGTAAGGTTCAGACTTTGTCCTCACCCCGCGGTTGGAAAACGTGCCTTGTTTCACCGCCAACCTGAGCTGGGAACCGGCAGCGAAACACTGACTTATGACATCCTCCACATAAACTCAGAATAATATATAGAGGGTGGGTTTTTTTTCCGACAGGTGGATTATTTCAGTGAAGACCGATATGCATATATTCAGCATTCGTGCCATTTTCTGTGGGCTCTCCACTTCCGTGTCATGGGTGTTCCAGGTGATTCCCTATGGATCCCACGTGATGGATGCTCTTAATGAAGGGTGTTAATTTAAAGTCACCTGCAGGCTATAGCCGTTCCACCCATAAGGCTGCATCATCGCCCATCCAATGTTCTCTGTGCACTGACAGAGGCAGGCCCAGGGAGAAGTGAAGAGATGGAATTGGATTTGAAGCTCTGAGGCAGGTAATAAAAAGCAACACTCCCACACACACCAAGGAATGTGATTTCCCCAAGTACCCCTGGCAGACATGTTGAATTTCTAGCTGTAATGTATAGGCGGCCGAGCTATTCATAACACGGAAGTACACTGGCTGAAGCTTGTTTTCTCATTAAAAGAGCCTTCCCCGCTCCGAAATGTATGGAGCAGGTGAACTTTGGTGTAATGAACGTCCATACATCAGTGGCAACTGGCCAATAGGGGGCGCTACGGTGGTGTCCTCGCGCCCAGCACGACGGCATTGTCACGAAAATATAATGTATAATCTAAGTTTGAAGAAGAACGCTGTGGCTAAGGGGGTAGAGCGGGTTGTCCTCTCACCAGAAGTCAGTGTTATTCGAGCGCAGTGTCCTCGAGCAGAATACTGACGGCTGTGGGAGAAGAAGTGCAGCCCACAGATGCAGTGTGCGAAAACGTGTATACGCAGTGTGCAACATACCCATCGACTTTTTGTCAGGGTGTTTAGATCCGTGTCTCATGAACTCCAGAGCGAATCAAACAAACACTGAAGTAAACTTCAGAACTGCTCAGGTCACGATAACTTCTGGAGAGGCTGCGTGGAGAGAGGCTGCGTGGAGAGCTCCAGCGGCTGTTTGCCTGTTTATTGAAGTCGAATTAAGTCGAGTTATTTGAAGTAGATGTGATGGATGATTTTTTTTTTTTTTTTGGAGATAGAGATTCTTCGCATTATGGTAAGATATCAATATCGTGATTCAGGGGCCCGGGCGTAGAAGATAATGAGAGATGACTTTTATGAAATTTTGTTAAAGCAATAAGTGCTGCTTGTGTGCTTGTAAAAAAAAATATCTAAAAGCTACTTCAGAAAAAAAAAAGTGTTTCTCAGCTTTTCAGAGGCGTCATGTGTCCTCGCGTTCCTCTCTCCTTTGCTCGGCTGCGGATCACAACGTGCTCCAACACAATTTTACAGTTGACAGAGTGCAACATGTAACATAGAATATCTTTTTGATGACAGACGCGATGAAAACAAGATGGGGAAAAAATAGCAGAGACGAGTGGCAACAAAGTGTTATGGCTCGGCAGTCAGTGAAAAAGTGATGTTTCACTCCTGACATTGTGTTGAGCTGCACAAAAAGTATTAACGTGTCATTCACGGCCTTGTGTTTGCCCTGCGCTGTGTTCTGTGCATTGTCATTCACATCAGATCCCTGCTTTATCTCCTCTGTCAGCCTGTAGATGAATTCCCCCCGGAGGTTTATGGACGTAATGAGCTAAAGTCAATCGGCTCCTACAGAAAAATAGATACCGATCAATACTCACTTTCACATGCCTTTTGCTACACAGCAGCCGGGGTGCAGGGCTGTAGTTCAATGGATCCCAGCGTAAAGTAAACTGTGGTAAACCAGGGCTCTGTGCACAATAGAGAAGCGGGTTTTGCGAAGCCTACGGATGCCATGTTCAACATGGCCAGCAGCAGGTGTCAGTCCTGCCTAAGCCTGACCTTGCGGAAAGGCAGCATATTTCAATTTCCCCTTCAGTAGTTCCAGAGTGGTGTCCGGAGAGGGTTGGGGAGACAGCCGCCCATGCAAAAGGGCCCTCAGTAGCTTTCTATGCAGGCCACTAGAGCAGCAAGGATGGCCCTAGGCTGGAACTAAGCCCCGTCCCTGCCTCACTGACACTGATCCGCCTCCCGTGCGTCGCCACACAGACTAAATAAAGCAGCCCCGGTCGGCACGGGGACACAGAGGCTGGAGACACTGGAGGTTTTGCAGCCTTGTGTCGTTTCGGGGATTCTGTCGCAGCCTCTGCCAATAAAAAAAAAAAAAAAAATCATTTTCTCATTATCGTTTGTAACAACTGTATTACGTTTCTAATGTGGCAACTTGTCACTTGTCGGAGAAGGTGCAGTAAGTACAGAGAAGTCACTCTCGGCTCATTCTCTACGAGACACTCGGTGAAGAAACATCATTAGTTTATTTTAATGTGCCACAATGGAGGCTGAGTGACACTAATGGGGGGGGGCTGCGTAAAAAATGGTGTCAATCTTGGCACTGTGACGCTTCACTAAACTGCACATTAGTGCTAAAAGTATTTCAGGTCTCTAAGTATGCTTTCCTCTCTTGAGCCGCTACAACAACGGGGCGGGGGGGAGACGGGGCCACGGAGGCAATTCCTAAAATGTGTTTTAATATTCATAATAGGGGGGGAAACCGAGAGTGCACGCTGTGAAGCAGACACGCTGGAGTGCAGGCAGGCAACGTCTCAATCCGTCTGTCGAGCCTCCGCCCCCCCGAAGATGCATTAGCAGGAGCCCTGAATGGATTCTCCTCTTTCTGTCCAAATATCCCCAGTCAGCAAGGAGGATCTCAATCGAAAAACATGTGACCACCTCTCACTCGATTAAAGCGAGTACTTGCGGGATGCCGGCGCAGCAGAATGCCGTTGTTGTGCAGAGACATCGGATGTTGCAGCGGTGATTAATGAGCGATTTACAGTGTGATTATAAACAATTCTGCTCATTAAAGCAATGAGATGTGATTAAGTGGTAAACGGAGCTGGACGGGAGCGACTGCACAGGGGCCCCCGCTGGTGGATGGTGCTCACTTCAGGGGCACTTGTGTGACAGCCGCTCCACTAAGAGGCGGCGGAGAAAAGATGAAGTGGGAAAAGACGGGACGGACTTCACCGCCATTACTTTCAAAACATGTAATAACCCACGAGGTGACAGGGGTCAAGTGCCTTTTTAAAACCATCTTCAGCCGGGACAATTTGATACAATAGACAGATAGACGGCGAGTCGCTTTACCGTTTGATATTATTGCAAAGTAAGTGCTGCTCGCCGCGCCGCCTGAGACACGTCACGTGTCAGAGGTCAGGATTCCCCGGGTTACAGCTCACAAGTAATACAGCGCTGACAGGTGAGGATATTCAAGATGTATAATCGCTGAAATAACACATCTTTAACGCAAGATTAGCTGAAGTTCATCATTTGCAATTTGTAAATAAAGGAAACATTTATATAAAAGACAGTTTCACGATGTCATCAAACTAGGACTTGAGTAAGTAACGTACAAATGAGATGTTTCAGGACCCTTTACTACTAACTTTACGCTTTTTAACTTTGTAGATCTTAAACCAACACGAGATAAAAGAAAAAACCCATACGTCTCCTTTAAATTAGTTGCACTAATTTTATATGAACAATGCTTTAAATATATAATGTGAAAGGTGCAGAGAATTCCCACCCATCTGCAGCGAAAGCCTCGGTGGAAATAACCTTGAAGTGATATAAATATTTATATTTTAATCTCAACTATGAATGAGATTTTTCAAGAGTATATAGAACGGTTGCCAAAGATGTTGAATTTCAAGCAAGGTGAAATGCAGATATTGAATTAAAAAGAATGTGCTCAGAAGAGTGAGCGATCCGGGCGCATAATTTGATAAAAGTGACAAGTCGTACAAATCGAATGCGGGGAGAGAGAATTAATAATTCAGACCCGCAGAATCCATCCTGAGACAAGAGAGTGTGGGGGGGGGGGGGGGGGCAGAGGAATAAGAAATACAATCCCCGGGTGTCGGCTCAGTTCTTTACAGGTTTCATGAAATCTGGGACACTGAGTTATATATGTTTAGAATCCCTGCATGTGTACTCGTGCGAAATTCCCAGATAAAGATAAGATAAAGTCGGTGCAGATGAAAAAGTCGGGAGCGTCGAAATTCATCTCCACAGTTCAGACGGAATCAAACCCTCCGCGCCGCCGTTATCGGTTGGGAAATTGCTACAGGAAATGCACGGGGGGTGGGTGGGGTGGGGGGGGTTCAAGTCGGGGTCAAGTGGAATTTGCGCTCCACTCAACCTGTGCGTATTCAACAAAACACAACATGCCGCTTGAATTTGCATTGATCCCATGGAAGCGGTGCCTGTCAGCGCGTCCACTGGGGTTAATAACCCAGTCTCCTCCAGAACACTCTCCTAAATGATTCAGCCGAGGTGGAGTGACCTTAGCTATCCTCCTTGTGGAATAAAAGTGTGTTGACTTGTTTATTGTTTTCGTCCTCCCTCCTTTTGTGCCCTCTATGAGCTTGTTTTTGATTCGCCCGGCCTCTGGTATGCTTCTCAGAGATGCCCTTTCCGTGCGTCGCCCTGGGTGCCGGTGGCGGTCTGGGACTTTTTGCGGCTCCCCTGTCTCGGGTCGAGAAAACCCTGTGGCTGTGCTTGTCCTCCACCCTGTGATGCATCCAGAGGATTAGTTTGTGTTTTCCTCTCCTCTTACCCTCCCTCCCTCCCTCCCTCCCTCCCTCCCTCCATGTCTCTCTCTCTCGTTCATTCAAACACATGTCGTGTATATTGTTGCCAAAGCTCCGCGCATCCACGCCACAGCCATAAACCCTCAGGACATGCTGATGGGGAGGCCAACGCTCACGCTCAGCCGCGTCCACACACACATGCACGCACTGTCGTCCCGCCAAGCACCGTCCCCCCCCCCCCCCAATCGATCCAGTGGCATTCGCACGATAAGCTCCATCCTGCCAGTTTTTAGCTGCCTGGCACCAACACCCGTGTGAAGCCTCCGAGACCTCCTCCGTCGTTCCTCGCAAACATCATCATTTCGCAACCGTCTGCGTTCTTTCAATGAATATGCACGCCGCTGAACTGTAGGCGTCCTCATGTATCAGCATGTAGCACCCACATTCCTTTGGTTTTTTTTACCCCCCCCCCCTAAAGAAAACTAATTAAGTGTGTGTGAACCAGCTCAGAAGGTGCGGCTGACAAGGATGTGGCTAAATCTGTGCTTAATCGCACCCTCCTCTTCCTCCCTTCTTCTCGACTTGAACAGTGGACACATCCTGCCGCTCTCGTCGAATGGGTGTCGGGTTCGGTTACGAGCTTAGGTGGATTGAACAAAAAAAGGGTCCGTTAAGCTGAAAATCCCATGTGAAGTGAGCTTGTGGCAAAGTATTTTTTTTTAATAACTAAATGATGCATTAACTCCAACCGTGGCACGAGTCAGTGGCAGAGGGTAGAGCGAGTACAGTCTCTCACAGTATTTGTCCCGTTGAGTTTACGCTGCACGTCGGGCAAAACATTTGTTCTCGCTGAATTCCTCCAACACAGGAAGAGATTTTTTTTCTTTCCTGTCGTACTCGGCTGCGACTTGTAGAAAAAAGCACCGGGCTCATATTCTTGGGGGAGCCGGGGGAAATTGGTTGCTAAAATAAGGCTGACCTTGCACTTCCCGCAGTTCAGTTGGAGAATCTGACTAATGAGGCAAGGTGTGCATCAATGAGGAGCACAGACAGGGTGTCAACACAAGGTACCTGAGTCCCCCTATTACAGAGGAGCGTTGTACACAACATGCCGAGGCTGCTGGGAGCATTATCACCAGGATAATCCCTAAAGCAAAACAACAGAGAGGAGTGTTGTGTTTAAACCACATTCATTGTTAATGGCCTTTTAGTCGCACTTGTTTACACTAATTCTCAGTATTCTCAAATATTTAAAGGTGCGACACAGGGCCTCCTTTAAAGCAACTATATGTAGGTTTTACTGAGCAACAGCGCCCTCTATGTGGAGGGAAAACAAAAGTCTTGACTGTGTAGTCCCACTGCACTGAACCATTGTGCATTACCCACAATCCCCAGCTTGAATTCTTCCTATTTTAAAAGTTTCCTGACTGAATACAAGAGATAAAGATGTTTTTTTTTTTATTGACTCCAATTCTTTTTAACTGATGTACAGTTCAGCATCGCTCTTCAACTTGCAGCTCTGCTCTTCTCACAGGAGATCGCTCCCACTCACCAGCGTTAGAGCAAGAACAGACGTTCAGGGTGAGGAGTGGGAATGAAAGAGGAAACGTTCCCTCTATTCCAACTCAGTGAACCATCAAACTCATTTTGAAGCTGCTCTTTGAAGGTAGAACATTTGCATGGGAGTTGCCTGAAAAGCAAACATATTTAAACCAGTAGTATTCACTGCTACACCATCAGTCTGACTGTGACGGACAGATGCAGCAGAACAAGAAATCACCCACAATGCATACATTGCCCACAATGCAACTGAAGAGTCAGCCCCTCGAGCAGAGATAAGGCGCAGGCTGCAGAGGTCTGGGAACCTCATTTTCTCTCTAACTCCACACCCCCAGACTTTTAGTTTTTTTTCACTTTCAAACATGGAGTCTTCAGATTCGACCTGTGACACCACTTCGGGGAATTTATGAGATTCTCGCCGAGCTCCCTCCGGAGCCACAAATCGCTTTATACAGCTTTTTTTCCACATAGATCTCCCCAAGAAACCTGCAGACTTTGATGTGTAAAATCAGTGGAGCTCCGCTTTAAGGTTGTTCCACTAAAACAAGGAGTTGTCTGAGACATAAAGAATTGTGTTCGCACACTCTATGTTTTTTACTATTTTCGGCTTCAACCTCTTTTATTATGACTGCTCTTGCGTGTGGGTTCAAGCGCGTTTGACGTGATAAGAAAAACACCAATTACTGTTAATGTGATGGTTGTGGGTTCAGGCCTGTTGTTTTTCATCGGGGGGGGGGGGGGGTTAATTTTGTGTCTTGGGGGCAGAGTGTGACCACAGCACATCCTCTCAGTGCACGTCATGCTCTGCCCTCTTCAGTCATCAGTGGAGGCCGAGGCGGACACAAAGCCCTCTCTCCGAAGAGGTGCCCCGGGCTACACTCTTCATCTCCAGAATAATTCCTTGTACCTTCCCCTCTGATTGGGGGGGGGGGGGGGGGGGGCGAGAGGGGCCGAGAGACGCGCTGGCCTACATAATCATAATGAGCCCAGCCCGTTCACGTAGACGGCGAGCTAACTCGGCCAGACATGTGGCTTAGGTAATAGGGGAGGCAGAGTGACCCGGCTGGAGAGCTGCGTGGGAGAGGCGCGTGATCGGCTATCGATGAGCCCTCTGCTAATCTCCTGTGAGAGGTCCGACAGTGAGCGAGAGGGAGGAGAGTCGGTGCCTCCGAGGCACATCCAAGAGTAATAATGAGGCTCCGCATGGACTCATGATTACCTCATTCCTGTCTGCCCCTCATGGTCTGAGCATGTAAAACAGTCATACCAACACATGAGGGAACAATACTGATAGATTGAAGTGTTTAAAACCGATTTTATTTACATACATACATATATATACTGTTTGGAAGCTGGCTTTTTACCTTGTAAAAATATAATTTTAAACCAAATTGGTCTGCAGGGAAACACAGATGCACACAAACGTTGTTGAGATACATCAGTTAACAGGAATGATAGATTTAAGAACCAGATTAAATCGTTGTTTTTACCTTTTTATATCCATTCATCCATCATCGATCCCACTTGTTGTTTTCAGGGTCGATGGGAGCTGGAGCCAATCCCAGCGGACATTGGGCTCGAGGCGGGGTTACATCCTGGACAGGTCGCCAGCGTAAAACAGGGCCAACGTACACGAGACCGGGTCGGCAGGTACACACCATCATGAACAGGATGATGAGTTCAATTGAGGTAAATATTGTCGCGAATGTTGTTTTGTGCGTTTGTTGCCTGTTGAAACTTAGAATGAAACAAAAAGCCTTAAAGTTACAGGAAGTATGTTTATAGTGCTCATGTTAGTTTTGTTTTGCTTTGTTTTAGTTAATATGATTTCCATTGTTCTGTGGGATGTGCAGTTTATGTCCTGGCTGTTTCATCTTTTATGGACCATGATCTAAAGTTAAATTGGATTGAATTGAACGGGTCCGGCCGTACGTGCACACACACACACACACACACACACACACACACACACTGTCACACACACGAGCAGCGAGCAATGCCAATGTTAATCTGAGCAAATGCACGGCCCATTAGCTGTTTTGCGGCAGTAATAAAGTCCCTGTGCAAGATTCATGGCTCTGTGCTTTCAGCCACTGTCATGATGTAAGAGCAGCTTGAAGTTAACTGCATATCAACTTTAGAATAAGCTATAAAAACAGCCTCAAAGTGAAGATTGATCCGTCTCGTCTTTTGAACTTCGCCTGGTTCTAGCGTTAAAAATGACCAGAATTTGTTTGGTTATTAATGTCGAATTTCTCGAGGAAAATTTTTAAAAAAGTATCTTCAGTAATTAAACATCATTCTTTTGCTGTATCCAATTAACACCATCACACCTCTGTGAAGATGTTTCCTATTTCTGTCCTCCTGTAATTGTTCTGTTTTACAGTCTGTTCGTGTTCGCTTCCCTCCATCTGCCTCGCTTCTTATTCGAGGGGCTGTTCAGTTTTATGTAAATACAGCGGTGATGAAAAAAGAGGCGACAGAATCTCTCCTCTGAAATGACAAAAGCTGCCACAGTCGCACCCCCGTGTCTGTAGATTTTCACTTTATTCTCCTCGATGCTCTTGCGATCCTCCAAAGGTGGCGTCGTGTCACGTGTGAACCGAATCCAACCTGACAACTGTCTCATTCATTTGCAGCCACAGCTTGTTCCAGAAGTTAGAAACAACAGCCTCTTGCATTCTTGCATCTCCGGCGAAAAACTGTAAATGCTTGCAAAAAAGAAAAAGGAAGAAAGTACTACGTCACCCTGAGGCCTCTCTCCCTCTCTCTCTCTCTCCCTCCCTCCCCCTTTTCCCTCTCTTTTCTTTTTTCACGTGATGTACACCACAGACAACACCATATATATAAAGAACCACTCTTATCTTATTTGAGCAGTTGCTTTAGGTATTTCTGCAAACTCCGCGGGGCTGGAATTATAAATCACTGTGAAACAAGATGGCAATCAGCGAGTATTGTTGCGAAGAAGACTAATGAAACCACCCACGCTGGTAAATGACCTGGAGATCTGCCGTGATACTGACTCCCCACAGTCACTGAGATGTGATATACTGGATCTCTCTCCCCCTGATGCGTCTCTCGCCGGCCAAGGCCAGATAAGGCCACCGAGGCAAAAACAGTGGGGCCCTTTTGTCTGCTTATTCCATTTACGGGGAACTCTTATTTCAGATTTTGGCTGTTGAACCACCACGGAGGACGTTACAGTTTCATTTCGAGAAGTGTGTGTTCGTGCACGCTGCTATTCCCCACGGTATTTCGCATTTAATTGTAAATACGCAGTACAACCTTTCTTTAGAATAAATTAGCATGTGTACTATTGTTGCTCTGCTCCTCCACGCAGCTCAGAATGATCAAAGCAGCGAGTTTGTTTGAAGAATGAGGCGTTCAGCATATTTTAGGCTAACAAGAGCTGAGCTTCCCTCACCGGCAGTTGGCTAGTGTCTCCCCCCCCCCCCCCCCCCATGGCTACGAACTGAGTGCCTTCCAAATTACATCATTGTTATCTCCGACCGTCGTGCTAAATCACCTCATTTATCTCTGATTGGCTCTGACAGAGGCCTCACACTGAGAAACAAACCCCCCAAAAAAGAGGAGAAACTTGTAGCATCCACAGGAATCGACCGTCACCATAGTTTGGTTTAATTGCTGTGCACCCACAGAGTAACCCTGTTACTGGCTTTAGTCCAAGTGGCGGCGTGTGTGTGCGTGCCCCCCAGGGGCCGGGAGGCGCTTAGCATAAAGAATGGAAGCGTGGGGGGGGAAACAGCAGGGAACTGGTTGCAAAAACAATCGCCACACGAAGTCAATCACGATGTGTTTCTGTGATTATGTGTTTTAGTATGCCTGGCCTCTAGTGGCAGGAGGTTGCCATGTGCATCATTACGGTGTCAAATGAATCATACTGTGCATTGTCTCAAGGCACAGTAATACTTTACATCACAGAGCTGAATCAAAACAGTTCCACCAATGAGCGAGCACTTGGCTGACGTCTGCCTCGTTCTACTATAGGTTTAGAGAAGAGGGGAGGAAAGGGGGAGAGACCTGAACGAGAGAGATGAGGGGAGAACCATGTCCCTACTGTTGTTTCTGTTGTTCGTGAATTCTGTTTGTGAAACCAAATAACTGTGGCTGCCTTCAGAACATCCCACTCAGCCTCTGTTTGGCTGCTGGTCTGTGCTCTCACCTTAAAGTCCAAGAAGCGATTAACAGGATCATACTTCTAGCAATTGCCTTTTGTGATTTCCAGTGTGTGTCTGTTTGTGTGTGTGTTTGTGTTCTCAGAAAGGATTAAGATAGAGCCTGAGTTATGGCAGCTGCCTTAAGAGGGAAATGGAAAGGGTGGGATAGAGAAAGAGAGACAGTGATGGAGGGAGTGAAAGAGCCAGTGTAAGAGAGGGAGACGGACCTGGCGCCCTGCACTCAGCACTTTCACTGACTTAGCACACCAGTGTGGATGTCACCCGGTCTTAAATCACTCCCAACCTTCTCTCAGCTCCATTTACATTTCAGGGAAATCCTCCTGCCTTGAGCCAGAGAGGTTGTTTTACTTAACTATCTCGGGATACAAATATCAATTACTGTAATGTAGCTCCTGCTGGAGTGTGTGTGTGTGTTTGGCTGCTGAATGATGGAGGAGTTAATAAAACCAAAATAACAAGCTTTCCGATCCAGCAACACATTAATTCATTTCTTGATATATAGCAAATTGTACTGTACACACAGATTTGTTGAAAGATGTAATTCGGTTTTAGATTCAATGATTCCACTCATCATAATGTTGTTCTGTTTCTTACAGCTAGAGGGCGCTGCTCATCGAGGTCAATGGGGTTCTCCTAAGGTGACGTCAGCTCAGACGATGCTTCCACATATTCGTCCAAATTAAGGTGAGATAATTACAATGTTAATAAGCAAATGTTCGTCATGCATCCAGATTGACACCTGTTATTTTGGTTTCGGACTAATTCGAACATCTGTACCAAACAATGTACGTGTGAAACGGCCTCAAAGCATCGACTGTTTAACAAAGCGCTGGAGTGCCCACAGTTCTGTAATGGAGCGACAATGGAACATCTCTGATTGGACCAGGCCATTATCCTACTACGAGCTATGATCGATGGCCTGTGCACGTTACAAATCACTCAGGAGTATTAGATTGCTCATTAGCATGATGATGGGGAGAGGATGGATCTTAGGTTAATCACAGATGAAGAGTCTAATAAGGGTGCCCCCTCAGAGCCTCTGTAGGGCACTTGTTAGTGTACTTGGGAGTTGTGCTAGGGAGTAGATGAAGACTCCTGGGTGAGTAAGTGAATTCAGTCCAGCCTCAGAGCCATGATGGTCGGAACGTCTCGCACGAACATCAAGAGATACGAACATTTGTATCTCTTGCGGTTGTGTTGTGGCTTTTGCATTTGTCTTTTCCATTAATCCACATGTGTGACACTCATCCATCATACAGAGCAGCCTTTCACTCTAATGAGTAACAGGTTTGTGTTCCACATGAAAGTTGTACAGTCTTGTGAAGTTTTGTTGAGATATTCCTGCACCTCAGTGTCTCAGTATCTGTTTTATTTCCACTAAATCCTGGATGCAGCGCCGCGGAGATGAGAGCTGCACACTCATGAACACAAGTTTCATACTGAGTCTCCTGTTTGTTTGGTCGCTGCAGAGCTGCAGGGCTCTTTGTCACTGGATTTATGTCCCTGGCTCCTCCTCTGGCTCACAGACACACACAGACACACACAGACACACACACACACACAGACACACACACACACACACACACACAGACACACACACAGCTGTGACTCTCCACTAATGTTAAATAAATAAACAGGGATAATCACTGTTCCCCCACTTGCCAAAGTTAAGCTTTTGATCTCTGCTGACTTCACTACTAAGAGAAAATAATATTAATATAATATTTTAGATACTGTTGACTACACTCAAATTAATGCAGTATAAACAATGCAACCTTCGCAATAACGCCGGGCTGTTTAAGATCCGAACCTTTCCGCCCGTCTCCCAATTTGCAAACTCTGCTGTAAATAAATGTAAAACAGCTGCAAACACTCGCTGGTTTGTGTGCTTAGGCAATATCAGGAAGCGGCGTGGATGCTGAGACTGCTGGCTGTTTTATTGCTCTGCGTGTGGGCACCATCATGACATTCGCTGGATGCTAATTTTCTGCCGTCGCATTGTTGTCATTCATCCTCGGCGCCGTATTTGCATCGGCATTAATTGTGAATTCCTGCTCATCAGAGCTGCCAAACGTTTGACGAGAACAGTCCGCTCCAAGTCATGAATTTCTGAGAGTGTGATGTGCTTTAGTTAATAACTATCTGCTGCGTGTGTGTGTGTGAGTCAGGTGGATTGCTGGGTTTATCCAGTTCACTGGATTGTGTATAGACTGCGATGGCAGACATGCTTTGTCGGGATATGGCCGCAGAGGGTAGTAGATTCCATGTAACTGCAGGCATTGGCATCTAATGTGGGGGATTATTATCGCTGCTCTCATTCTTCTCTCTGCAAAGCTCAGCGGAGGCTTGTGGGCAGCGACAAAGTCAGAGCACAACATAAACTTTATACGTCCTCTTTACTCGCATAAGCTGTTTTCAGACATGAAAATGTCTGGAGCACGGACTGTAAACAAAGATGGACGACATGACGACTCCTCAAAAGTGAAGCCAAGGCGTCTGGATCCCCACCGGGTCAAAGTCAAAGGAAACAGCCCCTGAGGAAAATGTTCAGACTTCGGTGCACATCTGAAAGCAGCTATAGAAAGTCTCTGTGTGTGAGTTGGCTGAACAACACGTGTCTTTCCATGAGACAAACCTAAATATCCCAATCTGTTCTTGTAGCATAGTATGTCTGTGTGTTATTTTTAAACATGCATGCCCACCATCGTCGCATGTCGTGTATTCACGAGGGATTTCTCTGTTTCCCTTCCGGTCCGTGGCCACTGTCTCAGTTACCAACGTAACTTTTCACTCACAGCTTGTTTCTTCGCACATTGGGAGAACAAAAAAGAAAACCCAAGGGCCGTCCCGGTTCAGAATCCCCACATTTTTCAACTCATCTACATTTGAAGCACAATGCTTAATTCCCCGGTTGGTATTGTACATAAATAACCACTCTCCAGCTCCCATCTACCAGAGATGGATCGCCCCCATTAATGCGGTTTGTGCTGCTAAATAATTTAGCGGGGAAGATGAGTGAAATGTGTCGGGTTATGAATACAAGCGAAGAGGAACAAGGCTCCGACAGAACTCGGTAAGATAATGGTAGCGCGGCCGTTCCTTCTCATCTGGGATAAACTGTACGGTGGAAAGCAATAGTCTATTATATCAGGAACGCCCTTGGAGAAAGAAGCATTTTATAGCCATTTTCCCACTTTAACGACGCTACGGCCAGAAAACTCTGAGCTGTACGCTGGATATATGCATGAGCTCGTCCTTGGTGTCTCATTCACAAACGAACTACCAAATTGGAGCTTCTCGGGGCGCTGCTGTGAACAATGAAAGGATGTGTCTGGGTTTTTGTTTTGTCTGCGTGCTACTGAACTCTTTATAACCTTCACAAACATTAGAAAGAGACACAAGTGTTAGTTTAATAAATTTATCCGAGCCGCAAAAAGGACAAACACCTTCCTGATGTAGATTTAAGTTTTGTTTTGAAATGACGGAAAGCGCCGTTAAAATATGCAAACACGCCAACGGTTTTGAAAAATCCTGTTTTCACACCATCAAAGCTCATTTATGCTTCGCACCTTCTCCCTCTCCTCCTCTCGGCTGTGTTTCAGAGGACCTGTTGTCAGCGTCCTCCAGATGACATCATCAGGGGTATAAATTCAAAGATTGTTTTGAATTTAACCAAGGTCTTGGATTCATGTTGGGGGGTTCGCTGAAACCTTTTCATAAGGTTACTGGTATTGTCACACACAACCTCTTGGGATTTTTTATTTCACCGTATCTATGACATCTTTTGTAGTTTTTTTTTATTCGTCTTTTTATTTTAAAATCCTGCAAACTGTCAAAATCAGGTTGTTGAGGCTGTAATAAAACATTTGAAGTGGTTCTCATCACAGTGATACGTGTTCAAATGTTTATTTCCCTGCAAGTTTGGTTTTAATTAATCACTTGATGTTATAAAAACAGGGGGAAACATCCGGATCGACGGCGGAGAGACCGACTCCGATAAAGCTCCTTTATCGGTGGGACTTCAAAGATGCGGGTCCATACCACGACCACTACTGCGCAGACTCCGGCTGCAGGCGACCTCAAGATGGTGGCACCTGTATCTGAAGTATTTTAGCTGAATATTTTTAAGATTTATCCTCTGGGGACCATGAATATCCAGACAAAATGTAATTCAAACCCATCGTGTGGTTGTTGAGATTTTTCTGACAACACACACTTCAAAGTACGATATAAATAAATATACTTGTGTTTGTGTTTATCAATGCAAATTTCTTCAAACATTTCCATATGGTTGCGCTAATGCCTCAAAGCTTCCACACATGTAACATGCGGGAATGTTCACATACGCACACAGGAGGCAGAACGACGTGGCTTCTATTAACGACGCTAAACATACAAAGATTTCATGTTTCTGTTGCTTTCTGGAAACTGAGAGAGATCTTGGCTAGTTTCAGACAAACAGAATTCCATCCACACAGATGGTGTGTGTTTGCAGGAGCCAGCCACAGTGAAGGTTGTTATACTTTTATGTTTCCTTTGATACCATGCATATTAGTGGGTTCTTTGTTTCATGTACCACATCCACACTTGGAATGAATTTTTCATTTATTTCTGATCCAGTTTGGTTCCAAAGGAAACATCTTTCAAGTAGTAAAATGCACAAATGAGCCTGACAATGGACACTGTTTAGTGTTTTGAGTCATCAATGTTCAATTTTTCTTTTGCCAGATCCTGTTCCAGCAGTTCGGAGCCAATTGTGCAGAAGGTACCTGATTAAAATATGGGTTCGCTGTTTTCTCAGCTCAGACCCTCGTAAAATGTTGTTTCACTTAACAGTTTTAGTTTTTTAGAAACTGACAGAGCTGCGTTAGGGGCCTTTAAAAACCAGGGTTTATCATCTAACAATATGAAACAGGATATTCAGGAATGTCATGTGTTTAATTCATAAAATAGTGGCCACAATAATGTTTGTATTACATTTTAGATCCGTGATTTTCACAAGAACTGTGCCAGATGCAAAATTCAAAATAGACTCAATTAAACCTGTACTGGCTTTCCTGTTTGGGAAAATTAAATTTAACCTCGTTTTCGAAGGCCTATAAACACATTGGTTTGTGTTTAAGCCAATTGAGTTACACCAGAATAAATAAAGGGAAAGAACCTATTCAAATTGTCTGGTTGAAGTATTGAATTACTTAAAGACAAACTGTGTTGCCCTCCTAAATCACAGTCTTATCAATCCTGCACTTTCCGCTGTGCAGCTTTGTGTGCGGTTAACCAGCTGAAGCCGGGCTGAGTGCACGGCCCTCCAGCTTCCTGTGCTCAGGTCCATGTCTTTGTGAAGCCTCGCTCGACGTAAAAAAATCCATTTCCACAACATGTTACTTCATAAGTGAAGCAAGAAAACGGACCTGGCAGCACGTGATCGGATATGAAACGCATTCTATGCAATGTTAAGTATGTGCTTTCAGTGTTGATGCAGCAGTTGAACATGTCTCACGGTAAATTGACGATTCGATTTGGAGAAGAAGTCGTGCAGAATATTGTCAGTGACTCTGAGACGGATGACGACAGAATTGTTACAGACACAAGGTTTAAAAAAAAAAAAAAAGCCGCATCCAGGAAACATTTCATGAGGGAATCTAATGTGAAAGAACTTAATGACTCTTTGATATCACTGAATGTGTCTCAAAGCTGGGTCAATTACCCAAGCTTGTAGGACAGCTGACGAGCAGCTTTTCCTCCATTTCTTTTTTTCATGGCCCACAACAGCACTGAGTGGTTTCATCACGCCGAGTTTCCCATGAGGCCGCACTGACCCCACCTTCTAAAGCGCAGCACATCTTAATTGCCTGGAAAATTATCATCTGTGCAGAAAAAAAAAAAGCAAGGCTCAAAGTTTGTCTTCATTTCTTCTGTCCTGGCGCCGTGATGACTCTGTCCCAGTGATGACTCTGTCCCAGTGATGACTCTGTCCCAGTGATGACTCTCTGTCCCAGTGCCAAGGCGCAGGAGAGTGTGTGACTAATTGATGGACTCTCAGCAGCCGCGTCTTTTGCCTGCGGCCACTTCTCCTTGCTTCGGAGATTTTCTGGACCTTTTCCTGCCTGGCACCTCGTAAAACTTCCTGAAGATTTCTGAGTGAGCTCTTGTGAGAATACAGCTGGAAAATGTGCAGATTCCCAGCGTCATCCTGCATGTTGAAGTGTCCTTGGGCAAGGTACTGAAGCCCACATTGCCCCCTGACGTCTATGCTGCTGGTGTGTGATTGAAGTGTGATAAGAAAACTGTCCTGTGAAGCGCCATGTGTGGTCATCACGCCACATAAATACAAACCATTTACCTTTAAGTGTTTCATGGCCCTTTCAATAAAGTTCAAGATGACACAAGGTAAAACTGCAATAAATAATATATATATAATGCAGTGGAAAAGGTTTGACAATGACACTCACACATAATAAACCACAGATACTGTCGGGCGGCCTCAGCAAACACTAATCCTTCTTTGTTCCTTCTGTGGTTAATGGTCTAATCATTTGCCAAGAACCACTACTATTATATCCATAGCAAATTGACAGTGACTACATCAATAATATAATCATTCCTGTGACCAGATGTGAAATTAATCATAATATGAAGACATCAAATCATTGGTCACGGATCTCGCACGGTTGTATTTTATTAGAGGAAGAAAATATGCTTCTGATATGACAATTATAACAGCAAGGGTTTTTCTATCTTGTAGATTTAATGGATTGGGATGGTGTGTGTGTCGACGGCTTCGGCGCTGGAATGAATTTGGAAGGAGGCCTCTTATCTGACAGTGCGGCTGCAGGCTTGGCAAGTCCACCAGGATCCTAACTGGAAACCTTGGATTCAATATCTCCTCAGCCTCGGGTTGAAACACGTTCCTCAATCTCCCCCCCGTCTGGATGGTTGTATGAATTTTAGGATACACTGACCTACTGTAAGCCCCGTCCCCCTGAGTTCTGCTGCTTAAACTATGTTGAGCTCTCCATTCTTGCACGGCACGCACGGCGTGCAGTTAACGAAAAAACACCACAACTTTGCCTCTTGAAATTCTTTATCTTTCCCACAGACGGAGGTGGAAATAAACAGGCTCCTTATTTCAAACCAGCGACCTTTAGCCAGCTGGAACGACAACAGTCGCTAGCTAATGAAGCTACGTTAATCCTTCGTGTTCGGGAAAATGGAAGGGATGCGTTTTGTCTGCTGTGTTCGGTGGAGCCGTGGAAATGGGACAGCCATCCAGCTTCTGATTTGATTGTTTAAAAACTGATTTATTCTATTAAAATGAGGATCTTATTTTGGTAACATATGGCGATATCGTGCTAAAAGAGGCAACAGTTTGTTCACCCCTAGTTGCTCATCGATTAAAACCCCACAGATATCCACACAGATGTCATATTATTGATTTGTCCTTCATGATTTTGTGCGTTGCCTTTTGCTTACTTCTGCGAGTACAGCCAACATTGACAGTTACTATGTTTATAACTGATTCCATGTTCTTTGGCCCTTTCATTCTTGGTTTTTGGAAATGCTCAAACACATAAACACCCTCCACTTCATGCACATGGTGCACTACTTCACTCGCGTGTGCTTTAATTTGACATCTGGAGAAAGCTTAAGGGAAGACTGTGCCAAGTTACAGTTGCTAAGATATGGTGGGACCATCTGCCCAGTCAGGAGTAATGTTGAACAACAAGCATAGCGAATGTATATCATCATCAGACCATAATACAAATGCACAAAAAATAAAACTCCACTTAACAAAAATATAAAAAAGGTCAAAATCACCATACCAGGAAACTACATGTTGAATATTCTACTCTGCCCCCTTCTTCATTCTCATATTTTCATTCAATTGGGATTTTAATGGCTCAACCTTCTCTACTTGTATGTTCCACATGTTGTTTTATTATTTATTAGTTTTATTATAAGCGCTGTTTGTCTATGTTGTTGTTGCTTCCTGATGGTTAATCCCAACTCCCACCTGATGCTTTTCCTGTGATCTGATTGGTCAGCAGCTGCTCGGTTGACAGGTGCTGCTAATGAGTGAACCAGCCTGAGGTCACCTGGATAACCTCCAACCCCTGCTTGACATGCGCAGCTAGCACCACCTAGCAGCTAGCACCACCTAGCCCCAAGCACCACCTAGCCCCACCTAGCCCCAAGCACCACCTAGCCCCACCTAGCCCCTAGCACCACCTAGCCCCACCTAGCAGCTAGCACCACCTAGCACCTAGCACCACCTAGCACCTAGCTAGCTAACTAACAAGTGGAAGGCAGGACCGGGTGGGTGATGCGGCGGCTGCTAATGCTAACATGCTAACACAAAGTAAGGACTGTTTGGCCTGAGCTGGAGGCGGTGAGAGGAGGCCAAGAGCCGGCTGCTGCCAGAGGGAGGGACCCGGTCCTCACCCCCGTGGTGGACCGGGTCCTGGGGGGAGTTACCTGGACAGACTGAAAGCTGCAGGAGCCACGTGTTCTCCAGGGGGTTGAAGGTAAGGTGACATATTTACATTTACTTGTGGGCACATAACCTGCACAGGTGTGCTAATGTGTTTTGTTGTTGTTGTTGTTTATGCAGTTGTGTTTGTGGCCTTGTTGTTTACGCTGTTGTTGTTTATGCAGTTGTGTTTGTGAACATATTTTTTACCATGTTGTGGTTGTTTATCTAGTTGTGTTTGTGGCCTTGTTTATGCTGTTGTTGTTTATGCAGTTGTGTTTGTGGCCTTGTTTATGCTGTTGTTGTTGTTTATGCAGTTGTGTTTGTGGCCTTGTTGTTTACGCTGTTGTTGTTTATGCAGTTGTGTTTGTGGCCTTGTTTATGCTGTTGTTGTTTATGCAGTTGTGTTTGTGGCCTTGTTTATGCTGTTGTTGTTTATGCAGTTGTGTTTGTGGCCTTGTTGTTTACGCTGTTGTTGTTTATGCAGTTGTGTCTGTGGCCTTGTTGTTTACGCTGTTGTTGTTGTTTATGCAGTTGTGTTTGTGGCCTTGTTGTTTACACTGTTGTTTATGCTGTTGGGTTTGTGGACTTATTGTTAACACATATTCACATTCATCAACACATTAATTTTAACACAAATGCACACATCCAGTATTCCACTAATCTATAACTAGTGACTTGAATATTTGTCTTATGCGGTTTCCATTTTCTGCTGGTTATATATGGGTGAATCTGTCTGTGTGTGTGTGTGTGTGTGTTTGTGTGTGTGTACATTAATCTGGAGTAATTTGTTGTGTGTTTATCATTTGACAGTAGTTGTATTCTCTGCAGCTTTGTACAGCACAGAGTCATAATATACGATGAACATCTGTTCACCACTTGTTCAGGGAGTCGACGGTACATGCTGCTGTTTCCTGGATGCAGCTTCATAGCTCTCGGCTACAGGTTATTTTGATGATTTAACACAACTCTTAGGCTCGTTGAATGTTATTCTTCTGGAGTAAATCGTTCACTTGGCTGCATTAGAAATCATGTTCATTGTTCTTTTATCATGTTTCTTCTTTATTCTTATTTTGAGCCCCTTCTTTTGTGTGTGTGTTATCTTTCTATCAGAGTTTTGTGACTGTCACTTGGATGCTCAGTGTCTGTGGTGTTTATGTGGCTGTATCTACATTATCTCAGTGATCCTCTCTTCAAACTCACTTCCATTTGCCTTTAGTGGAGCCCAGCTCAATAAAGCCTGAAATTTCCCAATCGCCCACTGTCAGTGGTGCCCCCCCCCCCCCCCCCCAAACCACTCAATGACAATAACAGTCCACCAGGGGAGTGATGTTGGGGGAACAATTGCGGGTCTGCTCAATAGGTCTGGCAGCAAATTGCTTTTTAATGTGTCGCACAATAGCACAAAACAAAGCGGATTGTTGTCCATAAGCCATGTGAGGCCATTTAAGTGAGTGTGATACATGACTCACAGAGGAGTCCAGGTGTCAATGCCGCTGTGGGAAGAAAGAGGAGACAGCCGTGTTGAGCTGGCTGGAGTTAATGCTCAGTGAGTAAGTCACACTTTTTACAAAATGTAAAAATGTTCCTGAATCAAAGTTTGTCCAAGATCTGTGTGAAAGATTCAGCTTTAAATCGGATCTTAATCTCTCATCAGCGTAGCCAGTGATTAAGAGACTTTAGGGGTAGGTCACTGGTCAGACAGTTGCTCCACCACTTTGCTCCAGATGGAAATATCTCAGGTGTAAATCTAGGTTTAAACTGTGCAATACTTCCAGTGTGACTGCAACCTCAATATATTTTTACATTATTATTTATATTTCCTGATGTTTATTCGCCTTGGCTGCTGAAGTATGGATTATCTTGTGTTGGCATTCATGGTCCCTAGAGGATGCAATGAACATGCTGAACCTCATCACATATTTACGTCAGCACTTCGAGTGTGACTTTTAGCATTTAGCTTCATGACCTTCTTTGCTGAGTAAAGCCACACCCTCAGTCTACTTTGTAATACTTTTTATGTCCACTGCTATTATACTCACACACTAATTGCTGATAATAGCTTTTACAGAACTCAAGAACAAAAGGGGGGTGGGGGGGGGTGCCACAAAAACAGATCTGCATGACATTTTGAAGCCGACATTTCAGAATCGGGCATAAGGGAATTTGTTTGTTTCCCCTCCTTTTGTTTCCACTGAGGGTTTACAGCTCGAACCACGGACCCCTGCAGTACGCATCAACCAGTCGCCCTTGAGCTCCCAGCGCCACATCTGCCGCATCTGCACAACAGAGAGGCAGCGCGCAGTAGGACGCATCTAAACCGAGGACCTCACCTGAATAATATTAATTAAACCTCCCTAACTAATTGTGTGTTACTTTTTGCTGTCAACCAATTATGTTTTACACTCTTGGGGAGAAGCGAGATCCCCCCTGCTCACTGCGAAAAATCCAGCTGTCATTGAATTTCAATAAGCATGTATTTAATTAACACACACAGGCCACTGGAGCATATCAATATTTATTCCTCTTGCAGACAAGACAGCATTGCGTTTTATTTTTCCCACAGTCAAAACTGCAGACGCCCGACGAGTTGACACAACGTGCAGGCGAAAAGCATTTCTTTGATTGAGGACCTGTAATAATGTTTACCTTGCAAGTGCAGCTTCGAGCAGCGTGCTTTATGCGGCGGTCGGTTTCAGAGCATCCGGCACAGTGTCATCGTAAATGATAGACCACCGTCACGGACAACGCTACGTAGACTTCCTCATTCAAATCGCTCCAGTGTCTTGAATGTGGTGAGAGCAGATATTGATGTGAGTTTTGCTCCCCCCCCATCCGTTTGTCTTGTGCGTCTGTCCTGTGTTGTTCTTTTATCAAGCGCCGCTTTTGACAGCACAACAGAAATCATCCATCATCTAGATTTACCCCCACAACCCTAATATCTAGCAGACAGTCCAATGCCATAACTCCACAGGCGAGAAATGCATTTGAGAGGAAAGAGTGTGTGTGTGTGTGTGTGTGTGTGTGTGTGTGTGTGTGTGTGTGTGTGTGTGTGTGTGTGTGTGTGTGTGTGTGTGTGTGTGTGTGTGTGTGTGTGTGTGTGTGTGTGTGTGTACAAAATTTCCTGTGTGAGTGCTTGCACTAGCAAGAAGCATGAGGATAGTAAAGTGGGGGGGTATAATAGTGACAGAGTGAGCTAAACTCAAACTCCGGCTACCATGCCATAGGCAACTGGCCGAATACCCCCCCCCCTCCTCCTCCTCCTCTCGCTGGGTCAGCAGAAAAAGTGCACAAAACAGCATCAATTGATTCATCCATGATATGAAGAGGAAGACGAGGCCCCGTCTCCGTGCAGCAAGCCTCATCCCTCCCTCGCTTTCATTCCACCTCCCTCTACCTGCTTTCTCAGAGCGCTGTCACACATAATGAGGCCCGAGACGGAGCGAGCCCAAGAAGCCAAGACAGCCAGCGTGGCACAAACAACAGCCGCCGACGCCCAGCAGACCACAGTGGAAATGGTACATATTTTAGCATAATGCTCTGCCACTTCCCCTCGCCGTCCCCCTGTGCTACACACCACGCACGAGCGAGCGAGCGAGAGAGAGAGCTGTGTATTATTCAATGATGTGTCTACCGATCCAGTGGTCCCGTAAGACTCGCAAGGTCGCCGATTCAAATGATGTCACATGTGTCCCAGCTAATGATTCCCTGCAGGGAGAGGTTTTAGGATTTGTTGAGGAGCTTTGTTCCGGTGCAGGGCGCAGCAGGTCTGTGCAGAAACACACTGAACATTCAAGTCCCGTTCGGAGGTATAGGCACACAGTATAGACTCTCTGCAATGAGCACAAGTTGTTATCTCCCTGGAAGTAACCTCCGGAGCGAGAGCAGTGCTTCTAATAAGTGAGTGATGCTCTTCGGGAAGCACACATGCCTCCTGTGAGAGAGAAGTTGTTGTTGTTGTTGGTTAGTTGGATACGAAGTTTGGAGAACTAGTTAGTTACTCATTATGTCTTTAAATGACCTGCTTCACTCTACCTGCTCGATATAGTTCCTAGCATTTTACAGAATAAACATGTAGAAAAATGTGCATTTGTTTACATTTTACACATCATTTTTTTAATTAGTTTTTGAGATTATCTAACTAGATGTATTTGTGTTTATTAAATATCCATATGTGATTCATTAGGTAGAGAGGGTTGTCCAATAACCAGATGGACGGTGATTCTATCCCCCGGTTCCTTCAGTCTGCAAGATACCCAACCCCAAACTGCCCCCTGGTCCCTGAACCATTGGTGTGTAAATGTGTTTTAGATCAGCGCTGTGTGAAGTAGCCCTGTGTGTGTGTTTGCGTGAATGGGACCTGGAAATGCAATTTATAAATATAAGTTACTGTTGAACTGTGAGATATAAAACATTTATCACATTACTTTGGCTTTGATAACAACATGTTAGGAATCATTTCCATATTTTTAGTACCTTAGTAGATATTTGGCAGATATATCAACATTGGAAATATTTTGACTCCCTAATATCAGAATCTCTCCCCTCGCCTTATGTTTGAACGTGGTTGTTTTGTAAGGTTTTAAACTGACTCTGCGAAACGCCTTGACATAGTATAGGTTGCGATTTACAAACGAAATTGAACTGAATTGAACACACTCTCAGAAATATGTGAACATATGTAAATGCTTGAATCAATTTTGTCAGGCTAAGATGGGATGAAAATGAATCGCTCTCTGGGCCCCTGTGTCCAGGAACCGTGCTTAGCTGCAGCCGGCTGTTTAATAATTTCCCTTTTTTAATTTCACATATAACCAGCTCAGTTGGTAGAGGTTCAGGACGGCGGGGCCATCGAGCAGAGCCACCTAAAAGGTGTGCAAACAGATAAGTGCAGACTTGCCAGTGTCAAGACTCTGTTAGTCGACGTAAATACATCACACACTCCTCAATTTTATGCACTGGAGATGATAAAATGAGAAGATTTCTTATTTTTTTTCCACACCAGTGCGCCTCAGGGCTTGAGAGTAGAGGATCGAGGCAGTTATTCCCTCCGTTTTTACATCCCCTCCTTCTGCCGCTTTAGCCAGTGAGCTCCAAATACATTTTAAGAGGTTCATTTTAGTGACAAGTGCTATCATGCCAACCTGAGATGAGCAGGGAGATCGTAAAAAGTGAAGTAATTACCAGAAACACGTGATTAGAATGTCATTTGGCTGACAAGGGCTAATTAGAGACGTCCCTGCTCGTCATCCTTGCTCCGATGACAGTAGATAATGGCAGGGGACCTAAACCCTTTTGGTGAACTTTGCCTGCATTGGAACGCACAGATGAGCCGGCCCCCTTAATAATTTGTGTCACTTCACTCATATTAAGTTTTTAACAGACCTTATATAACGCTTCATTCCCACGTTGGCTTGTCTTTCTCTCGACCTCCACGTCTCTTGTCAAATCTGCTTCAATGAGCAACGAACCTGCGGCTCAGCAGTGACAAAGTCACTTTACACGTCAGCCCAAGGAGACCGCAACTTTTCTGCTGGTGACGGCCTAAGTTCAGACGAAGCGCATCATTCAGGCAGCGACTCAACAAAGACATCAGATATATTTAGAAGTGTTTCTTTAAAACATTATAGTTTCGGTGGTTGCTTCTTCTTTTTTACGTTCTAACTGTACCTCAGCTTTCTTTTCCAGCTCTTCAAAGACTGTCAGATGCGTAGACTGTAAATAAAGATGGGCGGCGCATCTCCACTTCCTCCCACTATCCAGAAACAAAGCTCAAATATCCCAAATAGGAGTTAGTCCTGCCGATGCACTCCCTCCACCAATGGCCAGTCAGCGTCGGCAAAGTAAAACAAAACTTTTCAGAAGCACTTGATCATAGAGGTGGCGATCAATGCCTCACTGGTCCCCAACCAGTCATGTTGTCCATCTTGTCAGTCTCTGCACTCACTGGTATTCTTCATATGCTTTTTCATCACCCCTAAATCATAGTGCTTGTCTTGCCGGTTTGAGTTTTTTAACTTCTTTATTCATATTCCTTGATCTGTATGGTTGTATTTTGTCACCGTGCTACGGCGGCTGCACTAACATAGAAACAAGACTTGACAATTAGGAGGGAGAAGCTCCAGTCAGCAGTAAGAAAATGAAACCCCAAGAGAAGCCTCTCAGCAGGTGCACTATGTAATCAGCCATCACAATAATAAACAGTGTATCCAGCATTTCGCAGTAGATCCCTGTAATGAAATTAAATGAGGTATTAATTTACAGCTGAAACAATTAATAATTGAGCCGATCAGCAGAAAAGTAATCGAAGACTGTTTTGATGATTGATTCATCAATGAAGCAAAAAAATAAACTTCACAAATATGATTATTCGCTGTTTCTCTTTGTCTTTTGTAGTAAACTAATTTTGTAGTCACTTCAAACAGAGGCAGTGGTCCAGGGGCCTCCAGACCTCTTGTGCCCCTCTGTTGGCTCCTGTTCAGTAACCCCTCCACGTACACAGATATGTTGGACACGTTCTGCTTCTGGGACTAAAAGTACCATTAAATCCAAGTACAGAACAGTGACATGAATGTAAACCACAAAATTTACATGTATAACAAAAGTATTGAGTAAGTAATTCATTACTTCCCTGATAAACACTGATCGGTGAGTCAAATATTACTTTAATTATTCAATAGCTCTGGAAACAACAATAGCAGCGAAGCTCAGGGCTCTGTTTTCTGCGTCCTTCATCAGATTCCATGAAGACAAAGAATAATGGTTGGAGGGCATGTTTGTCAGCAGGAGTGTGTTTCTCTGGCAGTGCTGCATCGGTCTATAAACTGGCAAAGTATTCTAAAGAAGAGACTGAACTAAAGGGAGCTGTGGAGCTTGAAGGGCAATGGAATTAGATCAATTACAGCAGCAAACAGTGACGTGTTATCACCTCCATAACACTGCTCTCAAGGTGAGGACTGCCTGCTTAGTCTTAATCCATAGAATAACTCTCCTATCCCATAATGTCTAAACAAATTACTCCTTGTAAGATACACCACACTAGTGTTATGTCCTTTTTGCTCTCATGGCAGCCTCTATTCAATCCATGGTGTTCCTAATAAAGTGCTTTCTTTATATTTACATTTATTTATGATACATTTAATGGTTGAACTGTAAAATATCAAGCCTCAATTACATTTCTTCTTCTTCTTGTCAAATTAATAGAAGGTTCAGTGCAGTCAAATTTCTTTTCTGCATCAAAGAACACAGCCATTTAGCATTAAAGTTGACCTGAATGAAGCTGGCATTTAAATTTAGATTCCTTTACTCATTTTTATTCAAAAATGCATAATTTGCTTTTTACATAATGCACAAGTCAACTTAACCTAAAACTGTAAAATGGCTATGAATATGCCAGTTGCTACAGAGCATAGGTCAATACTGTCCATGATATTACTTTAAATTCCATTGATTGTCCTTAAACATGACATGAATCAGAAGGTTAAAGCAGTTGAGAGTTTGAATAACAATTATAAGCCTGTTCAGAATAAAACGTTATCATTTTATACATAACAATCCTATATCCTTGTGTTAATATTCCAAAAACAAACATATCAGCCCAGTAGTGTATAATAAAAACTAGTATTTCACTGAAGAGGCTCCCTAACAGAAAGAAGTGGAAGCATTGAAACACCCTCACTGTTTATCATTTACAGGGATCCTTTTGTTTTGAAGTCATCTTCACGGACATTTTAGGTGACAACAGCATCTGTTCCCGGTGTCAGCGTGGCGCCACATATCACGGAACAATAACAAGCCTGTAGTTACACAGAGAAGTTAGTGAACTATTGTACAGCGAACAGCGGAACAATTAATTACAGCCAGTGTGGTATGATGTGTAAATGAAATAAATTTCCCATCAAATTATCTCGGGAGACATCAAGCGAGTGAACTGCAGAGAGGAGTGCCGAGCATCAGTAGGCAAGAGGAGAAAGTTGATGCTTTGAATAATTGCAACCGTGTTGTCTGCATTTAAAACAGAATATAAACACAAAGACGAGCAGGGAAACGGAAACACTCATTTTTACCTCTATTGTTAATAGCTAATAGATCGTCCTTCCCCCTTTCACTTCTTTAAAGATGATAGAATTGCTGTTTAAAGAACTGATTAAAGGATTATGTGTCAAGAGGTTTATTTTACTGTATTAGGGCCCAATTCTCTGCAGAGCTTTTTAGCTTCTATCTGCTTCTTTCTTTCTCAGTTCCACTGCCCTCAACCCTCCGTGTTCTTCTTTCCACCCACCATCAAACAAGTTCAGAAAGTTACCAACTTGCTTTTTAGCATAATGCAGCATTTAGCAGCTGAAGATGCAAGTGATAAGTGGAATGTGCAATTTACTTCAGTTGTAAGTAAAATAGATTTAATTTGACAGATGTTTCTTTGCTTTCAAGACCCGTTCGAGTCCCAAACCAACTCTGGAGCGATTTTGTTTGTGGTGGCAACGTGATCTGATTTTCCTCTGACCCAATTACCATGTGTACTCAGCTAAATGGCTCCTGTAGCCAGGTGTACTTTGCATTCTGGGGTGTCGTAGATGACACAAACTGCAGCATATTTGTGGCAGAAGAAAACCAAAGAATGAACTACAGCGAATTAAGGATTATGTTAAATTGCCCTTAATATTCCAGTCAAAAAATTCTGTATGCAGCAGGAACGACACTGGATCCAGGTTGTCATTTCTCCTCCCTCACAAATGCAACGATGCAAAAAGGGGGAGCGGGTGTTTCCTCCTGCAGACAGGGCCCCTCAGAGGCTCACGTCCCACAGGGCCGATCTAAATAGCATTTTGAGATGCACTAGGATTTATCCCCAGGGAAAGAGGTAGCTGGCAGCCCAGCGGACCAACCGTATCACTGAAGCTGGGCAGAAAGAAAGAGCTGTGCAGGACATGTAAATTGATTTACTTACATGTTTACACCGCGCTACTGAAAATATGTGTCATGTGGCTGTGGCACAAAACATGGGAGCTTGCATTTCTTATCTGGGCCTTAGCATGTACCTCAATGCTGCAGAATTTGATAGGATATTCACAAGTGTTCACAGTTTGCAGCCTGTTTATGTATAAGTACTGTATATATGTATGTATTTTGTTAACATGCTTAGGTCTTGTTTGCTACCAGTGTCACGGCTGGAAAATATTTCTTGTCATAAGGGAATCAATCAAATGTGCTCTGCAGTTCCTCAAAGTCACTATGACTGACCTAGATGCAGTCAGGCTTCCCAGGAGATTCAATTTACTACAAGCGCAGATAAGAAAATAGGGGTCACTATTTGTAGCCCGAGTAAATAAAGACGGCGTTGGAGGCGATATAACTGTATTTCTTATTAACTGAGATAGACTGAGAGGAGCGAGAATGTGGAAGAGATGGACAGATGGCTTGGCACGAAATGGGAAAGGGTTTTATATATATATATATATACGTTTAGATTAAATTAACAAAGAACAAGTTTTGATTTTAGAAAAGCCGATGTTGAAAGCGTGTTCTTACGTTGTCGGTGATTTTAAAACGTCCTCTAATGTAGAAACAGAAAATGAAAGGCTCTAATTGATTCAGGGACTCACATTCACCTCTTATCCTTCATCGCTATCTTTTCCTATAGCGAATATTCACTTTTTGAACTCACACTTTTCAACCGTTTCCAAACTTTTTCCGAAAGTTTTTACCTTTTTAAGCTTCAGGGTAAACACTAATTGAAAACAGTTTATCACATTAAAGGACAGAGAATCCCTTTCATGTTGAGGTTCCACAATCTTTGACCTTATCAGGAGCAACAATAAAGTCAAAGCTCTGTGACAAGTTGCTTTTCATCTTCAGAACTTCGCTTTTTGCAGTGAACATCAAGGGCAGTAGATTTGCCCAAATTAGCGGAGCAACAACTTCTCTCCAGTGCATTGTGGTAAAAGAGCTCACGATAAACTGGTAAAGGAGATGAAGTGTCCATTCTCGTCCCTGAAGGCTCTTTTAAGCTGCCCTCACGGATGAAAAGCGCAAGTCAGCTTCAAACAATGTAACGTCACTGCCCGGACACTTTCATGAGTCCGTTACGTTTGCGTTTTCATACCTAGTCTCTCCCCAAAAAGTTCCTTGTGTTCCACTTAAACTATTGGCTACTTCCCCCCTCTTTGGTTTCTGGTGGAACTGCCCAGTTTTGTCTATTGTATCTGTAAGCGTTCAGAAGACGGGAACAAATATGGACAGAATTAAAGCAGAATACGGACAGAAGCCTCTGACTGTGTCCGTATACGTATCGAACGTTAAATGAGCCTTAATTCACCTCCTAGCGTGACACGTACATTCTGCACCTGCAGGAAGTCAAACGCCTCCTTTGTCCTCGTTTCCATCAATCCAGCAGATGTGTCTCTTTACCTTTAATGACAGTTACATGGTTGTCGATACCAGTGAATATTCCTGGTTGGCATGCAGATTTCCTGACGGTCCACAGGCAGTGACGAGCTGCTTATTCTCCGAGCAAGACAACACGGTGCCCAGAGCGAGTCAGTATGCAAACAGAACAGTTGACATGGCCGCTTGACAAGGTGCCACCGGGGATTCCCCCCTTCGGCGAGCGCAGCAGGAGCAGGTGTAATGTCAGCCACCCTTTAAAAAGAAACTACACTTATCTAGATAGACACAGCATCTTCCTCCTGAAAAAAAAATGACTTTCCTTAAAGGCCTGTCGGGGGGGGGGGGGCAACAAAAAATAAAGCTACCACAAGAAATGTGAAAAAGAATTTGAGAGACCTGTTGTTTGTTGTTTTTTTTGCGACACAGCCTTCCAAGATATGGAGCCGAAATGGAGTAGCATAATTCCAGATGATGCTCGCCTGACATGCCGTTGTCTGTCTGTCATTGATAAAAGTTGGGACCACAGATATTTAAATGTGAAGCCGGGCTGTTTTCCTCCTATCAGGATAACTGTCTGATCGGGATTTGCTGGTTGGAATCGCATGAAAAACAAATATGAGGGCTTGCGTCGCTCATGAATTACAGTGGCACATTTTATTTATTTATTTATTTTGCTTTGGCTTTTCTGAGACGCTACACATCATACCCCCTAATCCCTGTGTGCTGTCTATGCAAATCACATGTCGCCGCGTTGATATCCATTCTCCTTCAAGGCTCGAGCTGGACACGTAGCTCTTGTTGTTGTTGACATCGACGCTGACTCAGAGGACTATCGGGTGTATGCAGTGATGTTGTGTGGGAGTGGAGATACAGTAACAAAGCCGTGTGGATCAAACGTACTGTAACTGCTTGACGAAGCTGACATTCGCGTTACCCCCCCCTGTCCCCTCCGTGTGTACTCGGGCCTAATCAAAGCCAGGCAATTCCTCTTGAGTAAACATGGAGTAAAGGCACAAACGCACAGCCCTCAACAAGTTGCGTTGTTGTGTGCATTCCCACTACATGCATGCGCTTGATATATATTTTTCAAATCCTCACCACGTTGCCTCCTCAGATAACCGAGTCTGAAGGCTCGAACATGTATATAAGCTGCGGCGGTTTAAAGGATGAAATGAAGGAACGAATCAACAAATCATGTCTGACAACTTTTGTTCTCCCTCCAGAGGGAAATGAAAAGGGCCTTTTTTTTTTTTTTTTTTTTAAAGAGAAGTGAAATGGACGAAAAATACAGATGTTCACTTCCTTTGAGGCTTCGCAACTTTCATCTTTCAAGTCGAATGCAATCTATTTCCACTTTGATACAACTCACTTCAGCCGAGGAAGTTCCGAATGTAAACTGATCCATGTGTCAGTGTTATTATATTATCACGTCAGCCTGAATTATCATACTGTAGTACAAATATGCATTTTTCATTCTAATTTACTCTGCTTTCTTCAGCCAGGAGTGGATTTCCTGCTCTTTCACTACACACAACACAAACAGTCCCACAGCAGATGTTTCATCTACAGTAAATGTAAATATGGCACACACATTTTCCAGGATGCAGCAATAAATATTATGATTGCTCTTTGCTTGCTTTAATATGAACGGTAAAGCAGTAAACAGGATTTCTTTGTCTCTTATTTCTTTGTAATACCACTGCCACAATCCCAGTGAGAGTAAGTGTTTTCTCATATTTACTTGTCAAAATGTTTTGCTACGGTGGTGTAGGTGTGTACTCGAGGGCGTGTCCCTACTCCGTGACCTTGATGGTAGTTGTGGCTACAGGTGCAGAGCTGTATTTTTTCTTTTATCTTTATTAAGATTATGTTGTTGTGTTGTTTATTCCTTCAAAGCTAAGCTGATAACTGTTCCTTCATATTTACCTTATAGCTCGCAAAAAAGGCACATCTCTAAATATCAAAGTATTCAATTTAAAGAATGGGGGTTTTGAATTTTAAACTTTTTACAGGCTGGTTTTGTTATTTCCACTTGGACCCAAGAGTGGTATCCATTTTCTCAATTCCCAAATAGTTAAATGTCCTTAGGTATTTAAGTACAAAACAAATGCAATAACACAAAAATAAGTTATTGCCAACTATAAATTATAATCTACAAAACAGCAATATTTTTGAAATGTATAAGATTTTATAGATTTTTGAGCAAAGACTAGAATTACACTTACATTTCTTTTCACTGACTAGAACCATGTTGGGTTTTTCTGTTATGATATAGATTGAGAGTAGCTTCTTGTGCTGGGGGAGAGTGGTCCCAGTATATACGTTGTCCTGCAGCCATCAGGTGAGAGAAACAAGATTGACGCCTCCAGCAAAGCAGTCGCTTCCTGCTCAAATATGAATAAATATTACAAACCGTAGAAGCCTTGGTTATTTTTCGCATTCTGAAGGTGTCAAGTCTGCATCACTGCAACCTGTTATTAATCTTTAATTCACACATTGTTATGCAAGATTCATATGTTCCATCCTAATCTTCACATTTGCATAATGTTTGATATTTTAACCAAACAACAGAGCGAGAACAATCAAACTACCACCCACATTTTACAGCTGTGAGCCACTTCACCACATCGGTCTTTATTATGCCAGGATTGTGTGATATTTAATGACTTGATTACTTTGTGCAGTCGAGGAGTTGTCAGGCATTTGTAGATAAAAATTAACATTTTCCTTTTGGGAGCATCTCTGATTCGCTGTAAATGCAAGTGATGTTTATTTCTTTTGAAAAATGAGTTATTGGCATATTCTCAAATCTGAGCTTTCCCAGTCCCCCGTCTGCAGCTCCGCTCGACAGCTCAGCTCGATCAATCACTGGCAGCTCTCCTCCTTCCTCTCCTGCTTTATCCCCTATAGTGTGAGTGAGTCAGCCCAGATTTTCAAGAATTAGAAACTGGCATTATCTGGTGCTGTCGACACAAAAAAAAAAATTGTTTACTTTGCTCCTGCCGCTTATTCTGAAACGCCTGACAAAGTGGTCAACTAAACATGGAAAAGACGACAGGCATCCTCCCCCAAAACAAGCAGTGGCTGCAGTTTGAAATATGTGTCTTTGAGTCATAACAAGTCCTGAGGAGAGATCTGAATGCTGAAAGTTTATTTTACATTTGATTGTTTTTATTTCATATGCATGGCTTTGGAAAAAAACTGGATGCCTGCCCACCGCTGTGGAAAGTGATGAAAAATGATGCAAATGTTGAGATTATTTTTCCTTGATTCTGCAGACCAGTGGGGGATTTCTCTTGGCAGGCTGGCGAGGAGCTCGGCTTAGATCTAATAGGAAAGTCCCTGGTCTAATACCCCGTTTGGTCCGAAACCGCTGAATAGGAGTGAAAATTATTAGTAAGTCTCCGTCTCCCTCGCCCGTTTCCTACTTTTCATGACTTCAAAGTGGTCAGTGTTTTCCTTCAAGTGTGTCAAATTTGAATGAGGACATTATTCGTCTGAGCCCCTGCTTCCTTTCCAAAGGCGACCGCGGCAGCTTAAATGCCTCATTAGGCATCAGGGTAAATTCTCAAAGGATAACGCTCATATCCGCCTGTTGGGATTGGCAGACGGCATAGATAAGATTTCTAACTGTCCACACTGGTAACCAAGCCACTGATGACTTAACAACAAAAGAAATGGGAATAAATTGTTCCTTTAAACAAAATGCTGTGTGATAGTCGACCTTATGAATTATAGATCAGGGCAGTTTGACCTTTTTTAACCTCGGGAATTTACTGTTTTGAAAGCTTAAACACACAATGTCACTTCAATAGTTTTTTCTTTGAGAAATCATAAATACATAAATGTACACTCCTCACCTCCTCTGCTGCATCCCCCCAAAAAATTAAAGGTCGTTTTGCATCTAATGGATAACCTATCACTTTTAAGCTGTGCACCATCATTCCTTTTGGGCAGTGGCCTTTAATAATAGCTTGTAGTTTATTGTGAAGGCCAAGAGTTCATCAAGGCAAAACCTATTTACTGTCATGACATAATGTAAAATAGGATTTTAATGGCCATGATTCTGCATCTCTGAAAAAAAAGTGTTATATTCCTACTTTTTTATTGATGAAGTTGGCAAAATAAGTCGGTATTAATCACTGGATGTGCTGAATGCCAACATTTAGGCCGTAGTTGTGGAACAGTTGGGTACTTTTAACTTTAACTCCCATTAAAAAGGGAAGCTAAAGCATTGTGATCGCCACCTGGTGGCTGGCCGCAGTGTAGGTCACTAAACCTGTCTCCTTCACGTTAGTGGATGGGACATGGACAAAACATAAAAAAGTCAAATTGCACTTCAACAAGTTTTTCTCAATTATGTTTTATTTTTGTTACTTTTGCTTGATTCTGGGATGTTTTGGTTCATTTCTGGAGAGCGGAAGAAGGTGGAGACGCGTTGTCCATGTTTACGTACAGTCTGCGGACACTTGCAGACTGTCAACAAAAACCAAACCATTTTCCAAGTGTCTGAGAGAAACAAATTAGAAGTTGGGGTGAGGGGCGATGTTGGCTTGGGAGAGGAGGCTTTTTTTAATTTATTTTTTTAAAGAAGAGGAATCCAGAGTGAAGATCTGCCAGTACGCCTTAGAAGGGCATCGCAAGGACGAAGAGGCGGGCGCCAGCGGTGAGGTCGATCTTCAAACAAACGCCTTCACCGGTGAGGGGATTAAGCCTTGGGCTTCGAGAGGGAGAGTGGGATTGAACCGTGCAGGCCTGTTGAAAATACAGCAGAAGCACCAGTTTTGTTTTCCTGAATGATCCAGATTGGATCTGGGTACGCTGCATGGGCAAAAGAACCCAGTCCCTTTTCGTTTAAGTTATTTGTAAGCAACATTTCCTTCGTATGCAGAGGTGGAAATATTCGTATCAGTGTGGAGAAGTTCCATGACGTTGCAGCATTACCCCTCTCATCAGGCAGATTAACACTATTCCTCACCTCTGTCACTCCGCGCTGAAGGACCTTGGTACAGTGCGACGTTGTGCGGAGAGATTCAATGAACAACCTTCCCTGTGAGACTAATAATATCCTGGCTCCTGAGTGCTTGCTCTCTGTGATGAGGCCCTAACAGAAGGCTTGACAGGAGAAAATGATGTGTTGTTCTCTACTAGGATAACAGTCCAGGTCCCCCCCCCGTCCCCTCAGACGACTGCTGCTGATATGAAGTGTACATAAACCACAGGTTTCGTGGAGGCTCCGAGGGTCCGCAGGGGAAGGGGGAAGCTCGTGGAGCAAGGGACATGAGTGACAACGAGGAGCGAGCGGGGGGGTGCCGGGTGGCGGGTGCCTCGTGTGCCATGTGTGCGCTCCATCGCTCTCTCAACACATACAAACAGAATAGAAGCACTCACTTCAAAGCAATGGGAAATTCAAGACACACTTGAAGTGAAGTACAGCAAATTACTTCTTAAGTTGAATCCTTAGCATTTTCCATGAATATTTCATCACGGAGCAAATTTTCCCTCTTGCAGGAAGTAGTGGAGGGGGGGGGGGGGGGGCGCAACGCTGATGGTAGTGAGGGTCAGAAGCACGTACTAACTACTACACACTTAGAAATGTACATAATACTTAAATCTGAGCCTTAAGGAAGTTTTCTCATAGTTGCTTGTAAAATAATTGAATAGTAGCAGTGAGTCGCTCTCACAAACTGTGTGTAGATTTAATCGTACTCGTCAGATTTATGAGACTTTGTCGGATTCAGAGTTGTGTTGTGTTGAGCACTGCATTAAAAAGTCATCAGCAGGGTCTTTAGTACTATTTCCACTGAATTGACAGCAGCTTCCAAACAAACACGCCTAACATGAGCAGCATGAGTTAAACGCTGTCTTCGACAATATTAATATAATACATTCAGTGGAAATGCTCATAGAATATATTAAATCTGTGATAACAATACTTATAATTAAAGCTTTTTATTCTGTTAAAGGACCTATCACCTTAAGGGGCATTGAAAGGTTTAATTTCAGTGTTTCTCTATGAAATACCAGTAGTTCTAGTCTAATAAATGTGTATCATTATAGAACATTAACAACTAGAATGGCAGATTGTTGAGCGCATTCCTCCATCGAGGCTGAATAATCCTACACATGGTTGTCTGGAGCTTTAATTATATTCTAAAAGAAAAACAATAATTGGAACCAGAGTGATTTGTCTTAAAATACAACAAAGTGTTAAGGACACTTCTTGAGAAATAGAAATAAGAAACTTTGAGGATTAGATCAAAATATTATGACAATTAGTGCATTTTAGGAGGAAAAAGTCATAATTTTAATGAGTTACAGATGTCATAACTTTGGGTGATAGAGTCATAATCTTTTACGTTTTGTTTTGTATAAATACTTAAAACATTGATTCACCTCAACATTTATGTTAGACGCTGTTCTCTTCTCATCCCCAATTGACTTAATCCTGGTAATATTACAATTTGTTTGGTGGAAAGCAGTTTAGTATATTTCATTGTGCTTTCTTCACCGTTCATCCACGGGGGCCGAACATCCAGACACTTTTCCCCCAGGGGACGGCGCGGCAAACAAGGGACAGGCTACAGCACCAGTAAATACTGGTCTTCCAGTTGTTTAATAGGACATCCAGTAAAGTCTCTGTTGTGCTCTCCCTGCTGCATGTGTTGTGTCGGCAGTTGTCTTGTAAACGTGAGCAATAAACTTGACAAATTGTACAACAAGGTGTGCTGAGGCGAGTTTGTTTTGGACTCTCTCTGCTCCCTAATGGTCCTTAAGCAGCATCAATATATTTTTAATGAAGTCATATTTTCAACAAAAAAAAATCACCACCAGGAAACTTTGTTATGAATTATTTAACCTGCTGTAGGTATTAAAATGACACATGATTCTGCAGCAGTGTCTAATGTTCACCCTGTGATTTCTTCATCCAGGGATTTGATGAATAGTGATGAAGCTTTTTCCATGGAAGAAAACAGGAGCTGCGGGTATGAAAATGCACAGTTTGTGCACGGGTGTCAATCTAATACTTCATACTGTACAGTGAATACAATAAATGTGCTAATACATTTGTCAATAATACTTTCAACGCGGATCATCTGGCGTTCGCCTCTCATATACACATATGTTCCCATGCTTTATTCGCTAATGCTCTATTAGGGAACATTTTTGTAAGAGCAAGGGCAAGAAAATCTAAAAAAGTTTGAGCTCTTGGCTTATTGGCGTGTACAAATCTTTCCAACTTGTAAATTGGGCGACATGGGAAAACCCTTGGCAATACATAAGAAGAATGTTCAAAGCCGGAGCAGCCCATCGATTTGACCTGTGTGGGCCTCGCAAGCATGAGCCATTAGTATATTCTCAGATGCTGTTTTCAGATTTGTTTGTGTAAACGAGCTCCCATGATGATAGCGTGGAAAACAGACCCAGGATTTCGCAGCTATCAATCTAGCAGATAGCAGGGACACAATAACCTGTCCTTGGGCATTCACACCAGCCTTTCTTTCTTTCTCTTTCCCATCGCTCTGTAATAGCGCTCGATTTTCTCACCCACAGTTTCTTTCCGAGTCAAATCTCTCAAACGTTCACTGTGCATTTCTTCTGCGATTAAACGTTGAACAGACTCATTTTGAGGTTTTTCAAAAGGGCCTTTTCTGACACATAAGAGCTGCTACTTACGCCGCCTGTTATGTTAGAGGAGAGCTGCACGTGTATTTAGCAATAGGCCGCTAGTCTCTTTCTCTGAGGATATGTTTGTATGTTTGATGCTTTAATGTCTTACTAGAGCAGATATAGAATATTGTATTTAAGTGATATAATTAATACGAGGCTGTAACGTCGATTATTTACACTCTTCTTACTAAAATGCCAAAAGTTTATCACTGCTCCTTATCGTTAGAAGCAACTTGGATATTTGAAAGCAACTGTTTTCATATCTTAACAACAACGGGTAACAACGCCTCATATTAAATAACAATTGTCGAACAAAAATAAAATTTGAACTGCCGGTGAGGTTGGATTGTGGACAGATCCAGCGCCTGTTGCTGTAACTATTTTTAAAAACACAAGGAAATCTCCTTGTGAACTTTCCCCCGTGTTTTGAATTTCCTAAAAAAACTACAACACAGGTTTTGCACAGTTAAAGCAAAATATTGTTGGTCACAGTCCAGAGTCATGATGGAGTATAAGAGTAAATGTAGTCCAGGCTGTGATTACAGCTCAGGCTGCAGAGCACTCCTGACTGTAAAGGATCAATTACTATGTCTAAAAGAAAGCCACTGTGATTAATAGAAAACTCCAGGTTTATACACCTGCTGCTAAAGTTTGATTTACAAGATAATTGCTTTTTAATAGAGGCATGAGAGAATGCAGGGGAACATCCTGTGAGACCATATATAACGTCTGATAAAGTGAACTTATTGGATTTTTTTATGGGGAAACCTGCTGGCAAGCGCCGCACCCGGCTCTCCACACTCTGCTGCTCTCCGAGTCGGAGCGCCGGTTAACAAGGCGCAAAGTGGACAGCAGCCATGCAACAACAAACCTGCGCGTGTGAACACAAGTCGAGGGATTAACTTTTAATATCTGTCTCGTCCTCATTATGCTTCGACGGCGCGGCTTTGATATACAAACAGGTCGGTTAGAGACGCTGCTTCTCATGTTTGTCTTAGCCATTTCCAAGCCAATTTCCAAAACAGTTGGCATCCGGCGATATTCCAACAATGTGTCTTGGCACCGAAAAGCCATTTGCCACTATTTCAGAGCCGGGAAAAAAACAAAAAAACAAATGGGGAAAAAACAAGCGTCTGGTGTTTTTGGTTGGATTCTGTTGTTGGACTGAGCATCTGGAGCTTCTCTTTGGGAAGATTCACAAACAAATAGACTGCGAGGGCTCGTCAGTCTCTGCAGGGCTCTGAGAAAACCGCCTTTCTCTTTGTCCCGGCCACACAATCCTGTTCATGAAGATCACACTGCACACAACAGATTTCTTTATTCATATATTTCACATTGACGTGTCTCCTCCCTTGCTGTGAGTTTGAGCTCACCCTGACATTTTCCGGACATTTTACTTTGAGGGGGGGTGGCAGGAGAAGTTCTTGAAAGTGTAAGGAGCAGCCGACTCAGACATTTGCGTCAGGAAAATGTTCAGTGCATCTCTGGAAACGGCTTCAGAGGGATTTATAAGAGGATGAGGAGCCAGTGGAATCTTGTCTTGGGAGATTCTTCCAAAAGGGTTGGGGGGCCTGAACAGAAAAGGTCCAGTACTACCTTCGGTCCTGAGCCGGGACTGAGGAATGACAAGCAAGGCCTCGGTATCAAAATTCAACGGTACATGTAATGTGTTTTCATTGAGTGGAGAAAGATCTCTTCCCTCTACCTGCTTTTCCAACGTTTTACCTTTTTGAAAAATCACAAAGACTCTGAGAAACTCGCAGCATTCTTTTAAACCATCACCTATCACCAATGCTAATGTGACCCCCGGCGATGTCTAAGTGAAAGGAAATAGCTCGACTAATGCACCCGAGCTCACATCCTCCCACGCGGTCCCACCACATCTCCACAAAAGGAGCAGTTTTACATAAAAAGCTCCCCCCGTGGGAGTGGTTGCTAACACAGCGACTCCCCTCTGCAACCTGCTCGTCTTGTTCTTTCAGCAGGATAATCAGAGAAGGTGATTGCCAAGAAAAGTGAGCTAACTTCAGAGTGGAGTTGAAAAAAAAAAAAACATAAAAAAGAAGTAAACTTTAGTTTGAACAAAGTTTTACAAGAATGAATAAATATATATATCTTTGCACTGGAAATCTTTGCAAAAATAGCACCAAAAAAAAAAATTAATACAAGTTCCTGGAAGACAAAGTGAGCCAGTGATTGTCACGCTGTGTCTCGCCGTAATGCTCATGCAACATTTTGAAAATCGTCTCCCACTTTCTTATTTCACTCTGGGGTGAGATAACAAAAAAGCAGTTTTCTCCGTCTAATTCTCAACATTACGATTGCTTGTTTTTCATTCTGACTCCGCGCTTATCACCTAAAACCAATCACCGGGTGGCATGATAAAAGGATATAATTAGAAAATGGGAAAAAATAACACTCCTGCTCAGAGTGTAAAATGAGTGCAGAGGGAACGAGGGCAGCGCGTCGCCTGCTTTTTATTTTTTTTTATTCTTGTGCGTCTGTAAAACCAAACCGTGCTGAGAGACACACTTTCCAGCTGTGGAGCCAGATGTGCCTCATGCCTCTGCCTTACTTGTCTAGTTCTCAGTGCTTTTTTTTTTTTTAGGAAATTCCTTGTTTAATTTGGAAAACACAGATAATGAAATATCTATCTATGAAATAATAACATATGAAATCAGCATTTAACAATTCATTTTTTGTGTCATTTTTTTAGCTTGTGACAGCAAAGCAGGGAAAATGTTATTTATGTGTTAATGCATCTGTAATAACATTCAAATAATGTAATACATGATGATATATCTGTTAATATCAGGGGTGTTTTAAGTGCAATTTGCTCGTCCTACTTTTATTCAGAGAGGGATTTTGAATCTATTTGTACGTATTTCCTGTTTTGGTGGTTTTACTTCATCGATCTGCGTATTTCTGCTCTAGATGTCGTTGTATGCCAACAGGAATGCAGGATAGAGCTTCTCCCACTGTCAAGTTTAAGAATCCAGCGTATCCCTGTGAGCCTCTGTCCATTTCTCTGAACACCCGCGACCTCATGAGCAGGTCACATCCATAGATTTGAGTATGGAAATTGGTGAACGGAGGGCGGTGGTGGCTCGCTGCCAAGTGAAATAGGCTGTACAGTGCTTAAGGGTGATGGATTGGTGGCACTAGCCCGGCATAATAGCCCTGTAGTGGACCAGACCCCTGCTCAAAGAACAAGCTTATACATCATGCTACAGCAGACGTGCAGCTAGTACTCGGCCCCCACGTTCTACAGGGGTACCGGTTCCCACATCCACGAACTTGATGGATTAAGATGAACGGGTTATTTATGGAGCAGGCAAAGCATTCGGGAGCTTGTTTGTGCCTCGGCCACACATCTGTTTGCTGAAGGGGAAAGAGGCCGGACAGAGAAGACCTCTGAAGCTAACAGTATCCAGTGAGCAGCTGGCATGAAACTAATCCAAATCAAACACACAAGACCAAGCTGGACTTATGTAAAGCAAGCTGATATGGGCCGATAGCTTTTTCCCCGTCTTCTTTTATTTTCTTGAGAAGGGAGAGTGTGAGCCAGACGGCAGCCGTTACAAGTGAGCTTGATTCATCTCAGAAAAACTAAAGAGGAAAAAACAAGCCCACAACATATTTCTACTTGTGTACTTTACTGTACGCTGATGATAGCTTTGTACATTTTCCTTCAGATAAACCTCCTTTTATTTACATGCTCACATCATCATTCTTAAAACTTCATATTTATCCTTTCTGGGAGCACTGGACATTGAAACGGTGCAACTGTAGGTCAACTAGTTCTAGGTTTGACAGATTCTGTGACTTGAGATCCACGATTGCAAAGATTTCTTCCCAGTTTCTCCATATTGAAACATTTTAATTTATTTTGGTACTCTTTATTTTAGTGCTTGTTAGTTAATGTAAGCATTTTAACTAAGAACTAGTAACCATGGTAAAGATTAACCCTGCTAAACATCAGCATGTTTACATCGTCACTTGAGCATCTCATACTGGGGGCATTAGTATTCAGCTCGGAGCAGCACTGGAGCTGCTGGCATGGCTGTAAACTCTGGAGTTTAGTGTTGTCCTCACGACTGACACTGACTGGATGAATTTTATCTGTGGCACTTTTCTTGTTCCACTCAGGCTGTTTTGCAGGGAGCAAAAAGCTCCCAGGACACAGGCCTTGTGAGACGCCACATGGTTATTCACACAATCCACTGCTCATGCTTTACGCTCATACATTATTTACGTGGAACCCCTCAGATGTAACAGCCTGAATACGTGTTTCTGTCTGAAGGAACAAGCTGTTTACACAAACAGAGATGTGCTTTATCAAGCACAGGTACGACTCCGAAAGCTGCCGTTTGACTGATTTGTGGAGCTAATGAGAGTTTATTAATGTGCCAGTGGAAGCCTGAGTAATAAAATTGATGGGTCACGCTTGAAACTCCTCATTGTGGTCGCGGTGTGAGTGACATCAGACTCGTGATTCGGCATTCATACGGGTGTAATCCATCATCGTGCATCTAGGGTCGTATTTGGAGAACATCGCGTTCTGATGCGTCACTTTGAAATTGCCTCACTGCATCGTCAACACCTTAACTGTGATATTCCCATTATTGATAGATTCTGTGGAATTATCCAAGACTCAAAATCGCATATAACCATAACCCTAAAACACAGAGCTTCTGGGGTGGGGGGGGGGGGACTCAACCTGCAGTGTGTTTTGAAGGTGCGTCCCCCCCCCCCCCCCGAGTCCCACATTTGATTAAAAGCGAGACGGCGTTACTAATTTGCCGCACACACAACTCAGTGGCGTTGCGTTTGAAGTGAGGAGGAAAATCTCCAGTTCAGTTTAAATCTCCTCACTTTTTTTGTTTTCTAATAATTTCCACGCCACAGAAGGTGCGGTGAATGCTCCTAATCTCATAAGCGGCTTAATTTAGATACTGTGACTTCATTACATTCTCTGCTGTTTGTGAAGTATTCCCCTGAAAACCTTGCGAGTTGCTCGGGTCGACAGGAAAGACGGGTTGTGGAAAAACCTTGAGAGAAAGCCTTTGTTTCTGAGACAAAGCCAGGTGTGTGTGTGTGTGTGTGGGGGGGGGAGGAACATCATACTCCAGAGGCCCAAGGTATATTAAAAGTTTGACCAGGGCCCGTAATAAAAAAACCTTTGGCTCCCTCTGTGCAATTAAGCAGCGGCTGAAACTATTGATTTGATCTTTTGTTTTGTCCATCCACCCACCTGTTACATTGCTGGCAGGGGAATCATCCCCAACAACAAACACAGACGCCCAGAGAGAAAAGTGGTGGTTTGTGCACAGCAGAAAACAAAATCCCTCTTTTCTATATAGTTCTATATAACATGTAATGTAGTGTACACTCAGCTGTTTATGAATTATACATGTGGAAAGGGCCTATTTGTATATTCACATCTGTTATATACGTATTTAATTTGATTTGTATTTGCTTGATTATGTACTAATGACTTGGCTTTACGGTTCCAAAAAAAGAGGCAACAGTTGGTTGATCGCCCCCTGGTGGCTTGTTACAGTATAAGTCATAAACCCCACCTCCTCCTTGTTTGCAGATGGGACATGGGCCAAACAAAAAATAAAAACATCAAAATACACATATGTGTTTTATACATTATAGCCTGTGTCATTTCATCTCAGCAGATTTTTGAGCCAAATGATTCAACAAAGCAGAAGCGGGTGTTTTGTTTGAAGTTAGAAATGAGAATCTTTTTCTGAGCAGCGTTGAACGAGATTCTGAAAAAAAAACCCCTAGTGTTTACAAGGAGTAAACTAATCTTAACTTTCACCTGCTGAGGTGCGTGTGTTTTTGTTTCTCAAAGCCCAGCGGCGCGACACCGAAAGGCTTTTTATCCGCCAAGAATTATATCAGCTAAAGAGACTGGTGTAAAACAAACTGCGCTCTGCAATATGAAATATGAAAGTGGTACGAGTGTCTGTGAAAACAAGCACACAATCACACGGCAGTCTCGGAGCAGCTGTGCCTGATGGGGACAGATGTCTGCGTCAGGTTGTAAATGGCTTCTTTGCTGTTTACAGCGCCAGTCGCCTGCCTCCTCACATGCCTCCCTCATGCATTTTGATTAACTCCCACAATACGAATGGAGTCCTGCCAGGATCGCTGCCACGATCCCAGCAAAGACCACCCTGAAAGAGCAAATTGACAGTTCGCCACCAATCACTCCGCTTTAATTTGTCGCAATGGCAAAGGTCATCACTTGGACAAATATAGCTCATGCCCGTCTCTGGCGAAGACCTCCCACACACATCCGCCCCACAGAGCCAGCGCGGCTACTAAAACATGATATAAGGAGATTTCCAAGATGCATAATTGAACAGTTTGCACCCAGCTTGATGGCTGGAAATCTGCTTCATTAATCAACTCCCACAGAGTGCTGAAGACACGTGGAGGAGAGGTTCTTGAGCTGGCACAGAGCAAACATAATGGGGGGGCACTGGATGCTCCTCAAGCACCAGTACATCCAAACCTCAGTGGCAGCAGTCGCAACACTGGATATGTTGAAAGTTGTTTGTAATGTGCAGAGTAAAATAAATAAACCAATAAATAAATAAAAATCTGAAGAACTTTGCAGATATGAAATACTTGAAAAAGGTTTAAAAATGTCAGATATTATGGTGACAAAAAACTTTTAAACTTTGCGTGTGTCTTTGAACTTTAGTTTAATGTCTCTTAACGCATGACTTTCATCACTGATTAATCATGACAGTTTCAAAAATATTTCTCAAAAAACGTGTATTTGGTTGTTAATTGCTTTGCAGATTAGAATTCAACATGGATTTGCACCTCTGGTCCTCCTCAATGTAATTAAATGTGTTTCCAGCTCCCTTGGTTCAAAACACTAAATCACTCGCGTGTTGCTGGGCTTTGATTGAGTGATCTGGTGGCTCGCTGCTCGTCTGCCCAGGAAACGTTTACCAAAACCCCCACTCGCCCTCTTGCTCTATAAGGATCTTTTGATACCACTATAATATAATATTTTGGATTCCTTTTTAATTTCTTGGCACTTATGGACCGATACGAAGACAACAAATATGCTTGACCTGCTGCTGAAGCCAGAGAATATATTTCCACCGGCTGCTTGTGGCCAGTGAGTATATCAGAGCGGCATTATGAAAAGTGAGGGTGTGCCTGGTGCCAAGTTCTAATAGAGGTCAGGAGGGAAACAAACAAGCATAAACAAGGTTTTTTTTAAACAAGAGCAGTGACTCTTTGAGAGGAAAATACAAAATAATGATGTCTCTAGACAAGGTTGGGTGAAGCGCTCCGAAACATGGTGGAAGTCAAGACACACTGGTTTTAATTTTAGGTTCAATGTTTTTCATGTCAAGGCCGGAAAACAAAGTAACGGGCTGGATTTTAATAATAACATGATCTGCTTTCACTGCACATTTAAAGTTCCTGGACTTACATGCTCTGAGTGTAGTTGTGCTGGTGCTGCCTTCATTCTTCGTTCCCGTTGAAATCTCGAAGCTGGTATTATTATTGACTTATCCTGAGAGCAGAATGAGTCTTCAAACATCAAAACACAAACATTTTGATGTAGAAAATCTGATGATATTGGTTTATTGGTTTGCTGGCTCAGATTTAGAGAAAAGTTAAGAGATAGTTTAAGACGGGAACTCAAGATTAAAACCGTCAGAATGTATTTTCCTTAAATGGGACCTTATATGCATTACACTGAGCTAAACTGCTTATGCAACATACAGTGCACTCCAGTCAGTATCAATGTTGACTGAGTCAACCTCTTCCTTGGAAAACACCCACCAAGATGCCCGAGGACACGAGCAGTATCATTTATTGAGAAATAGAAAAATAAACACATTTGCTGCAGCATCATTATATATTTTTTCTTTACTCACATAAAACATTGAACGTCAAGTTTTCAGTTTGACTTTAAAAAGTTGCACTAAAGAGGATTTGGACAGGAACAGGAATGTGTCCCTGTCAGTACTTCACTGTCGTGAGTACAACACAAGTGTGGACATCGTGTCATGACTGCAGCAGTGTGTTTCCCTGTGAGGCGCCAGCGCTGAGGTTAACAAGACCAAGTTTCGGTTCAGGCGAGTGTATGCCTGTTGCCATGGAAGCCGGTCGGCGCCCGTGGAGAAATATTCCCCTGAAATTCACCCATTAGGAGGAGGAGGCGATGATAGGTAGAGTCGGCACGCGGCGTCTGAGTTTGAGAGAAATCGTTTGTGTATTTTCTTTTTCCAAGAATAAAGAAGCGCACTCGTTTTTTAGAAAGTGGGTCAGCGTTCGACATGAAATCTGCTCTCGCACAAATGGAAAGTAACACAAGTATTTCAGAGTGAAGTGTTTTTCCTCTCGTGACATTCAGATGACAGCTGGATAATCCTTTAAATCAAAGGATGCAGAGACAACTTTTTTCAGTCAATTACAACATGATACGACTTTGAGTAGCGCTTCAGTGTTTGTGCACACAGGAGGTCAATGAGTTGCCTCAATGTAAGGACAGGAATCTGGAGTTTGGGTATATTTTACACCATGTCCTTGTCCATAGTATTAAAGACGAGTAGCCATTTACTTTCATTCTACACATGAGAGAAAACTGTGGTTGGATGTTAAACCCTGAGCTCTGTGTCCCCCCTGACAACACACGGCTCCGTCTTCTTTACATGAAATCTGTTTTCCTGTGGGAACCTTTATCTCTCCTCCCTTCAGTTGAGATTTATAATTTGGATCACAGAACACGAGAAGAGAATAGAGAAACAGAGGAAGGAGTGTGGGTGTTTTTAAAGTCAGATAATCCATTTCAAGGCTTCCCCACAGGGAGCTCGTTTTGTGTTGTGCTGCTTATTTGTTTTTAGTTTTTTTTCCCCGAGAAAGAAGTTGCTCTGCTCCCCTTGCGGGTCCTGCTATGGGCTTGTAGTGAAAATGACAGTGACACGGAGCTTTTGATTTGGGGGTGGATGGAAGGTATAAATTCTGCAGGAGAACTGGGAGGGTGTGTGTATGTGGGGTGTGTGTGTGTGTGTGGCGGGGTGTTTCCTAAGTGAATGTCCCGGCGTTCAAATGGCCTCGCTGGCCCTGCAGAGTAGGCTATCTATCATTTGGATCACTCTCATTGACAGCTGTTCTCTTTGACTCCTATCAAGGAGAAAATGACCACCGCAATACAGAGGCTTCTCACACTATAGCGCCCACACACACACACACACACAGGCACACACGCACACATGCACACATGCACAGAAGTACAGGAGTGTGTTGCTGTTCACGAGTGCACTTGATGATTCAAACACAAAGGTCAGATATTGACTAATCGTCGGCATATCTAATTAGATCCTAGATGAGTGCGGCTCAGAGCGACTTAATTATTGTGGATTTGTATAATTTCATCTCACGCTGAGGTTTTAGATTGATTTCCTCCCGCAGTAGGAAAAAAACCCTCTTAATCTTACGCACGTCACATGTTTCCAGCTGCACATTTTGCACGTTAGCACATCTGTGTGAAGGAGCCTCGTCTATATAACATCTGAGCAGATTCAGAATAACCACCAGAGAAGGCGAGTGGCGGTTCACATGCAGCACTCTTACAAATGGATGGAGTGAGGGAAGCTGTATGGAGTCTTTTCATGCCAGCTCCATGCTGCCTGACCAGTCAAATCATATTATAGATCATATTATAGATACTTTTATCTAGTGTGAAGTCACTCTCCAGCTCTGGAGTGTGTGCACTTTCATCTGCAGCATTAAAATCTGATGGTTTTGGTGCAATATTCAAATAGTGAAATAAAGTGCACACGCTGGATGAAAGAAGAGGGGGGGTGAGGTTTAAATCCTTGAGATGTTTTCATTAAAACAATCAGATCTCTTTTGAAACCAATGAAAAGTGTGTTTAGAACCTGATAAGACAACTTTGTACATGGTTGCTGATTTTCTCTGTCACTCTGTCAGATGCATGTGTTTTGCTGAGGGTCGGCTTTGTGCCGCTTTTTATCCATTTCCATTATCGCGGTAGAGCGTTTTAACCGTCCAATCACGGGCGATCAATAATCATTGGAAACGTGTCAGTCAGCCTGTCTTGAGTTACCAACAATTATACAGCCTCATATTTATTTGCTTTTTGAGATTTTCAAGAGTGGAATGATTGCAGAGCTGTCACTTGATTTAGGAGTTTGGCTGTACATCATTAAGTACTTGCTGGTTTTGACCCCAAAGGCCAAAGTGATTGTTCAACCTGACCAAAGAGGCAAAATATCATAAACAAACACTCACACAGGTATGAGGTTCGTTTGTGCTGCACTGTCTTGTATGAAAAATGAATTTTGTGCGATTCACAATAGCCTCCGAAAGCTCCATCAGATCTCAGGGGAAGAGGGGACGCTCTCCGGTATCTGCCTCCTGAGCGCCGACCCACATGCCACATTTGCAGGACAACAAATCAGGTTTCACTTAGGAGGACAATCGCTGTGGAAATGAACAGGGACACACAATGACTCGTCCTCGCAGACCTGTCAGAATCCAGCAACAGGGGCTCTCTTCTTCATAAACCTCCCCGAGAAAGAGTTATTACATTTTGGAAAAGGTGTTGGAGTCCAAAAAAAAAGAAAAGAAACACAGATCCCTCGGGGTGTCGGGAGTTCTTTGCCTCATTTTTACATTTGTGTAAATTTCTTCCAGTTGTTTCATCTTAATTTGGCCCTAAAGCGAGAGCATGGGTTGCCCTGCGGACAGGTTCACATAACAAGGAGGTAGAAACACTCGAATAGATCTTATTGCAATTAAATGCACTCCTCAAATAAATAATTACAAAGAAAAACCTATTTGCTGGAGAGGATAGACATGACACGGTCTGTGTTTTGCTACATGTTGATGTGCTTTAAACTCCAGCTCTAGTTTTCATTAGCAGTTAATTTGCCTGTTTATTTTCACATTTTCTCATTTCGTAAAAACCAGCATGTGAAACTGGAATCTTTTTAACATTTGATTTTTTTTTTTTTTTGTAGAAAAAGTCGCAGAACTTTTATCATTTGTAACAAATCCAACGAACTCTTTTCAGAATTCTTTATATTTTAAGTTTCCTGCTGAAAGTTGGAGATAAACTTCTCGCAGGAGATCGAACCCACTCGCCAACGTTTTATTGAGCACGAGCAGATGTTCAGGGCGAGGAGTGGAAACCAAAGAGGAAACATTCCTTCGATTCCAAGTCACTGAACCATCAAACTAATGTTGACGCTGCTGTTTTAAGGTAAACAAGTTGCATAATGTTGCTTTAATCCACAACAGGAACTATACGGACTCAACTACTAATGATTCAAACAGTTAAGGAGGTAATTGAACTAATGGGCTCTTGCAGTTTCTTTTCCTGTTGATTGAATCATTGATTCATCAACTGATTGTGACTCAACAGGATATTGCAGATAAATTATGCAGCAGTCCCCACACATTTCGGTCTAAATTCACTTTAGTCCGTGTAGAATAAATGCTGTGAATGAGCCAGAGGTAATTTCGCACCATGTTGTGCAGATTATTTTTAACCAGCACCTGTAAAATATTTATGTGTGAGCGTGAACCAGAGTTTGACCCAAACCAGTTGTTTCACCTGCGGAGAACGAGCTGAAGCTTGTAATGAGACAAAACGGAGAAGGTGTTTTTTCCACAATCCACCAAACAAGTTTCAATTATTTCCCACCGATGCATTTCATAAGCTTATAGTGAAAGATGCAAACTGATGTGAGTAATGAGATGAGCAGGTTTGAACAAACTGTTCTCCGCGTAAAACAAGGCAATTAAACTAATGGTCGGTCATTAGTTTCTATTTACACGCACTATATCTAAGCTTACAGACGTGGCCGGGTGATAATCGCAGCAGAAGGAGGCCCGGCCACATCAGCACTGCTCTAATGGAGGGAAAAAGCTACTTAAAGTAAGATGAATATCCTGTTATGATTCATAGTATTTCCAGTGTGACACGTACACCTTTGTTCTAACTGCAAAGTGGTCGAAAACTTTTCTGCAGCCCCTAAATTCTCGGGAGAGATTTACACTCGGGCAGAGAGAGGGAGAGAGGAGAGAGGGAGAGGGAGCCCGTCCTGGCCCTGAGGCCCCCGCTACCTGGTAACTAATGAAAATGAAACAGTTGTTCTTCACCTCACAGGCACACGGCCCGAGCCTGCTGGTGGGCTCACACAAAAGAGCGCTGCTTTGATAGATTGGCAGGAAGAGGAGGGGGGGAGAGCTAACTTTAGCCCTTAATGGTTTGAAATATGCTTGCGCTACAGTTTTTTCCGCTGTGGGGCCAAATGATATCCCCTCTCTTGGTGATTTATCAGGCCCATTCAGAGCCCCGTCGTCGGGGATAAATTGGCTCCTGCCTGGTGAAATGCCCTTGATGGATAATCGTCTCATTTCTCTTGATTATTTTATCTATATGGCTGTTGCTTAAAATCAAAATGAATATCGCAAACATAATGCCCCGGCAATCCCCCGCCTCACTTATCTTAGAATATGTGCCGGAGACAGTAATGGCCGGTGATTATGACACTTTGGGGCCCAAATTAAGTGGCAGCTAGCAACGGCGCCAACGCAATTTGACCTTTGACCTTTGACCTCACCGGCTCGCTCGTGATCAAATTAATCGGCCGGGATTTATAGTGACGGCCGCAGATTTCATCACGGATCACATTATGTCCCGTGCATATGTCCTGTTCTGGATGCCGCTGCAGTATCATGTCATGTGCACGGGTGGCATTTGTATTTTCTCTTTTATTTAGTTTATGGTTAAATATTAAGCCTAAATTAAGTTTTTCTGCCATTTTCAAGTATAAATATTGCTCAACATACATCAGTAAATGTTGTTATACCCTAATATCCATAATGGCACCAAAGAATGTGGTGGCCCCTGCTTTTAATGGAGTTAATACTACATGGAGAATTTGTAGTGGCATCTTAAACCTCCATATAAGTTTTTCCTTAAAAGTATTTCGGTAATGAACATAATTAACCCTATACCCCTCTTAATACCCCTCTGTGTTCCTGCAGTAACTCTGTTATGTTCACCTTGCTCTCTCCAAATACCGCGCACTCTTCCACTGATCTCTCTCTGAGTGAAAAACATCACTATGCACCACGACGGGGAGACACCCGGGGACCAGAACATCAAAAATAATAACAGTCAAATGAAAAAAAAACCTGATAAAAGTGACATGACTTTACTTTATCTGCAAAGTCATAATGCAATGTCTTTCAATTTAGAACACATTAATATCTTATTTCATGCTTTCTCTGTCTGTTCCAGTGGGGCCGCTTTGTCCTTTCATATATTCATGTTTTCGTCCCAGGCATATTCTTATTCAAAATAAGCAATTTTATTTTGACAGCTATTTGTATGTAAAGTGTGGACGGGGGTAGTGGGGGGGACGTCTTGTCATTGCTCCTGTACTTTGCTATTTGCTGAAGCAGCTCCTTTTCTTTATTTTCCCTTTTCACCTGGAATAGTCCATGACATCCTCTCAGTGGATTAGCCCTTTATTCCTCACAATACGTTCTCAGCAAGGTGAAGTTAGAAAATAGAAAAAGAGAAGGGGAAGCACTTTCTGGCAGCTGACTCACTTTCAGGGGTACTATTTTATTTTTTTCCTCTCTCTCTCTCGCATTATGTAATTTCATTTGTAGGTTTTTCTCCATGTGTGCACCTGAAAATACAAGTCAGCTCAACACTCGCTCACTCGTGGAGTTCAGCATTTTCACATCAATATACATCACGACATAAATCAAATCACTATTTCTGTCATTTCTGCTTCAGATGGTAAAAGGACGATTATTTAGTTCTTCATCAACTCAAGTGTCTTTGTCTCCCCGAACAAATCCCCATTGTGGACACCCCTCGTGTTGTATTCAGGTCACGTTCTACACACAGTTTTCACCCTATAGACAAAAAAAAGAAATCCTCTGACCCTGACAACAGCCACTCAGTCGGGCAGAGCTAAATAATATTCCACCATTAAATTTTCATAGGGCTTTTCTGGGCCCCCCATTTTGTCCATTTTCTTGTTTATTTTCCCGGCAGTAAAAGGAGGAGCCCAGACGCAGCCGCATTGATAAATATATAAATTCTTTCCTTCACTCTCTCATGTCATGCCATTCACTGTGTGGTTTCAATTATGCATGCGGTTCTTATCTATGAATGTATGATGTTTGACTGTGCAGAAAGCACTCAGCCACTTTTTTTATATGGACCACAGTTAGGAGTGTGGGAGCACGCTGCTGCTGACGGAGCAGAGTATTAGGTGTTTAGGAATGGTCACGTTTTACTCCATGGGATAGAAGAGTCTCTCCTGTGTTTCTTGCAGCGACAGTTTAGTTTATCCCTCACCCCCCCCTGCAGTGCCTCGAACATTTATTAGCGATATTATCCAGAAGGGAAACCAACAAACGTTCAAGGGGATTATTCCAACATTAAAGTGAGGAATTATCCGTGTTTCCAGTCACAGCTTTGTCTCTGTGTGCGCAGGCGTGTTCACAGAGAGTGCAGTACATGTGCTGTGCACACGCCGGGAAGATTACGAGCTAATGTTTCAGAGTAAGCTTGAATGTTTTCGGTGGGAATGTGAATGCGGGGTGCAGGATGAGAGAGAGTCAGGGGGTGAAAACCAGTGGGTAAGTAGAGACAGTGTCCGTAGTGCGTTCAGGGGAAGAGTGATGCAGGCTGGGTGGCAGACCGCTTCCTCCCGGAGCACTTGGATGTTTTATTTATCAGGGGTGGCAAAGCAAGCAGTGTGTTTAACCCGACGACAACCGCAACAGCAGCAGAAATCTCAGCACGCCTCTCCCTCAGCTGCCGTCGAGCAGGGGGAACTTTTGTTTCAGAAATAATGCGCTGGAAAACGTCTCGTCATGTGACTCATTTGTCTCAATAGGTCGCAAATAGCTCAGTGGCAGCTGCCGCGGTGTAAACGTCACCACAGAGCGAACAAAGAGGCGAGTAGAAAAAGATAAAGTGCTGTTGTTTTTAAGAGATAACCGCGTCCCGGGTGACATTCAAGGTAATAAATGATTGATTCAGGCGTCATCCTGCAAACAATTTGATTTAATTGTCGTCAAGATTGCAGAAGATTTTAATACGAAGTAATTATATGCTCGTGAAGTAATTCAATTCCTTCATGCTTATTGGGATCTAATGAGAATTACAGCACTGATTGTGAATGTTAACCCCACCATCCAGTTTATTAACTTCTTTGATAGCCAGCGAAAGAGATAACCCAACGTGCATGGTAGAAAGAAGTCATTTACTTTATAATTAAAGGCAATTAGTGAATCAATTACAGCTCGATCAAACCTGATGGAAAAGAAAACAAAATGGCATGAGCCATGATGGGCTGTATTTGCAGATAGGAGCCATTATGGTCCCATCAAACATAAAACCCCGATAATTGAACCTGGGGTTAAAGAAAAATCAATTTCTAATCATGGATTGTCATATCCCAAGTGTCCGTGCTGGCAAAGCACCTATTTATCAAAATTTCCCTGCCATGGAAGGCACGGTGCTGTCTTAAATTAAGCCTGTAAATATTTGTCACCAATCTCACATGACAGTGCGGCCAGGAGAGATGTATGGCGCTCCACAGATATGAGCCAATTTTTTCAAAATCCATTACAAACAGGTGCAATCATTGCAGGAAAAAAGAAAAAAGCCCTTGAGTGTTGGTCCGTTGATATATGACCTTTAGCTCAAAGTTATTTTTCCCTCCTCTCGCCTCCATCTATTCAATCAGAGTAATTTTCTGATTAAATGAGTGAGATCCCAGTTTCACTCTTGTGGAATATGACATTTTAATGATACAGTTTGTGCTTTTTACAACCCTTGTTTATTTGCATCCTAAAATCTTTCTCCCGCTTGATATTAGTGTAATTAAAACTAAGAGTAAATAGAGTCACTAATCAGCGGTGGCAGACGGTACAAAGGCGTCGTAGTTTGGTTTTCTGACAGACTGCAGTGTGACAGATGAACTAATGGAAAATGAAATCCCTTCCAACCCAAATCCTTTTAGAGTTTAGGTGTGAAGTGTAAATCACTCTAATCAGCTTGGTCAATAGTGCCTTGGCATTTTTTCCCCTTTATTTTGACATGACAGCTCCCCAGAAGTGAAGGCAACACATCTTGATTGCCACCCGGTGGCTGCCCGCATTATCACAAGTCTCGCCTCCTCCACGTTAGCAGATGGGACATTGGGGGGGGGGGGCTCAGGAGGTACAGCAGTAGAACGTAGAACAAAAGAGATAAAACTGATATAACTTTGCTAACGAACAAGTACCTGAGTACAGTTGTACTTGATTCAACGCTCTTCCCACCGCCACGTTACACGGAACATGTTTTTAACATTTTCCTGAAGAGAGATGTGACAAGAAGTTATTCACTACTCGGGATATTTATTTGAGATGAATTTAATTCGCTGTAGCTTGAAACTGAATTCAATATTTTTACTTGCTTGAGGAAGTAGTTTTTCTTTTCATTTGTTATTTATTCTCGCGATGTGTCCTTGTCGATGCTTTGGTCTGATATGACTTTATTCAGAGTACTGAAAGTGAGACATCAAGCGCTAAGTCAGGAGATAAAATGATATGTTTTTGAAGGTGCGTGTGAAGTGGATGGGCTTACATCATCAACAGAGGATCTCACGCTGGGCGCCAAGCTGCTCAAAGTTGCCTGGGTAGGAGATAATGACTATTTGCGTTTCCAACAGCTTTTGCTGACATGCCAAACGCTCTTCATAGAGGGTTTCAAGTAACAAATACAAGTGAAAATGGAAACCGCATATGCCGCCGCACTGAGCACGCTTGTTCAGTTCACCTGCAGTTTATTTTGTTCCTGTATTAGCTGCTTCTGCCTCTTTCCGCTGCCTGTGATAATTCACGTTGCTAAGTCTACAGATAAAAAGACTCTAGAGCTTTCCTCTACTCTCTGTCCTTTACCGTTCAGGGTTGCGCTTTGCAGGGTCATGGATAACAAACACTTCCTTCCATACTTTCCGCTGAGTGCCCCCCTCTATTCCTGCGGGAGTAATATATTGAATGATTCGGTTTGAGGGACTGCTAACAGTGCTGTAGGGTCAGAGACAAGCCCGAGACCTCCTCTTTGGGTTTGCTCATTATTACTTTTTCACCTTGTTAGCCTTAGCACATGGTCAAAGCTCTATTCGCAAGACCCCGCTACTGTGTGATCAATGCCAGTGGATAGTTGTGGAAGAAGCCAAGCGTGGAAGCCAAACTGAGGCGAGAGGAACAGGAGTGAAACGCTGACTTTGGGTTGGAAAGAAACACTTTCAAGCACTTTCTCCCCCATCGCGGCATCATGAAATAATTGGCCCACCCCTCCTTTTTTAGATTCCCAGTGTCAGTGGCAGAACTGACACTGGCAGAACCCTTCAACACCAGGGCCTGAGAGAAGTAATAATGGTTTGTGATCTGTCGGAAAAGGTTCCACAAATAGATATGCAGTAGGAAGAACATGGAACAAGGAACATGACCAGAAAAAAGCACTAATGCTGCAAAACACATTTTCTGGCCATCCAAGCATTGATAGCAAAATTATTCTCGGAGATAATTAAACATGTATGTGCAATTTCTGGATACAACTTGCACACAACCACCTCATTTATTCATAGCTTCCTCTCTTATACACAAACCTGTGGATGCCAGACACTATGGCAGATTGTATTATTGTTGCTTCCAATATTTCTTGTGCATAACTTGTTTGGAGGTTGGCCTCTATCATGGAGAAGCAACACGCACACACACACACTCTCAAACTGTGTGTAAGAGGTGTTGATGAAGTAGTCTGGAGGGGGAGTAAAAAAAAAACCCAGAAGAATGAACATTATCAGATGATCACTGCAACTGTCAATTTCCCCCGGTGGCCAACAGATGGCCCTTAATGCAGTATTGTTTTTTTTCCCTGAAGGCTCCATCAGACCAATCATTGTTGGCACATCGCATTGTGGAGCTGTGGACACGCGGTGATGAAAACACGTGAAATGATGATTGCATACAAGAAGGTCAAGAGCAAGCAAACAAGTATACTCACATTTATTCACAATGAAGGAGACTGATGGTGAAATTAATGAGGTTTGTTAGCGTGTCACGAGCAGAAAGCAAGCAGCAGCCGTCAGAGAATCAGTCATGGGAGGTGTTGACTTCATGGATTACTCTCTCAACACAGTCCACCCAGTCCACAGTGACTGGGCAGACTGTGCAGCTCATTAGTGTCAAACCCACCCAGCGATCGTGGTCCTGAATCTGCAGGCTAAAGGATTAAAGTGTTGCTTCGAGGTTTGGTTCAGTCTTTTCTTTCTAACGTCTGCAGCAAAGGTCGTAAGATGAATCCGTATCTGGTATAATTTGGTTTTAATTTCTTGATTGTCGTCCATGGCTCGATCTATTGAATGTTCTCTAGATCTATCAGTGAAGTAAGCCACAACTGTTACGTTGTTCTCTTATGAAAAAGACGTCCGGAAAAGACCATTGAAATGTATCTGAACAAATCACGTGTCATGTCAGATTAGTTTCAAACTTGATTTCTCTTTTATATCCTTCTCTTGAAGTGTGTTGTTTTGCGCCTCATGGTCTGGGGCGTGGAGGGAGCAGTGATAATTATCATAAGTGATTCCCACTCGTCGAGGTAGGCTTCTTTTAATGTCCCCCTCTTAGTTGCCTCGCTTTTTTCCCTTCTGCTGGGCTTGCATTCCCTTAAAGACACCACTTGCTCTAATGGTGTAACTTTCACTTTCAATGGATCGGCCTTTTTGTTGGTAATTGGTGTTTTACAGTAAATAGGATTGTATTAGGGAGAAGCCTCTTGATCTAAACTCAACATGAGGGAATTGAGCTTGAGTTTGTTTGTCTCTGTGCACTTACAAAAGGATCAGGGACAATTGAGAGCAGCAGCCACCAGGTGGCCGTTCTAATGCTCACACTGTGCTACATCCTCTTCATTGCTCCTGTTGTTCTTTTCTATTTTTTTCTTCTTTAACTCAATTTGAAAAAGGAGGCTGCCGGGCATGCATGATGTGTTAAAGGTAGATGGTTTGAGAGTGCTGACTTTGCATAGTGAAGAATATATGGTGGGAGGGGAGGTGGTGAGGAGACGGCGCACTGCTGGAGTCTCTCTTTTTTCCTGGAAGCGGGCCAGGCTCGGGCCTTCAGCGTGGCCCGTTAATGATGCAGTGCTGCCAAGTGGCAGACTGTTAAAGGCTACCTGCCATATCCCTCTCTCTCTCGCTCTCTCTCTATCCGAGGGTTTTGCAGGGAGGGGGGTGCACCTCGGTCCCTCATGTGCCATGTGGTGACGAGTGCCATCGTCGGTAACCCTCTCGCTCAAACTGGCCTCCTCACTGACCGGACTCTGCCACACTTCCTTTGCCCGAACAGCTTACTGCGTCGTCATTGTTTACGAACTGAAAAAAGGGGTCTATACTTGTGCTGCTGTTTTACAACGTTACCATTATCCTGTAATTGTCAGTCCCGGCGGTAGCTTAGCTGCTAAGAAGTGTCTGTTTGCCGTGGCAGTGTAAATGCTGCTACTTCTAACTCTCAAAGCTCTGCACGACAGTTTTAGGATTCATACGCACAACTCTTCCAAGTTGCATGCATCCTGCATATGGCAGGATATGCAAAATCTGTTACAAGGCGTTTACCATGCAATTTACAGCAGCATGCTCAGTTAGTGGAGACGTACACACACACACACATCAGACGTGTTTGTGTCGGTTTACAGATAGAGCAGCAGCTGAGAAAAGGATCCCTTCTCTCCCTCTCTCTTTCGCTCGTGCTCTCACTCTCTCTTCAATCTCCGTAATGCGGAGAAGAGCCCTGAGCTCTTTTACGTGCAGACACAAGCAAAAAGCTGCATTGAGGGGACAGAGAGGAGATTTCATTGGAGAAGTAAGCTGATGAGGGAAACCAGGGCAGGGAGGAACGGGGAGGAATTTCTCTGCTTCACCTCCAGAAACGGAGCTCTTGTGAATGCGAACACTGCCGATGACTGACTGATGCGACACACGCTCACACAGGACACGAGGAACCGGAGTAATCAAGCATATTTTAATATTCATAGACGTTACCCTCTGCGTTAAATGATTACACCCTTTCCGTGGGTTTTTTTTTTACTCGATTTGGGAGGCAGCCAGCATCACTGGCCTGAGCTCGCAAAAAAAACAAAACACACAACGCTCCATGTTCAAAATCTTCTGAGAATGTTGATGCGCGGAAGTGTGGGAACAAATCCGCACAAGCAGGCATATAGGTGAATCAGTATTTCAGAGTCACTGGCCCTGTCGTGCATTGTAGAGGGACGCGTGGGAGTGATTCACCATTGTGCCTCCATATCTCGGCTGCCAGCTTGGCCGTCCCTTCACTGCTGATCTGTGAGATTTAGAATTGCTCCCGTAGTGCTTTTTTCTAATCTCCTCTCTTTCTCTTTTCAGGAGAAATGTAACCTGCCGACAAAATATCTCCCTTTGGTGCCTTCAGATGCATTTAGGGGCTGTGTTGTTTACATTCTTTTAATGCAGTTACAGAGTAATAGATGGAGACGCTCGTGAGGAGGGTGCCGTGCTTGCGAGCTGCAAACATTTAAATGTCTCTTTCTTTCGTCTCTGTTATGATTTCAAGGACATCTTGCTTCTTCCTATAAAGTTTATTTAAGAAATGTAGTCCACCGCTGTGTCAGATGGGTCACTGCAGCTCATTTTCTTTTTTTTAAATACGGCTCTTTAGCAAAGCCTTGTTAATTTCATTAAAACAGAGCTCGGGGGGGTTTCTGGGAAGAGGTGCTTGACATCTCACGAGCACCACAACCCTGGGCCTCGGTCTGCTCCACAGGGGGTCGGCCAGCTCATAAAAAATGCATTTGACAATGGACAGTGCTGATGGGAGACACTTTCTCCTCTCTCTGTTTGCCTCTCGAGCCGACGTCCAATTAGCTTTGAGAAACAAGCGCAACCCGTAGCTGCCATTTAGCTCAAACCTCCAACAGCGCCTCCAGGATATCATGCCTTGACATAATGAATGCAATCAACAATAATTAGGGGGAATGATGGGCTCTCACTTTGAGGTGTCATTAAGGCGGAAAGGCTGGCACTGCACCGCCAGTGACCTCTCCCTCTTTAAACACTCCCTGCCATCAGGAAAACGGACCTCCTGCGGTGTCATAATCTTTCATGTAAGACATTTCACTGAGCTCAGAGAATCTTGAAAGGAGTTAACGTGAAAAAAATGAATGATCATCATGGTGTGGCATCATGGTTATAGGAGCTGCTTTTAAAACCCTATTCCATTTAGGAATTTAGGAAACACAAGAAGACATTAAGGTGTCAACTCTTTTATAACTAGAATGTCCAATGAGCTTGGATCAATTTGTATAAGTATTATCCTGACAGACGTCTTTTGTTCGAAGGGTTCACAGAACCTACTTTTCTTTTCTGAGACCGGTCGTGATTCTGAGAACCAACCTGAATGCAGCACCTTCTTGTAAATTACAATAAATGTTAGACTTGGATTCCGCAGCGCACTGCCTGAGAGTGTATGATGTCATTTTGTATGCAAGGTTTCATGAAGACGTGGTTTACTGTGGCACTGAAGACAGGGGCTGATTGAGCTCGCTGTGACTAAAGGAAAGTAACTAATAGAAGAAACACAGAATTTTAAAAAGGACTGTAGCAAAAACAAAGCCAGGGTAATAAACACAGATTGGTCACATCATAGAAAACACCCGGTCCACTTTAATTAGGTTAGTGTCAGCCCTCACACTGATGCAGTGAGTCACACAACTTTAGTTTTCTAGGACACCTAAGGTACTCCTGTTTCTTCTCCAGCTTTAAAATGGCTGTTTCAAGAAGTAGTTGGATAGAAATATAGTAAATTAAACACTGTTAATAATCTTGTTTAATAGTTCCACTTTTTATGACTCGCATCCTTTTCCTACTCCTCGAACCTTTCCGTGACCTGTGGCGCTGCCTATAGAATCATTAGCATTTTCTATCTTGCTCAACTCATTTGTCATGTTTTTGTTTTTGCATATTGTTAAACACTTCTCTAAGTGCTCAAATACTCTAAAGCCCTCAGTCTGTTAACAGGCACATAGTTTTTTACTTTGGGTGTTTCTCTGTTCCAATTAAAACTTTATTCAGATCAGCCATTAGTCATGTGGAGCCGCATTTACTTTCTCCTTTCTACCTTTTTTTAGTCCGTTCTGTTTTCCTTTTGGCCGACTGAGCCGGGGCTTCTGAGGGATGCGGACTAGCCACTTCCCCGGCCTGACCTTAATAGACACAGGTAGTTTGGGAGAGCAGAACAAGGGGTTAGCCAGGTGAGGAAAGGCCAGACCACAGCCACACTCCAGCAGAATACCAAGTGGACGGCCTCACCTGCGGGTGAAGAGAAGAGAGCATGTCCACGCCGGCGTTGCTTGATGCTCGACTACGAGGGGTTTGAGGTTGAAGGAGATCAAGGCTGAGGAAGAGTTGGAAGAGGAGCCAGTCTGCCTGAATCCTACGATGGCTAATCAATTATTAACATGTACTGTCTTAAGACGCTCGATCTGTCATAGTGTTTATATCTTTAGAATACTGATAAGGACCTGAATTTAATTTCACACCTAATTTTTTTAGATGGGGAAATGGAGTTGATCCTCAACCTGTATCGAGACGAGCAGCATTTGGTGGAAAGAACCCACCAGTGTGAGTGAGGGGCGTGAGGAAGGAGCTCGGATTAGAAGGCCGTGGGTGTATTCTCATGGGCCTCGAGTATGAAAGATGTGCGAGATGGCAACTGTTGTTGTGAAAGAGGGAAAAGTTATTACTTGCTGTCTGAAGTAATTTGTATTAAAAGCAGTTTGCATCTGAATATCTGGCTATACACGAATGCAATTAATGCTAGCGGGGTGTGTGGTGAAATATGAACTGTGTGGCAGGAGGAAGCGTTTCCACCGAGACTCGGCTCCATGAGATTCGGTCTAATTTATGCCGCGACTTACTTTTAAAGTCACAGGTTGTTAATGTGTCACACGTAGTGATGGATCGGCTGAGAAAACGCGAAGTAGATCACTTCCTGTTAACTGGAAAAACATAAATCTATTTATGTTTTTACTAATTTGATCCCGATTTAAAAAAAATAAATAAAAGAAGCTAAGAGTGATGCTTAAAATATATATTTTTTTCTAACCCACACTACATTTACATGAGGTGTCACAGAAGAGGAATGTGCATGTTTGTGGAGCTGAATACATGTTTTCATGATGAGAGGCCAAACTCAACTTTAACATTCAGGGACTATTTATAATAAAGATTTAATTGCCATGATTTGTGAGTTTTTTCTTTCTTTCTTCTTCTTTTAATCAACAACTTACGCAGCCGAAGTTTTAAACGTATGAAACCTAATGCAATTACAAAAGGCAAATTAAATGTTCCTTCCAGGCGCCTACTTAAAGTGAAATTAAAAAATTATTGCCTGTATAATGGGGAGGGCCTTTTCTTTGCATTCAGGCACATATTTTTTTTTATTTCATTCAAACTGTGTTTAATATGAACATGTTGGAGGAGAGGGGGGTGGGGGGGGGGGCTTCTTCTGAGGCTGCAGACTGTATTTTAATCAGTTTTATTTCCTCTCGCTCATTAAGTATCGTTCAGGCACAGCACAACTTTTTGTTCACGTGGCTCAACATACAAATGCAAACTCATTGACTGTTCACTGAAGGTTTTTATTCATATTTTACTCTTAATATAATCACATATATAGTTAGAGTAAACATAATCAAAGCTATATACAGTTTGCTATGCTTAGTTTGTCCCACGTCCCATCTGCTAACATAGAGGAGTTTGGGATTATGCCACCAGGGGGCGATCTCGACCTTCTTGTTGTTGTTTAATAGAAACAGACTTGTTTTTGCAATCAATGGAGTCACCCCCCCCCATCCATAGCCATTTAAGAGAATAAAAGTTTCAGGAACTTCTGCATTGACTTAACTCTGCGGCCCCGGAGCCTTCAGCATTTCTTTATCAGACTTTCACACAGGAAAAAGTTGTCCAACTATTTTTCACACTTGCAGTAATTCTCCTCTAGACCTGTAAACAGACTTTGTTGTGCACAATTGGTGGAGTTGCCTTTTCAAAAACAATATCAATATTGTCCTTGAGAGTTGTGTCCCTTATTTTTGCCGAGATTTGAGCTAAGGAATATAAATAAATGTGACCCCATGTTATTCTTCACAGATTTCCATTCAAGCTCGAATCCAGTCCTCCATATACTTTGTTAGCCGTCCAAACACATACAGCTTGTCTCTCCCTGCCATCTGTTTGCTGAGGTAAAACAAGAAATCTGCATATTATTGAACAGCAGACATCAAATAAGATATGAAATGATGAATCACTGAGAACTTCAAGGAGATTAATTAGGCAGTGCAACGCTGTTGATTGGTCCATAAAAAATTGGAATGGTGTTTAAAGGAATGTGCAGACTCCCAAGCAATCAAAACATGTCTTGCCATTTAAGTGCTCAAGTTTTAAGGGATAATCAAAAGAGCTGGTGCTGCCAGGGTGCACCTCGTGTGCCAGGAAATCAGTTAAATGTGCTGAGTTTTAACGTACACGCCGTGCATTCAAGCATTTCTGCATGGACCGGGTCCAGAGAGCTGCGTCAGTGAGCTGTTGCATCGTTTGAACACTGATTTCAGGGGTTGGATCACTCGTCTGACATCAACTCAAACTAACAGGGGCTGTTACCTTGATCGTGGTCTGGCTCGACCGTCATGTTTGTATGCGGGGAGGTTTGGTACGTTCAGAAACGATTTAGCAAGAATGGTTATCCCTTCTTTGTTAGTTTCAATGTCAATGTAGCCAGTTGGAAATGTGGGGAAGATGAATACAGTCAACCACAAAACCTGTAATAAACCCAATACAATCTGAGGCCAGGTAGTCTTCTAATAGAGAAAGACTTAACATATTGAGAGTTGGAGGAACTTTTATTAAGGGTCCAGCAGCACATTCCTGCCCCCAGGTTTTTCTGACTAATCCATGCAGATTACACACCAGTGGGGTGGCTTGGTCTAAACTCACTGGTGAAGGTGTTCACACATGCAGAGGTCGAATAAATGCTTCTCATGTGGGACTGGCTCTAAAAGCCTTTTCACACCAGGCACGTGTATCTGCGCATGTGTGTCTTAGCAGCACATGTAGGTAATAAAATCAGATTTATTGTAGGAGAAGAGCAACACTTAGATTTCCTTATGTTATGTCAACTGTGACAAATTGTGATTAGATCCTTCATTTATAAATCACACATCTAATTCCAAACCCGGGGATGGGATTTCCTCCTGTTTACATTCAGCCAAGTCCTGAATTACATCTTCATCCCATGTGGAAGGAGAATAATGTCCGACTTTTAGCACCTTTGCACACTTTCATCAGTTGTGTGAACAGCCATTAGTGACTGCAGGTCTCTCCTGGCCTCTGAATCTACTCTCAGACTGCCTCCCATGTCTCAGACACATACATCCAAATCCGTGTGCGGATGTGTGGGGGTTGCAGGCTTTTAGTCGGATGAGCCATCATCGCTTTTCCCACAGAAATCAATTAAACCTGTCAATGTCCATCGATCTGCAAGGCACTGATCGACCCATCTGCTGAGGGATTAGAGTTGTCGTGGGGGGGGGGGGGGGGGTTACTGTCTTAGTGTCACTCAGTGAACCTTGACACACAGTAACTGTGCACCATCTCCTCCTTACATCCCGGAAACAGCGGGGCTGTTGGCCTTTGCAGTCTCCAGGAGGCAAGCGGGAGTAAGACGGTTCCACCGACGAGACACAGGAGACGTGTTCCCTCCTCTGTCAATCCACTCAGATGATAAACGGTTCACAGCCAAGTCTCCTGCAGGGAGAAGCTGAAATGTGTGGCACAGTTTAACCAATCAGAGTAAACACTCAGCTCGTAGATAAGGGATCGTGTGAAATGACAAATACAAAGCTGTATGTATATATGCATATTTTATATATTTCTATGTATTGCATTTACATATGAATAATATGTCACATAATATTGCTTGTTACTTCTACTATCAACCCTTAAAGTAACAAATAACAGACATTGATAGTTTTCTATGTAGCCACTGAAAGAAAATAAAGACTAAAGCAACCTGAAAAACTTTAAAAGGATATCAGATCCCGTAGTGAGCCCTGTAATTGGAGACAGTCAGCGCTTGTGACAAAGCATCACCACGACTGAATTAATGACCACGCACTCATGCGTGTGGGAGTATAATGCTCTTGGTTCACTGACTGATGAGATCCATTACTCTTAAAATGAAGTTTAATGTTCCTTTGGGCAGCAGGTGATTCTGACCGTCAGGGTATCCGCCTGACTGGCTCTGCAACAGAGCATCATCACCCAAATGGTACTGTGGATGCGAGCGCTGACATTGTGTGCACGCATGCATAGTTGTGCACAAGTGTGTGTCTGCGTGCACGCCCTCTGCCATCATCAGCGCCTACACATCTTGATTGTCAGGGTGTGAGTAGTGTTTATGAGAAATATTAACGCAGGAGTGAAATCCCGGCAGCGTTTAACTGGGGCATTAATAGAGACAGAGACATTGAACCAAAATGTATTATTCAGCACTTAAAAGCACAGAGCATCTGCTCAAAGCAGTTTAAAGCGCCTGTCCAATTCCACTGCTGCTTAATATTTCACACACTCGCTGATGGGGAGGTACATCGCTGTAGGAGCTAATATACACCAGATATTGCACACACATTCATGACCTTGAAGAACAAAGGTCAAAAATGAGCAAAAGCTGTTGTGAGGTGTCACTATGAAACAGATTATTTGTTGTAGCCAGGGATACTGTTAGTTCTGAGAATAAAAGTGTCCAAATATGCTTATTTCTACCTTTTTATTGTTTTCGGCTCCAGAAAAGACTTTCTTTCCTTGATTTTTCTACTTTCCCTCACTTTTGCAAGCGTGCAGATATTAAAGTTCCTTTGTCTCTGGTCCAAATCTCCGAGCTCACACACACACACACCAATGTTGCTCTCATTCGAGCCAACCTATAGTATTTCTATTTGATGACACACCGGCACCAGCAGACAGATTGCTGCGCCAGGATATATCAGATATCTTTCGAAATCTGACATTTATGGGTCTTGTTTTTCTTCCCCATTTTGCATTGAGTCCATTCAGCTTTCCGTGTCCTCGCATCACCCGACGCATCTGTCAGGAAAAGTTGGAGCTTTTAACCGAGCCGCTGCTCAGTTTTTAAAAAAGGGGGACCTCAGTCCATTTTGTGGTGGAGAGGGAGGGGGGGGGACGGGACTGCAGGGGAAACGTTCATTTCCACTTCTACTTGACTGCACTTTGCCTGAGGCAGCCATCTACTGGATGTAAGCCTCCACTCTTCAGCATCGTCAGACCCGCAAATTGCCAAATAACAACTAAAAGTCTGTGTACGCCATTTAAGTGTTTTGCCGGAACGAGCTGTCGGGGCTTTGTTTGATTCATGATCCGGTGAGACAGCAGAAATGATGGAAAAGAAGAGTTAATGGTGTTGGTTCGCTGGCTCTTAACATGAAAAGCCATCAGTCACGTACAGAACGGAGAGTTTGGGTTATTTTATGTGCAAAGTAAATCCTGACTCGATGTGAACCTGTTCTTAAAAGTCTTCAGATTTGACTGCAGATTAGTGACTCATGCACAATGAGCGTCTGTGAAAAGAATGACAGCGCTGCATTGGATTAGAAAGACTGAGGTGTTTATTGTTAGTCTCCGCACGACTAAGACTTGTCTAAATGTCACTTTTATGCACAGGGAGAGAAAACATCAGATACTTTGGATTGTGTTGTCACGCTGGGCCATAAAAAAGGGATTTTACATCAATGACGTCAAACTGCTCAACACGTTTTTTGTGTTGTTGTATCAAGTGTCTCTTATAACGAGCCGCGTGACTCAGATGTGTTGTAAGATTAATGAATCAGAAAGAAAGTAAACGAAGCGTAAAGAAAAGAGAGATAAAACCTTTGCTGTGTCTCAGATCTTGCAGGAATTTGGGTGTTTTTAGAGTAGTTATATATTTTTATTTCTCACGTGAACATCACATTTTAATGTTTGTTCAACAACAGGAGGGGCATTGATTGGTTTTCATTAGCACGAGAGTAATGGTTGAGTTGTGTAGGAGATCATTGTCAAAGTTAAACTGATAACTAAGGTAACTAAGCGAATGTAGAAACTGTGCTTGATGATGACTTATTCTAGCTGAGTTCCCAATGTTCATCATAAGACAACTTCTACAACCCTGAATAGGTTTAGTGAGCTCTTTTCTAGTTGTTCTGTTTTAGCTTCAGGCCATTTTACAAGCACAGTTTTCTTCTTGGAGACAATAATGATAATGATAATACCTTCAGTAATGGTGATGATACAATTACCTTTTTATATACTGTTCTTATGTTTCACCATTAAGCCAAAATTTTCACTTTAGCTTTGGGTTATTTTGCAAAGTGGCCCCATTTTTGGCACTTTGACTTAAATACCATCCATGAAAATTGTATTTGGTTTAAAACATAGAAACACACACACACACACACACACACACACACACACACACACACACACACAATCATGCCATGAACATTAAAAGACTCACTAATGCGTTTTACAGTAATTAAAAATCTTCTTTGCTTCTCCAAACACTAGGTAATGCCAGTTAATAAATATGTGTCCATTATTTACAGTATTGCAATGTAGTGTAGTTGTACTCCTGCAAACGATGCATTATTTTATATTCTATAAGCTGAAATAGTGGAAACATGCAATTGCTCCTTTTGGGACCCTTTTGAAAATGTTTTCATGTACAACATTAATATTTAGACTTTGAAATGAGTGTAACATTTCCCGAGCTGGTACACGTTGACTACAAATGAGTGTAAAGCCAGATATTGACTTTTACAGTACGAATTAATCTCTTTCCAGTTCAATCATACGACATCCTGATGAATGTAGGACATTATGTGCGGCAAACTGAGTGGAAAGGACAAAGGGGAAAGTATTAAAAGCCTTTGGATTCAAGAAACACTGCAGCCCTCTCAGATTACCCCCCTAAGACCAAAGCAAACCCAGACACAGAAAGATAACCTTTGTAGACATTGATATTAATGCCGCGTAGATATTAGAGTTCAAGAATGTCCTCGTCGACAGTTTTTAAGAGATTTCGCCATCAACTGTGATCAAATATTCAGAGCGCCACGAGGACTGAGAGCAGGATTAGAATTCTCACCTCTACCCGACGGGCTGCGAGTCCACTCCGGTGCTGCTGTGCAGGTCTCTCCCTCAGAGGGGGGACGGAGTCACTGTAAGTCACCAGCCGTGGCTTGGCTTTGTTAAAAGTGAAGTCAGGTCCCAACTCAACACAGGCTTGACAAGTGAACACTGTCGGTTTCTGAGATATTGGAAGTCTGATTTATTAATCTTTTAAGCCCTGAACGTGCAGGAAAGCAAAATTTAACTGAAGTTTCGAGTAAGGTTCTAGAAGCAGGGCGACATAGTGTTGACTCGCAGGACTTGTTGGTGAACTCTTAGCTAAGGAGCTTACCAGGTGGCCCATGCTGTCACAAGTTAGTTACAACAGCTCCCGGAGCATTTTTCTATTTTCTCCATTCTGTTGCTCTCTTGTTTTGTTTATTTTTCAACCTGCTATAACAAAGGTTTTTGAGGGGGGCAAAAGAAGCAAGTTGTGAACATAACATTGACATAACATTGCCTGGTCATGAAGTCAGCATATAATGGTTTGCTCATTAGTCAACATCTTACATTGGTGTGTGGTGCTGCCATGTACACAGACGCTAGCAGGCAGGCAGCATCATGTAGTTGGATACGACATTAAAGAAAAATAGATTGCAGCGATTTTCTGTGCCTCTGCACGCGAAAACCTAATCACAGCGATTCAAGGATCACTGCCGACTTCCACACAAAATGTTACCTTTTTAAAAGTTGGTGTGAACTAAACTTTTGTTCGATCCAGTTCTAACCTCAAGTCTAGTACGGTGAATTGTTTAGACCCAACCCCCCCCCAGCACATTTTCCAACAGTAACATTCTCATCTCATTTTATTGCTTATCTCCTCGATCTACCTTTGATTTTTGTACTTGCATCAATCAGTTTTACGTAGCCCGGAGAAAAGTTCTTTGTTTTTCTTCTCACAGATCCTTTCAGATTTTTGTCCTCTGCTCCACTTTGATCAGAACATTCTCTTCTCCCTCTCAGCTGGAACGCGGCGCCAGTTGTCACCTTCACTGTGCGTCGCGTTCCCTCTAATCAACCACACCTGGCGATACACCTGGCACTCTCGTCATTAGCCGAATTCCTTGATTGCGTGGCGCTGGCGGCCTCCCCGCGTCTGAGCCCAATCCTTTGTTCAGCCAGGCACATTACAAGATGCGGCGTTAGACTGACTATATCTGCAATTTGTGCAGGACGTTTGTTTTTTCCATTATTTTGAAAGCTTTAAATAATCAAGCTTATAAAAACGTAAAATTAAGCTCCAGAGCGAAACACCCTCAGATCTCATCAAGACAAAGCCGCAAGGAAACGTGAAGTAGTTTGGAAATCAGCTTCTCTCAACCTTCTTTTGTTCTCGTTTCCTGCCCCCCCCCCCCCCCCTTCATTTCCTCCTGTCTCTCCTGGATGAGACTGCGTCATTGACATCAGACCAGAGAGGCGAGGTGACTTTAACTTGAGAAGCGGTGGGATAGAAGTTACCCGCTAAAGAGGCCTTCGGGAGGACGAGGGAAAGAATAATAATCACGAGGCGCTGCTGTGTCTTAAGAGGGCATCCCACTGAGAGAGGAGAATAAGACAGACACTCTGCTTCTTCCTCGCACCCCTTGACATCCGGGAGTGAAGGAAGTAGGAGCGAGAGTTGGAGTGGAAGGAGGGCAAAAAGGAGGGCGAAGGAAGGAGGGATCCGGAGGCTTTATAAATGAAAGTGAGAGTGTTTTGTGAGGAGGATTTTGTGCCCTGTGCCCTCATCAACAAGTCTCCTTATCCACCGGGGTCCAACGACTCCTCTGACACAATGAATAATTCCCAATGTCCTCTGGCCCTGGCGGTGACCTGGCAAAGAGACTATAATTAATGCATGGGCCTGGTTCAGTCACAAATGAGAAGGAGTAGATGCAGATTTGGGTTACAGGATAACATCTGAAGGATAGAAACTTATTTGCGGCTGCTTCTTTGTCTCAGTTGTCGAGCATTTCAGTACGTTCACCAGAAATAAAATCCATTGCTTGGTATGCACACAAGTAACTGCTTGCATATGCAGACTGCGGCAGTTAGTTTAACGCGCCCAATGTCATACAGATACCCAGCAATGTCAAGATTTGTATTTCTCTGTTTCCAATTTCATGAGACAGTGATGCGTGACAGCGGTGACAAGAACTCCAAGGTGCAGCACTGGCCCCGTATTCACAGAGCAGTGCTGACATAGCTGTTGGATTCCGCTTTTTTCTCCTCTTCCTATTTCACTTTCCACACAAATGAGATTTCCACCTGTCATCTGAGACCAAAGCTAAATCATTTTTTACACAGGTCATCTTAAACTTGAGTGGAAGTCCCCAAAGTTTGGGATGAGAAGGTTCGCTGACGTTTTCAACAGTTAACGTGAGTGCTGGGGCTCGTTATTCATATTCATCTAATATATCTCACGATGTAAAACGTTGGTTATAGCTTATTTAAAGGCATTAGTCAACATTCATTTGTGAAATTAAAAAAGATCAGCTTCTATATTCAGTATGGAACCCCTGCCCTGACTCAGTTTAACTACGAGGCTAATTTTCTCCGTCGTCTTGACACCGATCACCCGGCTCCTTCAACCAACAGGTGGAAACAATCCTTTTTCTCTCCTCGCTCCATTTCATTCGTTATTATGTTAATTAGATTTTCCCTCCAAAGGAAACTTTTGAATTGGGCATGTCTGCCGGTGATTAGCTCCTCTCACATCCTCAGCTGTGGGTGGAATACAGTATCGGGGCGGCACACGGGCAAAAACAAGGCACGTCTGCAATCCCGCTAAACTTCCTCCCCCCCGTAGACGCGCCCTTGCACATGTCCTGCAATAAGAAAATCTTATTGATGTCTGAAATATAGCTGACCCATATCTGTGAAGAGAGATCACGGTGGGATTTCCCTTCAGTATGTTTTTCCTTTCAACCCTCATGCATGCAAATGACGGCCCATTTGAAACGTGCTGTGAAAGAAGACGGAGCACTTGCTTATCCATTCATTTAACTGCTGAACTTTAAGAGTGCAGCTGGTTTGCCCAAGAGAGTCTGGGCTATTTGATGAAGTTTAGAAAATGTATTCATTCAAATTAAAAGCTGTGCTACTTTTAAAAAAGTTTGAAGGTATTAGAAGATTATTCTGCGTTGACAGTGCATCTGTCCAGCCCACCTGTTCTTAAAGTTTTACAGGAAGCCGGGTTCAAATCGTGTCAGACAAAGTAGCAGTTCTTAAGATTGTTAATTTAACCAACAAACTATGCCACAAACGTTTGATACGAAGATTGTATATAAAGATGTACGACATGAAATAACCCTAAAAGGAAGCCAAAGCATCACCTGGTGGCTGGCTGCAGTATATGTCAGAAGCACTGCCCTCCTCCATGTTAGTGGATGGAACATGGGAAGCCATGGACCAAACTAGAAAGTCTTCATTTTATAATTAGTTATTTGATGCTATAAAAATGTGTTGAAATGTTACAATTGCCAGCTGAGACTGATTCAGAATTGGACGATCACATGGGACATGAACTATTACTATTACCAGTACTATTACTACTTGCAAGAAGTAGCTAAGTATAATAGCAGTTTATAGTATAGGCTTGGGAGAGATTAATGTCGTACAGTATCCTAGGATATTAAGGTAGCAATGTTGTATGTGCCTTTCATTAATCATTTGTTCTGACATTCTCTCAGCTGAAAGTCATGCTAATCTTTTGTGTCGTGAAAGGACATCTAGTGACGAGTTCTCACCTTTACCTTTTTGGGCTACGGACGTTGCGATGTTGCTTCACCACTCGCCGGCAGCCCAGATGCTATAAAGATGTCAAAACCGGCTTGAACCAGGTTTGGAGGTTAATTAAACTTGCAAACCCTGCGGCGGGCACTGGCTTCCAAGGCCAGGACTGAAGAGGACACGAGCTCGAGGTCAGCAGGACCTTGTTAGGTGAAGCATGGGCTTGACATAACAGCGATGGGAAATGGTTTGTAAGGTTCAGAGAAGGGGCAGAAATGAGTAGGCCACAGCTGCACTCTGGGAGGGTGAGAAATGAAACTGCTTTAGCGCAGGCGTGGGACTGCATCTGATCCAGCAGCAGCAGTTAGCGTCAGGAGACAGGTGATTGCCAGCAGCAAGCCCCCCCCCCCCCCTCGTTCAAGCCGAGCATCGGTGAGCGACGCATGTCGGATGAGCAGCTGTACAGGAGCTTTCTGCTTCCTGCCAGCTTGTTCAGCAAGGTGACCTTAAACTAGTTTGGCTGTGGTCCCAAGGCTCAAGCTGTGAATCTCACAGGAGGGTTTAGTGGCTACAGAAATCACTCTGCCACTCTTGCCAACAATTATGAGGGCCATGTCTGTGAACTCACCATACTTTTTACAGTCTGTGGCCTCACCGCGAAAATGAAACAATACGACTGAATGACAGCGAGAGATTACACCTTGGGTTTAATCTTCGTTTTGGCTGGCAGAGGATATCGCCTGCATCTACTGTTGGTTTTATCACATCTCAGGCCATTCCAAGCCTGACATGAATCATCTTCACACAGGTGACCGGTGTCCTCAGTTTCAAGTGCCATGTGCTAATATATCAGCTAATTTTAACCATCGTCTCGCAGTTAAAAGTTTTTAAATGGCTTTGTTTGATGTACAATCTCAGTGCGTTCAATTTACATCTGTGGTGACAACACGACTGTGATTTTCTCACCTGAAGATCAAGAGGTGCTTCCATCCCAAGTCGTCTCATTAGCACTCAGTACAGGAATATGGGTACGAGGTGACATACTGTATCCAGTGGCAACCATTATCATAAGCTAATTAGGTCTCCTCTGACATTTCCAAGTAACTTCAGGCATAGAGCCATAACTACTGCAAGGTGAAGGCCTTGAAGTGAGCCTTTGGGATCTGCAGCCGATCAGTGCGTCTCTATGCATCAAGGACCTCCGTCTCAAGGGTTCTGTCTCTTTTTTTTGCCAACAGAAGGGTCTTTGTGTTCCAAATCGCTCTTAACACTGCGCATATCTTACAATTCATGGAAAGACTCTCTGCAGAAACTGCAGTCAGTGAGGGTTGTGTCATCAGAATGAGGTTGTGTCATTATCACTGTGGGCTACAGTGTGTGTGTGCAGTTTGTGTGTATTTGTAGACTTTTGAGTACTAAATGTTCTTCTCAGAAATATACAGGGAAATTTATAGTAATGCAAATTTATCTGAACATTTAGCCAAGTACAGAATGTATGGAGTCCTGGAACTGAATAACTAAATTATCAACATAAATGCAGATCTTTTCTGAATTGCATGTGAGCTGTAAACACAAATAGGCCACTTTAATATGCACACCTATATAAATCTAATGCAGCCCAATGTAACACAGCTCAGCTCCACCTGCACAATGTCTGTGTGAGTGAGTAATTTTGATTCCGGTGAATTTATGGCGTCGAGAGAAAAACTTTGATTCGCTGGAAAGGGATAATCCTCCTCCTCCGTGTTTGCCTTCCCATCCTAATTTGACCTTTCGGAGAATTAGCCATTTGCCCAAAGGGAGGCTCAGAATGCATGTTGTGCAAAGGCCACTGCGAGGGAAGCATCGTGCCTATAGGGAGCAAAGGGGTGACAAAAAACCTCACTACAGATGCCTTAAACAATAGGCCTGCTTCTATTGATTCCTGTGGCATATGCTCAAAGCTCTTACACATTTTTTCATATTGCATGCACCGGGTTACAAGTCACCTCTTTGTTGCAAATGTAATGTTTTTCAAATTGTTTAAAGTTTAGTTTTGAAAGCATGTTAAAAGAAATGGGTTATACCCTTAAAAGTACATTTTCATTGTACCGTTTGATGTCCTTGTATCAGAATGAGTGAAAGCATTTTACAGACAAAAATATGTTTTGTTGTTTTACTCCTCATTCATATATATGTTTTATGCATAATCGTGTAGAGAATGGAGAGGGAGGTCACTTTTCTTTAAAACAGCCTCACCTCGTTCAAGTCTTTAATAGAAGAAGCAAAATCAGGCCTATTCTTATAATTCAAGGTAAAGCTTCTTCATCTCATTTGCTCAAGGAAAGGAGCACGACCGTGCTGCTCATGGATGAGTCTTGATGAATGCGTTTGTGAGGAATGTCGACACAGAACACAGAGAGAGATGAGTAGAACTATAAAACACACTTGAGGGAAAATGACTTTATCTCATTGTTTCTATTTTTATTTTGGTTGAAGGTGAAAACAGAAATGTAATGTGTGTTGCAATTATTCAGTTTTTGTATCAAGGACTTAAGTAGGTGTTTACAGCAAACGAGAAGGGGGGGGGGGTACACTGGTGGTTTGATATAAAGAATAGCATCTTGTCATATTAATTAATCATTATTAACTGTGGTGTTTCTGTTCCAAGTAAGAGCGTCAGTCTGACACTGGGCAGCAGGAACATCACGTCTGTGCCCGTCTGCCTGCGTGTGTTCTATGTGACGACACCACCAGCTTCTGCTTTAGTCTCCCATTGCGGCGCCATCACCTTAATCAAACACTATTGTCAGACGCACAATGGCAGTGACACACAAACACCTGCTCATTATCATAGAGTTCACTTGGAACGTACATATGAGGTGGTGCGAACCCTCCCTCGCTCTTCGGAGGGGACCTGCCCGGAGCAGTGACTGGAATAGAGGTGTGATTGGACAACCTGTTTCAGGAACAGAAGGAGAAAAAACAAGACAAAGTCTAATGGGTGGAAAAATGGAATCAGAAGAAAAAGTGAAATCCTTTTTTTGATCAGAAAACGTGAGATGATTCCACGATGAGGGAACCTCTTAAAATGCCATCGTACCTGGTGTAGAGAACTGTAAAGACTGCACAGTTAAGTAGTGCCACCTTGAAGAATTCAATATACTCTTTGAGAAAGCATGATTATAATTAGTGGATACCAATAAACAGGACGTTCCTGCTGTAATTTGAATGGTCTCAATTCATAATTTCAGTACCAGTAAACCAGTATAACCCCATATTGAAGCTTGTTTACTGTTAAACACATTGATATTCACAGTCTGAACTGTACAACTTATTTTCTTCAATATATTATCTAATTGAGCTTAATATTTTATTTACCAAGTGCTCTCTACAAATTATTTTTCTCATTTGTTTATTATATTATTGCTTACATAGATCTCTCCTAGGATTGCATTTGCATTGATTCAGCACGTCGTGCAGCCTGCATGCAACTGAAGCCTTTGACAGATCTCTATCTGGAGCACGATCACCTACAGTGACTGAAGGTGTGAGACATGCCCTTAATCTATGTTAATATTAAAAGCCTGATAAATGTGAGAAAGGCCTCAAATGGGAGTTGGGATGATTAATACTGTTTTATTTATGGCAGTCGTATTCTGTGTTGTCTGAAATATTGTCCCGCATAGATCACGGCAGCTCCAGATGAAAAGCGGGGCAGCTGATGCAGCCTTTTCATATTAACCGATTTAGCTGCAGAGCGGTGATCAACAGTGCTTGTGCCTTTTTTCTTTTCCCGGCAAACAAAAGCACTCAGCTTCAGGCTGCAGGTTGACCTCCTTGTGTCTGTGGCGATCATTGATCATGATCTGTGCATACAGCGCCTCTCATCGTGTGCACACCGCTCCTGTGAAAACATCTGGAGGAGGAAAGATCCCTCTCTCTGTTGTCATCCCTCTTCTGCCTCCCTGTCTCTTTCCATTGCTTCTGCATACACTTTAGTCACCACCACAGGTTTCCAGAGGTGATATCAAGGCCTCACGCTGCGTCGTTTCTGAGGGTTGGAAGTGGCTCAGCAGGCCAAGTCCAGATTGTGTTTGGAGGCTCAAGTATAAGATTATCTTTGGTAAATCCATTTGGACTTCAATCCAGAGGGTCAATCAGAAACTTCCAGTCATGTGGACGAGTGCAGTCCCAGTTCTAAACCTGCCTGTGGTAACGCTCCGGAGCTACTTCTGAAATTGTCCTTCTCGAACATTTCTACAATACACTGTCTCTTTTTTATTGTTTGAGTCCTTGACGTTGTGTGAAGAGCTTTTGACAAACAGTCTATGATGCAGAGTGGAGTTAGAAAACGTTCATCCTACCTGGTTTATCTACAATGAAGTGTTTTATATGTTTGAATGATTTACCTAACTACTGTTATTTATTTCATACAGACCTCTCGTCCAAGTGTGAATTGATAAGGTGAACGTTTCTCGAGATATGTGCATCACAGACAGGCAGAGACATTCGTGGAATTAGTAGTTGAGGCAAATAGAGCTTCTTTTGAGAATGGTGACAAAGACTCGCAAGTAGATGGTTTAGCTATTGTTGTTTTTACAACAAACATATGAGGAGGATTTCCAAATATATATTTCTCCACATGGCCTCAGAAAAGAAGTGTGTGGGCAAAGTTGTGTGCTGGTGGAGAGCTCAAGACAATCAAGCCTTCAGTTTCAGATTTGGAAGATGAAACCCAGGAGGCGTACAGTCATAGCTGCGGGTAGTGAGCTCCAGTCTGATCGCAGCACCCGCCTCCGGGTGGCTGAGAAATGTTTGTACTGATGCCAGACTCACACCCCACCTTTTCTGGTAAATGTTACGGCAGAATATATTTTTGGTAAATTATCACAAACAGTGCAGGTTTTTACAGATTTTGTGTTACTGTCAATTCGCTGTCGTAATAATGTTCGGTCTGTTTTAACACTGCCTCTTAAGGATTTCCTGATAATTTGGTTTTGTTTGGCTTATTTGTTGTATTGTTTGACAGAGTGGGTGAGTCAGCGAGTTCTTTCCAAGGGCTTGAAGACCCCACACTGGGCTTTTCTGCTGATATATGAAGCAATAAGTTGATCTAATAGGCCAACAGCGTTTTTGGTGAAACATCCCCCACCAAAGAAATGTCCCTGTGGCTCTGCACACAATAAATACTAATGAACACAATTGTGAACTGGCCTAAGCTTCTGCCACTGATAATAATAGTAATTTAATTAATTCATAGATCACTTAAAACAAGCTGTGAACTGTGCTTTACAGCCCCAAAAACCCAGAGAACAGAACAAAACAACATGAACTAATTTCAAATCTGTTTTTACATGTGTAATAATAAGCTGTGTGTGTCCTGGAAAATATCTCAAAGTGGGATAATGAACCAGGGAAGTTGTGTTAGTTTTTCCCCCGCAACAAAAAACAATAATCACATAATGAAAAAGCAAAAAGCTTAGTAGTTGTAATTTGATGTCTTCATTTCATTACGACATAGAAAATGTCATAATAAAGCTCCATGATTTACCTACTGTGTGTGTGTGTGTGTGTGTGTGTGTATGTATATATATATATATATATATATATATATATATAGCCGTACACACTCCCATCCTCACCTATGTTCTTTTGCCATCAGTCACAGCGCCTCATGCTGCCTCACCTGTCTCACTTTGCATTGTTAGAATATGTCAATCAGCCCGGCAGGTTATAACACCCAGATTTTCCAATTTATACCTGAATAGAGGTTTATTTAGAGCCTCGCAGCACCTCCAGTCATTACATAGCACCTGGATGTGTCTTTTCATTTCAACAGTGTGATGAATTCCAACCTTGATTTACAGATTTAGAGATATTTTTAATGTTGTCTGTCTAGTCTAGGCACCTCTCACTCTGCTTACAATAGCTGCACTTTATGGGAAACGCTAATATATATTCTTCTCATTTTTCCACCTTTTTAAGTCGTGGATTTTAAAATATTTGTACACCAGATCGTTTCAATGAGATTTATGCTGGAGGTGAATTCACTTGGTGTAACGCCTGATGTTTTTTGTAGCAACTTTGCATCTTATTATACACACAACATGTTAAAACTCACGAACCTCAGGACGAATCTCGAGGTGGCGGTTTTAGAAGGGATACATCTTGGGGATCGGAAGCTGTCAGGAGTTGCTGAACGTGATAATGAGACAATTTGACACCGTGCACTGCTTTCCTCCAGCCTGCATGAACACACATTGCAAAGGTGAAAAAGGCAACAGGGGTAACTTAAAAGTGTTTTAGCGCTGCTGGAAACCAAGTGTCAACTCTCTTGGACAAACTCTTTTAGGATTTCTTTGCGAGCGAAGGGTCATTTGTCATCATGTTTTCTGAGATCACACCAGAAACATGGAGGTATTCTCACCTCTTTGTTGATTATTCTAATCAAATGCTCCCCTCCCCTCTCTCTGGGATTTCACAGAGGCTTATCAGGAGCCAGAGCTGGCTGGGAATCCGTCTTGCTTGGTAAGGTGTAGAGTCTCTGGGACACAAAACCCCCCCGAGCGCTGCTGAGAGTGGCAGATATCGCTGCACCCTGCAGCCGCATGATCACAAACACGTGCATTTAGTCCGAAATACAAGGGACTTTGCTGTTGGGCAGATAATGACACTTCCAATCCTGTGAAAATGCATGACTGAAGGCGAGTAGAAATAACCATGGTTACAAAAATGGGAAATATTGTCAATGGAGGATATATTTAAAATACAGCTTTTCTCCCCCCCCCCCCATGACAAACCAGTAATCTTCAAATAAATAATATGACTTGCAAAAGTGTAGTGGCCAGCGGTGGCATGATATCACCATGGAAACTTAAATCAACCAACATCAGTTTTTTCTTCTGCATTTATGGCTACTGAGATATTTGGATTATTCCAGTTTTGCATCCTTCGCATGTTAAACACATCAACAAGCCCATTCGCTCACTGGGACTACTTCATTCTTCCATGGGCTCATTTGGACATTTCATTAGGCGACTGGCAGGGAAAGTTCCTCAGAACATCTGGAGCAAATAACTTGTATATTTACTTTCTCACATTCAGCTCCTCAGGAAAATTTCAGAAAAGAAAATGTCTGAAAGCAGCTTTCACAGAATTGAGCTGGGATGGTGAAGCACAGGATGGGACACGGTGAGTAATTGAAAAACATTCCAGACAGGATGTGGTTCGAAGGGAGATAGATTGCACTGTGTTGAAAAGGATATGAAGGAAACTAATGAGTCAGTATTTCAGTAATTGTCCTCGGCTAAGAATAAGCATCGACTGAGGCGAGTCTGAGACTGCGGGCATCTCTTTAGACGGCGCTCGGATCTCTGTGTCACTGAATCCTAATTGCAAGGTGACCATTCTGTTTGTGAACGGAGACAGTGATGCCGGACTCACATGATGGGTGCGTCTGTGCAGCTTTTAATGAGCCCGCTGCTGTAAACATGCTTCCACGCTTCTCACTGGTAATTATCATAAAAGAAAAAAACCTTAAGGCATATTTTAATCCATTTTTTCATGATTCCTTTTAGTGATATTGTTTGTTGTTGTTCCTCCTGTGTGCCAGTTAAATCAAATAAACTATGAAAGTGTCCAAAGAACAGTGTAATTACCCACAACTTCAGCTTCCCAGCAAATCATCCCTTTGAACACAACCTCATCAAACGGAAGTATTAGTTTCTGTAAAGTGCAACACATGCCGACACATTTCGTGTGTCAGTTGGCGCCTGGCGGTTGAGAACAGGCACATGGTGCAGACAGAAAAATTAGTCAGGGTACAGTAACTGGGATGTGCCGATCTGGGCAGCAAATGTGACAAAAATTGCTGCTTTTCTGGTGAGCTGAAGCGAGTCAACCCACAGTGACGTGTGACAAGGCTGCGCCGACGTGTGGGCTCACATTGAAATTAATGAGTGGGAGTGTTTTGATGCGTGTCGTACACATGCTGCCGTGTACCGCCTGTAAACCTGCACTAATAAGTGTTTTGATATATCAACAGTTGGTCAAATGTGTGATGGGAAAGGTTCCGGTGTCAGGTTTTGTTGTTCAGTTTTATCACCAGTGAACATTGTTGTCTATTGAACGGAAAATGGCTCCAACAATCCACAAATACATTCATCTGTGAGAAACACTGATAAGTAGAACAATACATTCACGTTCTTGATGAACCTGTGTCAGGTTAGAGGACCTGTGCTGAGTGGACTGTCCTTCAATGTGGTCTGAGGCATCGGATCTCGAATATTGTTATTACCAAGTCTGACCAGGGCCTCACATTCATCAGGTGGCTGAAAACACGACTTCAGTGAATGCTGACGTTAACCTTTTTTAGTTTAGGGGCTCTATCTTAATTATTAAATACCTGAGTCGGATAACGACATTATACATACAGTATTCTATAGATTGTAAGTCATTCCACTACTGTGGAATAAATAATACTCTTGGAATAAACAGCCCATTTTATTATTACGCAAATAAACAATCTGTTCTCTACGATGACCGTCAAGCCAAATGTTTCAACACCATTTTAAAACTTGCAGCAGGAAGCATTGCAGAGTTTAGCCGCTTTCAGCAGCTTGTTCAATAGAAATCATAAGAAACTGAGATGGCACTTTGCAGGACAAATCAATTGATTTTTATGATACCGGAGAGATAGATGAAGGAATGTGTGCACAGAATGTGGATACTGATGAATTGCCGACGCCAAGTGGCTTTTCACAACACCTGACAAGACCACGTCTCAAGATTCACCACTTTCAATCCCCTGCCCGAGAGGGAAATTGGTGAAGCACGGGGGGGGGGGAATCCGGCGGCCGAAATGAAGAGATAAATCAGAGAGTGAAACAGTTCTAATAATGGAAGCTGGATAAACGTCATTGGCTGAGAGCGGCTGCCATTAAACTTGTGATATCCTTACATGACGGATGAAACTGTGTGAAATACAGCTGCCACCTCCTGTCATCACCTTGTTAACGCGTTCTATCGTGAGCTAGTCTTACACAGCCGCTGGGAAGCTGTTGACCCCCGTGAAGTCCTCAAAGGTTTGCTCAACCCCCCTTTTCTCTCAAATCACAGGCATCATGATTCTTGTTAAAGGAGATCGACGCGGTCTCGGCCCTAAAGGTCAAGGACGGCTTCGCTATCCAATCATCAACATCATATAGATAAGATGACAGCCATGAAGGAGGACAATATGTGGGTGTGAAATTCAGGGACTTTCAGCCCTTGAATGACACTTCAGACCTCCTGCAGCTCCCAACAACAAGGTGTTGTGATGTGTCTGTATCAATCTCTAAGAAAGTTTATTTGACACTTCCAATTAAAAGCTTTCTGTATCTTGTGTGAAATACAAAAGATATACTCAAGAGCGCGTACGGGAAAATACTGTTTTCATGTCCTCTTATATTGCCAATGAATACCTGATTTTTTTCTGGTAAGACCTCCTTCCACAGGTGGCGCTGTTGCAAATGTTCTGCAGCCAACATGTTGTGTTAGTTAAGAAAAACCTTATTTAGCTGTTGTATAATCTTGATAGCAGTTTCCTTTATTCTGGTTTGACTTTATAATGACGTCAAGGCCTCTGGTAATATAGAATATTTAAACATTTTGATTGTGTCATGGTTGTGTCATTTTATGAGTGACCGTAGTGATGTGTGTACAAAGCTTGTAGAGTCCTATAAGCCAAAATATACTGGATACTGGCGGCGCCATCTTGTGCTGGTGACGTCATATCATATTACGTGCAGCATCTTCACCAACTTTAATAGCCTCAAACTCATCACGTCACCATGTTAATAACGACGAAGCTTTTAGGCAACTTTGAAGCATTAGCAAATCAGCCATTCAAAGCATATGCAAAGGTCAACATTGGTCAGGAAAGGGGCGGTCAGCGCATAGCATGATTCATGACTGTCATTTGGTGTGAAAAATGAATGCAGGGTGCCTGATAAATCATTAACCGCGCCGTCCTTTGACAAAATCACTGAACTGCCATAATCTTCCTGTGCCCTTTGGATGGGGACGGCTGCTGACTGCAAGGTCAAGATGAATGGGAGAAACTTGAGCACTTCTCCTTGAAAAGGGAGACGTAGACAAGGTGGCGTATTGCTCAATAATGACATTTAATATCGACCACTTGTTGCCGATCTGAATAGGTCTCTCCTGAGCTGGGTTTTGAAATGAGGCGCTGACGTGATCTCTTACAAATACTTAAACCAGACCCAAAAAATGAAATAAGGTAGAAAATATTGCTTGAAGTAGATATGAAACAGGAGTCTGTTATATCTCGAAGACTCTTTGATGTAACACATTTCCTGTTAGGTAGAGTTTGGGATTGTTTCAGATTCAAGAATAGTTTTATATATTGGTATTTCTATAACCCCTTTACTAACCCTAACCCTATACTATGGGTGTATATTAAGCAATAATAATCAGTATGATAAGAATTACCCTAAAATGACAGAAACCATCTTTGTTTGGCCCAGGTCCCGTCCACTGACGTGCAGGAGGCGGGGTTTTATACTGCAGCCAGCCACCAGGAAGTGATCTGGATGATTTGGCTTCACTTTTGGGGATCTGTACTTTCATTCATTGGTATGAACAGTGTTTAGTTTTGTGTTACAGCCCAGAACGTAACCGCTCACGTCAAGCACCCGGAAATATTTATTCTCAGCCAAACAAAAATAATTGTGCCTTACCTACATATTACCAAACAGCAGATGGAGTTTGAAAGTAGCTAGCACTGTAACCAACACTGAGGAGCATTTAGCAGCTAATGTGTCTGTCCAGAGTGCTAATGGTGCATGTTGGCGATATCAACTGTGCAAGGTGATAACATGTAAATCCACCTCTTGTATGTTTAGTAATATCCTCAGATCATTGAACAGAAGTTGCTGATGTGTTTGCACTGTGCTCTTTTGCAATCGCTGCTAAAGCTAACTGCAAATCCCTGCATTTATTCTGCACAGAAAGTGCAACAGCTTAATGCTAATTAACTGCCAACAGGCTGCATTACATTTCCTTGTGTGCGCTCCCCAATCTGTGATAATGGTGCATTGTGGTGCAAACTGCTATTTCTGCTAGCATATGTGTGTCTGCTATTTCTGTAGCGCTCACAGTTTTAATGTGTGAAGTTAAAATAAGCATTATAAAGATTTGCAACAGGCAGCTGCTCCATGTAATTAAAAAAAGCAAAGAGGTTTTTTAAATGACAATGTTCATGTGCTCAAGGCTTTCTGTGCCCGGCGCTGCAGATCAGGTGTTTCAGGGGAAACGCTTCCTTTGTAACAAAAGGAAAGTTATGTTCCATGCAAGAGCAGCCAGAGGCCAACGTCCAGCGCCCAGGCTCGATATCTGCTCACGTGTGATTTTCCGATCTCTTTCTCCGAGAGAGAAAAGCCTTGACACCGAGGCTCTGCCTTCACAGCAGATTAGTCCTCAGCAGTGTTGATGCTAAACTTGGACTGTGTGCAATCTTCTCAATGCCAGAAAAATGTTTGATTAGACTTTAAAATATGGAAGCAGCTTGAGGAACGGTTGGGCTGCGCTGCTCAGCAACCGGCAGAGTTGGAAACATCACTGGCAACATAAGATAAATAAATTGCCCCATGTGTTTGCTTCATCTACTTAAATGTAATGAACCACAGCTTTTTCCAACATTTTACGCTACAGCTCCCCCAGGGGACAAACCCAATACGCCTTAATAAGTGCAAACACACACGTGCTCATTGGCTAAAGCCGACCTGCAGCCTCTCTAAAACCACACATGCATAGGTGTGCAAAAATTTCCATATTTATTTTTGTCTCTTTCTCTCTCACTCTTCCTGTGTTGCTAAAATAGGAATATCAGTGATGAGCAGTGCAGCTGGAGACAATAAACTGGTAGAAGAACCAATTACCAGCAGGTGACAAGCCGGTGGTTCAGGGCTTTCAACGTGTCATTATCTGCACATCGACATTTCCAAGAGCCCTGACAGGCCATTTCTGAGGCTGCCATGGCAAGTCACCATGATAAACCCAGGAAGGAGGGAGGTGGGGAGAGGTAAGAAAACCCCTGCGCCATTCACAAGTCGCCTTCTTTTCACACCCTCTTTCTCTCACTTTCACAGCACAAGAATGCACACACAATGTGGAAGCAGGTGCACGTTCCCAGAGGGAATCTTTCTTTCTCTTCATCCAGTCACTTCTTTTTCCTCTTACTCATCATATATATATATATATATATATATATATATATATATATATATATATATATATATATATATATATATATATATATATATATACACATATAGATACAAACATCAACATATCTCTCATTTCCTTCCGCCTCCCCCGAGTTGTCGAGCGGCTCAAAGATTATTCCCTTTATATGTGAAATGGTAATTGTATTTCTCTAATCTAATCCCATTAGAACCCAGTACCTCCTCTGCAAACTTCCCCGAGGCAATTACACAAATGTCAATGAATTAAGTAATAGCTTGGTGCCAAGCCAGGGGTGCTCACCGTTGATCACTGCTGTCAGCAGAAAAAACACATCTGTCAACAACAGCGCGCATGCATGCACGGGCACACACACACACACACACGTCCAGTGGTGTTGTTCTGCAAACCATTTAACCTCTCTGTAGGACGCACACTCACACATTGCTGGCATTCTACAGCCCATTTAACTCCTTTCCAGAGCACACACACACACACACACGCAGCTGGTGAAAACCCGAGTGTGTTGCTCTTTGTGGTGGAGAATGTCCCCGTCCCAGAGAAGCACCGGCTTCTCATCTGTGTTACAGATAAGAAGCCGTGGTGGACCAAATATTCTCCGGACTTGTTGAGCTGCAGGCAACGAATACAAATGCAGGTATTACTGTATGTGTCGTAACCGCTGAATACAATGAGGCAAGACAGCTGTTGAGGTTACTTCACACAAGCACATAGATCATGATTTACTGAGCTCTCGGGCCGGGCGGAGGAGGCTTTTGTGTGTGTGATACAAGTGAGTCTGACTGGAAGCGTGTGGAGAGAGAGCAACTGGATTATTACCTGCTCTTGGGTCAAGCTGAATTACAATGAAAATATGCGCTGATGTGCTAAGTGATGAGGGTTTAATGTATTTTTTATGATTTTAGGTCATTATGCATCAGTTTCTTTGTGGCAGTTTGTAAATGTGCAATTAACACAAAGATCCTGATCTATCTTATATGCAGGAGATGAAATATGAAATTCAATTTAAATTCAATGCCACTAATATGGATGATAATCATTATTTAATATGTTTATGGGAACATTGGTCTATGTTTGATTGCTCATGAGATGAGATCATCTATCTGCCCTCAAGCTGACAGATATGGATTTTTTGGGGCAGACATATACAAAATATTGCAATAACGATATGGCTGCTTTAACTATATGTTTAATAAATTGGCAATGATTCCTAAGATGTCATTTTAACCAATAACATTATCATAAATAACTAGAAATAAGAAGAAAGAATACCAATTTGTCCGTTAAAGGCTCATATCACAGATAGTATTTTAATTATCTGAAAATAATCTATTCATTCAAGTTTAAAATAAACTTTTCAGAGATACATGTCGGAGCTAGAGCTAAATTCAAATGCTGCATTTCTCTCGTTATCACCCGTAACATAACGTGCTCTGATCATTTTGAAATGACACTGTCATCTCACTATAGGTGTGACGTGTATTTGTAAACATTGCAGGTGTGTGAGTGATTCAGTGGTTGTGTAGCTGTGAACCACGGAGGTGAGGTGTTGGGGAACAGAAACAGTTGTGATCCAGGAGGATGCCTCTGCTTGTTCAAATAATGATAAATCCACATCGAGCCTCGCTGAAGAGCAGCAAAGTTTTGTTTTGCCTCTCAGCTGGACGGCTCGTGTCCAGAATGAGCATTTGTTTCACCTCCCCGGCTCATTTCTTTTTATTTCCCGGTCGTCAGCTCATTCCTGGCAGCCGTCGCAGCGGAGGATTTGCAGTTTAACACACATTGTTTATCACGTCTGCATACGCATCTTTTGTCTCATTCTTTAAATCACAAAAGTGCAGTGGAGCACAGATGACACTGTTTTCTGCCCAGTGGCACCATCTGGCTGCAGAGGATTCTTTTAATTCTCTTTCTTATCCTCCCTCCCACTCGTCTCTCCCACCAGCTCCTCAGAGCTTCCTCCCTGGTCATTTCTCCGGCTTCACAAACATCCTCAGACTCGCAGTTCGCTTATTCGTTCATCTTCCCTTTTCTCTCTCACTCTCTCTCCCCTACTTTCCCTGCAAGCCCATCCCTCAGTGTTCCTCCACCTCCCTCGCTCTTTCTGTCTCCTTCTCTGTTCGTTGCTGACAGCTCCGCTCCTCAGGAGCACTGAGAGGAGCAGAGAAAACAAAGATTTGGTTCAGTGGCTCTGATCATGATTTTCTGCAGATTGGATGGAAGATTAGGAGGAGCTTTTATTCATACACCACACAATCAGACCCCCCTCCCCCCCGTCAACTGCAAAAGCATGACTGCAGACCACAGGGGTTGCAGCCATCAGCACAAATGTGCCATCTGTGACAAGGCGTCTCTGTGTTTTCTACCTTAAACCACGACTAGCTGGGGAACTCAGTGTGCTGAGCACGGGTCCCAGAAGAAGTTGGTGTGGAATGCAGGATGGGAAAGAGAGTGAAACATCGGCACAGTGCACATAAGCTTAGAGTAAACTATCCCATCACAAAAGGAAGGAGGGTGTAACACCTTTTGTTTCGCTGAGCTCAGGCCCCTTCATACTTGCAGCAATAGACACCTCTGTGAATCCAGTTTATTCAGAGCATGGCAGTTATTTGTATCAGAAGTACACAAGCAATGTAACAGAAAACACAACAAGCGCAGATGTCAGTGAAAGGCTCATATTGGCCAATTTATTAGCAAATCAATATGTATCGTTGGGCGCCAGTCATTATTTTTACTAACCCATGGCCTTACCGAGAAATAAATGTTTGGGTTTCCAGGAATGTGCAACCCCTCATTCTCCTGCAGAGGAGAGGGTCACACTGAGAAGATGAAGTGGAGGAATAAAGGGAGCTCAGAGAAGTCGGCAGTAATCCCAAGATTTAAGGGCAGAAAGGCAGGAGGGGACAAACAGGGATTACAAGGGAGATACAGATAGTTGGTTATTTAGGTATGAATTGAAACTGGGTTTTTTTCAATGCATGTGATCCAGTTCAACAGCTTATTATGCCCACAGTTCCCACTTAGGTGATGGGCGGAGGCTTGAGTTGGCACAGCGAGCCTCATTTCAACCAGGCGCTCTGTGACGCCTGCCATCTCCCCAGTCATTGATCATACCTCCACACGAGCCCCCGCTTTACTCGCCACTTTTACTAGAAAGACGCTGGGGAAGTTTTACTTTTACACTTTCATTGGTGGCGAAGAAATCACATCATGACATATATATATATATATATATATATATATATTTTCCCCTCTTTCCTTTTCAGGCTAAAATAGGGAGCAGTGAGAGGGAAGAAAAGACAAGGAGAGAAGAATCAGGCGCACTCTCATCAGACAGGGCTTTCAGCTTCTCCTCTTTCATCTCGCTCGCTTTATTCCCACTTTGATTTTAGATTTTACAACACCCTCTCACATTCTCGAGAGCTCGAGATTCCACAGCCTTGGCAGGACAAGATTACAGCAATAAAGTTGTGTCTTATAACACCGGCAATATAACTACCCGCTCATCTAGAAGGAGGAGAGAGGAAGTAAAGGGTGTAGGTCAAAAGGGCGGGAACACAAGCAGCAGATTTGCAGGTTAATATTCAGTGGGTGGTGTGGAGTAAACATAATTACATCTATTTATAAACTATTTACTTCAAGTGCATGTAAGTGTTTTCTGCTAATTAGCAAATATTATCATGCTCGCACAACTAAATCTATAACAGTGAGGAAAATACCAGCCAAACTGCAGGTTTCCACTGTTATAGACTGTTTATTGGAGATGGAGATTGCCCCTGGTGGCTGACTGCAGTATGGTGGTTTATAGAATAAAAAAACTTAATGTGCTGCGTACTCGGTTTCAAATAGAGCCGCTCCAACAGGTTCTTTAACCATCACCGGCAAACCTCTTGTAACAGTAACATGGGCCGTTTAATTCTAGCACCTGTAAAAATAGAAAGGGAGAACAATGCACTGAATGCTGCAGCCTTGTCAAGTCAGATGTTACCTGCTGAGTTTCTGTGGGGGCACCTATCGTGGCGTTTTGGCTGGAAAGAGCCCAAGCTAGTTAAAGATCGGGGGAGAAAAGAAAGCACTTTGAAAAGTCGAACCCCTTTTCGATTGTGAGGGGAGGCACTCGCGCTGCATAGTAATCTCAGAGCTGCACCGGAGATAATGGGCCGACGGTTTCTGATCCCGACGGAAAACACTGGAGGCATTTGCCGACAGATGAAAAGTAAATGGAATGAAGTCAAAGAAGCGCCGGCGAAGGCGACAGTGCCTTCCGACCACCTTCCTAGCATGTGAGGAGGACAGAATATGATCACGCTCAGATTTGGTTCTTTTTCGGAGCTGCCCCCCCCCCCCCCCCACACCACACACACTCTCCAAGTTATCTCAAGCTTTCATCATCTCTAAATAACCACGTCGGACGTCGCACTTTTAATTTAATTTTCTGGGCTCAGGCTCGCCGACTTCGCCACAGCACTTGAGTATGCACATAAAAAATACACCCAACATGAATCTCCCCTGGGCCCCTCGGCAGCGATGTGACCTTAACAATGCAATATATTTGACTTTGTAGATCAAATTACATAAGGCTCTCACATAAATATACATTCACATCAGTGGCAATTTGGGGAGAGAGAAATGGCTCGTTTACATTCTCCGTATTGATTCCTCCAAAAGTGCTTTGGCAGCAAATCAACTTCTGGTGCTCTTAGTCTTTGCTGCTGCGTGTCACCACTCACACTCACACTCACACTCACACACACACACACACACACACACACACACACACACACACACACAGACAGAGAGAGAGAGACGGTTGTTTTCACTCTGGCTTTTATCGCGTTTTGAATTCAGCAGTTTTATCCAATCGGGGGAAAGAGGAATTTCAATAGTTTAAGAAGTCGTTCTGGGAAGTCGGTCATCTCCCAATCCTCCCACCTTCCTCCCTTCTCTCTTCTTCCTGGCAGTAATGCTGTCCAAGCCCTAATAGGTGCTTACATTAGCACATTGATCCATTATTCATGCATCTTCTTTTTTTTCCTTCTCAGTGCAGTGTTTGCAGTCCTCTGAACTCGACACATGTCTCTAAATTGCACCTGTGTTTGGGCCAGGTATGAAAAAAATCTAACAATGTGTTTAAATAGAAAATAAATCCATTGCACTAAAGACACACTCCTACCTGACGGTGTGAGCTCCAAAGCTTGTGGGTGTATTCGCATTTACACATGTACATCTGTTACACCCCCGTTTGTGCTGCGTCCCCGTCCAGGCCCGTTCACTGGGTGCGTCACGTCTGACCTCGGTGTCCTCTCCGCTTGGCACAGAGATGAGAGCCCTGTCTAATCACACTGAGCCATGCTTCAGCTCCTGCAGGATTTGGCTCGCCACCACCCTGACAATTTTTGACTCCACATGGCCCTTCTGTGGCCCGACGGCTAAATACCAACACATGCTGCTATCAATAGTGTTAAATGCCAATTACAAGCTCTCCCCCAGACTCGACTGGCAATTAATGGCATTGGAGCAAAGCGGTCCTGTTACAAGTTGAATTGATGTCTGTACCGTCCTGCTGTCATTTGTTTCTAACCTTGCAGCAGCCAAGTGGACATTGTAGTCATACTACTTTAGTCACAGACTCAACGAAGTTAGAGGAAGCTGTAGAAAATATATGCACATGTAGTTGTGCGATAACTTATTTGGATTCTCTGGCTCCAAATGACGTCGAACTGGGAAAGGTGGCGGCACGTTTTAGCTTCATTTTCAAGAGGGATTAGAAACGTGAGGGAGCAACAATTTAAACCTTTTATTAAGTGATTTGTTAAATGCCGACAAATAAAATCTGGCATGAGTAAAAAGTCAAAATACCATCAGCTGCTCGCTCCCAAAATGTTTTGACCTCTCTACCATCAGGAAAGAAAAGAAACACAATCATTTTTGTACAGTTCCCTTTTGTTTTTAATGCCAGTTATAATTTGGAGATTAATATTGACATTTATACGCGTTTCCAGTGTAAAAGCCACTCAGGTGTCCCGATTATTCCACACTAATGGCACTGTTGGTATTTAAATGAAATAAAAAAAGCATTTCCCTGCTGCAGCGTGCACTCTCATCCTGCGCCTCTACTGCACCCAAGAGGGATGAAATGGAAGGTGATGCCTTTTTTGTTTCACTTCAAAACAAAGCAATCATTCAGAGATTGATCTAATGCTTGAATAACTGCTGGCACTGCAAATGTATGACGGCTTATTTCCCCACTCCATCACTCTCCATGGTCAGTAAAGATAACATCGGACCAACGGCTTCCTCCTAAGGACGTGTTGGTGTAATTGGCTGACTGGGTGCCTCGATTGAATTCTACTGTAGATGTTTCCGTTGGTTAGGATTAGGCTAATGCGAGCGAGAAGGAAGGCAGCGGAGTCGGGCTCACACAGCTGCAGCAGCTAAGCTAAGATAGTGGTAGGTAAAGTGCAGGAAAATGAAAAACACAGGAGGTGATCCAGCGCCTCTTACCCATGCTTCATCAGTCGATAGAGCAGAGTGCGAAGGTAAATTGAACAAAGATGAAACGTGCTGACCAATTTCCCTGGAAATGTTTTTCTCGGGCTCTCTCAGTTTCATGAATTTATCATAAAACACCTTTCATGCATTCGTGATTCAACAGCGCATTGATTCATCTTCACCTCAACTGTGTAATCTGGGAAAACTAACTATAGCTGAGCTGAGCCTTGATCAGTCAGAGCTGGCTTGATCCGGACATGAGCATTACCGATGCCTCACACGGCATAAGAAAAGAAAAGAAATAGGTAGAGACAGCTTGGAGAGAGCCGATGGAAAAATATGGGCGGTAATAAGGAACAATAACAAATGCTGGAAGGTGATTCACACTACACTTTCAGCCAAGCTCAACTAGTTTGCTCTGGGGCCTGGCTGCTCTTCATGCCAATTTCTGTATCTGTCTGGGTTTGGGAGAGAATATCATGTCAAACTTTCTGCCAGAGTGAATCAGAAGATTCACCGGGTGCTCAGTAAGGAAAAGATCAAATCCACGTGTATTGATCCGCTATAGGAGAAATTCAATTTGAGACACCAGAACAAAGAAATGAAGTTTGCATGAACATCAGAAAAGACATATACACATTTTAACTTGAATGACACTATCCTGTTGACAATCAAACATAAACCAAACTACCTACCTACATAACTTCTTCCCATCTACCCTCCTACCCTCCTATCCCTACTTACACTTACCTACCAACCCTCCTATCTCTACCTACACCCACCTGCTTCCCTACCTTCCTACCAACTTACTTCCTTGCTCACTGGCAGAGATCTGTGGTTTGCAGCCAATATGGATGAGTCATCCTAAACAATGTGTGTTTGTTCTACTGTCTCACCCATGCGAGGAAATGGATGAGGGAACAGCAGCGCTGGTACAAATATTCTATCCTCAGCTCCTCTTTACAAAGAGTCATGATTTTACACCAGTTAACAGGCCATCCTGTGGCTTTGTGAGCTTCGAGCTAAATGCTAATAGCACCGTGATCCCCTGTTGTTAAGTAAACAAGAGTGAACCCACATCATTAGACTCTAATATGGACTCAACTGAGCCGCTGTAAAACTGAAAGCAACTGGCATCATATTATTGTCCTCCAGACAAAGTGTTGGTAACAGCCGCAGCCAATGTGGAGCTGTATTTTTTCGACACGGCACCGTCTGCGGGAGGTTGTTTGTGAATGTGTGGAATCGCTGCTCCTTTTTCACCACGCAGGCGAGTCACAAGAACACAAAGCAGCGGGGTCATCTGTCTTATTAGCACATGTGTGAGACGGGTCTGGATTCAGAGGAGACTCCGCTCAGCAAAAAAAAAAATAATAGGGATCTCCAGCTCTCCTCTTGGAGACGTTAAAGAGGAGGTGTACATATGGAAATCCTGCACAGGTACAGTCACTCCTAAAATGCAAAAAAGCAAAGTCGACAAAAATAGACAAACCCCTGCATGTTATTACTGCATCACCTGCATCACTTGACCTACAATGCAAATTTTGCCAACTTCAAAAACGAGCCCAGCCGCCGCTTCGGGCCCACAGACGCAACTCACACTGGTCTTAGGACAACAATGACGTGAGGGGAACAAGATAAGGAGAGGGAGTTAGGAAGGCGAATCCGGATTGTGCTTTTCCACTTGGTGAGGGTAAATTATGGAAAATCAGCTTACAGTAATCCCGGCACTCGTTGAAGTGGGGATCATCCCGGGCGACTTGACATCATTGTGCACTTTTGAAAATGATGTGCTTGTTAGTGAGGAGGCATGAAACACTCATCAGGCTCATATATTTGCATCCTCGCAGCCATTAGTGGAGCCTGTTCTTTGTGCATCGCTGGTGTTTGTTATGAACTCTGCATTCATGTGCTGTGGCGTTGTTGTTGTTGTTGTTGTTGTTGTTGTTTCAGTGTATTTAGCGCTCCCACAGTGGATAACGACAAATGACTACTAACGGCAAGGGTTTGCAAGCATCTGAATTCATTAGCTTCTTGTTGCTGAGAATGGACAACCTGTGTAAAGATGGCTGCCTCCCTGCAGTGCGATGTCTCTCAGCCCCCTCGTCTAAAAAATCTCCCGCCAGATGTCGGCGCTCGCTCTGCGACGGGAGGCGAGTCGCGGCGTCAGCGTTAGACGGCCGGCATATGTCTGCACCCGGGTCACGTCTCTCACCCAGCAGGCGCTTTACTCAAAATCCACAACATTAAAAGGGACGATTGTTGTTTGCTTCATTCAGGATGAGGACAATGATTTGCAGCAAAAATAACCAAGAAAGTGAAATGCTCTTAAATTAGAGACTCTTTGTTTGTTTGTAATGTGAAACATCCTTTTGATATTTAGAAAAAAATAACAAATCCCAGCTTTTCACAGACTAAACACAAAAATGCACTTTGTTCTGACACTCGTACTTTTGTTTGGAAGAATATGATTCTTCACAAACACACTTCAAAGTCTGTTAAGAGTAAGATTAGCTGATCAAGATGAAGCTTTTAGTGCCTTTTAGATTTGTTTTCGCTCATTAACCACCAAGATTTAAAGTGTTTCTCACACATTTCTTAATATTTTCTGTTAAATGTGTTTAATTTGTTTACACTTCTCATAGTGAGATTAAATATTAGATTGGAACTTAGTGATAGTACCAAGGTTTTTATTTGTTCAACAGTTTGAATCTAATAACGTCAACGTCAGGGATTGAAGAATTAATGATTGATGTCCTTCAGAAGCAGCTTAGCTTAGCACAAGGACTGAAAACAGGGGGGAACTGTTAGCTGCCTAACCAAAGAATAAAAGCACGTTTTAAAGGTTCGACCGACACTACAAATAAATGAGAAAAACTTGGTAAATATACAAATTACTGTCGGCAGCTTCATATTTAGTGCAGAGATATGGGAGTGGTATCATTTGTTCTTGTCAAATTTAAATGATTTATTATGAAGTTAGCGATTAAAACATGTTTACAAGCACACATGTAGGCCTCTCATATTTTAATTTATTGTGAATAATTCATGTACAGTGACATATACTAAAAGTCACTTCAATGATAATCAAGAAAAGTAATGTTTTAGGGCAGATAAGATAATCTAAAACTTGACTCGTGTAACATTTACTGATGAACATATGATGCTATAAAAACACTCTGCTACAAAATGATGGAAAATCATATTCAGATGTTGCTGTCAGTGTTAATTTTCTGAATTTGCAATGCTTCAATGGCTGATTAGGTAATTTTATATCGCACTAATTCTCCTGCTACGATTTGCAAAAAGGATCTGAAATTCTAATCTGTCTGTAAATCAGTGGTCGTCCATCCCTTGATCATTTAAGTGCATGCTTGGTTTCTCCTGCACCTGCCTAATGTGTGCTCATACTGCAGATTCCTGCCCCGGTCTCATTTTCCTTATGTGATAAAAGCCGTACAGCATCAGCATTAACACACAGGAAGCCGTCTCCCCAAGGCTCTTTAATCTACCTGCAGAGCTTAAAGATAACGGCTGACAGCTCGAACTCCTGCGTTCATGCCGAGCAAAGCTTTTAAAGACCTTTTACTGTCCTAATTTGGACCGGATGTACACATCTGTACTCGTTCCTGACTCCCAATAGGAGATTGACATTGAATTCACAGCCACCGAATCCTTCTGCTCCAAAAAACAAACAACAACTAAGCTGTTTGCCGTTTTCTTTGTGTCTCGGTGTAATTATGCCAAGAATACAGAGGAAACTTTATGAGTTGGTCAATAAGCCACTTTCTGCTGGAAGGTGGCAAGTGTCCAATAAGAAGAGAGGAATGGCTCCGTAAAATCACTTCACACATCCTCCGTGCGCTTGAACTAAGAGTTAAAGAAACCAACAGATCTGGATTTCTTCCACAGTATTTATCTAATTATATACAAACACGACACAACAATGTCCAACTTCTACATAATGAACCACCGACTGAAGCCAAGTTTTACTGTTTTACAACAGAAATATGCAGTTTTATTTCACAGATGGATTTTGATGAACTACTCACAGCTTGCACTGGGGTTGCTGTGGCAGTCGATGTCACTCCCAACACAACGTTTAACTGGGCAGTTTTCTGTCGCTTACTAAAAACTACAAGTCTTGATTAAAAAAAAAAAAGTCCTTTTCTCTACTAAACTAATTAAAAAGAGAACAGATTCCTGGAATGCTTCTTGGGGATTGGGGAGCAGCGAGCGTGGGCTTTGTCTGGTTGGGAATAGGGAGAGGGATTTCCAGCGGGTACGCAGTCTGTTCTCGTGAAGCCCCGAGACGCTCGGGTTGACATTGAGGTGTTGACCTTCACCGGGTTGTTGTGGAGGGAGAACAGGCTCCTGTGGTGCTGCTGGTAATCGTGGTGATGATGATTGTGATAACGCTGATTTGAGATAGAGAGAAAGAACTTCGAACTTAAGGAACACAATATAATATAGAAGAATATTTCAGTTTGAATACTTTAATACCTATGGCGTCCAAAATCTATTTAATGGGGGTTTTTATGTGCAAAATGATTCCTTTTTTTAAATTAGTACAAGATATTAAATATTCAACATTGGATATTTCTTAGTGTTCAGTTGTGTTTAACATTGAGCAGAGTGACTGCAGCAAATTTAGAGTTTAATTTTAAACTTGGTCATATAGGGGTTGGAGTGTGTAATTAATAACCACGTGCATCGCCCCATGTGAATAATGTTTCAAACAGTATTTGCCTAATGGCCGTCAAGGCAGCAGGGAGTTTGACGTTCCGATGCTCCAGCACGGCAGATAAAGTACTGTAACTGGCAGGGACACAGAGCCGTTTGTCTTCTCTTGATGCGATTGGCTCGTGGTCAGGTCCGGACGGTACAGTCGCCAGCAGGGACAAACAACAAGCACACACGCCAGAGTGCAGGCTGACGGAGGCGGTCAAATGTTAATACCTCCGAAAGAAAAGTTCCTGGAATCTTTTGACAGGCGACTTTGATGCATCCTAAGCACCAGAGGGAGGTTTTATTAGTGCCTGGCCCCCGACAGGTGGGAGTGTGAGACGGGCTTGTCGCTGGCAGATGGGTGGGCTTCCACTCAGATGACCACATCCTGGGCCGCCGTGTGGCTTAGAGGAGCATTATGTGTTATCCCCCCCTCCCTCCCTCCCTCCATCCATCCATCCTTTCCACTGATACAACTTGTCCTCCTCTCTCTCTCTGCCCTGTCTCCTCTCACTTCTGCCCTCTGTGATCTCCTCTCTCCTCGTTATCCTCCTCCTCCTCCTCCTCCTGCTCCCCCTCTCCCTGCAGCTCCTATTTCCAGGCCGCAGATCTGCATCTGCACGGGTCAAACCAGTCAGCATGAAAAGTGGGATCTGACAAATGGCTTGGGTGCGGCTGGTGAGGCGGGATTACTCTGTCAAGCTGGAGACAACAATGTCCATTTATATACTGTGTGTGCATGTGTGTGTGCAAAGCTTCACTTGTCCTGGTCCTCGTCCCTTTAGTTTTTTACTCTTTTCATGTCCCACAGTGGGATCATAAAGTCCAAAATGTTTTTCTTTATTAAGCTGAATTTTACACCTTTTAAAAAGTCTGAAATACATTAAAATATGATGTGTTAGGTCTTAATTACATTAACGTTCATTCAACAGTACTTCCGTGTGCTTTAAAATGTGTTTGTTTTGTTTGCATGGATAGTTTGTCATGTCTCTGTGTGTTGCTGCAGTTCTCTCTCAATCATACAGATGTTAGCTTCTAAAGTTCTGTTCCTTTACTACATGGCTGTGGATTTTTATTTAGTTGATTCTGTGAGAATATGAGAAATGTACGTTAAATATAATATTTAAAAAACTACATAGTGGTTTTAAAGTTATGATCCTGATTTGGTTCTGTAGAAACTTGTCCCCGGCATCTGTGTAGCTCAAATATTACAACAACCTCCATTTTGAAGACTTGTGTCACACGTGAAAAAGACATTTTTACTTTAATTCCCTTACACGTGTCGGATTCAAAACCAATTACTCTCTGTCCACGCCCCAAACGCTGCTTCATATTTCAAAAACGGCCCCCCCCCCCCCCCCCCTTCATTTCCAGCAGAAAGTCCCATAAAAGCGACTGATCCACGCGCTTTGCTTTCTCAGACGAAACCCTCACACCTGGTGAATTGCTGATGCATTGCGGGGGTTTAACAGACCAGCTCCAGTCCTTCCAGTTATAATGCCTTTCAAATGCTGATCCGGGATGCCCTTGCCACATCAGAACCCGGTAAATCCGAGAAAGCCTCAGGACAGAGTGGGGCTGCGAAAGACACTAACGCAGAGCAGAGAGGAGAGCAAAGCTGTATTGGATAAGTGCCTGCATTTTTAAAAAAAAAATTCGCAGCACTTGACCCTGGCACATACAACCCCCCCCCCCCCCCCCCCGCCCGCCCGCCCGCCCGCCCGCCCGCTGCTCATCCACCTTCTCCTTCTCCTCCTCAACACCGGCAAATGAAGTGTCCCCGCTCTCGGCTCTGATCCTGAGAACCTATGACAGCCAAAGCCTGCCTGCTCTCTGAATTAAGCCCTGGCAGCAACAGGCAAGTAAACTATTCCCCACTAGAGCCCGAGCTGCAGGCCAGGAACACGGGCACAACAAAGCCTGTGTGACTGCAGTGAATCGAGAAGACTGAGGGAAATGAGAGGAAAGTAAAGACGGTGCTTGACCTCACTCGTCGGGCGCAAGACTTGAAGTGCACTTTAGGTGAGGAGCGCCAGGCGAGGATTCAAGAGAGGAAGAGACAAAGAAGAGACAAAGAAGAGACAGAAGTGCAGCTACCTTTTTCTTTTTTTTTTGCTGATCGTGTTCATGTTTAACATTTATCTCTGCCAAGGAAGATCTGTCTTCGTCTGCGTTTGTTTGTTTGATATTTATCAGCTCGCGGGTTCACCCCAAAAAACTACTCAACTGATTACCATGAAATTTTGTGGAGGGACGGGAAAGAACCGTTCAACTTCTCTTTCTTTAACATTTCAAGATAGTTCATTTGTCAACGTTTTCTTCTGGAATCTTGAAGAAAAAAATCTTGCGTGGTTTCTATTTTAGATCTTTTTGCTTCCACTTCGTAAATGTACGAGTCGTTAATGTTATTATAGCCACTTATTAACTCTATTGTTGATGTTAAATAAGTTTAAATTAAATGTTACTTTAAGCTTATTAGCTAATAATTAGCTGTTTATCTCACACCGTGGTAACAGCGCCGTGTGCGACGCTAACAAGACCTAATGGGTTACTATTAATCCACCACTTGTCATTACTGCTTTTTATTAATGTTAATGAATCTTTAATAATTCTTTATAAATCAGTCATAAGCCTTTAACATGAACAGCATTTGGGTCGCCGTGTTCCCTTTAATTCCTCCAATTGGCTCATCGCAGAGTGAGAAACCCTTTTATTGAGGACTTAGCGATATTAACTTTTAATGTTGCTACATTTTTCATGTGAAATTAAAGTAAATATTCATGAGGGTTACTTCAAATGTTTGGGATTTCGGGAGTTTTTGTCACAACCCGGCAGCCGGAAAGAAAAGTCATCACCGTCGGTTACCACGAGTAATGTATGATCCTTTACAATGAAGTGGTGCCGGATTTCTACAAGTTTATCTGTTGAAATGTTGTGATTCATCCGCGCCGGACTGTGTTGGTGCGAGTCACAGCTCCGAGCTCCCACCCATTACAGCCCGTGTAGCCTTTACAAGGCCCCTTACCAACAGATTATCATCAATCCACAGCGGTAAGGCAATCATGTCTCTCTAAGACAGATTGCTCTGTTAAGGTGCTCCATAATTTAATATCCCTCTCATTTTTCATCTGCCTGCCTCCCCCCCTCCACTCCCCTTCCTCTATCAGCCTGGCAAAGTCATGCTGAGTTCCTTAAAATGTATTAAATTATGATGTGTCATGAAAGTAATTCTCTCCCAGGAGAATGAATCACATGACGGATCCCTCTCCGGCCTTACCTCTGACACACTGTGTGCACATATCGAGGTAATAGATTAAAATTAGCCTCAAGTTGCTTAAATTATTGACCCTGGCCTCGTTTTTTTTTTCCCCGCCTCCTGTCAGCAATCGGTTTGCAGGGAGGTGTGTGTGTGCTGATGCTAAATGGAGGGATGAAGGGAGGAGGGAGTGCTTTATGGCACCTCGCTGTCAAACTGGCCTGTTAGTCTTTCCGAGCACTTTTTTGTCGAGCATGAAATTAACGGGGGGGGGGCAGGTGGGACTTAAAGTTTCAGCGGTACAACACTACATCAATGAAATGGCTTGTTGGTGCAGTCCTGATAATGTACCTTTAAAAATTCATGGACGGAATTTGAATTATTTCAATATTTAATACGCCATCATTTATTATTAAGGCTTTGCCAATGAAGATTTCACGTTCTAATCTTGTTAACGGGGCCACGCAGTGTTAAGACTCACTTTGCCACACAACAGATTCTCCCTCAACTTGTGTTTATCCGTGATAATCCTATTTTTCCATGTGGTTCATTTGGAGAAAAAGGAGGGGATTGGTTTGTACGGTGCTCACATTAAAAGGACATTTATGTAGTTGCTCATGTATTTGTATATTGAATTTAATCTCAGCTGCAACATAAGAACCCATCACATCCTTGTCCTGCTAGATGATATATCTGTATTTCGAGTGTCATGCTGGCTCCACACTTGAGGATAATCGGGCAGATTTCAGGTCAGATTCCCTCCTGACATTCTTAAGGGGCGTTGCCATTTGGAGGCTGATCTGAACAGTCTCCAAATCTTAAATATGAAAACCTTCGATATTCACGATTTGAAATGTTCTTCTTCTCTGCCTGGATCAGAGTCTCCCTGATTTCGGGAAGTATACACGTTTGACATTTACCATAAGAAATCAGTTCTTTCAACGCCAAGTGTGTGGTCGTGTATCTCGAACCAGTTTGCAGTCTCACAATTGTGGTCTGTCTTTATATCTGTGGTCCAACACATTTAAAATAATCAGGTTTGAAAGGTTTGCAGCAGCATTATTTGCTTTCTCCAACCCTAGGTGGGATATGTTTGGAATTAATCATCTCTTTAGCGACGCTCAGGCCATTTTTATTGGCCACAGTCAACTGGCCACCAGGCACCGTTTATTTATTCCTAACAATCTGCAGCACAGAAACATTGTGTTTCCCCCTTCCTGCCTCTCTACATCCCACAGGCTGTGTTTTCTATGGATCTCTGAGTGTTTGTGCTCGTTTGGGACTCCTCGAGTGACGATATCTTTGTTTGCGTGGCGATATCGTCCTCGAGGGTCAGATCACCTGCATCTGTACACACTGGTCAGCTCCGTGGGGAGTTGTCACCGGCTCTCAGCGTCTCTAATGAACTCCAACCCACTTGACTGACAGGTGGGTTATAGGCCGGGAGTAAACTGCGGAGCGATGCCGCTACGCGTGTGACTGATTGGATACAAGCTTAATGAAGCGACGCAGACACACACGAGCTACACTGTGTCATGGAACAGCTTGAGGGGCAAATAGACTTTGTATTTTTTACATAAATGTTTGTGTTGTCGTAATTGTAAGTGAAGGATGGAGACAAAACGACTCTATTTGCAACTCTGTCTAGTTTCTTTTTGTTCTTCTTGTTGCTGTAATTTTATTGTCTTGAACAATCACATTAAAGCTCCATCTATCTAGAGTGAACTGTAAATAATTGATGTTCGCGATTCCAAACCAACTCTCAGCCCAGCAGCTTCACAACACAGTGAAATTGTTGAAGCTCAACAAGTTTGAAAGGTTGAGATAGATATCGAGGGTAGAATCTGAATAACTGATCGAGACATATCGATGGTTCCATGTAAGTACCCTCAATGACGGGTTGATGGACAAAAGTGAAGCCACAACATATCTATCGCCCCCCAGTGGCTGACAGCAGTAAGTCAAGATCTGACATTTTGTAAATTACTTATTTCATGCTGTAAAAAGCGGCCGAGACATCCTGATTGACAGCTGAGACTGACTTGATGGTGGCGCCTGTATCCAGGGTGTTTAAGCTTCTTTTTTCCAGGGGAAGAATTGGTGTCTAAATTTATACACAGTCACAGGATACAATACAAGGTTCAATTAGGCAGTTAGCACCCAGTCATCCTCTGTGGCATGTGTTAAAATCCCTATCAAGCCGTGTTGAGTCTGATTTAGTTTGATGGCAAGAGAAAAAAGCTCCAAGCGACTTTGAAAGAGGGTTCATCGATGGGGCAGGGGTGACGGCAGCTTCAGTCACAAAGATGCTCAACTGGTGAGAGTCCACGTTGGAGCAGCTGAAGTGGCATCTGAATTTGAGATCTATGGGACGGGCATCGGTAATTAGATTTGGAAATTGGGACCCTGTGTTGAGGTTGAAGTTACACAGGCAAGAAGAAGGTGAAGGTGGTGACGGCACATCCCCTCCAGGGGGGGTTGTGCAGTAGGTTAACAAGATTGGCAGAGGCCTTTATTTGAGGCCAAGCAGGAGGGCAACGTAGAGAAGGTGACGATGGCAGATCCTCTGTGGAGGTTGGGCAGGAGGTGAGGAAATGGAACTGCCACCAGAAAGGTGGAGCTGGAGATCGGAGCAGGCTGGGATTGGTGACCAAGGGGGTGTAGCTGTGGGTTGGTGGGGACTGTTTGCATAGTACAGTGCAATAAATCAGATCCAATCATATTCTCTTTTATTATCCATAACCAAACTTTGTTCATTAGCTCCACTTTGACCATTATTTGAGGATAGTCAGTGATTTCATTGGCTCCATATCAGCAGATGATCGCTCATGAATATTCTCACCCCGACCGAGATGTTGTCCTGTGTGAATTCCTCTGAAGTAAAGACAAGAGATCAATTTAATTTAGGAGTCACGGCTTCTGATATCAGACTGATTGGATTCACTGCATTAATTTGCTTATTAATTTCCTGCATGAGAGGTGGTGCCCCCACAACGAGTCTAAAGTTAAATAAAAAGTAGTAACTCGTACTACGCATGTGAGGAAACTCTGCCTCACTGAGAATATCAAGGCAGTCGGACCAAATAAGAAAAGAAAAGAGCTCCCATTACTGCAAACTTTGCAGAACCTTTATACTCAAAAAACCTTTATCACACACTGAACTGAAAAAGCATCATATGTCTACCGAAAAGATTTGTGAACTACTGGTGTATGTTTAGGGTGTTTTTCTATATTTATGTATATATAAATATATATATGGCCGAATCCACCAGGTTGTATTTGACACCAGACTATTATAATGTTACAGTATATACGCTGAGCGGATTGAACTTTGTCCTTACTGTTAAAATGCAATCTAGACGGCGCCTTGGACTCGGAGGACTGCTCTTGAAACAGCATCGCTCATATTCCTCGTCAAAACAACCCAACAGCCAACTCCAGGGAATCCGGGGCAATATAACAGAAACCAGTCAACATCTCATACCGCCGCTGTCCTGCTGCAATGCGTCCTTTTTTTTGTTTTTCATTTTTCTGCTTTAATGACGAATACTCGAACCTCAGGTGTGTAGTACCTCGCTCGGTGTGTGGCTTTGTTGTCTTGTCAGTGTCATGACTTTGAAGTTGTATTTTACGTCGCGACAGCGCTCATTTCCTTTTTCTTTCTGTTTTTATATTTGTTTATGTATTTGCCCAGCCGGGTCCAATATCATTATTTCCCCCCTCTGAATGGAAAACGAATGAAATGACGATGATAAGAGGAGAAAAGGAAGGAACGAATCCTGCCGGTGCCAATTTTTTCCGCCAATTCTTGACTCATCTCAAACCGCAGTTACTCTTTCAATTATTCCAAACTAAAAAAGGCCTCTGCAAAGAGATGACAACACTGACAAAGCTAGTGTAACATCTATCGGCTTGGAAAATAATTCGACGTCAGTCACATTTTATTTGTTGCATGTCGAGGATCGTCGTGACAGAATTGATTCACGGTGACATCCTTTTTCTTTTTTTTACGGGGTGCGGGCACACGGAGAGAGGAAATGAGAAAAGGTTGTGATTTACAATGCGGCGATGCCTTTATTCTGTCCCTCATGTTAAGTGGAGTAGTCCGGCGAGCACCTTACACGGCCCATCGCATTGTTAGCGATGACAACAGGGACTTTCCTTGTTGTTTCATTACAAAGTCTCCATGTATTGCTGCCTAAAATCAATAACACATCTGTGGTTGAAGTCCACGAAGCGGCAGCTGGTCGTTTCGGGTCCGACTGGCAGGAATCAGGCCTGTGCAACATTGTGGTTTATTTGTGAGCTCTCAATTGTGATGTGATGTAATCCTGTTGCAGGTCATTGTGGTGATCTAAAGCGAGAGCGGAGAGACGCAGCCGGGGAGTTTATCACTGTGTCTGTGTGTGCAGTGATATTCCGCCCGGGCCACCGTGTCGTTCTGCACCAGGGATCAACTCCTGCCACTCTCCTAAGCCAGAATTCAGAAAGAAACGCACGTCCACGCCAACGCTGCAGCCACCAGGTGTGGCCCTTGCCTGTGCACGTACGCACACGCTCTCTTTCCCTGCACCATAAACGCGGCGCACAGTATATTTCCCCGCTTTAATGACTCGGGTTTCATTCTCTCTTCATGCTTGTCTGACTCTGACTGCTGCTAATGCTGCTACTGCTGTGTTAACAGTAGATAAATGGCACCGCTCACAGCCGAGATTACATTAGATCTCCAATCAAGAGGTAACGGGTGTTGTCATGGCAACCACATCCAACAGGCAGGGGAGGAGTGGATAGGGGTTGGTGGGGGGGGGACAAATGAGCAAGGTTGAAGACTGTCAGGACTCTAAATATACTTCAAACATATTGAGCTTGAATGCATCATGTTTCCGTGTCAACTTCGTGTGCAAACCAATTTTATTTGAATTGCATAGAAAGGGTCTGTTATATTCTTGAAGTGATGTTTAATTTAGTTAATTTCCTCTAATTCACATTTGGATGTGGCTAACATTGAACAAACAAGATGTGAATTGTGATGATTCTGTTGCCAGTGTGTGGACCTGACAGCTGTTTTTTGCTCAAACTCAGACATGCACTGAACTCTGGACGTTTTCCAGACGGACTGTACGTGAAAATCTCCGGAGCTTTTCCTGCCGACCAACAAGTGAAATGTCCGAACCCGAATTTTCTAGACATTTTGTGGAATTCATGTCTGAAAACAGCTCGAGCGATGCCAGTAAAATCTGTCGGTGTGATGTAAATTGAATTTTCTCACCGGGCACGAACAGACCTCGCAAACCACGCACACTAACACGCAAATGAATGCATCTAGGGCAGGCTGGTTGGCGTTGAAGTGCTGTGTCTTGATTTCTCCTCAGACTTTTTTTAATTCTTCTGACAAACTCCCACCCCTCTGGACAGACTGTACTGACAAACAAAAACACATCTGAATCGCTCCTTTAATTTATTTCCTCCTCTTGCACCGACGCTCTCAGACTGACTCCAGGACAAAGATCTGGCGAGCGCCGAACTGACAGCATGAAAGGCTTCGACAGTGTTTGCCCCAGAAGACACAGATACATTTTATCGGATTGCTCTGTCTCATACGACCTGATGTAATGTGACAGGGACGTGTGGTACTGAAGACAGGACTGGGTTTGTAATATAAATGAGACGTCTCTCTGGGTCCTTCTCCAGGTCAAGTGCAATTATAAAAACATCTTCATGGAGAATTTGTCCATTTTTCTCGAAGTAGGCTGCGCTTTAGTGATCAAACCCGTAAATTACAGCAGGTTTCCTCTGTGCAGCTGCATATTTGATCGTCTGTTGGACCATATTTGCATCTGATATCAATATGTTTCATGTCCTCCATCTTTATATACAGTCTTATCTTTTTAATAGCAAGCTAAACCAATTCAGACAGGATGCAACATGTGACCGACTCCCTTTTAGACTAGATTTGATGTGTAGAGCTGGCAAAGTTGGTATGTTGGGACTTTTGAACCTGTTGCTTGGATCTGGGATCCCCTTGTAAGAAGTTTGCTCCATAGCATCACTATTGGTGAAAGTTTCTATCTTCTATCCATATTCTATGTTGCCGGTGAGCGATCGTCTCATTGACTTTGGCTCATCACAGTCAGAAACATACTTACACAGCATAGTATGACCGAGGGCTTGGCCGTAGGAGAGGTATAATTTCTAAGCCGAGCTCTCAGAAATATGTGGCCTTCATCTGTTATTGTCGTTCCATCTCGTGTTTTGATTATCAAAGCAGCTCGTAGCAGGTGAGGCTGCGTCTGTCGGCTTTATCTCCCGTTTTGTGTCATTCTAAAAGGTGTTTTCTTATTCAGGCACAAATCTACAAATCATTTAATCAAAAAAAAAAAAAAAAATGCTGCAGCTGCTCGTGCACTCTTTCTTTTATAAACACCATTTTCAGACCTTTTGGAAAACCTTGACATTTACTTTGCTGTTGTCACCTGGCAAACAACGCTGGCTCTTTAAAAAAAAAAAAAAAAAAAAAGAAAGAAGCAAATGCTTATTTCTTTGTAAAACACAGAGGCTGAAGATTTGCAGCTCTGCCACTGACATCTGACTTGTCAAACTAAATTCCATTGCAGCCGTGAATCTTTCTTTTCGGGTTCTTTCTTACAAGTGACAACAATACGCTAACATCTGCTTTTCTTCTTAACCCCTCCCACACACACACACACACACACACACACACACACACTCGCAGCTCTCTTGTTGTCTTCCATCACCATTGAGAGGAAAATATCACCTCGGGTCTAACCTTTCAAATGTTGAGAAAATGCTCACAACCTTGACAGAAGCTCTAAACATTTTTTTTGCCTTCCCCTCTGTGGTAAATATTAGGGCTTTGTGTGAGAGAGAGATCTTGAAGGCAGTCGGCACAGAGCCGGAGGGCAAACATGCAAACCTTGATTAACTTGTGTAGCGCCTGTTTTTCTTTTCCTGAGGAAAGCACAGACTCTGCTGGGAAAGTCTGTTTCATAGCGCTGTGTTTATTTCTCCATTCATCTATTTGCATTTTTACATTTCACTGACACCACAGACTGTAAAAAAGGATGGACGTCTCGACTAGTGCCCTAAAGTGAAGCCAGAGCCTCCTGATCGCCACCTGTTGGCTGGCTGCGGTATATCCCGTAAACCAACATTAGAGTTTGCAAAATTAAAAAAAGGAAAAGATGACAATGAGAATAAATGGGGCAATGATAGTTTATAAATATTTAAATACACCTTAAAACACTGAGGAGCGGACACGACGTCCATAGAGCTGCTAAGCTGTTACGTGCGTGTGTGTTTTCACATTCACAGAATTAACAGGCTGTGATTTTGACATATGGACGTCTGCAGCACCCACCTACATCCCCTCACACTTGCGCTATATGCATAGACAAATTGTCAGACAGTGGCTTACATGAAGAGAAGCCTTTCCCTCTCTGCCTTGGCTGTGATTTTCGTTTTTTACCCTGCACATATTGACTGTATCTGTATCAGCTGACCCAAGTAACAATGCCCTCAGGACACTGCTGTAGAAGACACTTGTGTGACAGATTAATGCTGTCCACTTTAATCCCAGTGCCCTGTCTGCCAACCTGTGGGCGCCAGCTGCAAGCTTGTTAGGGCTTTTATTTTCTGCCACTGTCTCCTAAAGTATGTTGACACAAACACCGAGCCGGCAGCACACAAACACACAATACTTCAACAGGTGTCGCTTTTACGGCACAAAAACATAATCACACAACGTCTAGAGAACAGTATCATTACTGCTCCTCAGTACAGCTTTATTATTCATCTGTTGTTTTGGATATTTGATAAATGAAGAATCAAATGCAAGACTTTCTATTTTTTACTGTGCAGTGATTTACCTGCTTGCTCCTATTGTGCAAACATTAGGGCTAAAAGTTGCATTCTTGATGTCATTTGGACGAGGGTTATTAGGATGAGTCTGTGCGGTACTGATCAGGGGATGGAGCCATGGTACCGAGGTTCTCTTTTTACATGTGCTGGACTAAAGGGGTGGATCCAGAAATGTTCTTTACTTTCCGTAAATTTGCGATTTTGGACGATAATGGACGTTTTACCAAAGGCATCATTCATTGAGAGGACTGATATCTGTGAGGGTGAGCAATCGGTGTGGCTTGATTCGATTTATGGGGACTACTGATTCCCATTCTAGTTTCTGTACGTGATGGACTTTAACGACATGTTTTTGTTTCCATCAATACAGAAGTTGTTGCTACGAGCATTGTTAACATCGACTGTAGTGATGTGTAACCAAACTTACAGCCACTAACAGTAGGGTGTGTGTGTGTGTGTGTGTGTGAGAGAGAGAGAGACAGAAAGAGAGAACAGGATCTTACCAGGAGATAGAAAACTGCATCATCGACTGATGTCTCAATCTGAGTCGCTGAGAGAAAATATGCAATAATAATAATATGCAGCGATAATAAATAGGAAACCGACTTTCTTCATCCCTCCATAAGAGTGAAAGCAGAAGGGATAACATCTGAGCTTCTGTGGCCTTTTGAATTCAATCCGGGGTTCCATCCCCACTCACCTCACAACACGCGTGTTTACCTGCCGCCCAGCTCATCAAATGTGACATGAGCACAGGCTCCATAATTAAAGGCTGTTCTCAAATACCTGCCCAGCTACTCCTCTGGAAAATATGCTTTCATAATGAGAAGGGAGCTCACAATGGAGGCCCAGCCTCTCTGCCCCCCATGGGAGGGAATAATACCCACCTTCATTAATTATGACTTAATGAAATACAAAATTGCCCCAGGTGCTGTTTGACTGACAGCTAGTCTTACAACAGAGGCAAGCCCCCATTGAATGTATATGGGCCTTTGCAGTACGACGTTACCCTCTAATTGGCAATTTACCACCCGCTCAATAGTCAGGATTGCTTTCTCAGTGTCTGCGGAGGTATTAGCAATAGTGTTTTTCAACATCCAGATTAATTTCTTAAAAGCCCGCTTTAAAAAAAGAAAAAGTGTTGGGCTTGCAAATAAAGGGATGTGATTTAAGGGAGGGGGAAAGTGCTCGTCTTGGAATTATTGTGAAAGGGCTCCAAGGAAGTGACAGAGAGAAAGACAGAGAGAGGGGGGGGGGGGACAGAGAGGGAGAGATGCCTGGAGAATTAAAGTGGAGCGAAATAAATTTGCTTAGCAGGTACTTCTGTTGGAGTCGCCTCCGCTGAAAGAGGAGATCAGTCTTTGCCGGCTCCTGCGTTGCCATTTCATCTAATCCCTCTCTCCATTTTCTCTGCTGTCATTCACTGGCCATTCATTTTTAATACACTTGCCATTAATAGATGCTATAAATACTCTAATATGTATGGTTTATACATTGGTCCGGCCAAGTCTGCTTTCCCACTGCCAAACACTTATAAAGCAGAGTGGTTCCAGCCCCTTCCTGGTTTTAAATCTGAATCTGTCCAGTTTGCATTATATGTGATAATAAGCTGATTGTGGTTTAGATTTTTTTTTGGGCATTAGAATATGTTACCTTGGTTTTTTGCGACCCTGCAGCGGCCATTTCCACAATTTTGTGTCATTTTTAAAGACCAAACAGTTATTTAAAATTAATTAAGAAAATACTCTGTTGATAACTCTGAAAGGAAAATTCAAATGTTATTGAATTGGGTTTTGTTTTCAAAGTGTTTTCATCACTCCCCATTGAATTTACCTACTAAATAAGTCTCTCTCTCTCTCTCTCTCTCTCTCTCTCTCCCTCCCCCCTCTGCCTTGTCGGTTCATATGTCTTCTCGGCACATGATTGAAAAGCACTTTGACGATTATACTTAAATTTTGCAATGGGTTAAATCATTTATTAAGATATTAAAATTATTCTGTACCAACAAAAAATATATGAGAATAAGATTATAAACTCCTCAAAGAGCTCCATGTCACTTCCCATCCCTCACCGGTTGTTTGTTGGCAGTTGGAAAACTTTTCAACTGTGCAGTAATTAAAAAGGAGGGGGAGGAAGAGCGGGGGTGGGTGGGGGGGAGTAGCAGCAGCAGAAGTACACTGCAATACCCAGACTAAATTCTCTGTAATGGCGAGGTGAGTCAGTCGCCTTAATTAGTTTAGTCTTTCTTCTCCCTCTCTCTCGTGGAGTCATTAATGTCGACATGAACATTTTTCTCTCATTTGAACGGGTAAATAATGAAAGCGGAGCGACAGTAGGGGGGGGGGGGGGGGGGGGGGAGAGTCACAAGTTTTTAAAGCAGCAAGCAGGAAGGCGGCAATTAACAGGATCTGACAACCCAGAGGGACGCACAAGCGCACACAACACACGCTCAGATACAGGGGGTACATGCGAACATACACACTCCCTGTTTGTGAACTTCAGACCGGAGTACTACTTGAATACTTTTTAACTGAATAACAAAACCTACTCTCACAAAATGAGCCCCGAGCTCTTTTTAATGCCCCGCAGTGTGTCACCGAGACCCGAGTCTGGACTTTTCCATCAAGGTGAGAAACCCCTCCACATCAGAACAGCCGCAATTCCATCAGAGAGATAGATGGACCATTGTTCAATTAGCAAATGAAAGCTGTAATTGTTTGGATGCTGCTCTCCTCCGTAAATTCAGCGCCGATAATTAATTGTAGCGAGTAAAAACACTCATCAGGGAGATGAACCATTAGAGAGGCAGGTAAACAAACCCTTATCTATTACGGGTGAGTGGCTGATAGGGATTGATGAGAAAAGTTTTTTTATTTTTACACAAAAAATAAACAACAAAAGAAAGAAGCGTAAAACTTTCCTCGCACTCAATCCAAATGAGAGGCATGTGCCCGTGGGTTCAAAAACTCAATGCCTCATCATAATCGAGATTTAATTGCATTGTTTAATTGGTTGTTATTTTTGTCTTTGTTTGGTTGATTCGTCGGCCGGGTTGATCGTTCACGCAAAAGCTAAATAGCTGTCAAAACAAGGGCAGGCTTTTATTGTGAAGCGGCGGCAGGAAACACAGTGTGTCTGTCAGCCATGTTGTGATTATTAGCAAACGATTTTGTAATAGACAAAGTAACACGACACACAAATGTTTAGTAATTATGAGATAGTACAGATTAATTACAGATTAGATTCATGATTACGAGGCGCCGCGTAACAGAGCAGCAGATGAGAACTTCTAAAGCTTAGAAACTTAGAGCCCATTTGAGAACACAGCAGGAAAATCTCAGGATGAAGAAGAGGAGCGATACACGTAGAGGGCACTACCTGCACCCCCCCTCACCGGGGAGACCTTCCCAGATTATATGAAACCCCTTGTTGCTTTTAAGGGACAAAGAGTAATTAGGCTCAGGAATAGTTTTCATTAAATGAAGCTCCTTCGTTCGTTACCAGCTTCCGGTTCGCTGCTCCACTCGTCCAGGGCCTCCCACATTCATTATTCGTCACGGACTTACCATAACGTAGCCAAGAACTGTGGCTGAGACCTTTTGCTTAACACATGCAAATGTGAAACCACTGCAGTCAGAAATTCAATTGTTCTGCTCTGCGGCCGAGCCATGATGAGCAATTATCACGTGCAATCTAATTCGCGACCCCCCCCCCCCCCACTTCTCTGTCTATTGTCTTGTGTGGATTTAAATATGAGCAATAAATTGTAGTAATCGTCAAGGTGGAGTGTGATCTGCAGCGAGGGAGTTCTTCTTAAAAACAAAAGCCTTTACTGCTCCCGTAAGCTGATTTAACGACAAGCCACGAGATGAATTCTTTGTCATTAGTCTCCAACGTGATATACTATGGTGAAAATGAAATATTCAAGCGTCTCAGTCCGACGCACCTCGGCAGAGTACGTCACCAGGCCGGGGAAAGAGGGCTAGAAGAAAGTTGGGAGAGGGATTGAGTGAGTGATGGGTGGCAGAGCCAGAGGGAGGACAAAACAGAGCAGCGAGGGAGGACAAATGGAGGAGTAGATGGAGACCGCCTGATTGGAAAATGGATCGGTGACAAAAAACGCCACAGCTTGGAGCTAAGATTAGGATTCCATCTGTCTTGAATGAAATATTCAAACATACGCTGGTGAGAGGAGGCATATTACTAAAAGGATGGATGTGGAAGAATGTATGAAACAATGACAGGCTCTTTACATCCGCGAGGGTCAGCGCTCACCCAGACTGTTATTTAGCTCCGAGGATTGGAGCTCGCGTGTTCCCCGGAGCGAATGTGCTGATGAATTTGTGAGGAGACGGATCGAGCAGGAACAAATTAATATGTTTGGAGGCGTGTTTCTATAAACGGAATGACAGCGTGAACAGTTGATTATACATAGATCACACAGAATCCGCCTTGTGCTTATCAGTCTTGTTTCTGCAGTTACAGGGCGTTCAGACCCCAAATCAGTCGTGCGCGGGGACTGTTGCTTCAGATGTTGATGAAACTTTGAATCCAGGAAAAAAAAGACAGAATTCTGAGCTCTGAGGATCTGGATGAGGGTCTGGATTTATAAGGCGTGAGGCCACGGGGGGGGTATATATGTAATACGAGAAGGAAGGATTTTACAAAACAATAAACAGAAGACCACACATGAGTAGAAACTAAAAAAATAAGCTTATTTTAAACAAATGAAAAGTAAATTTGAATATAGAAAATGAAAATACAATCACAACACTTTGGAAACCAAAGTTAAGGTTTGATTAGGATCAGGAAACAAAACATCCCAAGGTTCATGGGGCCAGAATGCTGCTTAGAATCTGAGACCATCTGACATTTACACCCAGTTCATGTAGTGATTGACCGGCTGTGTGGAGGTGAGACAGAGGGCAGTGTTTGAACTTTTCTCTTAAGCCCACTATTTCTTATTTTATTCTTTATAAAACTTTTTTTTTTTTTGGGGGGGGGGGGGGGGGGTTCTGAAATGGACACCAGACTCCCAGAAGTTGTTTAATGTTCTCTCTCCTCTCTCCTCTCTCTCTCTCGCCAAGATCCAGGGGTGGATTTGGTGGGTGGATGGATTGTTGGGAGTATAAGGGCTTGTTATTGTTGGGAGTATATATTCTCTCTTAAAGTAAGTCATACAATTGTGGATGTTGTGATTGACTTTCTTTTTGCAAACTCTGACTGCATGAATGTCGCATCTTCGCCCTCAGCTCCAACTGCTGAGTAGTTAGACGAGCCTCCTGAATTTGCATCTAAAAATCCATTAAAGCTCTCGTTAATAATTTCCAGTGCAGGCTTCATAATTCTTGACATGGAGGAGGAGGGAAGTAACGTGAGAAAACCTGGCCAAGGTCCTTCCGAAGAGTTAAATAAAATAAAATAAAAATAGAATGTCACTCAGTAGAGCGCATACGTCACAGGCCTCATATTCATTCGGACATAGTTCTTAAACTCTCGCAGATAAATAAATACTCAGCACACACTGGTGTTAGTTAAAGGTTTTAAGCCCTATTGTATAAAAGCCTTGCCACATTTAAATATTTAAAATACAATAAATTTGGATCTGCACCAACTTACCGATCTAAGAAATGCCTTATATTTAATGTTAATGAAAGAATGAACACAACAGTGCAGTGGATGTGGTGTTTACTTTGGTTGGGATACGAGCTGTTGCCTGTTAATCGTGATCAGTACAATACTGTGTGAAAAACATCAAGCTCAAATTGTCATTTTCATTCCCGTTTTAACAATTTGTCGCTTCCCCCTGCTCCGTCCCACTCGTCAAACCATAAAGGTGGAGTGTGGACACAGTGATTTGCATGCTTTAAAGTAATTTGGGAGTGACCTTCAAAAAGAAGGCAAAGAGTGCAAAACAAATAAGGCGACCGAAATGTCAGGACTGTTAGGGGAGACGGGACGTCATTAGGAAATGCAGCATAGCAGATCCACCTTAATTCCTTGGGAATGGGAATCTATCGAATCAACAGAGGGCTTCATTACAAAGCAATCAGATGAGATGCGTCTACACATTTGCAAAAAAAAGATGACATTGTAGGAGGAAATGCTTTGGTGATATTTTAAATGTCATAACATTATTACTTCTTGGATAAGGCTCTTTGCATGGGGTTGACGACGGAGGACTTGGGAGATTAGCTTTCGATAAAGAGCGAGGTTTCTTGATTTGTTTTGTGTTTTTGTTCCCTGGGATTCCTCAGAGACAGACCTTTTATTTTTCTGAATTAAGACCAATAATCAAGTAATACAAACTACAACGCAATTCCAAAAGATAATAACGACAGTCGAAGCTGCTTTGCTCAGTGTTTATTTTTTTATTTTTTATATTAGCAGTGTTTCAAATTATTACATTTAATGGGAGAAGGGGCCGCTGGTTCAGATGAACCCACGGGGAGTTATCAGTTATCTCACTCTGCAGGTCCCCTCAGCTCTAAGGAGATTTGAAGTGCTTTCTGTCAGACCACAGCAAATATTGGACACAGAGAATATTCACCAGGTAGCCAGAAGAACAACTGCAAATAGTACTAGCCTGTCTCCAGGTGTGCTCAGTGAGCCACCATATGAGATGTAGCCACATGGATTCATTTTGTGGGGAACATGAATGTCCATCGAGTTATTGTTGGGACATTTCACTCCTCAAAGGTCAAACGCTTGACATTTCGTCGTTGTGGTTCATCCTTTAGGGGCCATGAACGTCCTAGATGGTTCTGAACTTGTTTGGTCCATACAACCTCAAAACTACATGAGGTGTCCATGTCTTTATATTCCTCTAATACACTTTCAGGTGTGTAACATTATCTGCGTTTCCCCAGGAAGTAGGTGGTAGTACTTAAGTATAGGAACCTTTGGGGTCGGGGTGGATTGATGGAGGACTCCAGTGTTTCATTTCAACCGGTCAATCTCTGCAATAGCTCGTAAAAATCAGTTTCCTTACTTTGAGTCTGGCATTTGGGGTTTTGGACATGCCCTGTATCTTTTCTGATGAACAGCAGCACACTGTGAATCTCTCCCACTTGTCCTTGTGGTGTTGCTCTTTATATCGTGTCACCACCCGGTGGACTGGAGTGGAACAGCCTGTTGTTGCTGTTGCATACGTCAGCGTCATTTGCCTCATCTTCATTAGTCCTCAGACCCCAGTGGAAACACAGGCAAACAATGGTCTGCAGGAACTTTTCAGTTTGTTGAAAGTAGTTCCTGGCACAAAGCACTTATTTGAATTGTGGCCATTGTGCCACATGTGCCACAGTTTGTGTTACAGCAATTAATAAGCACTTTTAAACGGTGCAACTTTGCTATAAATAAGTTTGAAAAACAGTTTGTTGTTATTTTTTCCCCCAATTGCTGCTGGGTAAAAAGCAATCAGACAATCTGCACCCGCGTTACTCACACAGTTGAATTGTGTGAAGGTGAACAATTACCATTTTGAGATGAATAAATCAGAAGAAAGTAATTAACAGCCCATATTGAGTAGACGCCAACCCAAACTCTGGCGTTTCAGAGGTGGAGATTTTAATCACGGCTCGATTGGTTTTGAATGACCATTGCTCTCAATGGTTGTGACACCTGTGGGCGTGCCGTGGAGGAGGGAGGGGCTTGCGGCGAAGGTTTCGACCATTGAAGTTGCGGGAGCCGATGTCTCTGTGTCAAGCTGAAACAGCGCAGAGAGCAATCAGTGACATCTGTCCCGACCAAGGTGAGATAACGGTGAGCATGAGCCAGCACTGGGGCGAGTGTGTAGCTGGACTTCCATTACAACTTGTATCACCGCTGAGATAAAGGATTCAGATAAGAGACCAACATTTTTGGCTTCCTCATACTTTCATGTCGACCTTTGAAAATAGCTTCCTCACATGTCTGGTTTTGTCTCGTCACAGCTTTCTTTCTACTGCACAATTATTATTTTTTTTTTTTTCTGGATGTTTGCACCTTCTTAACCAAAACCGGGCAAAGTGTGCTTTGAAAACAACAAAGACGAAAATGACAAGTAAACAATCTCAGGTCCTTTTTAGTAACGGTTCTTTTAAAGTGGATTTTCTCCTTCTATCTGTGGAGGGATCTCTTTGTTCAGGCTCTTCACAGCAGAACCGAATGTGGAGAAAAGACGATATCGGTGTCGTGAAGCAAACAAGCTGATCTTTAATTTGATCAAACTTTTTTTTTAATTGGCTGAATCGCTCTAATTAAGGCAGTGTTTCAACACGTTTCCTGTTCAAGAAGAAAGATAGTTTTTTGTGTCTTTGCATAAAGCAAACTTGGGCAAATGGAGAATTTAAATGAGGGATATTGTTCTGTTAAATGTAACCTGATTGTCCTCTAATATGTCACACTGTATTTTCTGAAGCAAACTGAGCCCCTGGAGTGGAAGTGCTCGGTGTTGACAATGGTTTAAATGAAGCAAGTCGGATTCTTTTCACTGAGTTCATTGGAATATTCACGTGTGAGCGAAAACTGCTGAGTAAAAGCTCCATGTTCTTGGCTCAATGGCTCGAGGTGGCCGACGCTGTGAAAACGCTTCGGATCTGCAAAGCCGGCCACAAGTATGACCGGGCATGTAGATTCATTTTATGTATTTGAAACACTTGAATACGGAGTTATGTTTTGAGGGGCACTTTGTCCTTGGAGAAAATGCGATGTACAACACAAAGAATGTGGAAATAAGACAAGAAATGAGAAAAAGGGCCCCCCCCCCCCAGGCCCAGTGGAGTACTCTGCTCTGCCCACGATCATAAATCCAGATCTGGGCTCTGCGGTGTTGGGCGGCTCTGTGCCTGCAGCTTCCAGATGATTCCTCTCTGTCTCCCTCCTCCTCTTTTTCCATTTTATTTTTTTTATTTTTTAAGCCACACTGTACCTGTTGGAGAAAAGCAAAAATACATCCTACGTATCAGTGAGTTGAGAGAGAGGGGGGGGGGGGGAGTCGCTCGGAGGCCAAGTCACCACCAACTCAAAGGATGTTGATCACTTGTGTCTTATCGCGGGCAGAGCCAGGCCACCCCTTGTGAATTAAAAGAGAAATAGTATCTCGCTCGCTCATTTTTCACCGCCCAGAGATGTTCGGTCGCTCCCTTTCTTCCGGCTCCTGTGCCAGGGAGATAATCCGGGGCCCATTCCGGGCAGCAGAATCCATCTTTCTCGGGTTGTTGGACTGCGAGTCCTTGGCTCCGCTGAGGTCATCGGTGCCCAGACCAAGCTGAAGTGGTCCCAAACAGAACAGGGGGGGGGGGATTAATACTGTTTTTGTTTCCACTTTGTTCGATGCCAAAAGTGTACGATTCTTCTCACAAAGACAACAATGCTATTTCTTATCCTTCAAGTTATTAAACCACATTAGATGAAGGTTGTTGTTTTTCCAAAAGAACATGTGCTCCTTTGTTTGGAAAAAAACACCCACACACGATGCCACTTTGGTAATAACTATACTATTAATAACTATAATTACTGTTATATTTAAATACCATACTGAACTAATTTATAGACGGCATTCTTTCATTTTATGCAAGGAGAGAAGCACCACCAGCCTGTATATGTGTTCTCTAGTGTGTGTGTGTGTGTGTGTGTGTGTGTGTGAATGTTTATTTCTGACTGACTTATGTGGGTGGGCAGAAAAATATTTTGTATTTCTTGTTTTTCTCCCTGAAAATTGCTGTTTTTAAATATTCATAATTTGTCTTACTTCTAGTAGATATGCAAAACAAAAAAGTTAATTACTACCCGACAAACACTTTTTCATTGCACAGTTCAGTCCCATGCCTACCAACAGGTGGATGTCGATATCAATAAATACATAGTATATGTGTGATTTACTTTATCTCTAAAAAAATCCTGATTTAACTGTCTGACACGTCTCCACTTCCTCCCACTGTCCAGAAATGAAGCCAAAGTATCCCGGATACAAGCGCTGCCATCTTGTGTATTCGGAGCCGGAGTCTGTGCAGTAACGATCAGGGGGTGGAGCCAACCTCACCACGTTTGACCAATGGTGAGTCTGAGCTGTTTTACTCCATTTTCATATCAAATGACTAATTAAAACCAATCTTACTGGAAACATGAGGACGTGCGATACAAACTTCCCTAAAATGACCGAAACCCTTAGACTTTAACTGTATTTTGACTTTTTAAGTTTGTTCCATGTCCCATTAACTAACATAGAGAAGGTGGGATCTATGAAGCCTTACTCAAGCCGGCCACCAGGTGGCGATGGCGGCTCTTTGGCTTTTGCTTTTGAGGAGCAGCCCTGTCGTCCATCTTTATTTATATTCGGTCTCCGGTGGCGAGTCTTTTTGTCGAAGGAGAGAATATAGGTTTCTCTACTTCAAAGGTTCTCATCAGCAGTTGCAATAGATGGAGAGAAGAAAAAGTCCCTTCACTTCCTCCGGAATTACCATATCACTTTGGGAACACCCAGACTAAAGGCACCTCGGCAGTGATCTGAGCTGACCTGTAGTCCTTATGAATATAGCAGACTTTCCCCCTCTCATACCTGGAGAGTGTACCTTGGTAGGTTCCTACTGTGTGATTGTAACAGAGCAGGTTTTTTATTCCCCCTGCTTGGATCTCGAGCTTGTTACGAAACCCATGCTGGTTCACTCCTGCAGTCATTTCACCTGTTACTGTACACGGATAATTCTGAAACCACATGTAGAGTAGATGGCCTCTCTGTGCACGCTGCAGCCGACCTCCCGCTTCCTGTTACCGAACAGCGAAGGATTTTGATTTATGTATTGTTGCTGCCCTGCACGGAGGTTTGTTTGTGAATGATGTACAGCAAACCGCAGGATTGGCTGGATATTGCTGTGTGGTGAGCTAAGCCTCGTCCTTGCCCTCTCCTCCAACGGCAAATATAAAGAAGGCAGATAGGCAGACATCCTACAATCCTGGATATCAGCACCCATGTAGCAGCAGTAAATAAATAGCTTCGAAAAAAAGATATTTTCCTCTAAGGTTTTCTGTGTCTCCGAGAGGCGACACACTTTCTTTTGTGAGGGAAACACCGGTGTGACTTGACAGGAGTTTAAAAGGTTTATGAAACGCACAGCGAGCGGTTGTGAGTTCCCGTATGTGTACACGCCAGCAGAGGGTACAGAAAAAGATCTCTTCCCCCTCACTCCTTATTCAAACTCTGTCGCAAGTGTGCAAACTTACAACTGAGGAGGCTCAAACACGCAGGTACACAACGTGAAGCATTCGTGTCTTCACGTGTTTTGCCAATTTCTACGCTTGGTTTCAGGCGAACGCTTCTGGGCTACTAATTGGACGTCGATGCTGAATGGCGTATGTTTCTGCCTCTAACGACCGTCCTGCAGTCGCTCAGTGACAGAGGAGAAGAGGCGCCGCCATCTGAACTGTAAACACGCCAAATATCCCTCCACATTTTGTCGTCCGAATGTTGCCGCAACACCAAAGCGTGCAGAACTGAAAGTGTTAGACGGGAGTGTATTGTTTTCAAGTAGTCCAATTACAGTAGAGATGCTTTTCACCAGGCTGATCAAGCCGTCTAAATTAAGCCGTTATTCTCTATGAGAATTTCTTTTCAGCGACAGCGTTCCCTGCTTTGTTTTAGGTGTTTAATACATTACTGAAGGTCAAGACGGAGAAATGTCAAAGAATAAGGTAGAGCGAGGGAGGGAGGGAGTAAAGTCTCAATTATCTGAAGGGTTTCCGTCTCTTTCATGCGGGTGCGAGGATGAGGACGGCCGGTTCTTTAATTGGTGCTTAAGATTTTTTGAAGATTTCTCTATTAGAACCGTCCAAGACACTTCATAAGATTAGCTGGGCCCGAGAAGACGGCGGACGAATGAATGATGAGAACGGGTGCTAACACAAAGACAGGACTTCTTAAAGTCACCATCAGTAGGTTTTGATTCAGGATTGATTCTCACAAAGTTCATTTAAACTCCCATCACAGATTTTAATGGGCTGAAAACTCAAACACCAGCTGCCACACTATTAAAAAAAGTACATCATCGTTCATGTACAGCACCGTTTATCCAACTATCTGTTTAAATATCAGCTGCTCACGCTTCATGTATATAATCTCGCAGTAGGACGTATCAGGCTGTCAGTCAGTTGCTGCGACTGTCGAGTCGTGCGGGTGATTTGCTCTGGGGTCCCCCTCCCCCCCGTCGACGAAGCAGGAATCACAAGTCCCAGACTCGGTTAACACAAGCAGATGTGACGAGGGAGAGCAGAGCCTGATGGGAAAGGAGATGCAGGCGGCAGCCAGACACATTTGGTGTGAAGTCCCCGGTGTATTTGTTTCAATTTACATACCGACACAGGTACAAACAAGATTTATGTACAACAACATATTCCTCTCACTAGGATTCATGAAAAGGTTTCCTACTGTACAGACGAGCACAAGAGATGAACCTGAGCAGAGCACGAGTGATTTAACTACACACCAGCTAGGTCATTACAGTTTTGGGTTTTATAATCATTTTTTTTACCATGTTACAAGATCCTTACAGGCGCTTTCACTGTTTGAACGTCTTGATTCATCATCCGATTAACAGACACCGAGCTTTTGGACCAAGGAGAAGTAGGAAACTGAGTCTTTCATTGTGGTGAATACTGAGCAATATAAATTGTTAATAACGTTTTTCATAAAGTTCAGGTCGGTGCAGGCGCTGTGCGGTAAAGTTCAGGGTTGTGGGGCCTGTGTCAACTGAGGGATTAAAAAGATTCACATGTGGCATACGAGTTACTTTAAGGTGTAATTTTTGCAATAGTAGCATTGGATACTCATTTCTTAATAAGTATTCGATGGGTTGTCATGATATTTGGTTCATGGCTCCCAGAGGATCTGTTCCATTGTCTAACTTGAGTGTCCTTCTCAATATGAGACGGATCTGCACCAAATTTCATCCGTAACTTTTAGATTTTGCTCCATCATACGTAATGACCTTCCCATCAGCCTCAGATGCACTTTGTTCTGGTGCCTATGTTAGCATGCTGACATTAGCACGTAGCTCAAACCATTTATGTGTCCGAGTAAGGCCAGAGCTGCTCGTAGCTGTGCATCTTCTGCTACGTTTGGAAGCTACATGGATGTTTGTGTCTGGGCAAAAACTGAAAATGATTCTCGGAGCACATTTACTATGATGCACATCCATCTCTGGTTAATAAATCTGCCTCCTCTCAAAGAACCCTTCACTTCGGCCCGTGCTTCAAAGATTCATGGACTAATTGCGGCCTCTGCCAGACAGTCAGATGCACTTGACGGTCAGAGGACACGGCTGTCATGTTCCTCGAGTGCGTCCCGTGATTGACGGCCAGATATCAAGTGGCGAGTAGTGTGTTTGTCATTGCACCGTGTAATCAAGTCTTTACCTGGTATCTGTGAAGTGCCGCACTGGTTACTGGCAGCGTGCAATTGCCAAAACCTGTTGACACTTTGCTAATGTGCCTTTTTATCCTCCCATCATGGCCCCCGCCACCCTTTTGCTGTATACACATTCTTATTTATCTTTATTATTATTTCTTTAATTTGAATGCTGCTTCCAATTGCAAGCATTAAAAAAATAACCTGCACATTCATCATCTTTCAATCTAGAGCCTTGAGATTCAGCCTCCTAGATGCACTAATACCCCAACGGGCAGGCAGATATTTGCATTTTGATTAGCGGGAGCCGACGTCTCTCTCTCGCCTCCAATTCCACACGGCAATGCTGACGACAGTCTAACCGCAACCGCACAGATTGAAACTCTTCAATTAAATAATGATTCGTGTGGGAGTGGTCCTGGTGAGGAGCTCCGTAGACCTCTTTGAATGCCACGTCTGATGATTTCTTCGGAGTAGTGTTTCCCTGTCACGCGGTGTCAAGAGGGAGCCTCCACATCTCTCATGCTCTTGCTATTCGCTTTCACCCTGATCTTTTTTTCTAGGTCTGAGATCAGTGACACCCGCTCATTGTCTGGCTGTTAAAGGGAGAGAGTAGTCAATTTGAGCTGTCTTGTGTCACTCATACAAAAAGAAAAGTGAACTGCAGGGAAAAACAGTTCAAACTAAACCACGTGGGAGTCGTTGTATTGCTTGTATTAGTAAGAGCTTCCCTTTGATGTTCCATCTCCTACAAGGGGCTTGGATGGAGCAAAAGGAAAAACAGCAAATGAAATGAAACAAAAGTTGCCATCTCCCTGATGCCTCTAATTCACTGAGCCTCAAGATGTGTTGTTTGTGTTGCATTCATTTCACAGGGAGAAAGGCTCGTGCATACACAAGCTTATATTTCCCTACACAGGTTCAGGGGAGAGACCCGTCCCATTAGGTCGACCATCCTCTGCAAGGTCGCCTGGAAACGCACAGGAAATCAGGCTGACAGATGTCAATCAAAATTCCCCATGCAGACGTCCCGTAACTGTAATGGAGGCGAGTACGGTTATGTATCAATAGGCAGAGATTGAAGTCATACATTACCATATGTTTGCATAACCTTGGGGCTCAGTAACCTTGGAAAAGACAGCTGTTGCTCAGCTTGGATGCTCAGTCACCATGAGATAAGATTTCAATTTGACTAGCAGGAGGTGTAAATTCACAAAGTGTGGAATGAATTTCATAGATTTTCCTCCCGTCTCCTCTGCTTAACGTAACGAAATCGGAGCCGAGTTGTGTGTTATTATTGCTTTAATAAAACCAAAAGAGAGTTTTGGATGAACTACGTTCTATCGCTCCCTTTCTCCCTAAGGCCTTTCCGGTTCCAGTCGCTGTTTGTCTTGGGGCATTGTTTTATTACCTTCAAAACTCTACTGGGAAAATCTTAAGACAGGCGTTGCCTAGCAACAAGGACCTGACGGTTCCGCCACAGGAGCGGAGTGAAGAGCGGCCTGGAGCGAAAGGGAGGCAGGGAAATGGGGGGAGGGAGGGAGCGGAGGGAGGGAGTCAAGGGAGGGGAAGAGGTAACACTCAGACTGGAACAGCAGCAATATCGTCACAGCTGGGGCCGCGGGTTAGGACCTAGTGAAGCAGCAATTGCACGCTCACCTGTCCCCTTTGAATCACCAGCGGAGGCAGCGAGAGGTGATAAGATGAATGTGAATCAGTTTATCTGGGGTGATTCTCTGTTTATCAAATGCCAAGTACTTTAAAACATCTGTGTTCCGGGGGCACTTTGAAAACTCGGGTTGCTACTCTACGGTTGGGTGCCGATGGAGCGAATGTAAAACTGTACTGTAAAGTGCTTTGAATGGTCGTCAGGACCAGAATAGTGCTTTATAAATACTCTCAATCTTCTCTGTCCGTTTTTTTTAAAGGAATAAAAGTCTGAACATTTGCAGCTTCCTTATTCTCAGATATAAGGATTTCAAGTTTTTTTGGACATTGTTGGAAGAGGGAAAATGTTAATCTATTCCTTTTAAAATGTCAGCAAAATATTGAAAATGTTAAACGTCAAATGTCGTATTCTCCTCCAAATATACTCAAATATTCCCACAGTGTTTTACTGGTGATTCTGGTGATTAATTGAGGAATCAGATGTGAAGAAACTTTCAGATTTGTCGATGAAGGTCTCGTCTGTGGTACTCTGGGTTGTTGTTTTTTTGTCAATGGAAACGCAGTGTTTATAAGAGGCGACATGGTAAAAGGTTTTCTCTTCAAGTATTGATGGAATCAGTGTGTGTGCTGCTCAGAGTGCTCCTCTTCTTCTGTCTTTATCCACTCAGGCCACCACCCCTTTGGTTCAGGAGAGATTGATAAGCACCGGCTTAGGGGCAAATAAAAAGCAGTGCTGTGGTTACAAATTGAAGTGTGGAGAAGAAGAGCTGTGTGTGGGTTGTTGTGTTTGTGCGGCGCACCCCGTGTGACTCCCGTTGACATTTGCACTTTTAGAGGTGAGGATGCACAAACTGCAGTGCAGGGGCGCTTTGCTGGCACCGCACCAGATATTTAATCATAATTAGCCAAACAATTACTGGGCTAATTGTTATTGGTGAGATATTGGAGCGCAGAGAGGAGAAATGTCAAGTTTATTAGCAGGGGATCTTCATCCTCTGGCTCGTCTTTCTCTTTCTTCACTTTGGCAGCGTCGACCTCATCCCTCACCTCTTTCCGATACTCTGCAAACTCTGCAGGGAGACGTGTCCCCAAAACTCCGACGCACATCTGTGTATCATCGCCACTTGCTCGAACTTGTTTGTGACGGCTTTCTAAAGGGAATAAGAAAAGGGAGCGAAAGGCCACTTAAAGGCCAAAGTGAATGGCGAGGCCTTTGGAGGATCGGCATTGTATTTCACAAAAAAAAAGGTCTCAGGCTCAAAGGTGTGTGACTGATGAGCGTGGAGGGGTCACGCGGTGCTCTGTGAAGTGAGGCTGCTTTGCTTTGGCTATTGATAGCTTCACCAATACACCTCACGCAGGGCGGGGATCGATATCAACTGGTGGACTGTGAAGCTTGTTTGTGCTTCCGAAGCAGTGAAGTTCATCCACTGAAGTCGATTATATTATTAACTTTGTCACTTTGCAGATTGAATCAAATAACAGCTTGCGTTTGATTCTCATAATGCATTTCAGGCGGAGGTGTTCCAATACCATTTTTACGCTGCACTACTGAAGAAAACCTTGGAAATCACATGTGTTTTTGAGCAGAGACGACAAGAAAATTGCGGTTTTATCCGAGGGAAACTAATATACTTTAAAGACACGGTATCGGAAATAGGAATCGGAACATGTCGGATTTCCGGTGATTATAAAAAAAACCTTCAGTTTTGCTTTGTGCAAAGAAAAAAGTCACCAGCTCACAGACTTAATTATGTTTCCTCCACAACTACAGACTTGAAACGGAAACCCCTCGATTGTTCTGGCATATTTGAATTGTTTTCCCTTCCACATGAAGTCTGCTTACAGTTAACAGTCATTGTGATTCTGCTTCCATCTGCCGTTTCCCATGAAACCCATAATTGCTCATTTATTCATTTTTGTCAACAGTCTCTGTAAAAAAAATCTTTTTTTTGTGAGAGTCGATTAGCTAAAGCCCAGAGAATCATAAGAGATTTGAAACACATGATTAATTAATTCCTTGTTTTCTTGAATGGCGGATGACAAGAGCGTCAGATGACAGTTTATTAATAGATTTCCGTTCTCCCTTCAAATTACAATGTCATTGTCATCAGCTATTGGCCTAAAAGCTAAATTGCAGAATTTTCAGGTTTTGATTAGAGTTGCAACTCATCAGACTTGGGGATGACAGTGATCCCATGGAGCTCAAATGCCTTTCTAAATGGAAAAATGTGGGATTTAATCTTGATTATGAGTTAATACACCATATGCTTCATGCAATTAGCTGTCTGTGGATGACCATCCTCTCATTTGTTCAGAGTTCAATGTAGCATAAAATCTAGGGCAGGTCACTCCCCGGTGTTTAATCTGTTCTCGGGCGAGGGAGGGAAAGAGCGACGCTGGCCGCACAGGGTAATTATCCGGGTGGATCGTGGTTCGTGTTCTACCACCTTCAACTCTCCGGCGACGTCCTCCGGCTCAGCCACGGTACAAACAGAGCACAGTGTCGAGGAAGGTGGAGGAGAAACAAAAAGGTGCAAGGGTGCTCAGGAGAGGAGAAGAGGAGGACCGAGGAGATTTGCAGCAGCAGATGAGATATGTAGCTCTGCAGCTCTGCAGCCTCTGAGGAACAACTGTGTGAAGAACGTTCCATGTGTATATGGCCGCCCAGATGTTACTGTTGTGATCCTGGGTGTCGGATGAATCATATTAGTTTCATAGCTAAGCTGCGTCATGAATAATGTTGCAGTCGTCGGATCTGGTTTCCAACATCTGACGATGATCGAGATGGAAGCAGATATTGATCTATTGGTCGTCATTAGTCTCGACCTTTCTGGGACTGATTCCAGCAGTTTAAGCCACTTTCTATCATTCATTTGCGTTTTTTTCCTCACAAGGATCAACCCACTGGATCCGTCATTACTTTGGAATGGAAGGACGCGTTTTCTGTCTTCCTCGCTGTCTCGCCCCCCTTTTCCTGCTTCACTGTCTTATCAAAAAAGATGATACTGGGTAATTGATTTTTCTGTTCATAAATCTGAGAACCCTGAAACGATCTATACTCCAGTGAATACACGGATGTGGTCTCAGACTTTTTGGGCAGAAATCCTAATTAATAATTTGCTTGTCAGATTAAATTTTGATGGCCATTGTTTGCTTCCATGTGTCTGCACTACCTTCCTTTTTGTAGTCATCTGAAATTCTCGGTAGAAGGTCAGCGTCGTCCCTCCATCTCTTCCACCTTCTTGATTGATTCCGACAATTACCCACAACAGTACGCCGCACTTCACTTCGCTGACCTCACCACGGCCGCAGATGACTGAAATTACCTGGGAACGCGCAGATCCAGAGATATCCTGACTCTCCAACCTGTCCCAAGAGTGTGACACCGGCGGCGGAGCCCCCACCTCCTCACGCACACGCACCCTTAATCAAGGTCGGAAGATGCATTTGGTGAATTCGGAAAAATTTCAAGCACCTCTCTACTCTGCCAGTGTCTCGACTTTGCCTGATTAAAATGATAGAGGGCCTGGAGAATGTTTGATCTCCAAATCAATTTACATTTAAGATTCGATTTTGCACCTGCAAGGCTTTGACTTCAGAACTTTTACGCCCTCCCCCGGTCTTGCGAGGATGGAGATTAATCTCCACCAGCTGTTGAAGGAAATATTGTTGATTGCTTTTTCCCTTCACACTCTCTTTTACTCCCGAATAAATTCAAATAAATTCTCACAGCTGTTTCAAGTAGTGCGATGTGAGAAACTATACTTCTTTTTTTTAACGCTGAAAGACCCAGCGTGAGAAATCTGATGGTGTTCTATCTCGGCTGTTTACTACTAATATGCACAGGGACACGCGTGGATGAGAATATGAAAACTCTCTCACAGATTCTCAAAATCCACCAAAGAACAAACAGGAAGTCCTGGTTCTGTGGGGCAGAGCGGGAGTGGGTTATTTCGGAGACAAGAAAGACAAAGTGGTGGGATCAGAATCGATGTTGAAAGGTGAGGAGAGAGGAACTCTGGGTGCAACAAACAACAAGACCCCACACTGAATCACCGCTCACGGTCTTAATGGACAACTCCGGGGGGAAATATCTGTTTTAGAACTTTCCCAATGATTTATTGATCCGGGAATCAAATTACACTGGCCCCCTTTTCCCCATTACACAGACCAGCAACATTAAGGCATGTTTGATGTTTGCATGCTTTTTAATTAAAATGTTTCTCAGGGGGGAAGCATCAAGAACGCTGTTTTCTATAATATCCATTTTTTTTTTTTTTTTTTTAATCAAGCTTCATTTCATTGCCTCGTGTTCAGAAAAAGGAAAAAAGGATTAATAAACGCGGAATAAAAGCAGATAAAGGTGATGCGATTTCCATTCAGTCTTTCCATTAACTGAGAAGCTATTCTGAATTCCTAGAGGGAGAAAATGTGCAATTTAAATACGTTTTCTCTGGGCTCTAAAATGGAGGTGGCGTTCATGTAAATCAGGAAGAATTAGAAGTTGTAACACAGTGAGATTTATATTATGTTCACGGACGACGGGGGCTGTGCACCAAGTGTTCGGATTGGATGATATGTTCCTAACCAAAGAAGCTAATAACAATTTCCCCTAGTGGAGTATTTATTTCCATTTACCCCCAAAAAGTACGAGTAAATCACAGATGTGTATTTTCCATCAGAATAAGACTCTGAATTGAACATTTTGGGTAAATTTATTTTGAAGACAGATTGGATGTGACATGGACATGATTTATTGATTTCCTATAAAAGTTATGTCAGGGTAGTTTTTTTTTACATTTCCTACCATCAGATTAGACAGATTGAATTGAAATGTTGCCGCTAGTTTGGAGTAAATATTCCTGTCAGGTTGGTTTGACAGTGATTTGATTTGCAGTTTCACTGAGTCATGTTGGTGCATTTAAAATACAAAATATCATATCGGGACAAAAAGGATCAGATTTCAACCTGATGGTGGCGCTAAAAGAAAAAAACATAGGATCACAAAAGTTGTTACAGTTCTGTTTTCCCATGTTTTGTGCCAGTATATTCATTAGATGAGGTGTTTCACAGGACAAGGGTAAATTGGCGCTAAATCCAAGGTTAGCCCACCAAACTTAATTCTTTGCTTCCAGGATTCCAGGATTGTACACACTGTGTGCTCCCAAACAAAAGTTTGAAATGTAAGCAGTTCCCCTTCTGAAGATGTCTGCAAAAGGACTGACGTGGGAATAAAGATTGTTGTACGGTTCCAAACGACCTTCTGACCCGATGCAAACCTATATGGGATAGAAACAAATTGATGGTGTTTCTGAATTGCAGGGAGCAGGGCTGCAGTGCTCTCTTTAGGTGTTCTTCCAAAGTCAAGCCACTGTCAAAACTCCCTGCAACTAATGGCCAACAAGAAAGCACTCAACAGCGTTCAGACCTCCACCACCAAAGCCTAATAATCTCCCCAGTTAGCCATTACTTTCACAGACAAACATTGCACTGGGCAGATGACAGGAAGGCTGCAATGGCCAAAGTGTGCAGCACAGTATTGAGCGTTTGTGTCCAACAGGTTCAACAGCGGAGAACACGCGGTCTCCAACATCAAACTGTCTCCCCCTGTTTGCAGAATAAAATATGATTTACAGATTGTGTACACTCAAGGTGGTGATACTTGAGGGGTGACCAAAATCAATACTGTGTTTTTTTTTAAACTCTCTTGTACCATGTCAAAGTAGAAAACTTTAGAAAACTTAAAGTTTGTCTTAATGATGGGGCCAGCACAGCCACATAGGAACCAACTCACTTACATTCATGCCAATCAGACGTCACAGATCTATTATTGGTGTTTCAAAATAGTAATCGAAGAAATTTAGTACATCAATGATTTATTTCAAGGACGTTTTGCAGAGTATTTATCGGGTTAAAGTGTAAAATTATACAATTTCGTGCAGATTCCGACAGATGTAGCAGCAGTGTTCTGTGTCTGGACAGAAACAAGAGGACGGAGAAGTTACAGAGGTTTAGTCTTATTAAGGAGACCATCCAACCATTAGCTCTGGCTGAGCACAGCGGTGTTACCACTCAGGGTATTTGCTCTTAGCTGTAATGACAGTCGCACCCGTGGAACCACCAGACCACAATGCGCATGACTTAGTATACATATAGAACGTTTCATGTGCTGATGATAACATTGTGCTGACTGCAGCAGAGGAGAAACCACCATTTCATTCTCATTTCAGTTTACATTTATCTTGACCCTCGTTTTGAGTCTAACTTCAAATTCTGCCAAGTTAGATAAATATTTTGGATTTGCCAAATGTCAGCATAGTCTTGTAACGTGCTTTATTTTGAAATTGAATGTGTCAGTAGCAGCAACAGGAAGGGAAGTTGCCCTGCAATCGAATCAGCAAAATTGATATCTGAAATTCAAGCAGGATAAATTACAATGAAATGATCAACCTGGGGGTTTTATTGTGACAATTGTTTTTTAAACCATATTTGCCGTTTTGTCAGAGGAAGAGGAGGCAGAGGAAGACGGAGAGAACAGCAGTGCACCGGAGATGGACAAAGGCCTAAGTGGTGCTGGTTTAAGTTTTCACGGTTGGTTAGTTGGTGTATTTGTATTAATTATCAGCAGGATTTCACAAAAAAGACATTGTCCAGAAAGAACTGGAACCAGGATTTCTTTTATTTATCTTTGCAAGAAGAAATTCGGTGCGGATCGAAATCATAATCTGGATTTTGTGGATTTCATTGTGGTTTCATTGGGTTAGGCTTTTTTTTTTTTAAACCGATGTACATTAACACAAAGGGCTACAAATCTATAACAAGTTTATATTTATCTTCAATTGTTTTAGAACTAACGTCACGGATGTTGGCTTTCAACCAAACTCTGACATTTTGACCTCAGGGTGGCGCTAGAGGCAACATCACGGTGTGTTCCAAGTGGAAATGGTTTAGAACATGAATGTAAACCACATAACATGAATTCACGCATTCGTGATTGATGATGTTGGCTCCATTGAAGAGTCAGGGAGTCGTGGGAGAGTCTTTGATTTGACTTTGTGTGAACTCTGGCTAACCTCCTCCTGGAAGCAGCTCTGTACTTAAAGCACAAATCCCCCCCCCCCCCCTCTCATCTGCCTGTTGTCAAGACAACAAAGAAGTGTTTCTACCAAGACGTTCATAGTAGCAACTTACCGAGAACTTTGTTCAACCTCAAACCAACAAAGTGTATCATGTGACCCCCAAAGTCTGTTCCCCCTCTTTCTGCTGACATGGGCAAAAAATGGATTTCAGCGGGGAGAGAGAAGGAGAGGATGAGAGGGAGTGTCACTCTGCCAAGATCAATAGACGAATCAAAACCGCCGCCGGTGTTTCATTCTTCACTCTCCTTTCTTTTTTATTTATTCACCTTCTTCTGCCTCGATCAAGTCTTTCTCCATCTGACGCTGCCAGAAAAAAGCCCCCAAAAATGCTGACAAACAGTTGTCTGGGCGAATCCTGCGTCTTTATTTGCACTCGATCCAAGCGAAGAAAAAGTCCACAACCTCCAGCAGCTCCGCACCTCCTCTTGAAGAATGTGTCGTCGCCCCCCCCCCACCCCCCCACCTCCCCACACTCTTACAAAGCTTCACTCCATAAGCGATTGAACCTTTGCTGTTGTCGACCCTGAACTGAGGAACTCTATCTGGGGATTGTGTTGCCACCGGTGTCTTTACCTCGCTTAAATCTCTGTCTTCTCTCAGTCTAGCCTTCTGCTTTGCCTCCTTACTCGCTTTCATTGTTCTTTTTTGCTCTTTATTTACGTCCTTCATGCATTTGAAGCATTTTATGCACAATGTTTCTGCTGTTACTCCTATTTTAAAAACGTCTCTTCACGTGAAGACGCAAATGAAGACAGGTCTGGTTTTATCTCGTACGTGATTCTCACATGTGAACAATGCAGCGTTTGGAGAACTGATTGTCACTTGGCAATAGAACATGATCCACACCTACCGTGTAGACAACAATGTCACAAATATAGACTCAGGCCGTTGTTGCCAGGCGTTCTCCATTGTCACTGGAGTTTGAAAGAGTTAGTATTCAGCTCTACACCCAAGGTGCATGTGGGAGACATTAACAATGCTTGATCTGATTTTCTGCAGGGAAACAACCATCATAAGCTTCATGCCAGAGCCTCCCCCACTGGACTATTCAGACTAATGTTGATGTTTTGACAAATGTGCAATAACAGCGAGTCTGCTTTTCAAATTGAAATTGAATTTGTATAGAGATGAGTGGAACAGGGGTGTCGGCCCAGCACAAATAACTTAACTCTGTCAGTTGCTCGTGGCGAGGCTGAATTCATTTGAATCCATTAGAGATGAGAGAGGAGGAAGAGGAGAAGCAGGAGGACCACACTCATATTTTCCAATCCCTCATACATAAGTTATCTGAAAGTCTTAAACATCAGCAGTGGAAATTCTGCAGAATACAACGGGGAAGACTTTGCGTATTCGGGCAACAACTGGATCGTCATTGTGGATTTATGTGACACACGATGACACGGATGTTACAGGCCAGGCGATGTACTTTCAGGCTGGATTTATTTTGTCTATAACGCCTTACAGCCAATCATGGTTACATAGCTTCCCCATCAGGAATTTCTATACTGCACCATAAAGCATTTTAAATGTGGTATAACCCGGGGGCGATTTTTTTCAATCCCAACTTGTCCAACCTCTGCTTTCAGGTGAAAACCTTGTATGTAAGAAAATGCTGGTTTCTCACAACTTCCCACCTTGTTTGGGCTAAATGAGAGAATCACTTTCTTAATACACACGAAAACCAAACTGGAGCTGTAACGGCTTCCAGCTCCTTTCACCGCGAAGCCCCAAATATGGACAAATGGTATCGTGTTACCCCTTTTTTTTTTTTTTTTTCAAATATAATCTTCATTTCATTGCTCATACATTTTTATTAAAAATTTAACATGTGAATGAATTATTCTGTCTGTCATCACCTGAAAAGCCCGGGCTGCCCTGAAGTGCTCCCTCCGTGCTCCTCTTACTCAGGCTCAAAGTGGTGAATACGACTTATTGTGCTGTTGGTGGTGAACGAGAATGAAACAGACTGAGGGGGAAAATAACGTTGCTGTTATGTACGTAGGTTTATCAAGAAATGGAAAAGATACTGGGATAAAGCTAGCGTTTGCACTTTGTTGCTGAACGTCTCTATGTCGCATATCACCGATGCAGATAGGTTGGTGTGATGTGATCAAGTAAAAGTTCAAAATGTATCCCGAAAAGTATTTTCTACCATTTTATTTAACACAGCAGCTGCTCAACAATGTTTGTATTGCTTTTTGTCATTCCTTATAATATTGGTTGGACCCTGTTCATAGACTAAACTAGATTGACATTTATTACCGGCTGTGGCTCAGGAGGTAAAGCGTGTCGTCCATTAACGAGAGGGTTGTTGGTTGTTTCCCCGGCTCCTCCAGTCTGTATTCCGAGTTGCAAGATACCAAACCCCAATTTGTGTGTGATGGATAAAGCGCTGGGTGTAGAACCGCTGTATGAATGTTCCTTGTACTGTAAATGGCTCTGAGTGGTCAACAATCCTAGAAAACCATTTTCCATAACTGCATTTGATCACAGTCCCTTTTTCTTTGAGATACTCTGACAATATTTATTTTACAGTAAAAATCATTAGCTGCAGTCAAAGTTCCCGTGAACGTGTGACACAGAAACGCCAACACACCCGTGCAGAGGCTTTGATGTTCTCAGGCGGCAGAAGAGACGCTGCATTTATAGATTTATGAGCCTTTTATAAGCATCATTAAGTTGCTCTTATGCTTGTATATATATTCTCATTGTTTTTCTGCCTGAACTGACGGTGGCACACTCTTTGTGTTTTTTTTTATCTCATTTCCTTTTCATGCCCATTAAATTTGCATTTCAGAGACAGTATAGCCTCTCATCTCTTAGATCTGCTCCAATATTGCACGTTTTCTCTCTCACTTGAAAGAGGAAATTAAATATTTTGTTTGCCTTTAAGGCGAGAGTCACCACACCTTCGTATAAACAAGCAGCGCCTATAGATGTACTGTTTTCTATATAATTGGAAATGTGATCAGCAGTTATTAGATTGAAATCCAACTTAAGCCAAATATATGGTTAAAAGGAGATTGATAAGAAATAATGAGTAAATACGCAGAAGACGAGCGACTGAAATAAGTGAAATAGATTAACAAGCGACGGAGGGTGAACTTTAAATTCAACGCACAGGCACCTTCTCACACAGATGGTTTATCACCGAGCCGTAGCATCATAATCCAATGAATGGATTAAAGTGATTAAGTTCCAATTGTGGAGCTAAAAACAGACCGCGCAGGTTTCCTCTTGACAAAAGTGTGTACTCCTGTGAGGCAGAACGAAAATCCCTGCCCCAGTTTTGGATTGTTATCAAATTTCGACAAGCGTCACCGCATCGAGCTTCACTTATCACTCGGAGAGACGCGCCCCGCGGTTTCCTGATGAGACCCAGATGGATTTCATCTCTTGACCTTGTCGCTGGTTCACACACGACCTGCGCCGGCTTGAACTTCTGTCAACACGAGCTTCATCTTCAGCCCAATCGCAGATGTTTTCTTTGACAGACGAGCTGACGGACGAGCTGCGGTCGAGATGAAGCCGCCAGAATTTGACCGTGGATCAGAGATGCCGTGTCTGGTCCAGAATGAAACACTCCCGTCATGAGAAGTGACAGATCCCTATGTGTGAGGGGCGATAGGACGACCAAAACTCCTCGCTGTGCCAACAACGTCGACTCTGTCTCTGGCACACAGGGGGTCCGTGTGCGCTATGAGCTGTCGGGTTTGACGGCGCCCTGGGCACGTGGCGGGACCCGGGATCCACACGCTTTGCACCGAGTTGTCACTCTGTCAGAAAAATGTACCACAGACTTGTCATGTATGATGCCTTCTGCAGAATTACCATGTTTTTCATCAGATGCGGTTCAACTCCCGCGATTTGCGCAATATGTTCAGTGGTACGCGTGGGTTGTTGACAAGGTCAGAGGTCGGGATGAAAGTCACCGTGGCTCGTCTCGGTCTGTGAGCGCGCGGAGGAAAAGTGTCATCTTCGTTTGAATGAATGCGACATCCTTAAAAAGATCTGCTGAAATTTAATACACCTGCAGGATGAATCCAACTGTAAACGGGTGAATAGGGAAAGAGAAAGAAAAATATTGGGGACGAAACAGCAAGGGGCGGGGGGGGGGGGGATGCATGGAGAGAACCAATATATGAAAACGTTCCCCCCCCCCTCTTGGTGCCGCAGTGAGCACAGTCAGATTCCTCACCCGGGGACTGTGGAACACTTAACTCCGTGCTGTCTTGATTTCCCCAATTATGGGTGACAGTTTCCAATCTGCGTGGGAGGTGGATCACCCCTGGAAGTGCCAGGCAGAATACGAAGCGCACCACAACATTAATAATTCACCGGCGGTGCATTCATATTCAGTCTAAGCGCTGCAGTTTGGGGCCCATTAGCGATAAAGGCGAGGAGACGCTCCCTTCTACCTTTCAGCTCGATGTTCGGTCGCAGGTAGAAAGCCCACGTGTTTGATTTTTCTACATGCTGAAATGCTTTTATTCCAGCGCCTTGCACTGAAGCAACCCTGAGAACAAACTTCATGAACGTTCATAAGGCTGCAGACGAGTGGGGTGTTTTGAGGTACGGCGAGCAATTTTTGTTTGAGTCTTAAATTTGACGTCAGCTGCTGAAGGGTCTTGATGAAGTGCACTTTGTTTATAGTCTTTCTTTCAGTGTGCAAAGTGGGTTTGGCCAATGCATAAGCAATATTTCTATTGAGCTTTTGTTCTATCGCTATAGATAATTATCTACATTGTTTTATTGCCCAGCCCTGAGTGCAAAGACATGTGGAATAATTGACCAAAAAAGTTTGAAAGAGTCGCTGAAGCAAATTGTCTATAGTTAGTGATCACCGCTAGCATCCGTGCCAGACAGCAGCAGCAGCGCTCGGCGAGCACATGGTGTTCCCGGCCAACTGCCGGGGCTCAGCAAGCTGCAGCACACATTGCTTTCCCTTGGAAAAAAACAACACACCTCCTCCTTCCTAGGAGCAAAAATAAATTGAGATGATGACAATACAGAGCCAGCATGAAGAATGGATTGCATGTGGGGGAGGGGGGAAGAAAGACAGAATGGAGGTCTCAACGAGGCGGCGAGCGGCGGTCGAGACAAGTTTAAACGGCTCCAAATTGTAGCAACAGCAGCACTTTCAGGAAGGACAACCGTGCACCTGAGAGTTCAGCCGGGGTTTAACCAGGATTGGCTGGTTTGTGAATGGCCTGGACTTGATATTAGGTATTTAAAATAGGAAATGCTGAGATTATTAAGTATTAAAAGCATATTTGTGTGAATTGGGGGAAATCGAGATCAAGTGTCGGATCTTAATTGTTGGCGTTTCACCCCGTTTTTAATAGCATCAAATAAGTAATTAAAAATAAATTTACCAGACACATGAACACTTGAACAAGCAACAGTCATAAGAACTCTCTACAATGATAGAAATGTTTTTTCTTATGAGTTCTTATGCTGCTCCACTGCACTAAAATGGTAAATTTTGTAAACATTACACTTGCAGCCTGTTTTTATATTTAACCGGCCTGTCCAATTATTCTTTAATTGATTGCTTGTGTCTTTATTTGACCCAATGTAATTAAAGCAGCTCATGATGTTGTTAATTAGAAAAACCACCAAGATAAGAGAGGGTGATTAATATGTTCTCAGTGTAGAGATTAGAGGGAGTGTTGAAATTTAATGTTAACAAATGCCCTCGGTGGGCAGTGCTTTATCTCAGGCACAGATTTAGACGTGACACACACGCACAGCAGTCGGTTATAAATAACCTTACTCTTGTGTGACTTGTGTTCTTGTCAGCGGCGCCTCACAGCCACAATCACACAGACCACAGCGTAAAAAAAAAACATGACATTTGGGTTCCTTGATGTTATTCTGTGATTTTTCTTTTTCTTTGTCTGAGACCGATAAGCATCCAAACAAATCTCCATCATTCAAACTTCTCTCAATGACAGTTAACCGTGTGCGGAGGCTTGTAAAAAAGAAAAAGAATCATTACCAAGTTTAAAGGAAAGTGATGACATTCGCCTGTCAGCAGGTGAGAGCGCGCTCCGTGAAAGTCATATGACCTTTTTTTTTTTCCCACACAAAGCGCCGCTCTCCACTTAGGAAGGAGTGAAAAGGTTGACGAAATTGCAAGAGGAAGAAAAATATTTCATTTAAGATTATGAACTCTGTATCAATGGTGGCTGCATAGCGACACCCGATTCTTAATAACATGATTTCTTCAAAGGTATTCAGCAAATCGCTGCACATTTACATTTCAAAAGGAGAAAAATTGCTTTCATTTCACTTACTCAGTATTCCCCCTCTAAAGGTGACTTTTATTTCCAAAAGTGTGTTTTTAAGAGTTTATCTTTAAGTGGGTTTGTCACAGAGTGATGTCACATCACCATATGTTTTGGGGACCAGATCTGGAAAAAATGTCCTTGGGATTCATTGCAAAGTACTGACTCAAATTGGTGGTTTCTACATTAAACGAGTGTAACTTCAAACATTTTTTGGGGGAGGAGAGACTGTACTGTTGAAATATGTTTTTTTAACGATAGGTGTTACGAGTCGAAGCTCGCTGCTGTTAAATCTGAGGCCTCTTCTCGTCGCTAGCGCCTTCAGGTTCGCCCGGTAACATTTAATTTCAGTGCCTGTGGTTTATTTGAATGGTTTCTCTCACTTACCGATGTGCAGGCGGACTCTCTGACTCGGGAGGTTGTAGATTACTTTGCTTCTCCACCAAACTTCTCGGCATCATCCACCAGCGGGCCCTTGAACTACCAACCCTGCCATGTCAGACTCTTAACTTCGGGCAGCTGAGACGTGATGGGGAGGCGTCCCTGTGCAGAGTGGAGTAGTGTCCTTTGGGTTACTGTGTCCCCGGCCGTGTCTTGACCTGCTTGTTGGGTCACAACACACCGTCCAAGATTCATGTCTTGACTCCACAAGATACTCAACCGTCTTTCCCACCACCACCACGCTCTACACCTAACACTACACCTCAACGCAAAATACATCAATGACCAAACCTCCTGATGGGTCATAACAACAGCTCTGACTTTGCTTGAATAAAGTCTATTCCCACGTCCACCTTACATTATAGTGTATTTATACATCTCGGCTGTATATCTATGGGCTCCCCACGCTCCTGCTTTCAAGCAAGTTGCATCATGGTATTTTTTGCACAGCCCTCCCGTGCTTGAGGTTGAAGGAGGTGTGAAAAAGAAAAAGGGAACATTTTTAAAAGAGTAATTAATCATCTTAATCACATGGATGCAATCCTCCACTCTGGTATTTTGCCTCAAACGCTGCGAGCTGTTCATCAAAGCCAGCCATGTAGGTAATAACTTCCTCAGTGCTTTCACACCCTTTCCCCCAAAATTTGCATTTAGATCGCAAGATGATCCCGAGCAGGCTCTTCATAATGTCCATTCATCCCTCCGTAAAGCTGCAGCCATGCGGCGTGCCATGCTATACGGATGCATAGAGTGATACAAGAGTAAGTATATAAACGTGGATTGATTTGTACTGTCTAATGCCTGCATCGTGTGAAGGGGGGGGGAGAGAAGCAGGAGTAAGACGGGGAAGAGTTGGCAAGTGACTGTGTGCAGAAGGAGTGAGGGAGCGTGATAAAGAGGAAACACTGTTATGAAATAAATAATGACATGTTCGCCATAAAGGGGAAGCAAGCAGCTGCTTAGAGCGAGCAGTCGACAGGGAAATCACCACTTTTAATTTCATCTCCGCCAGTTTAAACACATGCGCCTCACTTCCTCTTTTCTCCTCGCGCTCGCACAGAGACGCACACGCTGGGGATCCCGCGCTGTTGTAGGTCATTACACAAGGTCACAGTCATGGGTGTGTGCCAGGCATTAAGGATTGTGCTGGGATGTTGTGTGAGGAGAGGCTGCTGTGTTGCTGGAATGTGATGGTTTCTTTTTTAGCCGTGAATGAGGATTGCACAGCTCAATCTGCGGGGGTTAATCCGGGGAGGGCGTGTTCTGGCGAGGACGCCAACTGCACATGTGTCAGAAAAATGAACCGGTGGTCCTACTCTGAGTTGAAGTCACGCATTGACATATTCAGGCCATTGTGGGTAAAACAGATAAATAACAAAATTACAGAGATGGCAAAGGGGGCGATATTCATTCATGTGGGATCAACCTGACAGGTACATACCGCTCCCGCTGTGCAGGCTGCTGGGACATGCTTACCGTTCTCAGCAGGCAGCCCCGCCTGCCCTCGCTGTGCATCGGGTATGCATGACGGCGCCCGTACCTCGTGCATGTTCACAGGGCCATCGCCCTTACCTGTGAACACAATACATCAACGTTCCAGCCTGCGACGGTGACATTGAAGTGTTTGCTGGCATCTGCAGAGTTGGTTGATAATTCTCTGAGGGAATTTGCATTTCACACTATACATGTTTTACTTGTCTTTACCAACTACCAGCCTCTGTTTGGTTTTAAATTCATATTTTGATAACTGTGTTTAATTTTAAACAGGGGAGAGTGGGTACAAAAATCTAGAATATTAAATGTGACCTCCCCACATAGTTAAAAAGGTCGTATTTATTTACGACCTGTGTCATTGCTGTGACCTTTCCACGCGGGTGAATAGGTCACATTAAAGCTACAGATAATAAACAGTGTGACTGGTTTTTTTTACTACACCCCAGCATTTGCATTTGATAGCACCGCGATAAGATGTGAAAACCAATCTTGCTCCTGTAGCGTCTGAGTCACCGCGGTCCTCAATGTGATTTAGCCACTTCATTTGCATAGGTTAATTTCAAACAGCACCTCAAATTAGGCTTGAAAGGATAATTACTTAATCTTCCCGCTCCTCTCCGCTCCCCCCCCTTCTACCTCATCTACCGTATCTGGGGTTTTTCTTCCACCCAGGTTATGAAAATGTATCTTCCAACATCCACTTTCTTTTGGGCATCTGCTTTTTTCCGTGCGGAGGCCAACGCAGCCGCTATCTCTCATCTCGCTCCCTCGTAATATATCGCTTCGACGTTTCTTTAATTCACTCCCACTCATGTACTCCTGGAGCAAATTGCCTACACGGACCAGATAATTTCCCGCAGTATACCTGGAGCCGTCAACCGGCGGTTTGACAGCGCGAGGGCAACTTCATTTCCATCCCGTCGCGAGGGGGCCAGCAGCCGTGTCAACTTAGTTGCGGTCAGTGACAGTAATTATCTCTCTTTGAGCAGTGGTCATGTTGCGTTCACATACAATTTTCTCGTCTGGAGAATTCGACGTGTGCAGGGAAAAGTGAAGCAGACACAGCGAAGCACAGTCATGTAGATGCAAAGATATGATTGTTGTGCGAATTCGTACTAGTTCTGATCCTGGCACTGACAAACCCACATGTTGATACACCACTGCCCAGAAGTCTCCAGGTTGACCCAAGTTCAGTGTGTTGGCGAGAAGCTGATTTCAACTTTTGACGTTTGACTCCTTTCTTGCATGAAAACTGGCCTTTGAATACGCAACCGGAATACGTAAATGGTTGAGCAGAAGATGCAAGAGAGTCAAAAGACCTAAATAGCAAAGTACCTCTCACTTCTTCTTATTTTAAACCAATTTATAATGATACTCCACCTCCCTATATGTTAACAATTTGTCTTGGTATCCAGTGTAGAAATCAGGATTTCTTCTGTTCCTGTTTAGCGTTTGATTCCGTGCTCCCCTGGCGTCTGTAACTCCATGCAAACCTTCATTTAGCCTTTCTTTCATCGTTTCTGCCTGAAGAGATGAAATGTGTTCCTGGCGTTTACTTCTCATAATCGAACACAAATAAAACAGAAGCTTTCTGTTGGTACAGGCTCTGTGCAAAGGCTGGTTGTTGGTTCTTGTTTTGCCTGTGGTGATACTGGTTGCATCTTTCTTTCGGTAACAGTAACCTGTTTATTAATTTGAATGTATTGCCTTAACAATGCACAACATAAAAAAGAACCGTTCTCGAGATTCCACAGACAGACACACAGAGAGTTGTGGAATTAGTAAATAGAAGATTTCAGAAAACAGAATCTCTCTATGGAAAATCTGATTTTTCTTTGACCATTTTCTGGCTGTGCCTTAAACTGCTTGTTGTTACAGTCAACACGCAGCATTCAGATTCACCGCAGCCTCTCTGTGAACCTCGAGGACGATTTCAGGAGAGGTTGTGCAGAGTTTACTGCGACTGCTTCCTGTCTCTTTCGATGAGACGCGGCGTTTTGACAGAGCGCCGAGGTCACATTTGGATCAGCTGACCGGCGTCTGTGGTTTCATGTGAACATGCTTCACAGTCATGGGATTATTCACAGTTGCATGGATTTGTTGGTTTACCTAAGATGTTGTGTTCACGTGTGTTTTAGTTCTCCAGGAACACAATTCCCGGGCAGCGCCACTGAACTAAACACACGCAGTTCCAGCGTGACTCATTTCTGTGTGCACGGAGTTGAAGTGTAATTTGTATTCATTAAAATCCGTGGATCTCCTCCAGCTGGCGCTCAAACAGTTTGCGGTGCACAACCTGGCCGGTGGCCTGCAGGTAATTTGTGGCTTGACAACCCCCGCTTTAGCTTGTTAGCTGACTTTTTTTTTAATTCCTTTTTTATTCTTTCAGCCTTCAACATCGTCGGGCTGGTTTAAAACAATGGGAAGATGACATAACATTCCTGTCAGCATTTACTCAGCCTCAGTCAAGTCAAAGTGTGGAATCAATACACGGCGAGAGAGACGCAGGAGCAGAGACAACAATAGAGCCGCCCACTCACCAGTAGGTAACTATTGTCTCTTTTAACCCAGGGACATAAGTCAGCAGTTTAGTGGGCAAACATCATGATGAGCCACCTGCAGCTTTTCCAGCTAATACTATCATTACTGGGCCGCTCTGCACTTTATCACTCACCACCCCCACAGACGCCATCTGTCCCGGCGCACATAAACACGCGTACACTCATCCGAAGACGAGCAGTCCCAGCAACGCTTTGGTCAGACATGATAGTTTAATCACAGTGTTTCAAAGAGAGAGAGAGGGGGGGGAAAAAAGAGCTGGCTTTTATTTTATGATATTTTTAAAACACATTCCATCTCTTTTTACCTCCCTGTGCTGTCGTCTGGCTGGTTTGTGCTGCTTCTGTTTTTCCTTCAGTATGAGACAATGTCTTGCGTCGCGTCCGTGCGCCCCAGTCTCGGTGTTAAAGTGCCACTTAGCCCCGGCGTGGTGCCCCCCCCCCCCCCTCCCGGCTGCACGTTTGCCACATCCACCTCACAAACCTAGTTTATCTCGTCCAGACCCTGAGCGCAGGTGGTCCCCCCCCCCCCAAAAAAAAAGCTTTTCATTAGGAGACAAGATGGAACCCAACTCGTGAAAATGGCCATGCCACAGCCGGGATGGGTTTGTGTGCCCGGTGAATCACAGCAGTCGTTTCAATTTGGGGCCTGATAATGGTGTTGTCTGTGGTGGAGAGGGAGCTTGAATGTCATGTGGCCTTTTTAAGTCGCCGCGGCGGTGGTGTGTTGTGCATGAGAAATACGGTATTATTCAATGTAGGTATTTTAAGGTCGTCCTCGACGAAAGGATAAAAAAATAATCACACTCTGCCGCCTCGTTCCCAAATTCTTTCATGTGCAGAAACGACAGTGGACCTTGTGCAGGAGCTGCGAACATTTCTGGTATCCGTAGGAATTTTCTATTAAGAGCCGAAGAAAGGTTCCAGGTGGTGTCGGCCTGATGAGTCGGGCCCTTTGTTTCGATGTTGTGACCGCTGACACTTGACATATGATGAATTCGATAGTAATACTTTAAAACTTTGAGATTTTCTTTAAAACCTCGAGGTTTCAGGCTCTCGTAGGTTTCGTGGTAATGTTGACATCAGGCATAACTGTAACAACAGTGGTGGATTATAAAAGTAATAGTCTAGATGTAGCTTTACTCTCTTCAAGATGTAGAAAGTCATTAACAACTTTGTCACATTTGTACGAACAAACCTTGTTCTTGCAACGGTCCAGATTACTGAGTGCTTTTCTATAATAAGTTATGAACCATCAGATAATCACCCACTTGTATAATTGTCATAATACACTTTGGAGTGTTCCAGTATAATTGGTGCTTTTAAGGGTTATTTCTTTTTATATGTCAGATTCTCCTCAGCTGGTACCTTACCCTCACTGGGCTGAGAAAAACAAAGATGTGAAGGTTGAGAAATTGTGTCTTGAGAGCTGAAATAAAAACACCCTAAACAAATGGTGAAATCCACTGGAAAAGAAAGGTAATTGCAGGTAATCAATAGGTAGCGATTCAGAGAGCTAATTCAAATGCAAATGTCAGCATCAGATGTCACGGCTCAGCGGGCGTGCCCAGGAACCGAGGAGGAGAAATAACCCGAGCGACAGAGAGGAGACATGAAAATGTGGCGTTGGAAAAAAGTGGTCTGACCACCGGGGTAATTAGTCAAACAGACCTTTCTCCTCATCAAAGAGGGCCGGCGGCCATGACTCCGCTGCCACATTATCAGCCTCCCCCTTTCTCCTCCGAGGTAAACAAGCAGCAAACTAAGGCCAGACAACATCAAAACTAAACTCCAGAAATCCCTGCCTCTAACGAATTGAGAGCCAGAGGGCAGCTTTTCTCTATCAGGTGTGTGTGTGTGCGCGAGTCGACGAATTTGGAGGCAAACAACAAATGAAAGTGTCTGTCATGGTGACGGCGCTTTGTGTTTGCTCTCGCTGGGTTTTTTAAATAGATCTAGTGTCGTATTCAAAGGTTTAACATTTTCCACGCCCGATCTAAAGAGAGTCAGATATGCTAAATCCATGTTACTGTAAATCGCGTTTAATTTCCAGTCAAAGGACAGGTTCAATATCAGCGGCCCTGCGGAATAATCGGGGCACAGACGGAGCGTTTATGATAAGACACTTCAGGACGTCGCCGCCTTTCAAGGCTTACTTGACCCGCCGCCGGCCCCAGTTTATCCCCGACCAATGTCGTCCTCCACACTTGAAACACAAACCGGCTGAACGGGAGCTTCAGAGCTTCAGGGCGGGCGTCTCGTGCTCGCTCCTCAAGGTCAAGAAAGTTGTGGCAGGAAGTGGAGGCGTGAGGCAAAGTGTCCTCAGTTACAGGTGGAAATCACTCGTTTTACCTTTGAGTGAAGGACCCAGACGCATCCACTCGAAAACCTCTCCCCTTTGAGATGCTCTGTCCTTTTGGCTCCGCCTTCATGGACTTGTAGTTGTGAGACCTCGTGTTGTTTGATACTCGAAGCGTTGATCAAAAGCAGGAGTCGGAAAGAATCACGTGTTCGTACCCTTAGAATAACTAAATCTACATCCTCCTCCTCGTGTCCGGCTCCGTTTGTCCGTCTGTTTGGCTGGAAATGCCGTATATGACGGGTAAAATCCCAGGAAGGTTTATTATTCTGAAACCTGGACACCATCCAACCCTCCATGCAGACTTGGAATGCAGGGCTTTACTCGCTGTGGCCCGAACAAATGATTTAACAGCAGAGCACTAATATTGTTGTGCAACACATGCCTTTAAATATGCCTGAGCTTTTTGCCCACTCCCTCATCATCATAATTAGTACTTCAGGGGCTTCTGGCTGCCAGCTTGTTTGCACGTTGGTCATTTTAACACATTTTTCGCCGCGTCCTCGCGCTCTGAATTGAACACTGGAGCGAGGCTCTGTGTGTTTGTCGGTGCCGCTGGAGTCTGCAGGGGCATCTGTAAGCCCGTCAGGGTGTACTCACAGGATTACCCCCAATAAGGCACAAGATGGTGCCGAGACTGGATCTGCAAGCATGTGTATATTTACTCTTTGCCTCTCCAGCAATGCGTGCACCTTCGAAAAGCACCGGCGTGTTTGCGTTTCTTAATCTGCATATTTTTAGCTCCACTTCTCTGTTCTGCTAGGTTTTTTTTTTTGTTCCCAGTCAATGACGAACCTGGGCTTTGTGACGCTCTAATCCCTTTATTAGGCTGCAGATGGATTTCGCTCTAGTTCTGGAGGACCATGTCTGCATCTGTGTGAGCGCCACAGTTGCCAGTAGCAAAAAACCTACAGCTAAAAATTCTTATGAAACCATGAGTCATCCAGCATTCTGCAAAAAAAAACAAAAAAAACAACTGTGTAAAAACATTCCTGGAATTAGACCTGTTCTTTTCCGTTCCGACAAGTAAAGTCAGTTATAAAGTACTTTTAGTTGGTGTAAATCTATAACTTCCTCAGGTCGTACAGCTGAAGGCCACACACAAGTTTAGCGCTTTCAGACCGAGCCCGAGACCCCATCTCCATAAATTACCTGGATGACGAGGCACCTAAGTATGCTTATTAAAATTATAAATATATTAAATTGGGGGAACAATAGAGGGGTGATGGGAATGGAGGAAAGGTGTCGTATGAACAGTAGGTGCAGAACATCAAGGAAAAAGAGGAGCTATTTGTAAGGGGGGGTGTGTGCCAGGGGTGGTTGGTTTCACCGATACGCCCACGCGGATCTGTCCAGGGGATTGGGATCAGATACTTCATTTGAGCAAAGCCACGCTACATCAAAGACATTCAAATGAAGTAGTCTTCTATTGCAAATTAAGCTCCAGGGGTGTGTGTGTGTGTGTGTGTGTGTGCGAGAGAATGTGTGTGTGTGTGTACGATTGTGAGTTTCTGTTTGTGCCGGAGAGAGGGGTGAGAAAGTAAAAGAAGGCGAAAAAATAAAATCAAAGTCCAGGGCTGAAGAGGTTGAAAGAAAGGTGTGTAGGCCTAAGCTCTTTATCCGAATCTGAAAGAGGCATCTATAAGAAGTGCGCGCGCTCCGCCCGTGCACTGTAATCTATATGATGTGGAGCGGCGGTAAGCAGTGCACGTCTGTGAGGATCTACAGCACTTTCACGGTGAATTTCCAGGAAAAAGAAAACAAACAGATTTCACAGTGAAAAATCCGCTTTGATAAGGAATCGGTTTTCCAATGTTGGGACTGAGAAACGTTTGCAGTCGCTCGCTCTGTATCTTCAAACGTTTTGCTTTCACCACGTCAGCTTGACCGTATCTTTCCCCAAGTTGCTCTAAAGCCGGCGCTCACGTAAATGGATCTTTTTATTAATTCCGACTGTGTGTTCATCGCAGAGGAGGTGGGATCGGGGGAATAGCTTTGTGTGGCAAAAGCAATTCCCACGTTCCTGCCGCTTCGTCTCCCACCGCCTCCCTAACCGATCAATATGCTTTTAATTGATCACCTCAGACTGATTAGAAGCTGTGGGGCTGAGGCTGTACACAGAGAAGACGAGGACGAGGGAGTGGAGCAAGTTAAACAGAGATTCATGCGCATCAGGAAGCAAATCTTGAGGTAGAAGTATGCATATATATATGCATATTCTTGACCTGAAAGGGTACGACAGAGTATGAGGGTAACATGGAAGAAAAAGAAATTAGATTAAATGATTAGATTCAAGAATGATATCAGAATAAAGTCGGAATATTACAAGAGAAAAGTTTTGATTTAATCAGAATAAAGTTGCAAAACTAAATAAAGAAACGTGTTTATACTTTTCCCGTAATAATACAACTTTCTTTTCATAATATTTCAAGAATAAAATCAGAATTTAAGGAGAAAAAGTCATAATATCACAGAAATAAAGTTGTAATTTAACAACGACGATAGGAAAGGAAAAATAAGTCATAAGACTTCTCGTACTATTGTTTTTCTGTCTTTAAGTGGCCCTAATATTCCATTCAGGTAATTTAAGTGCCTCACTGAGCTAAAGAGGCTGTTTCCTTAATAAGCACATTATTCAATGGCCCTTCAGTACATTATCATATCCAGGGGAGGCTTTAAGCTGAAGCTAATCTGCAAAGGTGCTTAAACATTTTTTTTTACGTGTGATACTGAAGCTCTACTTTCTTTTATCTCCATGTTCAAAGCAAAATGTCTGTTTTTAAAAGGCCAAAACTCTGTGTTTACGAGGTGTCGCTAAGCGACCAGAGAGTGGAGCTTAAGTTCTTTCAGCCGTGAGTGTTTATTTCCTGCCAAAGATTAAAATAAAATACAAAAAATCTTTGATTGGCACCCCTCACTGGCTAATGCGCTCTAATCCAATGACAAGACAGCATCTCCTCGTCCACGTGTGACGAACGTCCGGTCGGCCACGAACGTCCCTGCGCGGTGATATCTTGTGCAGGTAATACCGTCCTGTCACAGCTTTACACCTTCAAAGCTCCAACGCTATCTTGTTCCGCCAGAGACAATCGCTGGATTTCAAAAGAAGCTGCTGGGATGTTTCCAGTCAAACACACACACACACACACACACACACACACGTGGTAAATCCTTATATTTCCACGTGTGGAAGTTAGAGAGGAATTTTCGGGTGTTTGAAGAATGCACCTCCCTGGTTTGGACCTGCAGATAAACCAGCGAAGGAGCTAATCTTTTTAGTAATTTACACAAAACCTTTTTACCGCCGGCGAGCATCTCCCGGCACGATTAGCTAAAGGATTTATTTTTATATTCACCAAGCTGGGAATTAATATTTAAGTACCCCTAGTACCAGCATTGTGTCACTTCAGAGCTGATAAGTGTGTGGATGTGTCTGGGAGATTCCTCTCCACTCGCTGGTGGCGCCGCGGAAGTAATCTTCCTCCGCCGCCAGTTTAGACACGAGAATTTATTGTGCAGTTTATGAGTTTTCTAATGAAAAGTCTCCTTTTTTAAAATAAATATATATATATATATATAAAGACCCATTAGGATAAGGAAGTGTTTTCACATTTCACTGACCTGTGCGGAGCCTTTTACTGCCTTAGTGACACCTCCTTGCATTCGGAGGAGGGCGTCCTGTCGCTCGTCTAATCTGCCCAAATAAGCGACTTTGTTGATTTGTAGATGAAAGGTCACGGGTGGGGGGGGTTAGAGAACCTGTGTTTACTGAGACAGAACCTTTAGATCACAAATGGTGTTTGTGTTGTTCGCTCTCTCTCTCTCTCTCTCTCTCTCCTCCCCCCCTTCGTGTAGCTGTCCTCCATGGTGGATACACTTCTCATTGATTGGTGGTGAGTCGCCATGACAGACGACTCTGAGGTCTGTAAAGCACATCAGCTTGTGTAGAGAAAAACAGAGAGAAGACGGGCACACACACACACACACACACACACACACACACACACACACACCCCACAGCAAGATGTGGGGAATATACGTGGTGGTGGAAATTAGCTGCAGACCTAGTGCGTTTGCGTACGTGTAGATGATGACAATGCCATTGTGTGGATTGTGTGTGTTTGTCTGCACATGAGTGTCTATCGTCATGTTTGCTCACTTGAGGTGGCAACTGTGGCTCAGGGGGAAGAGAGGGTCGTCCACCAATCAGACGGTCGGCTGTTTGATCCCCGTGATGTCCAGTATGTGTGTCGAAGCGTCCTTGAATACTAAATCTCTGGAGAACAAAAGTTGAAATGAACTTTTATCCTTTAACTCCTCTCAATAGTCGCACTGTGACACGACAGTCTCAGTTTTTACTCCTAAACGCCAGAGGCGACTCATAAAGTGCTTTAAAATAATAAATACATTCAAAGTGGCTGTTAAAGTCAATGTCGCTTTAGATTAGCAAACGTGTGTGTGTGCGTCAGAAATAGCCATGACGCTGCATTTATTAAACAGGCCTACAGCGCTAACCGATCAGACGAATAGAGCATCACATTGTTTCTAGAAGGTATATGGACGGGGTCTTGACACCACTGATCCAAACCACCATCACCACCAAGACTCTGGTTCCAAGGACGTAGCCACAATACTTTTTGTGCAACAGCAGGAAGTGAAGACACGTTTTCCATCTTTATACAACGGTCGACCACCCACAGCTCAGGTATCATCGGTATCGGTGCAAACGCAGCTTTAAACACAGCTTCGTCTTTGACACGTGTGTGAACTCGCACATTTACACACATGAGCATGTTTCCCAGCAGCCGGGAGGGTGTGGAAATGTGTGTAAGTGAGATGTGCGTCTGGGTTTGGATCCATTGCGTTCGCGAGGCCTCAAAGACAATGAGGGTGAACGTGCATTCGTCTCTTCACAGATGTGAGGACGGGGAACAGTGGAAATCCACATCTGGCTGCGGCAGTTCCACACTCCCACAGGTGCAGAGTAACAAGACAAAGAGAGAGAGAGAACCGACGTGAGCGAGGCCAATAGAAAGAACGGTGCGACAGAGGAGGGGGGGGCAGACGGAGGCAGAGTGGGTGAGTGTTGATTACCTTTTCCACATGTGAATTCTCTGTGATTTCTTTTGACAAGAAAGTGCTTTTAAGTGGATTTTAGGACGACAGGTCTTGTGGATGAAGCATTAAATGAGAACAGACTTTGTCAAAAGATTATGCACATATATAAACTCAGAGAGAGTAAGAGACAGTGAATCCAGTGGTTTGACGAAGTGTGTTTCTGTTGGGTTTCAGTGATATCGCTGCCAAATCACTTTTTTGCACTTTGGGATCATTAAGAGCTCATTCGTTAATTTGCTTAAGATATCAATGCGACCTGTTTTTCATTAGGTGCGTTCCTTTTGGTGCATAGAAGTAAAATCTTCTTATCTCTGGGAGCTAGAATCTGGATGTGCTGTCGATCTTTGAGTTGAGTGGAAAAGTTCCTTGAGGTTAAAATGGTTAATACAAAAACATCCTAGTTACACTGATAATGTAAGAAGATATAGAAATATGTCAACCAAAAAAATAAATAAATAAATAAAGTCGCAATAAAAAGGCTGTACTTCAAATAACTTCTGTAATTCAGTGACTAAAATGACACATCTTTTCCTCGGGAGTTGGTGGAGACCAAAACAGCTTCATGCTCAGATACCCTTTGTTGTGCCCCCCAGTCAGCCCCCCCCAAAAATCTATTATTTAATTGAACGTATTGTAGCACCTTTGAAAGCTGAAATTCAATTACATCGTTGTCCTGAAGTGTGTGTGTGTGTGTGTTTGAGATTTAATTTCACGACTCCACACGACCCCAGATGCTTGTTTTCTGGATCTTAAATGCCTGAGAAGTAAAATAACAGTTATAAACATCATCTTATCTACAGAAATCCAGAGCCCTGTTACTTATCGTACCCAGCATGTGTCCACAGATTGGTCAAATATAAATACCTCTGTGCTGCAGCTCTGTACAGGACCAGCAGCGTGGGCTCCACAGCTCCCTGCTTCACATGCAGTGGCTGCAGCCAGTAAATGGGCCCTCACTGTGCTTGAGCTCGTTGTGAGCCCAATTTGACACACACACACAAAAAAAAACCTTATCAAACCCCTGCCCATCTCCTCCAAAGGTCACAAGCACTTTAATGGGGAACCCCTGTTCAGCCAGCAGCCGAGAGAAAGTAAATTTCCAGCCGCCGGCTTCCTGCCTGCACCTCTCGCTGTATGAGCTGTATTCTGAAGCTTCTCAGGAGGGTTTAACGATCCAGAAATCAGGCCTCGCACATGAGTCATAGCCATTTTTCTTTTTCTGAGCAAACAAAAGTGTTTTGCTTTTCATTAGGGAATAAAGGAAGAAGGTAAAAAAAGAGACGAGGATGTGTAACTTCGGGAAAAGGGGGCCAAGATGTGGATTTTGAGAACAGTGGATGGTGCGGGGGGGGGGGGGGGGGTATGTTACCTGATTAGGTGTGGCAACGATGAAGGAGCACCTCTTTTTCTACTTTTGCCGCGCTGACATGCTTTAGTGCACGTGTGGGCGGCTGTCAGGGTGACGGCTGCATGTACTCGCTGTGTTTTAAGAGAGAGTAGAGATGAAAATGAAATGCACCAAAGTTGAGTTAAATATGACTTAACAGCCAGTTCTAGACTTGGAATAAATCACTGGGCGTTTAGGGGGCGATTGTGTATATTTCTGTACAATGTTATGTTAATAAATCTCCACCAGCTGCTGCACAAAGAGCCGTTCACCTGTTTATTTAAAGTTCCGTGAAGCTCGGCCCAGTACGCAGGACCCAGAACTGGAGAATCAGTTGTTGTTGTGATCGGCAACGTCACCGTGTGTGTGCCAAACGCCAGAGTTTAATTAAACGCTGGTTGTAGAGAATAAAGAACAAACAGATTAGATTAAGTGAATTCCGATCGTCAATAGACTCGGGAACCTGAGACGTCGATGATCCATACCTTCCTCCTCATGCAATGCCCACGACGACGCAACCTTCTCGTGGACATTGCACAGAACCCACGCTGCATCGCTCCACTGTAGCTACTACCTCCAAAAAACACAAGTCGCTCCTGCTGCGTGTGAGACTGCAGCCAGAGACTTTAGCTGCAGCCTTCATGCTGATTGATCCAGCTGCTTCCTGTGGGCCCCCGTCCAATACGGTGTGATGGGGAGGACTCGCCAGCAGGAATCTAATTACTGCAAATGCTGCTTTATTTACTTCTGCAGCCAGTCCCATTTATTTAAAGTTACTTGTCTGTTATATATATATATCTGTGGCTCTTTGTCATTAGCTCGAGGTAATTTCAGCCCATTAGCCTCTAGGGAAACTTTAACTTTTGGGAAATTTGAGGTGGCAGTTCTGCAGAAATGTGTTGCAGCATGTTAAGTTTTCTGCAAAATTCAAAATCAACAATATAGAAATGGGGGGTGGGGGGGGGGGGGGGGGTGGGGTGACTCCTGTGCTCATTTAAGATGAGGAAAAAAGTGTTAACCTCAGCATTGATTTGTGTATCGAGCCGAGTGTAACAGTTTCATTAGCAGGAGGTGATGCAGGAGCATGTGGCTCGGTGGAAGTAGCTGCTCGGCTCCGGGAGTTGGGCTCGACCTGTGCTGCGAACAAATCTCTGCATCTAAGATGGATTTCTGCATTAAACCCGTTGTAAAGTGCACGTCGGAGCCGAGCATGTGTTGTGCTCATGTCTGACTGCGTGAGCGCGGGTGTTAAATACATCCAACCAGCGTTTTCTACCTCTGTATCTCCCCCACCGCCCCACCCTCCTGTCAGGAGATTGGACCGCACAGGCTTCACCCGCAGCTCGCCATGGTGTCACTCGCCCTCCCTCCTCCTCCCCTCCACTTCCTCTCTCCAGCTTGTTTTGTTTGTCGTCCCTCTCCCCTCTTCCTCCTCTTTTCTAATAAGAACAATAGGTTATGGAACGCATTTTCCTGCGGCATTACTCACAGGTACCAGCCGCCACATGCCATTAGGCTCAGGCGAAGGGAGAGGAGAGGAGTGTTGGGCGGCAGTGCATCGCGTGCCTGCCATCCAGTGGCGTGGAGAGGGAACTGAATGCACAGAAGGGGAGAAGGAGAGAGAGAGGGTGGGGGGTGGGGGGGGCTGGTGTTCATGATCTGGGTTGTAAAAGGCAAATCTCCCTCCATTTGTTGAAAGAGGAGCAGAATGGTTGTTTGTGAAAGTGCCTTTTGTAAGTGTTTTTAGGGCAGGTGCAATATTCAACTCACTTTTATTCTGCGTTATTATTCTGGGTCTTCAATCGATAGAGTATATTAGGTTTGATTTGACAACGCGACTAAGGCTGGAACAGTCCACGCCCCCTAATTTGATTATTGATTATTCCGAGTGTAATCTTATTTCGCCCACCATCATCAGGTGTCCATGTATACATGTCTACGTGTCTGCTGTTTGGTGAAACCAGCAGCACATGTCAGTCCACACGCTGACATTTTAATGAGAGCAAATACAACACAGGGATTTCCAGCACAAAGGTATTAAGTTACTATATTTATTTTTTGCAACCCGGCAGAATATTACGGTGCATATTGTAAGAGAGTTGACAGCGTTGTTGATCGATATCGCTGAATGAGTGATTACTTTTCTATGAACTGAGGTTTGAGGCTTTCTAATCTCATTGTTCAGGTAAAGAAATAACACGCTGCAGGCTGGAAATCCAGGAGCCCACTCCTGATACTGCAGGAGGAGGAGGAGGAGGGTGCAGGCTCGATGTACGTGGCAGCGTATACAGTGTGTGGCACTCGTGGTTGATAAAGGTCAATAAATGCTGTTAATTACTTTGACTGTATGGCACATTGTGCACATGTGGCATTTGCATGTGCACAATCACAGAATTACAGCTGCTTCCAGAGAGTCAAAGACCAGGATTTCTTCCTCCGGTTCAGTCCTGGCACCAGTTGATGGAAATGATCTTGGCCTCGTTTCATGAAAGAAAATCAGCTGCTTCAGTCGCTGTAACAACGTCCTGTGACACTTCAATACGACGAGTCATCCTTGACTGAAGTGACGCCTGGACTTTCTGTCCATCAAGTGGTAAAAGCTAAATTTCGTGGTTTCTTTCCTCGGCCCGTTTCTCATCCTTCCACCAAGTTTCGCAGAAATGCATTCGGTAGTTTTTGCGTAATTCTGCTAAAAAAAACAAAAACAAACCGACAGCGCCATTTTACCGACGTCACACGAGGGCCCGAGCTGTAGAAACTACAGATGTGGGAGGAGCCTTTTTTCCCCTCTGTGGTCTAATAATTGGCGAAAACAAGAATTAGTCCAGAAGGAAATGAGAAAATATGTCACGAATATCCACATATATCACACAACTGCATAACATTGTAAAGAGATAATTCTTTTAGACATATCATCCAATTTAATGTAAATTGTAATCGTTCTACTGAGCATATACATTGAAATAATCACAGAGCTCCAGTGCAACAGGCTTTGAGCACAGTTCACTTTTCGGCAAGGACTTAAATCTTCGACACACTCAAACAAGAGGGTTTCTTGTTGTGTTGCCACCGAACTGATGTCGCTCCCCACTGCTGGATTGCAATCGTCGTCGTCGTGTGTGTTCGAGCGCAATCCAAAAAGCTGCGATGGGGAGAACATGAGCGAGCGCGAACGGAAACGGGGTTAACGTCAGCAGATAGAGAAATAAGCGGCTGCTCCTCTCTCCACGTCTCCCTCTATATCTCTCCCAAGCTCTCTCCTCTCCTTCCATCTCCCCTCCCGCTCCTGCCGTCTCCTCTGATAAATCTCCCACCCACTGCTTTTCGCCTCCCCTGTCTCTCCCCATCTCTCCTCTTCTTCTGCTACCCCCCCCCCCCTCTCTCTTGCCTGTATCTATTGCTGCATCTCCATCCCTCCTCTCTCTTTTGTTTCATCTTTTCTCCCTCCCTTCCTTTCTTTCTCTTCCCATTTGACATCCTCACTCTTTCGCTCACTTCCTCCTCTCCTCTCTTCCTCGCTCAGTATCCGCCTGCAGGACTATTCAGTAGATTAAGTTCAGCGGTGGCGGCAGTGTTGCTGATTCAGCCGTATTCTTTAAGTGACCCAAATCCTCACTCTGGAGGAACCTCATACACACACTGATTGCATTTTCCTGCCTCTCTCCCTCGCTCTCTCCCTCCGTCTGTCTCCCTCCTTCTTTTCATGCACACAGAAAAATACCAATGCACAATTGGATCTTATTGATCTCTGAGAGTTATCCCCCTTTTTTCTTTTCTAAGTTTGCTTTACTAAAGTTTATTTCAAATTGTCTCTGTTGTCTACAATCCTCCTTCCTGATCACGGTCGAGCTGCGTTGGTTGGTTCTCGAAGACGAGGCCTGTGTTTCTTCCTCCTTCAGCCGCGGCTTCGCATTGTCTCTGCAGTCACGTTTACAAATTAGTTTTTGAATCCCCGCATGTCGATTGTCACTCGCAAATTGACGTCCTGGCTGCATACATTTTCTCTCACTTTGATACGCCCTGCGTTTTTGTTTTTGTTCTGTCAGGAACGTGACACTTTTATTGGCAACCCGTGAAAGGAACCAAAGAGAAACTTAATAAAAAATTAGCATACGTCGTTCCCGCGATGTCAGAGTGATGTGGAAGCGTAACGCGGCGAACAGGTTTTCCAGAACGCGAGATGAGATGAGGTGTCATCGAGGAACTGTGATTATGCTCCACGGATATTGAATGGGCGGAACTGACGCCGTCCTCTTATAGGCACATTTTATATGGTTGATGAAACCTCACACTCTGAATTCAAAAAGCAGACTGCTATCGTTTCACAAGAGTATTTAAAAGAATAGAGATGAGCACTCAAAGCTAAGTTAATATCCCAAAACACTGGTTCTGCCATCTCGTGCTTTTGACGTCATCGAGGTCGCGAGGTCCGGCTGATGCACGCTACAAAAAAACAAACTTGATTTAAAAACACGACAAAACTCTGATGATTTAAAGGACTAACAATGTGCAAATAGATTTTCTATATGATCAAATCCTTAATAGGCTTTTACATTTACATGAAACAAAGTCTGTGTTTGGCTGCACCCAAATTCAATGACCTTTTAAAAAATAGGCTGGTAAGAAACTTTGTGGTTGCTGTACTGGAGTGATTGGCTTCTATATATTGAACATACAAAATTCCCTGATATCAAAGTAAACCTCAGTGCAGGAGCTCATCTCACACCTCAGCTCATCACGCTCCCGAATTCAATCCTCAGGAAGAGGAGCATGAGCGAAGGTGACACATTAAGTTGAAAGCAGGGCAGGTCAGTGTTGGAACCAGAAGTGCTGACACACGTTTGAACCCCAGAACGGCCGCTTGCACTCGCCGTGCGTCACCACATCGTCGCTCGCTCCCTCATTCTCGGCTTAAAAAAACATTACTACCTCCACCAAGGAGGAGAAGTGTCTGTTAGCCGGATTAGGAAGAAACGACGACCGCGAAACTTGTGGGTCGGCAACTTTTATTCTCTTTCTTTAACAGTGAAAGATACAAAGTTATTGGACATTTTAAATAATCGCTGGATATGGAAAAATCTGGCAAATGTAGGGGACTGGTATTTATGAGTGTGTGTAATTTGCTGCAGCACGATTGAATTCAAGGCAACTGTTGGGCTATTCTGAGTGCCATTCCAGTTTATACTGTGTATATATATATATATATATATTTGAGTCTGTGTGTGCAGGGAGCCCAGTGCGGGGCTCGCTGTCAGGCCCAGTTGATGCAAGACCGCTGCTTGGTCGAGGAGCCCCGTGCTACATGGTTGCTCACAGCAGGAAAACAAAAGCACTGACTGATACACACACACACGCACACACACACACACACGTGGACACATTTGCAGCGGCACGAGTGCACGCTCAAATGAACATGCCAATATACAAGCACATGGGAGTCTGTGTGTCTCATTGGTGTTTTAATTGGTCAGAGAGGCTCCACACAGGGAAGATAGTCCAGTCTGTAATTAACACTTTCCCAACAGTGTATTTTTTACACTGCACAACAACATAACCCAAAGTGCTGTATTGTTTTCGTGTGTGTGTGTGTTTGTGTTCAAAATAGCTTAACAATGCATGGACGTATTTTCACCAAACTTGGTAGCATCATTATTTTGGAGGGTGTCTCCGGATGATTGCTTGTTAGATCTGATTGGTCAAAGGTCAAGGGCAACAAAAACATGGACCACAACACATTTTTTCAAAATATAAGGTCTAGAGAGACAATCTATAGTTTATATGGATCAAGAAATACGTTATGCTCATGTGGTGGGAATGACAGACACTGATAGTAATGCATTAACTGTGGCAACCAATAAGATTGAAGACACGATCCACAGTTTTCCGACTATTCCAACAGTATATCCAAGTTATTTTTGTTGTCTTTGTCCGTTTGAGAGGGATATAAAAGCGAGGAGTGACAATGAAAGAAACAGAACAAGAGCGAAGAGGAGACAAGGAGCGGGTGAAAGTGGCAGCAGGGCGGCAGGGGAAAGCTGGGGGGGGCTCCGGCTGTCCCAAATTCAATCACACAAAATGTTGAGAAACATCTCGAGCCTTTTTGATCAATTAATCTAGCAGATGGCTCGAGAAGTAATCAGGAGCGAGATAATGCCGAGCGAGGGAGCAGCCGAGAGGAGAGAAGCAGGTGGAAGGTGTGAAAGTTCCTGCTTTCATCTGCGAGCTCAGATCCTTTGCTTTGAAACGCAGCGACTGATAAGACAGAAGGAAAGGTGTCACGTGAAAGACGGCTATGCACAGTGGGTTTGTTTTTCTTGCATTCTTGTGCACGACTTATTCCCCCTGCAGCACGTGCTCCTTTCGTGCGTCTGCCAGGAAGCCGAGCGGCGCACTGCGAGAGCAGCGGCTGCTGAGAAGCGTAGTCGGCGGGCGCAGGCGGACAGCTAACATCAAGCCAACAAAGGAAGACAAAGCTCAATTCCGTCTCTCTTGCAGCAGCTTCCTGCTGGGCAGAGACCGCCCTTCCCTCCGTCTCCCCTCTGAGCCGCTGTGTGCGATGTATATTTTAGATGTGGAAGTGGTTTGAATACGACTGCTTTATATTATCATCTGAGAGGGGGCTAAAGAGGCCCTTGAAACAGATGAAGGAGAAAGAGGCAGTGACTGTGTGGGCAGGAGTGCTCCAAGGGGCATTGGGGGCCCTGGGCTAAAGGGACCTGGGGGGGACACAGGATTATTCTAAAATTCCAAACAGAGTGCATTCTGCGCTTACACATAAATAAAGGTAACGTAGTAAAGTTAAGTCGACATCTTTGTCTTTGAGGATGGCTCCTCTTTTTTCATCCTGAGGCATTTGGATTCTTTTTGTGTTTTTCAATTTTACAGTTGTTCTGTGTTAGAAGCATCATTAACACGCCCACTCACTCAATTTTACAGAAGGAAAATGTCTGTCGTTGGGGACTTTCTGACCCTGGTGTCGTTGCAGTGTCCAGAACATATCTGATTAGAGAATTTAAAGGGGACCCCTCTCAGCTCGAGGCCCCTGTCGCAACAACCCTGAGTGAGCGAGACGTGGCCGCACCTTCAACCATCCACCAAAGTTATTTGTCTTTCACCGCTTACTTTATTTATTTTATGACCAGACACCTCAGATGAGGAGCGTAACCAATCAAGCCGAGGCTGACAGCACGTTCGCCTTCATTTTACGCCCCGGTGTGTATGTAGAGACACAATCAAAACAAAAACAACGGCGAAAGGCGCTGCCGGGGTCGTGGATTACCCACAGGCTGTTTTATCTCCGAGATAAATTGCCTTGTAGACAAAAGAAGTAATTCACAGGGTTAGAAAAACAAGAGGAGCTCGATGAGGAGCGCTCTCACCGCGCGTCAGCACTCTCTCCCGCCGCCGCGGCGTCTCTAATCGATGAATATTGAGTGGATCCCGCCACCAGCATTTTAAAGGGAGGGAGCACCCACCATCGTTCATATCTCATATAGATATTTTTCGGGCTCTGTTTTGTCCCTCAACTCGTCCTCCTCTCATTCATCAGAGGCCTCAGTCAGCAGCGTTAGAAGCTTCTCAGCTCTAATAGCCGTGTGCTAACTTTCTAGATGTAATGACTGTAGGTGTTTTTGCTCCATTGCTTGTTTTCTGTTCTTCTCTTTCTTCTCCTAATGAAAAGGTTGCTGAGAACCGTGTTGCTCACCGTTATTTACCTCGCCTCCCATTTCTTTTTTTCCTCGTGTTTGACATTCACAGCTCGCTGGTGCAACGAGCCTGGAGCACGTCGGCCTGTTCCCGAAGAGAAAAAAACAAAAAGCTCCAGGTGTACTCATTGGAATTACATGGCGCTCATTTACACACATGGGCGTGTGGACCACACACACACACACACACACACACACAAGTGAGTGTCACAGAGCAGAACCAGATAGAGCATGTACCACTGGTTAATAGCCCAATTTATTCAGGGAATATTACTTATTCATTTGCATAATGATTCAAATGATTCCGACATTTGTTAGAGGCAGAGTACCGTGATTGATGGGAATTTAATTATGACACCTCTTAGTTATTAAACGGTAATCAAGCTAAGCCACTTATCTTTAACACTTACCTTTAGCACACCGGGCCTGGGAGAAATTAATGGCAGCCACGGGTCTCAAACTGAAATCATCTCTTGCTTCTTCTACCTTATCGCACCTTGAGCAGCACGCCGTTTAAAAATTTGGCCACAACACGAGAATTCCAGCTCGTCAAGGACAAATCAACCCGATGAATGATTTTGCGTTTATATTTGTGCATTTTGTCAACGCGAGCTGTTTGATTTCTGAATCCAGAGAAAGAAAATCGAATGGAAATGGAGACGTGGAGAGAAGGTTCAAGCTCTTCAGCCTCACTGCTTTCTTTGACCTATTGTATTGAGCTGCATGAAGAGTGTTTAAATTCAAATTTCTGACTCGCTGTTTTGTACTTTGGCTCCATATGAAGAAGTAAATTACTTTGATGAATCGTATTAGAGCCAGTGCACCATTTCTCTGCCTGCGTGCAGCTGAACACGCTGGGTGTGATATGGATCCAACCAGCAGGGGATGTTTTACTCTAAGAACCCCATCCGGCTCCTGCAACAGGAGCGTTTCAAGGGACTTTGGGGTCTCCACAAAGGCCGGCTGGATACCACTTCAGGACTTGAAAATGCAAGCAGCCAAAGATTAAATGGCTAGCGACGCCAGCGGCTGCTGCAGCTTCTCTGAACTGAACGGAATTATGTCGCCTAGCTCGCTGATTTGATTCTTTCAAGTTGAGTTGTTGTTGGCGAGGAGTGGAAAGGCGTCTGTCCTGGTGCACAATGGGGAGAAGCAGACCTTTATGCCGCAGAGGGAGTTTGTGAGTGTTCCCTTGGAGAGGAAGGTCTTTCAGTGCGTTAACTCAACTTGTCCCCCGTTGTTTAACTAAGTGTCTTTGCCGCTTTTTCTCAGGGAACCGCGGAGCTTCACCTTTTAAAACAGAATAAACAGTCGTCCCTCGTCCCCTTGTGTTTCTGTAAACTTTTCGGAGACGCTGTGGCGCCGTGGCCACAGAGAAGACTCGTGACCATATTAGTCACATAACAGCTCCCCTTATAGAAAGTGCGGGAGTGTATATGAAACTGCAGGTAACCATAGCAACAGCACTTGTGCTCCATGATATGTCACCAGTTGACTGTCACTGATGAAATGGACCAAATCCCAGTTTAAACTGACTGAGCCTCTAACCCTGCAGCTCTGTCCCCGACAGCTTTAGTTTATGTAGTGTTCACAAAATGCTTTCTGGTAAAAGCACGACAACCGGGATTTAGTTGTTGATTTATTCAACATAATGAAAATAATGCTCTAAAGTCTTTAGATACTTAATTCATTTGGAAGAAGTTCAATGACAGCGTGACATTATTTCGTGTGTTTTAATGTGCGCTCCCAGCGACGAAAGCAGGATTAAGGTTTTTATCTGTACTGGAGCAGCTCCTGTTCTAAACCTGCCTGTTTGAAAGTATTTGCTCGCTCTGCCTGCGGTGATGCAGCTTTCTCTTTCTGAAACCGCAACAGTGACCTGCAGTAACTGAGCTGTGGCGAGTGAAGACCTGCCCCTGGACTCGGTCCACAGAATCCTGAAGCTGCACAAAGAGCCGTTCACCTGCTCGTTCAGAGTTTGACTCAGTGCACAGAACCGTGGAGATTCGGTTGTTGTTGTTGTGAATGTGCTGTTGTTGTGATCGTCAATGTCACTTCCGTTGATGAGTCCCAGATGCCGCTTATCCTGACAGTCAAATATCATGAATCTTGATGTATCAAGTGTACCACATTCAAAACTACTCTTCCTCGGACCGTTATCGATACCCGCGCCAGCTGTGAAGCCACTCAGATCAACGGTTCTTGAGATAATCGAGCCACAGACTTGATTTGTCAATCGTTTTTAGTCTCAAAGCACTGGAGTATGTTTTTATGACCTCATCTTGTTAAACTAGGTGGCTGAAAACGGAAGTGGATGACCTGAGACAGTCAGTGTAACATGCTGCATGTAGATATTCAACGAGTTGTGTACAAAAAGCAATCGTTGCCTTTAGATTGTCACCTTAAAAGCATCCTTTAGCTTTAATTATGCAATTTATGCAAAGGCTATCTCTACTGTTTTCTATCAGGGAAACGTGTGTTTGCATGTTGTTGGACGAGGACGTATTTGATCACAAATGAAATCAAGCGATGCAGTGTCGACGGCCTGCACAGCAGCATAAAGCACAAGAAAGCAGGAATCACATGTAAAATAGCACATGGGTGTACAGCAGCCCAGACTCTGACAGACAAGTAGACTCAGCAGTGTGCAGCCGGCAGACAGGGAGGGGGGGGATGCAGTTTTCTGGCGGCAGCCCGCTCCCAGCAGCAGGTTTCTACATTAATGCAGTCTGAGCTCAGGCGGGAGGAGAAACTGTAAAAATTCCCCTGCCAGGATGTGAAAACAGATAAATTGTGAGTTTGGATTTTTAAAGGCTTCCGCAGAATTTGCTTCCCTAATCACACCGGGGACGTTCGATTCCAGAGACGGAGCGCTCGGTCGGAAAACACTCTGCCGCCTGCTGCTCCTTCTTGTGTCAGTCAGGTAACCGGCAGATCTGAGGGCACACGAGGATACAAAAGGAACAACGAGGACACACAAATTGATGGTGTAAGCCCGTGTAATGACTTTTGAGTTAACCGAAGCACTTTAAAGTAATGTGTTGCTTGAATTGGGAGAGCCGGCTTCTGGTATGTTTAACAAAGCCCGGGTTTCTTTTCTGCAACAGTGTAAAGAGCGAGCGTAAGTGGAGTGTAAGAGTTTTTAACTGTGACACTCGGAACTCATTTGCATGTGTCTCAGACAAATCTGTGTTTGGGGGCCAACACATGCGATATTTTTGAAGGGTCTGCGTTTTGACAGTATTTAAGCCCCGACAAGGAACTTTTAAATCTTGTGGATTTTGGCGCCTCTGTCCTGTCGTTAAAAACCTCGGTGTCTCCCTGATTGTCTCATTTGCTGTTGTTGGTCATAAAGAGGCAGCAATATTCAAATGAGACTGTTTCACGACCAGTTAAAAAGGTTTTAATAGTTTTCTCAGTTTTTGCATTTTACAAATATTCCTAAAAACCTCTCCCTGGCTCCATCTCACCCCTCAGACTTAAACGTTGTTTCCCCCCCGCCTTGTTGTGCTGACAGCAGCTGTTGGGAGTAAACATCGACATCTCAGACCACCTCGGAAGGTAGAGACATAGAGGTTAGGTTGAAGCAGACTCTTAATTGGCCCGAGGTGTGACTGTGGACGTGTTGTTTTATATATCAGACGACCTGGGATTCCCACCTTACCTTTAAATGATAAACAGTAGAGATAATGAATCAGATTACTGATCTTTTTTCAGTCTGACTTCACTCTCCGTGCTCACTCTGTTGCATTTGCGCGACAGCAGTTGACACAAACACGAGTACAGCTGAGAGTAAATGGGAACGTCATTATTTTTTACAGTTATTTGGTCATAAACCATAACGCTGCACAAATGAACATTGTAACTTGATGACGGCACTAGAGGAAACTGTTCCAGTGTGACTGTAAAAGCTGTTGATGATTTCACTGAGTTTAGTAGAAGCGTTGAAATTGGTTAATTATTTTCCTGTGTTTCTCGAGGTATATTTAGATGATTGAAGTTCCTGTACAGCCGACTCTACTTCCTGTACATCATGACAGGAACAGCCAGCGAGACTAAAATAGCATGAGGTCCAGTGTGTAGTCTCTGATATATGAAACAAAAAATGTATTTGGCCACAATGAAATGAAAATACAAGAGGAAGTCTGAACAAAAGCAAATTAGTCGTGACAGATTACCGAGCTCAGGAAATGTAAAAAGCTGCAGTAAAAAAAGCAGCGTGAAACAACATCAAGCAGTTTCCTCTGAAGGGAAGAAAACCAGCCCTGATTTCTCCCGACTCTGCCGACTGCAGGAAGACAAACTGGAAACCACGACAACTCTGCAAAAAGCATCAATGTCACCCTTGTCATCCTTTAGTGGTGAGTGACACGGGGCAGACAGGGCAGCGACCTTCAGCTTGACAGACTGGCACGTGAAGCCACACTAGTTTGTCTCCTGGCGACTCCCATACGTGGCCCAGCAGAATGCATCACACACTGTCGTTACCTTCGCCTGCCACTGTTGTGCATCTCGCACACGCACGTGCCGCCGCGCAATCCCAGCTCATTTCATGGCAGAGCAGAGGCCCATCTGTGTGGCGCAGCCAGCTGCTGCCGCGGTGAGAGCGGGCGGCAGGATAGATGGCGGAGTGAGGGAATGTAACGGTTGCATTGTGCTCCATTGAAGAAGGAATTGATTATGTTCACTCGAGTAGCTTCGTGGCTTCTCGCCGGGGCCGTGGTTGACGTCTGATGGAGCTGTGTGTCAGGGGTGAGTTGGCACTGGGCGCGTTTTTTCCATCCAGCTGTTTTTATGTGTTTATTTTTTTTTTAATCGCCTGGATAAATGTGGGCAAAGGGAATAGTTTTGCTGAATGAATCATGACGTACGGACAATCTGACTTAAAGCTTTCGCTGGAGGAGGGAGGAGGAACGGCGGAATGTGCAGACCAATGAGGAGACAGATTTGGTCCTTGGTGCTTTTACTTGAAAGTTAGCGCCATCTACAGTTTAAAAGATACGCACTTCAGAGCATTTTCCCTTTTGTATTTTCATCTCGGCACATATACAATTTGACCAAAGTCCCGATCACACTAGAATTGAAATAACAAAGCAGTAGATGAATCTCACTTGCTATATACGACAGAAGTGAGATCTTGTGAATGTGAAGGCCAAAGTGCACGATTCTCATTTCCAGTCAGAAATGAACTAGTGACACATTCTGCATTTACATTTATGATGTTTCTCTGGGTCAGAGTTCATTGAGCTCTAGTGTCCAGGACGAGGTGTCATAGTATGTAGGGTGTAGAATATGTACTAATAAATCCTCCTTCATGAAATCAGGCCTCATCAAAAGTCAGCAACAGCCAATAAATGTTTTTATTAAAGGTTTGCAGTTACCTGTGTATATTATATATATATTATTGGCAGAATGATGGAGTATTCACAAACACGTCCTTATTAATGCAGCGTGAACACGATAGCTGTTGGGTCACGTGTAATGAGATCAGTGTCGAGGTATTTTATGCACGAGTGTTTGTGTTTGTGTGATATTTTAATGCAATGTTTCCGTTTATTGTGAGCGGCTCGGAAAGGATTCTTAATTTAAACGCGAGGACGTGTACAATGTGTGAAGAATAAACAATAAGTCAGTTATTTTTGTTTAAATTGGAATTCATCATAAAAAGCAAAACATTTACGTTTTTAATTCACACTTCAATCTCGGTGTAAAACCGAGTCCTCCAGCACCACAATATTCAGCCCACACAAGACGGCCGCACAGTGTTTCTGGAACCGAACGTCGTATTTGTCCAATTATTTTCGACGCGCTCCTTTTACTTTTTACAATATTCAGCGCGTTCTCTCGTCACTCTAGTTTCTCTTTTCTTCAGCAACCCATTTTTCCCAACAGGGATCATGAAAGCTTCATCTAATCTTAATAAATTGTTTCGACTCCTAATAGAAAAGGATGAGGATTATGGATGTAAAAAATGGAGCAACCACTCCACCGCAGAGAACCCTTGAACTGAAAGTCAACCACCTCCCCTGTCTACAGGCTGTGCATAGTGAATGGAGACTGGATTTCCATCTCTGACTTTATCCTTTTTACTGTCTGCTTTTGTTGCCGTTTGATTGAAGGCAGCGTAGTTTCGGGTGCTGAAAGAAAGCGACAGCTGCAGCTGTGTCACGCAGGCTTCTCTGCTCCCCGAGCGTTCGTAGAGTGAAAGAAGAGTTTTAATAAACACACTGGGAGCAATGACGCTCAGTTCTCTCGCTCTTTTTCCCCCTTTTCCATAAGTGCTTTTATCCATTTGTCAGCCCACCACCTCTGCACTGTGGCGTCTCTTCTATACACTTGAAGAAAGAATAAAACTGCTCACAGATTATAAACATGAGCCATAACCTCCAGAATGTGTAAAATGTCTTTGTATTTTTATTTACTATTTACTGAGAATTCAAGTTATACCTGTTGATGTCACAACTCCAAATGAATTCTTCTGTTGCTCTGCTTCTGCTTGGTGTGTAAACTGCTACTTCTTTGCTGTAACAACTCTATGGAAGGACAATATGTGAGCGTGACCAAAATACCAAACATCTATGGATATACAGGTTTTTAATCATAAAAGCATTTCACGTTCAGGCTGGAGAAAAAAAGAACTGCACCTACCCACACATGACCCGTCCGTTCCCATCCTGCAGAGCTGAGAGTGTGAGTCAAACTCTATAGAGAGTGTATAAGTTAAATAAGGTTTTTTTTTACTTATGTTGAGTGGTGTCCATAGCAACAGGCATCATTAGCTGTGCCGGCAAAGAACAGTAGGCACCACACTTGTGAAGAGGTTATGGAAGAAACCTGACCCACCTATGCAGTTTTTTATATATATGTTTATGCATTTTGGGCTTTAGCACACTGGTAATTTAGTGGATGTTGATTAACACCTTGTCAGGTCTGTCACAATAAAGTATCTGGCGTTTATGACGTGATTGTTATTTATTGTTTTCACCTCCTGTCCCTTCTCTGTACTTTGCAAAGTTTGTTTGAGAAATGATCTCCGCACAAGAGCACCGTTAATCCTGGCCTGTAAAATGCAAAGAGCGTGATTGGAATCGGTTCATATCCTGATAAAATATATGGATTCAGCCCTAAAACCTGCAGCTACACGTGTGCTTTTTCGACTTCACACGCCATTTAAACCCAGACACTCTTTTTCCGGGAGTGAAACTGAGCCCTCCTAAGTAAATCCTCGGTGGCAGGTGCTACCTCGGCGTCATAAATCCAGCCGGCGTGGGTGGGAGGAGAGGGGAGCCGCTCGCGAGGTAATTTTTTTATTCCGAGCCACTCATAAACTAAAAGGCCCAGTCTGACACGTTCTGTGGATCGCCAAGCCACCCCCCCCCCACCCCACACCCCCCCACTGTGCAGCCGAACGGTTGACGTCCCCTTCGATCATGTGTACACTATTGCGAAGGGAAGGGTCACTTTTTTCCCATGATCCTGTGGGAGGCAGGAGGAAAGGGAGGGCAAAGATGTGAGGGCGAGATCACACAGAATATTATGACCTTCTTCTCTCACCTCTCCGTCTGGTGTCTTTCTTCAGTTTTTGAAAGGTGGATGGGAGCAAGTTCGTGAGTGTGTGTGTGTGTGTGTGAGAGCTTTGATTATGGGCAGTGTGTGAGTTAGTAGCGAACAGAGAGATTGTGTGGGAGTGATGTCATTTGGAACCAGCAGAGAAAGCAGTGGAAGGCAGTTTTTCTCATGAATTTTTAACACACACACACACACACACACACAGACACAGACACACACACAAATGCACCCACAGAACAAAACATTTAATTTAACAGTAGCACAAATGAGAGCCCCCCTGCCATCAGAACAAGAGGCATCCTTATCCGCTGGCTCTCCACTGTGTGTGTGTGTGTGTGCGCGTGTGTGTGCAGTCCGACGCACATATGCAGCAGCAGCACATGCTTATGCATGCAGGTCACACACGTGTTTAAGGCAGAGTATACAAACACACACACACCCAGTGCAGAGGTAGACACATGCACCTCTTTGGTCAGTGTTGTCACCACCCAATAGCTCGCTGGCTACTCTGTCTGTGTAGCCTGTCCCTTCATGGATCAATGCATTAAAGTCTGCCGCTTTGAATACTAAGGCTCGCACCTCCAGCGCCGCTGCATCGAACAGATTGCACGTGGTCACTCCTTTTGCCACGCACCAGTCTTCCCCCCGAGCAGCCCGAGAACCACTGTGGGGCTGTTTAATAGCAGCACCAGCCGTCCTCTCTTGGCACAGCACGCAGCCTGCTGAGGCTCGCTCAGTAAGCAGCACTCCCCGCGCTCCCACATGCAAAATTTATGACTGCAGTGAAACACAAAAGGAGAGCGGGATCCAGTTCTGTCTCGCAGAGCAGATATAGGTTTTCAAATCCCATACTCCTATACCCCGAGACACTGTTCAGCTGTGTGACAGTGGCAGAGAGAGTGAGGGAAGAGGGAGCGAGGAAAAGATTAAAGTGTTCCTGTCTTGCATGCATCTATTTTCATCCCGCTCTACAGAGTGTAAGAGTTTCTGTCTTATTACAGTTAGAAGAGGTAGCAGCCTCCCAAGCACAATTGGGCTGTCGCTCGTCTCCTCGTGTGCCCCACAGAAGGCTCTCGGATCTACCTACGCTGAGGTGGAGGTGGAGGCTGGGCCCGCTATAAAAGCAGCGCTTTCCTCCGACTATCTGAGGAAGCCATCATTCAGAAACAGGTTGGGAGAAGAATGTTAAAATCAGAGTATTATCCATGAACAAATTCCAAGGCCAGCCTCCTCTTAATGTGATTCCTCTGAAGATTGTAAATCTGGAGATAAATCCAATACAGCTGTGGTTCGGACCATTCAGCTTCCTGTGAAAAGGTTAGCGTAGATGTTGCTCTACAGTTATTTCCAATGTTTTGGCTCTTCTCGTGATGGAAAACTCTTTAATCGGGTATTAGTCTTGATTCAAATTGGGTCATCGGCGTTAGTTAGATTTATGGTCGATGATTTAACCCCAATGTGTTGTCCAGCTTCTACAACTAGTTCAGTGACCATTAAATAAATAAATAAAGGTGTATGAAGGTCAGAGGAGGATTTAGTAAATGATTCATTCTATATTCTGTATCTCAATCAATAACACGAAGCTCAGAAAAACCACCGAACCGAACAATCAGAGCTGACGTTAAATCACGAGGCAGTTCCTACTGAAAACTTGGCGGATGGTGAATAAACTCTGAAGGCTATTTAAAGCAGCACGCCACACACACACACACACACACACACTCTGTGGGACTCAGACAGCTTTACCTTTTGGGATGTGGCTGAATTTTAAAGACAGTCATTGCATGCTTGACCTCTGTCGCGTGTCTTCATTCCTTCCGACACTCCTGCGCTCATTAATCTGTATTCCAAAATGTCATGTGGTGTTCCCCCCCACCCCCCCCTCCCGCAGGAAGAAGTAGATGAGACAGACAACGTGGGTGGATGAGCAGGTAATAGCTCGTCCGGGGCTTTGTGGCGTCCTGTGTTTGCCACCGCGCCGCGCTGCACAATTGATTGGCCTTAATGGTATTTTCAAAGGCAAGAAGCTGAGAGGACACAAGGTTGGAGAAACAAAGCTGCGTGAAGTCCTGACAGACCTCTCCGACACGACGAGAGTATCTATCAGTATTTCCATCAGCTGTCACGGAGCGAAAACACCTGCCCTCTGTGGCTCTCTGTTGATTTACAATGTGATGACTGAGCCGGTCAGTGTCAAGCCAGGACAATGAAAGATGGCAAAGGAAGAGCATTGTCAAAGTGGTCAGTGTTTGCTGTCACTTACCGTTTGCTAAGTATTACCTGGGCAGGAGCCATCATCTATATTTATTGTGTTTTGTCCTCTACCTTCCATAGATTTGTCTTTATTGTGTTAAACAGGAATTAACCTATGGATTATGAGACTTAAACCCAGTGAAAAACTGTGCTGCAAGTTCTCTGGAGAGGACGGATTCCACACTGGCTCTAATGCCGACGTACAGCAGTAAAATATTTAGTGTCTCTGGTGGTGATTTGGGACAGAGTCTTGAAAGTCAAACGGCTTTGCTGTAAATCATGGCATGAGATCTTTAGTCGCTCTAACCTGGTTTAGCTCGTGTCAGCGGTTGACGAATTCGTCACCTGACTCTCTCCATCTGCTGTCTCTCCTCCTCTGTCCTACTCTCGCTTCTCTCTCTCTTGTCGTTGCTCTGACGTTTATAACAATCATCAATTAGCACCAGTTGGCAGTTTTTTCTCCATCATCTCTTGGAAACATTGCAGATAAAAGCTGTAAATGTCCAACGTTGAATTAGTTGAGTTGGTCCTGGCAGTAGTTTGTCTTTCATCCAACATCATTCAGTTGCATATCCATAACACAAATCTGGGGCAGCTACTTCAGGGTCACCCTACAGTAGCATTGAGTATTAAACTTAAAATGAATGGAGGGGACGTAGTGGACATGATTTAGATGTTTGTCATATTTAGAATACGGTCTGTATCATATAAGCACGAAAGTGAAGTGGAATATTCTCTCGTAAAGATCATTATCGATGTGTCTTATTAAAAATAAGGTCAGTAGTCAGATTATTTGTGTCCAAACACAAGACCTGATCCCCCCAAACCAAGACACCGAAACCACACTCTGTACATTTGAATAGGATCTAGAAAGTAACACGAACGTCTTGTTTTGTCAGATGTTCACTTCAGTTATTAAGCCTGAGGAAAAAGTCGACAAGTTAAAGTGCAACTTCTTTTCAACGCAGCCTGGTTATGTAACGTGAATAATTATGGTTCACTTTATTTGTATAGACCTTTCTTATATCAGTGTCTGGATGTTCAAATATGAATGCCACTCATATTAACTTTCAGTTTATTAAATCTTCCAATGTTAGAGAGGAGAGCGTCAAACCTGGTTATTAATCCGTCTGCAAGCCTCAGTTTATTATATGTTTGAACTCGCACCTTTGAAAATACAAAGGCCTCGCACTGTCTTCAAAGTTTCGCCGCAGATCTATTAATGATTGTCGTCTGTGACGTTCACTTTTCAATTTTCAATTCATCACCAAAAAAATAGTTTCTGGCAGACTGTGGAAAACGCCCATTAATCTTAATTCCCGAGTTATCCGAGTTTCGCTTTCCTCTCAGACTGATAGTTAGTATTTCCACTGGCGGGGAAAATAGCTTTTTAAGATTCCCGTGATGTGGCAACAAATCACATTCTGACATCACCGAAAGGGGGTCAAAATCAATCAGCCGCCCAGTGGCCTCTGACATTCAATAAACGCCAGAGGGTATTTGTATGCGTCCCTAACTGCCGGCTAAAATAACAGGCAGCAGATGACAAAATATGATAACAATTAGACAGGCTGCAGCTGGGGGGGGGGCCCACATCTGCATGGATCACTGGATGAATCACAGCTGTAGTGCGAAATGGAAAGAAACAGAGTGTAGAGAGGGAATAAGAGAGGGGGGGGGGGGGGGTAAGACAGAGAGAGGAATCATTACGCTGATGTGGTCATTTACCAGAAAGCTGCGCTCAGCCCACACAAACCCAAATGCCACCGTCTAAATCCAGCCTTCATTAGGCCTGCGCTGAACGGGGAGGACAGGAGGCTGAGGGGACTAACAATATCAGTTGTTTACAATAACATCAACCGCCTTGTTATGGTGAATGTGTGACAGGTTGATAAGGTCACACGCGGGACTCCATTATAGGGAAATAGATGCAGCTTTATCTGGTAAAATTGATCCCGCCCACCCTCCAGCCTGTCTGCATTACACATCCTCCACAGAGAGGTGCTTAAAGTATTTAAAAAATCCAGCGTGGATTCCTCGCGTCAATGCCGTGTTGCTTATTGGAAAAACACGTACAGTAAGTCGGTGAATACGACGAGGAATCGCGCGCGTTAGGCGAAAGGATGAAAATAAAGCGCGACGAGAGATTGGAGAAAATTGTGCATAATTCGTGTCTTCAGCCTGACGTGTCACGGCGAGAGGGGGACATTTACTGCATCGAGATTAAAGTGGCCTCCCAACAACTCGCTGGCTGTGTATGTGCCGGTGGCAGATAACAGTCAGTGTCCACTGTGTCTGGCTGCATTTCATATTCAGCTTTGCTCACACGCCTGAGCTGTGCCCTCTCTTCCACAGGTGCGGAAATAACTACCTCACCACTGCTTTAATGGGCAGCCCCCCCCCCCCCCTCCTTTTGATTGATTGTTTTAATTTAAAAATAACCCAAGTTATCTCTTTATTTTTTGGGGTCCGGGGGGGTTATTTATTTCACTGAAAAGGGCTCCTATCGGTCGCCGGCGGCTCACGCAATTCCAATTCCCAGAGTCGCTCTCCACCAAAAATGCAGAATGAGTCTAATCATGGCCTTTCGCTCTATCAGCCCTTTCACCCTCTCTCCTCTCCTTCTACCTTTTGGCTCCTGCAGTCAGTCAGTCATTGTGTTCTTCGGAGCGGGGAGATAGGTCAAATAGACGGACGTTTGGCATTTCATGCGAGGGAATCCAAATTCATGTGAGGAGTCCAAAGATTAAGTTGGCCATTCAACTGTCTACAGTGGGGTATAAAAACGTATTCAGCCTTACAAATGGAGGGTATCAGGTCAGTGCTTCTTATAGGTCTGCTGGCTTTGTAAAAGGTAATGTACTGTATAATGGGTATAAACTCAAAATTCCACTTTAAAGCTGCTATAATTGTTTTTTTTATATTAAAAATGGATGAAATGACCATCTGAGAGGTCAAAGCCACAGAAAATGATCACCCCCGACTCAGCGTTTTACTGACTTTCAGCTCCGTGTTTAGTTTTTTTCTTCACAAGAGCTGTGCTCTCAGACGTAGAGCAGAGAGCAAGTTTTTATTTCCTGAATGGGTGGAGAACAAAACAGAGGTAAAATTAGAGGGAATATTGGACTTTGTAAAGTGACCAGAAACACAACTCTTTACCCGCAGTACACGTAGAACGCGGCGGGAGGTTTTCTGCACAGACGTGTTTGCAACATTAATCAATCCACACAAACATAGTGTTGTGTGTTTTATCTGAATACATTTTCTTTCCTCAATCTTCTTATAGCTGTGCAACTGTGGAGTCACTTTTCTTTTGGTTAGTTTTGTGGATAAATGCTCCCCCAAGTGGTCATAATAGTCATCGCTCTATACAGGTTCAAAAGAATAATACCTTCCTCTTTATAAACACTGTTAGTTGCGTCTGTTTCATAGCACGTATTTCCATCCCGCAGCATTACATACTTTATACCCGGGTCTGACCTGCAATTACTGCCACCTAGCCAGTTAGTCTTGGGGACCTTATGGAATGTAATTTCCTCGCGACGCCCCGAGAGTCCCTACTAGGTTGTGGGAATTGGTAAACACACCGTACGAGCTGGGTCCCAGAGGCCCTGCAGAGCCTAAGAGAAAGGGCAAGTGAGTGTGGATAACACTGCTATCAAACAACAAGACAGCACAGTTGGCCAGAATGGCACTTAAACTCATTACAGCTCGGAAAGGCCGGGCCCACGTATCGTGGCGTGCTCGCCTGCTTATCGCTGTGAAAATTGGGCCTCTCTGAAGGGGAGTTTAGAAATGTCACTCGACGAAATGAACTCTTTCAGTGCTCACGGTGTTAACTGTGATCCCGAGGTATATTAAGTGCATTGCTTTGAACTGTGTAGAGCTTATTAGGTTGTGATGTTTAGTGCGATTAGAGAAGCAAATGAAAAACACGGTTCAGATCCAGTTTCAGGAACACACAGTGCATTTCCAGTGATGCTGCGATTAATTTGTTTTATCTGCCGCTTCCATTTATCTACATAATAACAGATGCAGATGAAAGGAGGGAGATAAAAAAAAGGGAGTTTTCAGAAATAGATCTGAAAAAGAGGGAAAGTTTAAGCCTTGAGTTACCTGTGCAAGAAAAAAAGAAAGCGCCAGCGAGTCGATATTAGAAAGGTGATCTTATGCTGTGTGTATGTTTCCGCTCGCCAAACGACTTTCAATTTCCCCAGGTTCAAAGATCACAAAATAAGATTAGAAACCAATTTGGAGTTTCCACCTGTTGTCTTAAAAATGGGTCAGACGCACGGAGCGAGCCAAATAAAGCAGGAATATAGAGGCAACATTCACAGGACTGGCTTTTACAGATGCTTGTATTTTAATGAAGATACAGAGAATACAAATGTTGCTGTGCTAATTAGCGATGACGAAAGTTAAATCCCTCACATCCAACATCCTTTTAGTGTTATAAGTTTGTCTGAAATTACGTTTTGCGCCTTGTTGGATAAATAATCAAACCGAGTAATTAGTTTAACTGCGAACAACATAATTTGTAGGAATATAATCAAAGCCTCTTAATTTGTCAAATATATACTTTTGCCACTTGGAAGCAGACTAATGAATAGAACTGTAAACCTGTCAGTTTACCTGTCGATAAGACGTGTTCAGAGACTTTTGCTTCTGGAGAAACATCAGCACATCCTGATTTATCTCTGCAAAGACACGAGCGATGAGGAGGAGGAGGAACAACAGACGCCTCTGGATAGATTTTCTCTGTAAGATAATCTGTATATGAAATGTGCATTAGCCTTTAATGACACCTTTGAAATGTCAGTAACACTCTGCGGTGCCTTATTCACCATTGATTATAAGTCTTTTTTTTTGTACTCCAGGAAAATTTGCTTCAGTACATCTGCATATTTGCAGAAAATGATTGCTTTGCAGTGAAATGTGAAAGGTTGACGGTGGGTGGATTTATTGGAAATGAGAGTGGTCGGAGTATAAAAGGTGTTTTTTAGTCCACATGAATTTTATAAAGCTGATTTCTCTGCTAATTCAGGCTTTTGTGCGTTGGACTTTAATTAATCAAAGTGTAAGGTGTGATAATATGCGAGGGAAGAAGGTGAAGGGACATTTATATATAATTATTATGATTATTATTAATGGCAGCTAGAATCTGTAATTTTAAATGTGAACGGGACGTTCATACGTGTGTGACAATTACCTTTAAGTTACAGTTTGGAAGAAGGGACACAATGAGGCCGGTGAACAAAAGAAAAACAACACTCAGCGTTTGTCAGTCACAATATTTTAGTCTTAACGTTTAATAAGAGCCCGACCACCAGAGGCCATCCCATAACTGAAAGGTCATGTGCTTGGCCCCTTCCCTTCCCCCCAGAAATATGATTGTAATTACACAGTGCTGATTGAATTGTTCCATTAAAGAAAAAGCTGTGGGAAAAAACGTTTGCATCGCACGTAATGTGCTCCAAATAAACTTCAAATGAGGTCGCTGAGGTTTGTCCCAACAAGACCAAAGGGAAAATATTCTCTTGAGATTTTAGAAAGCGTATTTGTGGAAATGCATTATTCAATGTTTCCGCAAAAAGGTACACAGGTGTTTTTTTTTAATGAAAGTCTGGAGATGATTCATAACTTTTTCTTTTCTCGATAGATCTCGGGCCACGTGACGTCACGTCGCAGCAGCGTTGGTAATAAAAGAGAAAAGTAAAAGCGTGGATATCTGTCATTAATATTAGTTGATGTAGTTAGAAACATTGTCATTTCTCCCAATAAAAGTCAGATATTTAAATACTTACAATGTTGGACACTTTAAAGAAAAACTGCAGGTGGCATTATTGCAGAAGCGATTAATGTCTTTGTCTTAGTTATGCTAACAGGGGCGGCTGGCCAATAGAGGGCGATGGAGTGCCACCCTCCAAACAAATGGAAAAACCTAGAGGATCAAGTCGATGGTGTCGCTAAAAGGAAAATTTCATTCAGACGTCGTAGTAATCCTGGATAAATTGGCATTTGATGCCTTAAATGTGTGAGTAGCATTTTTACTATTATATATTATTTGTCAAGGTGGAGCTCACTCTACATTTACTTAAACACAAAGTACAGATGTGGCTCATGAGAATACTGTTAGTTTACAGATGTGTGGTTAGAAACCAAAGTACAGACCAACAACACTTTTGATGTGAGGATGGCGCTGTAGGTCGGTAAGGTTTCATCCTCTGGGCACCATGAATGATTGAAGGAAATGTTGTTTCCATCCCTGTGCTAGTTGTCGAGCAGTGTGATCACAGTATGATCAGTCACTAATGTCCCCATGTTTCCTCTCCATGCGCTGCTTGATAAATGTCCCCGTCTCTTCAGTGGAAAGCAGCATTGTCCCAGGTTAAATAGTTCTCTATCCATCCCCCCTTGGTCGCCTCTTGTTCTCCAGAATGATATATATGTATTTCTTGTACTTGCGCACACACTCTCATTGTCACGTCCTCCCTTTCTTCCCTCTCCTGGACAAACTTTGTTCCTCCACTGCTGCTGCCATCCCTCTCTGTCACCACACTCCCCCTTCTCTTAATCTCTGTTTGTTCTCATTGTTCTTTATCTTTTCATTTCTCTCCATCTGCCACGGAGTCTATCTTTTTTCCCATGCTGCTCAGTTCTCGCTCCTGGTTGTGTTCATTTTTCACCCATTTATGTTTTGTTCTCGGGGTTCCTCGGGTCTGTTTTCTGCTCCATATTGATGTTTGCTCTGACAACAGCAGTATTTAGAGCCATTAGATATCAGTTCAGTCAGCGCAGTTGCGCAGCAGCTTGTTTAAAACACACTCGTCCCACTCTGCCATGTTGCTGTCACACTCGATATTATGCACACGATAATGTCAAGTAATTATTCTGTGCTGGAGCCAGTCCTGTGCATTTTTATAGTAGTAAAGTCAAAGCTGTTGTGACTTTGCTGATTACAGTTTTATCCGATGTAGACGTCTAACTTCCCTTGTTAAAACTGCAAGTGTGTCATGGTTTAATGTAGTTTGTCTTCTATCCATCTATCTATCTATCTATCCATCTATCTATCTATCTATCTATCTATCTATCTATCTATCTGTCTATCTGTCTGTCTGTCTGTCTTTCTATCTGTCTTTCTATGTATCTATGTATCTATGTATCTGTCTGTCTTTCTATCTGTCTTTCTATGTATCTATCTGTCTATCTGTCTTTCTATGTATCTATCTATCTGTCTATCTATCTGTTTTTCTATGTATCTCTCTATCTATATGTCTTTCTATGTATCTCTCTATCTATATGTCTTTCTATGTATCTCTCTATCTATCTGTCTTTCTATGTATCTCTCTATCTATCTGTCTTTCTATGTATCTATCTATCTGTCTGTCTTTCTATCTGTCTTTCTATGTATCTATCTGTCTATATATTTGCCTTTCTATCTATCTAGTCTATCCATCTATCTATCTGTCTTTCTATCTATCTATCTGTCTTTCTATGTATGTATCTATCTATTTTGACTCTTTTCAGTTATGACTTTATTCCTATGTTGTTGTGATATATGGCCCAATTCTGTTAATATGAATAACTTGTTCTTTTAATATTAAGACGTTATTCTTGTCATGTTTTGACTTTATTCTCCTAATATTACCTATATATTGTTATCACCTCATATTGTCTTTGTTCAGAATGAACACTGTGTTGTAGTCTCTCCATCATTCCTGTTAAATGTCATGTTGAAAACCCACAAGAAGTTTTCCTCTGCGCTGTAAGAGCTGTTTGTTGTTGGGACACTGTCTCTTTAAGTCAGATCCCGCGGGAGTTTGAGTGTTCCCGCCAAACGTCACAAACCCGGAAGCAGTCGTGCTACTTAAAGCGAGCGAGGACTCGTGTTCTGTAAGCACGTGTTCTCTCCGTGGTTCACCTGTGTGACGCGTCCGGACGCTGAGGAGGAAACTTGAACCGTGTAGGAGGTGATAAAGTACACAAACTGTACTTGTACACTTCCACACTGTTGTGTGTTGGTTATTTGTATAACCTGTGTGTGTGTTTTGTGTATTTATCCGCAGGTGCGATGGGGCCTGTTGGAGTCCAGGTGTGTTCGCTGCACTGGAGCGAACGAGTCAGTGAGTTCCTTCAAAGTGGGTTTTCTCACATTTCATAGTGAATTAACTTTAGAAGTCGCACCAAGTTTGTTGTGTTCGTATTGTGTTTGTGTATGAACAAACCCGCTACTGTTTGGTCAGTGTACTTTAATGTTGTTGCGTATTGTTTGATGCTTAAACTTGATACTGAATTCAGACCGACATGTTGTTGTTGTGCTCTGTTGTTAATACAGACGTTCATGCTGCTTTATTTTAAATAAAATCCAGGAATGAAACAAAACCCACAATAATTGTGTTGTCTGCTGCCGTCATTCTGAGCCACAGTTGTCATTGTGTTTGTTTTAGCATATTGATATTAGCATATAGATACAGTAGCAGCCTTTCTATATCTGCCATACCTGCTAAACAACAGCATGTTAGCATTCAGTTCAAGTTCTAAGTGTTTATTGTGATATATATATACACACACACACACAGTCCTGTACGATGAAATTCTTTCTTTGCCTTCCACTATGAATACCGTGTTTTTGAGAGTAAAACAAATAAGAATATTATAAACATGATTATTTAACAAAGTGCCCATCAAATAAAAATGGTTTCTGTCACTTTAATGAAGTCTTTATCAAGCTGTTTGTTGAAGGGTTAATTTAATTACTTGATTCTATTAAAACTGGGGTGAAACATCATGATTGACAGCTGAACCCGACCCTGTGATTGGTCCAGCTTGTGTATCATCTGGACCTCTGGACCACCCCCGACCGGCTCCAACTGTACAAGACGACTGTTTGTGTATTCAGGATGTCTCAGCTTCATTTCTGTATCGTTTACTATTTTCACCATTGCTCAAATAACGTGAAACGACCTGACTCCGTCACGTCGGTCCGTGGCCCAGTTTAGCCTCCATCGTTGTTCTTACTGAGAGAATTAGTGACATTGATGAGCCAGTTTTGAACACTGGTCCCACCTCTAAACGCAGCAGCTAATCTCTGGGCTCTGGTGCAGGTGACACAAGTTTTTCAAGGCCGTGCCTCTGGAAAGGCACTTTTCAAAAGAAGTAGGAGGCGGCCGTACATCATTTTGTGTCTGGTCCAGAGTCGTTTGTCTCGACCTGTCTTGTAACGTTGGACGGCCACGGCCCCCTGCCGAGACCTGAGCTCTTTGTGTTTGTCATTCTGTCCTCTTTGTAAAAGTGTCCTTGTACTTTGTGATTATCAACCCGACATTAATTACATAACTTTCATAGCATAAAGTGTCAGAGCTTCTATGTCAGCATTTATTTAATCTATTAAATAACCCTGTAACCATAAATTCAGCAAAGTGGAGATGAAAATAACTGGAAATATCAGAAATTCAAACTTTATCAAAGTTATGAGTCATGATTTAAAATAAAAGAGAAATTCAAAATGTACTTTTACAATCCTGTAAATCCTGAAACGTATATTTGTCTCTATATTATCTTAAGAAGTTACTGTGTGTTGTTTCTTGTTTATCTGCAAATTATGCAGGATTATTCATTTTATACCAGGTTATATAAAGATAGAAGATGTGTCTTCATTTCATCCCGTTGTACGCAAATAAAACCGAAATGTCGTGGATACGAACGACGCCATCAACCTGGATTCATCCGTCAGTCTCAGCTGTCAATCATGATGTTTCACCCAGTCCATCAACTAAATAAACACTGAACAAACTGTCATAAGACCTGTATAAATGACAGAAACCATTTTCAAGTTGGGATTTATGAACCTATACTGTATACAGTCACCAGGGGGCAATCATCAGATCAGCCTGCTGATTGATTATCTTTATTAAAGTTCAAGGTGTCATTGTTTGGAAATGAATCATCAAGAAGTTTCTGAGTTTTTCTCCTGCTCCTTTTCGTAATACTGTGTTTTTTAGTTAATATGTCCTCCATCAAATTCTTTTAGTTATTACACATACAGCCTCTGTTGTCTCCTGTTGACATCTGGTATCAACACTGATATAAAGGAAAAAAATCATTTTTGTAGATTAATTCTTAATTAATGAATTCTTTTAAAAACTGACTGAATAGGAGCTGTTTTGTGTAAAACAGCGACCATGAAAACCTCAAATCAAGCAGAAGGACGTGTGACTTGAAGGTCGCAGGTTCCGCTGGCAGAAAAGTAAATGAGAATTGTTCTTTGCAAACGAGAACTTTGGTTTTACAAATCTCAAACTAAATTTGTGCAGATTTGAGTTTCCCGAAGTCTGTTTTTTCAGGATTTTAACAACGTTACAAGTCGGGAGGTGTGATGATTTACACCTCCACAATTGTTTGGTGACTCCGCAGTCGCTTCTTTATTTGAAGAATGTGCCAAACTGGCTGTAGAGTCGTGTGGCGCTGATGAATATTTGATGGGCAACAATGTTTTCCTCCATGTTTCATCACAGGCCACAGTTCAGCCATTTTTGTGTGAACCACAATATGCTGCGGAGGAGATTTCTCCCGAGGAGACGAGGAGCTGCGAGTCGAGCAGACGCCACCGGGGACGATGTTGGGGTGGAAGGAGGCGGCGACAGAAGCTCGGGCTGGTTGTTCCAAAGCACAAGTCCTCAGGAAGTAGGTGCAAAACACACCAGACATGTTTACACACACACGACTGTCACTGATGGTGTCGGGGCCCGAAATTGGGATGTGTTGTCTGCAGAGCGGCGAAAGAACCGGATCTGTCGCGTGATAGTTTTCACAGTTTTCGAAATGCTGTTTGACAGGTTATGAACTTGCCGTGTTTGTGACGTGACGACAGTACACGGCTTGTCTTTTATTAAACCACAGACGTACATATTCACTGTGGTGTCAGCATTCACATCTCACTGCACCGACAGGGGTGGAAAAGCCGAACTGAGTGAAATGCTCTCTGTAGACTCATCTGGTTCATCCGTGTAAGGAAGTGTGAATGAAACTCTCCACTCGACCGTGGAGTTGGAGATGTTTCACCATTTATTGAAAAGGTTTTGTGGTATTTCCAGCTGCTTCGTACTTGTGTTTCCACACGAGGTCAAACCACATCGTGTCAGGCATGTTGTAGCAGAAACAAACATTAGATTTTCCTTTTTATGTTCTTTACTCTAAATGTGCGTTGTCGACAAACATTAACCAGGTTATGCAGGAGCAGAGAGTCTCTTCGTGGAGCACAGGAAGTAGAAATCCTCCGAGGGTCGATGCCCGAGTCCCTGAATTACCTCAATGGTTCTCACATTTGAAATTGAATAGGCTCGCTGAATGATTTAGGGGCCGGCTTTATGGGAATAATGGAGAGCAAGTGCGGTAACAGTGTGCATAGTGTAACCGGCTCAAAACAATAAACAGACGTAGAGAAACATAATAGCAGAGCTTATAAATGGATGCCCACGCACAAGACACGTGAACAGACAGAAATAGCCCAACGCAAGCAGCAGAACACACGTACTAAATCTTATGAATGGTTGTTCGCGCACACAAACTGCGGCGTGCATTTGTATTTGCGGTCTTTTATGGCTCGTGGTGTTGCAGCGTGCAGTGTTCACACTCCCTGGGCTTCCACTCAGTCTCTCTCTGTGTGTCAGAAACGACTGGAGGCTTTTCAGGGGCGAGATGCATGTGATTTGAATGTTCCCGCTGTTGTGCTTCAAACTTGTTTTTCATATTTCTACGAAATGAAAATGTCAATGAATTTCCTAGTTTGTGTCTCTAAGTAGCTAACGTCACGTGTTGTTGTGTTTCCAGCGGCTTCCCCTCTGCTCCTGGACCCTCTTCATCACCTGGTCACGTGGTGTTATCCACCCAGATCCATCAGAACGCCGGAAGATGAATGTGCGCCGTGTGTCTGGAGGTTGGTAAAGCAATATGAGGCAATTCTGCTCTGTTGACCTCGTTGTTTGTCTCGTTGTCTCGCTGACCTGCCGTTAATGCGAAGACACAGCCGGTCTTAAACGTCCTGTTGTCCGCCGTTCACCTTCCAACGGGGCAAAAAAGGCAATTTGACATTTACAATAGTTTTCATTAGCGTCTTTTCTGTTTGTCAAAAGCCCATTCTTCATCTCGTTCCCCATCACCCGTTCACACCTTCGTCCCGTTCTTCACTGTCACTCCACAGAACCCCCCCCCCCCAATCAAGCTCCTTCTTTTCTTCTTTACACATTACTTATACTTCTCAGAAACACTGCTGCTCAACCACCCTTATTTATACTGTTTTTTCTCCTCGTGCACTTTTCCATTTTGTCTTTCAAAACCACTTTCCTCCTCTCTTGTGAGTTTCTTTTTTGTTCCCCTCTCCATTGAAGGGTAGATGAATGGACCGTGTCGCAGCTGCATGTTTGACAGGACTAATAAGCCTGATATTTCACCTTGAACGAGGGCTGCAGCTGCTTTGTACGTTCATTTACAATAGCTGTTCAAGTCAAGAACTGTTATGTATGTATTACTTCTGTTTCAACAATCATCGCGGCTGCTTTTTTTTTTATCACCTCCTCCTTTGCCATGTGTGCGCGGAGAGTTTTGTCACGCTCGACCCCAGAGGGAATCAAACCGCTAACCCTGCTAGTGTTGCTGTCATGCTTTACCACACAGAGAGAAGTATATTATTCAAAAATATTCCGCAGCACACGAATCCCTCGACTTTCCTTACTAGTTTGTGAGTTTGTGAAAAAGCAGAGGAGCAGACACACCCTTCAAGTGAAAGGAAAATGCTAAACACGTTGGTTATTCAGGAGCGGTGTGTGTGTGTGTGTGTGTGTCGGGCAGGACATTTCTCACTTCACAGGCCACAGTGAGAAGTTGGGATTCGGTTGAGAAGGGAGGATTTTCAAGGTGTGCACCGTGAAAAATACAGTGGGCTTACAGAGGAACACACACACACACACAGAGGAGAATGTCAAAATCTAAGCTTGAATAATAAACAGGGACCTGATCAATGCTGAAGTCCGAATCAGAGGCTGTCGTCTGTGTTCACAGAAGCAGAATGATGATATATAATCATTGTTTTTTGTTCAAGCATTTTGCAGAGTATTTTCCTGATGAAGTAGAGTTTGTCATTCAGCTGCAGGAAGACGCAGCCTCGTCTCGTCTGCTGGTCGGGCTTTGGTTTTTATAAATGCTGAGAAGAATAACACAGAATAAGGTAGATCAGCCTTTATATGTTAAAATCCTTCTATTAAATCCCATTAGTGACCCATTCGGACTGAGAGCCTGTCGGATGTATCAGTTGTTTGTTAAAAATCAGAGGATTTGAGTCCTTTTACAGACTTCAGCACCATATGTTTGCCGATATCCGACGATATATCCACACGTAGAAGAGTTGTACGTCGGTAGAAGTGAATGCTTCAGTGTCAGTCACATATCTGAGTGTTAGCGAAGCAGAACTTTGTCCCACAGTCGTCAAGTAGGTTTTAAACCTGTGCGTAAGATTGTTGTGCTTTTAGTCACGTGGTCTGGTGATGTGTGAAAGTGACGTCGGTGTGAGGCAGTGGGCGGTTTGGATTGGAACATAAAGCCGTTTCCTGGAGGCACTGGAATCTGTATTTGTGTCAAACTCCCAAAAGCGTCGGTAGAAGAGAGGAGTTATCAGCTTAATGCAGCGTTGTTTAATAAATTAATATTCAGATATAAGTTTGTTTAATCTTTGTCTTGTGAGTTCTGTAATTTTCTCTAAGTGCAGTTCTAAATTTCTAGAGTTTCCCTTTTAAGTTGTCATGATGACGCACTGAGCCCTGTGTTATTTATCAATATATTCATGTTCCATTTCTGTTATATTGAAATGACAGTCTGCTCCTTTAATGCTGTTATCCAAAAAACAGAGAGCAAGTCTGCCATCTGCTGGTCAAACAGGAGAGAGACAGGACTCTGAGACTCAGCCGCTGTGTGTTGGTTCAGTGGGATTTGAAGTCATTGTCTGCTGTGTGTTATCCAAGCAGGGTTGTTTCTTTTATCGGTTTTAGACTTAGTCATGAGAGGAGAAGTTTATATTACTTCAAATTGTATTTTAGCCTTCGTTTTAATCAAAGGAAAACATTTTGTTTCAGTCGGTGGCTACAGTAAAACAGTTGATCTGTAATGTCTTGTGAGAAGTTTATGTTTGCTCCAGGTGAACACTTTGAAAAGCAGATTCTGAAGGAGTCTCCTGTTTCAACTTGAATTACTCCACATTTCAAGTATCAACTCCGTGGTTGTAGGGTGAGCTGATTCTTCTGTGCACTTCTCCTCATGCAACACGTTGTGTCTTCCATGTTGTCCTCCCGACATCCTCTCTTAACTCTGTAATATCCATCGACAACAACAACAACAGATGAGGGTGGAACACTTAAACATCCACTGGGAAGTAGTATTCCCCTTTTATGTTTGACTTCAGTCGCTCTCCGCGTCTCAGCAGCGGTTCGACCACCCTACAGTAGCACAACACTCACTCAGTGTGCTGTGGGAACAATGAGAAGTCTCTGTAAATGATTCCACGTGGGCGTCCTGTGTAAATGTTCTGGACCCAAAGCTGTTAATTCCACTCGTGATTGATTACTTTAAGAAAAAAAAGTAAATCCCATTTCAATTACTAATTAGACCCGCAGCAGCTTCCTGCACACTTAAATATGTATGAATGTCACTAATCACGGTGAGCCTGCAGGCGAATGTGTGGATTAAAGAAGAATGTATATATTGTATAACTCCCGTGCAGTCGTCGTAATCCCTACATTTCCAGTTTGTGCACAATCGCAGAGGTTTGTGCGACGCAGAAGATGAAACGGAAGATAAACTTCCTTCGCCTCCTTCTGTTTGTGTTTCCCTCGCGTGTTGCAATTTGTCGAGAGAAACCTGATCAGAAGTCGATCTCCCACGAGTTGCAGGGGTCTGAGTATCCACGCGTTGGCGCACTTATCTCCCTCTGAAGCACCGAGCTGCAGATAAACATTAAGAAACTTCATCTTCTTTCTGTTTCATCCCACACAGAGGTTCCTGCGCCGTGTCACCACTGAGCTCAAAGGGGGAATCTGTGACTTGATAAGTCCGGGTTAACATCAAGGAGAAGCGATGTTTTATTCATCTGCACAAAGCTCCTGAATTCAGTCAAATCAAAATTCGCCGGGGTTTTATTTTTTTTTATCCAGAGATCGAGATGAGGTTTGACGCGTAAAGAACAGATTGGATTTCTCCGACTTTCAAAAAACAAAGGGAGATTTATGAGAAGAGGAGGAGGAGACCACGTGATGTTAAGACGTTTTAAATGTAAAAAAGTTAGCTGAATTCCGAGGGGAAAAACATCTATTGACCAGAATCCGTCAGTCGCCTTTTTATTCTTCTCTGTTTCACACAATGCGCTGCAGCAGTCAGCCGCTCACACATTGAGGTGACCTTGGTCGTCCCCCCCCCCCCCGCTGATTCACTTGTTTTGTAGGGATTCTTTCATCCTGTGAATTTCTCTCTATCTCTCTCTCTCTCCCACTCTGATCTCCCGCTGTCAAAGAAATTCAAGTAGCGTTTTGGAGCAGCACTCCACGAGGTCGGATGTGATTTTGACCACAAAAATACAGAGAAATGTACAATTTGCTTAATTTCTCCCCCCAGTGGATGTTTGCTGTAATTGCTGTAAAGGTCTCATCTAGTGTTGGATAACCCCAAGCCGAAGCCCTGCAGGAATTAGAAGGGAATTTTGTTGAAGCGAGTTTTAGTTTTTATGGCATCTGCTCAGACTTGTGTAATTTCTTTTGTTCTCGTTTTATCTGGCGTCTTGTTTCACTGCGTTTCATCAACTAAAGTAAATCAAACTAAACCCGTAGAGTCGCTTCGCTCATCCCAGCAGAGACTGTGAGTGTCGGCTGAGCTGAAACGGTGATCCAGGTGTTAAATGTCAGAGAGTTACAGAAATGTCAGAGTGTAAAAGAACCTCCGATCCAAACCAGGAGCCATATGATATAGATTCCAATGCAAAAATGTAAGAACATAGTCTTTATGTTTGATTTCTGGTCAGATGTTTGACGTTGGAGGATTTAATCTTCATCATTCCAACATTTCTTCATTTCTTGTCTTTCTTATGCTGATTTCCTTATTTTATACAAAAATGACAAGGCAACTAAATACGACTTGTTTCCTCAAAGTAGATTAGCATTGGAAACAAGTTGTTTTCTCACCCACTCGCAGATTTTAAACTTGTTATCAGACTTTCAGACTCATTAAAACCAATTAGGATGTAGATTTTCTTTCTCCGACAGTAATCTGCCTTCTTGTTCTTTACCCACACAAAGGTATCCACACTCTTTTTAACCATTATCCATTTCAGTGGTGAGGAGAATCACATTTTTAAGAGGGCAACAGGATTGTGTTTTAAACGTAACTTCTTTTATGTCACAATGTTTTTTTTTTTTTACTTTCCAGACAGAAGAATAAACCTCGTTTTTCTTTCCTGGTTGTTTGTCAGCAGGATTTGGTGAAAGCTACTGGACGGATTCCCAGGAAACTCAGTGGAAGGATGAGACGCTCACATGCTGCTCGGTAGGTCCCAGTACCGAGTTGAGAAGTAGTTGTTGTTGTTGTTGTTGTTGTTGTTCTATGTGGAAAAGAACATGGACGCTGACATTTCTTTCCAATATTTGAATGTTGCACAGAAACAGGATCAGGGCGACAAAGTTGACGTTTAAAACTATTAAGAGCTGTTAGTGAAATTGTATTCATTTTTGTTGTTAGGTGATAACATCAGCAACTTGTAAGGTGAAATGTTTGTTTCGACTTAAATTGTTGTTTGTGGGAATTTTTCCTGATTATTCCCGACACCACAGGAAAGCAACAATAATGTTTTTTTAAATGACTTTGTCTAACATTGTGAGATCGGGTGATGAAAAGTAATCTGTCATATTTAGAGAACTGGTGTAGAGTGTGTAAAACTTGGTGCCACTGAATTCAAGGAGACTTCTTTAGTGTTTGTGTTTTCTAAGTAGTTTGTGGTCACACATTGTTATTGAAAGTACTTCACTCACCTGCACGCTGTAGAACAAGTGTTAAAGTGTCAGTGTTGATCATCGCTCAGTGAAGTCAAACTCCTTCAAGGCTGCTGAGCGTTCGCTGGCACTTTGTCAAACTCACGTTGCCCGTGTGTCTAAGTGGAGGTGTCCTTGTTAATGTAATAGGTGCAGCAGTCCATCAGTCAGTGGTGTGTCACATCTGTTCGGAGTCAGCGTGGCTCAGCGTCTGGACCTCAGCGCGTCTTCTGACACGGCGTTGACGCTGACAACAAGGTAATTCCCTCAGAGAAGCTGCTGACACCTATTAGAATAACATCAGTCCACAGCTGGTGTTGGGTGGAAGGTTTTCTGTCACTTGCTGAGCTTTACTGTAACTGTCCAACTTTATTTTGAAGTGCCAGACAAAAAGAGGATGCAGCCTTTAGTGGATTGTTAGAATAGATGGTAAGAGGAGATAATCAGAGAATTCATGAGAAACATTGAATAACACACAGAAAGAAGCATGTTACATTTAACTGGGTTTGTCACAATCTGAAATGTAGATTCTGTCCTATAAGTCTGTGTTGTTAAAATGTCTTTGCTTTAATGTGACGGCTACGCTTCTTGGTCAGAGCTGTTTGCTGTGTAGTTACAAGATAAGAAAAGTCATTAGACCGTGCAAATTCTTGAAGTAGTACTTTGTTATTGTCTTGTGCGATTTTGTCAGCAACGCAGCGTCGCGTCATTCAGGGACGACGGCAGACAAGTGTTTTATGATTTGTTTGTTAATGGGGCCTGTGATCAACGTTAGCTGCTTTAGGGCAGAGAAATGAAACTGATAATTGCCTCGTAAAAATAGATGTGAGCAGCCCTTAAGTGTAATGATATTATTTTTAGAAAACTATTGCTGCATATTTAATGGTGTGTGTGTGTGTGTGTGTGCGCTGTGCTGATTTAGTTTGTCACTGCAACGACCTTGTCATTGAAATATAGGAATTTAATGTAAATATGTGAGTTATGTGTAGAAAAATCAGTTTGTAATTATGAACCTTGATGTCCGCTGAGCAGAAATGAGCAAACCCCTGGTAATTGGGCAGATTTGTATTTGTAGTGTAATAGACTTTTCCTCCACAGACTGCAGATAAAGATGGACGACACGTGTCCACTTGCTTCCGTTATCCAGAAATGAAACCAAAATATCCTGGATATTGACGCTGCCATCCTACCCTGATGACGTCATTTGGAGCCGGAGTCCGTGGCATCGACCAATAGTGAGTCAATGTCAGCTGTCAATCATGATGTTCATGCTCCCACGTTTATAGTAATTAAAACCTAAACTTACTGGAAAGATTATCTCTTAACAAAACAGTCTAATCTCGTCTCCTGTGCTAATTCACCAGTTGCTAGCTTTGCTCTACATTCACATTTGTCATTGAGCTGACTGCTTTTATCCAAAGCGACTTACACCATGAGGGTCCAAACCCAGAACAACAAGAATCAAGAAAGTACAATTTCTTCAGAAAAGTAAAACTACAAAAAATGCTATAAGTAAGTGCTACTAAATTGTTAGTTTAAAAGTCGGAAGAGGTGTGTAAACTATGTGATGTCCGGATGTCAACGGGGGTGCTTGGATTTCCGCCATTACCTGTCGTGATGTAAGAGGACAAAGAGACAGTCAAGAGAGGAGGACAAAGTAGACAGGAGAATGTCTGTGGCAGAGTTAGGATGCATGAGTGAGAAAGAGTCAGTGGAAGGGAGGCCTCTGTACCGTGCTGATGATTCATGTGTAATAAGTTGTTTTGACCACTAGGCTGGTGCTGCTGCTGCCGTCTGATCAACTGTCTCCAGCTCATCCAAACTGTGGACGTCTCTCAACGTCCCTTCATGGTAAAAATCCTCCTCCTAATCCTGACTAACAATGCTGGTGAGAATACAGGGATGTTTTGAAAGGTTCAAGGTGGAGCTCAATTTGAAACGAGTGTGAAAAAGATTTATGTTTAAAAATAAATGGATGCATTCAGAAATGTGTCGTTTGTTCTGGACTTGCACCTCAGAACGTTTGAGATCTTTTCCCCGTAAACATCGTCCCACAGTCCAGAGGTCACCAGGCCTTTTCTGTTAGAGCGCCCCCTCTCTGTGGAACTATCCCCCTGAGGACAAAGTCTTTTAAAGACACATTTAATCGGTGTGTTTTTGTCCTGGTTCTTAGTCTTTTCTCATCTCTAACATGTGATTTGATTTGTGAACAGAACGTGATCTTCAAACTAGCTTTGAATTCACTTGGAAAAGCAGCTTCTAAGTGTGTTTTGAAATGTAACATTGAAGTTAATGATAGTTATTTCAGAAATTGCCCCAGTAGGACCGTGGACATTGTGGTTTAGTTAAATGTTGGTTTCATGTGACACAGATGTGACCTTCAGCAAAAAGGCAATTAAAGAAGTTAATATAAAGAAAACACAACTTTATTTCAGTTTAGTCTTTATTTTCTGCTGCATGTTCATGACTTTACTGAGAGAAATCATTTCATCAGATGCCAGTAAATCGTGTAGAAACTGACCTGTGACTGTTTGTTCTGTGTGTGTGTGCAAACAGCCTCCTCATGGATCGAAGTTGCTGAAATTCTGGATGTGACCCCTGGACGCTGGTGAACCACAGGTTTAGTGGAAAGTGAACCTGGAGGCTTTAAATGAAGCGACGTCGATGCTGGAGAATCATTCAGAGACAGAAGCCAAGATGAAACTGCTCCAAGTTGCCAGTGTGTCATGGCGTCCGAGCTGGTGGTGGTGAGTCTTTGTCAGTGTTTTAGTCGTTTAAAGGAGCTGGCTTACGTACTTTGAAAAGACAATTGCAGCACATTATAAAGATGAGGTTGAAGAAGCCGTTCTCAGTAATGAAGAAGGAAACTTGTGTGTAAAAACAGGAAAAGATAGAGATCAAACATTTCCATGTCATACCTGTGTGCAGAAAGCAGCATGCCCTAGCCTCCCTAGACTCCCTCTCAGCCTCCCCCGAAAGACTCCAACGAAAAGACTCCTTTGACTTTATCCTCCGAGACTTCATCCGATGAGACTTCTTCCGCAGACGCTGAAGCTGACGCTTCAAACTGAGCCTGCTTTTTAAACCCCAGCAGCCCCAGCTGACGCTGGTTGCTCCAGACGTGCTGACGACTCAATTGGCACCAGGTGGAGGTGGTGGTGGCCAGGCAATGCAGAACTGCTTCTGCTGTTCTCCCTTCCTACCACAAGATGGTGCCCTTTATCTGTTGTGTTGCTTGTGAAAGATCACAATTGAGCACAGATACAGAAATAAAAGGGTTACTCGTACAAATGCCATAATTTAGCACGTAACGTCAGAAAAACATATTTTCTAACCATGCCGTCTCTTCATCCAGTCACAACCTGACACGCTCGCCCTTCAACTGCCTTCTCTCTCTCTCTCCTGTCATTCAGCATCGCCCCTCATAGACGCCTCTTCTCCAGGGGGGGAGCTCCAAATGTGTGGGACTGCTTCCATGATGTTCTACTTCCTGTCGGGGTCTAAGCGCCACAGTAAGTGTCATTTTCATTCTCTACAAGTCTCCCCTGAGCGTACATGAGGTTAAAACGTGATTGTGGCCTTTGAGCCATTTAAACCATGGTTCAGTCTCACCTGTAGAAATATACCACTTTTCAAACGACATGTTATTTCATATAGATAACGCATATCCTGCAACTGTAATTGATAAATACAAAAAACAAATATGTTTCTTCAAGAATTTGCTACATAATTCAAATCGAAAGGCTGATAAAAGTCATAGGTTAGCATGTCGTTTGAAATCTGGTAAAAAAAATCTTAGAATTACAGGAAATTATATTAATCAACTCATAGTTTCACCTCTTGAGCACACTTTTAAAAAAAAGACACAGGATCCTACATTTCCCATGATGCAACTTGACACTATAATTTCTACTATTTTTAAGACAGTACAGGAGGACGTGGTCCTCGGTGACGATCACACCAACAAAATATCACAAACGGTAAACTTCTCCGATGCCTCCATTTTTTATTAATTTTTCTACCGTATACAAATATTCACACACACAAAATGTTCTCAAAAAAAAGCCCCTAGTGTCTCGTAAACATTCGTTTGCCCCTCGTCTTTTGTTTCCTTCATTGTGTGCTGCGTTGTCCACGACCTTCTAAATATATGGGGATTTTCTTCTTCTTCTTAAAAACAGAGGCCACTGGATCCTCGTCTCCCAGACACACCTCATGCACGGCATCGCCCCCCCACCACATCCGTCATGTGACTCGGTCCAGGAGGCAGATAATCACAGTGTGAAGCTGGACGGGTTGACATCATCGGTGCAGGCCCAGAGGTGAGGACCGTATTGCGTGAATCAGCTTAGTGTGTGTGGGGGGGGGTTTAGGGGCAAGTCTTGATGTTTTGATCGGATGTGGATGAAAACAACGTCCCTAAGCTTCAACAGATAATCCTTTACTGTTTGTTGTCCTTTAAAAAACAAAAGCCTGGAACACAGATGGTAGAGGCCACATCACCACAGTCGAGACGGCAATTACAGAAACTTATTATTATTATTATTATTATTATTATTTAATTCTCCTTCCCTCTCAAACGCGACTATGGCACTTGGAACACAATGAGTCGCACGCAAACATCCGGTCGTGACATCAAGCAGGTTTTTCTTTTTTTCCTTTAGAGACAGTTTTAAGACGGGACATGGAAATGTTCTGTTGAATGGCGACACAATGCAGTTTGTCAAGTAATGAGGCACAGCTAGATTACAGGGTGCGGATTAAATCTGCATATTCGTTCATAGGGACCCCCCCCCCCCCACCAAACTAAACCTAGTAATGCGAAAACAAGGTATACGTATATATATATAGAGATTTATTTATATATTTGACAGGATAATGGAGGGCGACAGTAAAGATGCATCAGATAATCGTGGTTCTGGCATCACATGCTGCATTTTCCCTGCCGCCGCCCATGTGCTCCCCTCATCTCTGGATCTTTATTCAATATGTACTCCGCCAGCAGTGGCTCCTTCCCAAAATACCAGGAAAGCAGTAGTGCAATAAAGTTTTGAGCAGGATCTTCTTTTTAAAAAGGAAAATTCATCACTTGAAGACTGTTTAAGATGCAATTCGTAATTTCAACAGGGGGCGGGGGGATTAGTACGACTGAGTATTAGGGCCACGTTACAGAAAACAGATATTACAGATAAAAGTCGCAATTTATTAACAACTGCAAGTCTTCACCACATTTTACAACTTGACATGAATTATTTGGTTATTTATGACAAAGTTTAATTTAACAAGATGCTCCAGAATTCCTAAAATGTACTTTAATCTCGTTATCTCCAATTTATTTTCCCTACGAGTGGCCCTGATACTCCGTCGTAAATTAGGACACTTGAGAAAAGACAATACGTTATCCCAAATCTACGATACCGTTACACAAAGCGGCTTTTTTTTTTGGTTGAAAAGCAAAGTAACATGAAGAGAAGACTGCGACCAGGTCGCGTGTGTGGCGTCTGACTGACCTTTCCGTGACCTCTGCAAACAAATAAGGCAACCAGTCTGGAGTGTTTGGAGGCGTCCAGCCTGAGCTACATTCCATCTTTGATAACAAAATAACTTAGGAGAGAAAATGACAATGTCTTAGCTTATAGTGATGTCCTTTTTATTAGTATTCAGGCTAAAACAACTCTTTCAGCTGCCTAACTTTTATTTTTTCTTCTTAAATAGACTTTTGATTTTAGACGAGGAGCGCTTGATTCGCTCTCCATTGTCGCTGGAGTCCTGGGACGAGGTGCTCTGGAGCTTGTGCTCCCTTCCCACGCTCCGGCCCTCCGAGTCCAGGGAGGTCAGAGACGGGTAGCGCCCCACGTTGGGCAGCATGCTGGCCGGCAGCTGCCCGTAGCTGTAGGACTTCTCCAGGATGCCGTTGTACACGCCCTTCCCCGTGGGCGGGGTGACGCCCCCCTGCGTGAAGGTTACGCTCTGAGACTCGGGCAGGATGTGGGTGAGGTCAGGTGAGCCTCTGTGTGCAAACGGGTGGTGCTCCAAGGCCGGGGAGGGCGAGGTGGACGGCGGCCCTGACGGGGTGGTGGCCGGGGTCGGGGGCAGAGGGGGAGGCGTGGAGTCCCTGAGACTGCTGCTGCTGCTGCTGCTGCTGGTGGTGGTGTGGGTGGTGCACGCTGCCAGCTCCGGACTCTGGCTGTACAGCAGCAGCTCCTCTCGGGAGATCTTGCGGTAGGGGGTCTCCGAACCGGGCGTGCAGGGGTTGTGCGGCTGCTTCCGGCCCATGGACGAGTTGAGGGAGTCCGTGTCGGAGCCGCCCTCCTGAGTCGGTTCCCTGAGGGAGGAGACGCAACATCAACATGTGTGTATAAATCTTCTATTGACATATCTTTTCCTGGCAGGTGTTTAACTCTGGCCGACCTTCATCATTGTTACATGAGTGTGGCCACTTTTTCAGTTTCCTTGGGGGTTTACTTTTACCACCAGGAGTAATTAACTGTGTCAGATTAATCTTCATTCATGCATCCTCCTCGTTCTAGATGACACCCACAGACAAAAGTTACCAATCAACCCCAAGCGTCAGTGTGAATGTCTGGATAAAACACCTGTAAGTCCAAACTTTAAAACCATTCCGCGGCGTTCCGGCCACCGCTACATACCCCCTCCTATCCGAGCTGAACATGATATGTTCGTCGTCGGCCTCGGGGTGATAGGAGAGGGACGAGCTGGCCATGGACAGCAGGTCGGGGTCCGGCGACATCAGCGAGGACTGCGGGGAGTTCATCAGGCTGCGGCGGGAGCGGCACAGGCTGCTGTTGCGTGTTAGCGAAGGACGGATCAACGTGGCCGCTGGAGGAAAGATAGAGACGGTGAATGACAAAACCACCGTTATATATTGCTGCGTCCAAACCCTCCGTCGCCGTACTTACTGGAGAACTGTGGGAGGATGGGAGGCGTGTCCTCGTCCAGGTCATCCACTCCTCCCGCGATGGGGTACGGAGGCACCGAAACTCGCGGCATGACCACCCAGCTGTGGTCTGAGTAGAGGCTGGCCGTCAGGCTCGGCAGCCCCGAGTTACTGACCACAGGGAAGCCGCAGAGCTTCTCGATCTGCTGCCAGCGGTGCAGCCGCTCCCTCAGGCACGATGTCACCTCCGACAGGGCTTTCCTGAGGAGCGCAGACCAATGACACGTAAAGAATTTAATCTTGGGACAAATCAACAGGTGCAGCTTCTACACACGTGAATCCACCTTTAGTCACATACACAAATGTTATCACCTCTTTTTCATTTGTCTTTCGTGTGTGTGTGTTCTTACTTTGCCTCTAGTATCTTGTGGTCCACCTCATCCAGTGATGAACTGTGGGCTACGTGAAGAGTCCCAAACACAGAACTTCTCTTCTTTTTGATTTTCTCTGCCTGAAATTGTAGAAAAATGTAAATAAATGTTACTTTGCAATAAAGTGTAATCTTTATCATTTCTGTCCAGGAAGTACGTGGGTTTGTAAGTTTTCAAAAAAAACATCAGTATGATATTATATATTATGATGGATTTGAGCCAATCACAGTTTCACTTCCCTGTGTCAGGTGATTAGAGGGGGAAGGGTTTGAACGTTACCTCGTCTTTGGCGACGCACAGCTGAAGCTCCGCGTTCTGCTTCTTGATGTTGTAGTATTGAACCTCCACCTCGTGCGTGAGCTGCAGCCACTTCTGAAGCGCTTCAGGCACCGAGCGCTCCGAATGCATCTCCTTCTCCGCTCTCCTCAGGGCCTTTCGCACCTTCAAGGGAAACACAGAGCGCATCAGAGTTAGAGTAGATTATTTAAAACCTTTTCCTGTGAGATTATTAATCAGTAACAGAGAGCAACCCTTTGAGTTTAAATGTGGTTTGCGTCACGGCATGCATAAACACTGTAGGTGGTTTGTAATGACATGCGTAACGCTATAGGTGGTTTGCGTAACGCTGTAGGTGGTTTGCGTAACACTGTAGGTGGTTTGTAATGACATGCGTAACACTATAGGTGGGTTGTAATGACATGCGTAACACTTTAGGTGGTTTGCGTAACACTATAGGTGGTTTGTAATGACATGCGTAACGCTTTAGGTGGTTTGCGTAACGCTTTAGGTGGTTTGCGTTACGCTGTTGGTGGGTTGTAATGACATGCGTAACGCTTTAGGTGGTTTGCGTTACGCTGTTGGTGGGTTGTAATGACATGCGTAACGCTTTAGGTGGTTTGCGTAACACTATAGGTGGTTTGTAATGACATGCGTAACGCTTTAGGTGGTTTGCGTAACGCTTTAGGTGGTTTGCGTTACGCTGTTGGTGGGTTGTAATGACATGCGTAACGCTTTAGGTGGTTTGCGTTACGCTGTTGGTGGGTTGTAATGACATGCGTAACACCTATAGCGTTACGCATGTCATTACAAACCATCTACAGCGTTACGCAAACCACCTAAAGCGTTACGCATGTCATTACAACCCACCAACAGCGTTACGCATGTCATTACAACCCACATAAAGCGTTACGCATGTCATTAAAAACCAACAACAGCGTTACGCATGTCATTAAAAACCAACAACAGCGTTACGCATGTCATTACAAACCATCTACAGCGTTACGCAAACCACCTAAAGCGTTACGCATGTCATTAAAAACCAACAACAGCATTACGCATGTCATTACAACCCACATAAAGCGTTACGCATGTCATTAAAAACCAACAACAGCATTACGCATGTCATTAAAAACCAACAACAGCGTTACGCATGTCATTACAACCCACATAAAGCGTTACGCATGTCATTAAAAACCAACAACAGCGTTATGCATGTCATTACAACCCACCAACAGCGTAACGCAAACCACCTATAGTGTTACGCATGTCATTACAACCCAACAACAGCGTTACGCATGTCATTAAAAACCAACAACAGCGTTACGCATGTCATTACAACCCACCAACAGCGTAACGCAAACCACCTATAGCGTTACGCATGTCATTACAACCCACATAAAGCGTTACGCATGTCATTACAACCCAACAACAGCGTTACGCATGTCATTACAACCCACATAAAGCGTTACGCATCTCATTACAACCCAACAACAGCGTTACGCATGTCATTACAAACCACATAAAGCGTTACGCATGTCATTACAACCCAACAACAGCGTTACGCATGTCATTACAACCCACATAAAGCGTTACGCATCTCATTACAACCCAACAACAGCGTTACGCATGTCATTACAAACCACATAAAGCGTTACGCATGTCATTAAAAACCAACAACAGCGTTACGCATGGCATTAAAAACCAACAACAGCGTTACGCATGTCATTACAACCCACATAAAGCGTTACGCATGTCATTAAAACCAACAACAGCGTTACGCATGTCATTACAAACCAACAACAGCGTTACGCATGTCATTACAACCCACATAAAGCGTTACGCATGTCATGACGATTTGGTGCTTTACTTTCATTAAGTCTTGTGAACGTCCAATCCGTGGAAGAAATAAAAATGTCAATGAAAACATCTAAACGCAATCTCTCAAGGTCATTTAGGAGCAATGATGAAAATATACAGCACAATATTAATGCATTTGAATCGTGCTGATCTGTGGGTGAGGGTCAGTACCTGCACAAGTTCCTCCTCAGCATATTTCAGGCGGCTCAGCTCACATTCAGCTCCCTCTCGCAGCTCCCGGAGCCGATGAGCCTCCTTCTTGGCCCCGTTGATCTCATCCCTCATTTTCTGCTCCAGGTTCTGCTTCTCCACCGCCACCGTGCGGTTCTCCTCCTGAGCTTTCTCCAGTCTAAGAGGAAACAGGAGCAAGTTTTTAACTATTTCTACTTCCGGTTTTAACCAAGAACATTTAAAGACGACTGTGTTCTCACGCACCGGCTCTGCAGGTCCAAGAGGCTTTGCTCGGCGTGCTGCAGGCTTTCCAGATCCTTCATCATCTGAGAGATGTGCACCTTGCTGGACTTGTTTTGCACGTAGGCAAACCAGCAGCCCCCAACACCAATCACTATGGAAACCATCAGGACAAAGTCTTTCATCCAGTTATGCTGTGGACCTGCAGCGAGAAGGAAGGGTTGGTTACAGAAAATAAACCCATTTGTGAAGCTGCTATTTGGACTTAATGAGTAGTGATGGTTGTGCGTGTACTCACGGAGCGGAGGACCAAACAGCACAGCATCGAGGGCCTTCAGGTTTAGTTTCTGTTTATGCCGCTGGTCTAATATCTTCAGCTGCATCGACATAAACGACGGTTCATTTGCTGCTATTCTGAAATATGAAGACAAACACAAATCAGCGCTGAATACTGAGCAGTTAGTCACACTAGATTTACCTTTCTACACTGACACCTTATCACTGACTGTTGTGCATTTATAATGTTATATAACCCACAACAGTGAAAACTATTTTTATAAATAATGACTTAATAATGTACTGTGCATTAGTGGCAGGGTTAACACATGAATAAAATATGAAGGGATGTCCTCCAGGCTGTGGTGAGACCGATACAGATTTCCATCAGTGGCACAAAAGTTTGCACAACTGCAATTCTTCAGCGTGGATATTCAAATCATTTGACTCCAGATGTGAATAAGCGCAGCTGCAATTCATGTGGTTTGCAAAAGACAGTTTACATGTTAAACATGATGTAGTACACTAGCGCTTTAGAAACTAGATTTACACCCTGCAAATACTTTTAAATATTAAATATTACCCTGTTGTGAAAACTGCTTTGAGTCAATGTTTTACTGTAAATACAACGTATGAGTCAGAACATACCTAATGAATATTACCAGCTGCTTCACTGGACCTGATGTGATCCCTCACAATAAATATTCAAGCAATAAAAAAACGCAGCAGGAACCAAACACACATCTCAGGCTGTTTATATTGTCCTGCTTTGTCCTGGTTCCTCAGTAAATGACGACACAATTGACATATTGTGACTAAAGACGTGCTGAAAATACGCTGCCCCCCCCCCCCCCCAAGGCGTCAAAACTGACAGAAATTCTATTATTAGGGATTTAATTTTTCCCGCCTCTAGCATCACGTTAAATAGACCAGTATTGGTCTAAAGAGCCTCAAATCCCACTGAGAACTCCAGATGTGATTGTGTGTCTGTGGGTGGGACAGACACACAACATGCACTCTGCCTGGTTCGTCCCTGTGACACCACCATCTTGTACGGCTGAGACAACATGGCAGCCAGGAGAAACTGTACCCCTCTGCCGTGACATCACTTCATGAGTCAGCGCCCACCGGCCCTGTGGCGGAACACGAAACCGCTCCGCTCTACTCATGCCGTACATGCAGTTTGCAGCGGGTCACATTCCACAAGTGTCCCGGCAGCGCAACGTCAACTCTCACATTACTCGAGTTAACAATTTAATCTTCACGGTGCCACACGGAGGGAATTCTGGGAATATCTTGAGTAAAGACGACCACAGCACTGGATTCACAAGATTTGAAAGTAAACTGATCTGGAACTTCACAAAAACATCTACCTGTTCCAGAAAATCAACCTTGTGTTGCCACTGACAACCAGCAGTGGGCAGCATTGAGCTAACAACCATCATAATATTACCACTGATCATAATCACTCTGTCCCACAGCATCTTAATTTGAGGGAAATTATTCATATCAACTTTTTCTAATAGTTGCCTTTAAGGTTTAGTCATGAATAATTTAAATTAAAAATTTAAAGTGTTGCAGAGGTTGTTTCTCATCAGACGAGCTGTGCTCACCGAGGTAAAGTGTTCCCCGAGACCCGGAAGTCCCGGAAGTTCTTCTCATACTGCGGCAGCTCCACCGACTCCTTCAGCCACTGCACCGTGTCCTCCATCGTCCAGTTGTGGACTGAGAGAGAGAGAGAGGGAACACTGGTGATGATACCATTACTTCGTTAAAGATTTTAATAGTCACAGAATTACAAAGTTCCTTAGCGTCAATACAGGAAGTAGAGATCCTACTCAGTATTACCTTAACAAACACTGTGTCACTCGGAGGGAACGTGTCTTATCAACACCAGTAAATGGTAATTAAAAGCTGTGAAGAACTGTCTGTTCAGAATTGCTTGTTGACTACTTGTATTTTAAAATAACAAAGCTGCACTTCACTCTGGATGAATACTCTCCTCAGAGTAGATCATTGTTTACTCTCATTCTAGTCACATTTCTAAAGGAAAGAAGATACTTTTATCAAATTCAATTGCGACTTTATTCTTTACTTATTGTTAATGTTATCAACTTCTCCCTCTGTGATTTACCTTCAGACGTCTTCCAGCCCTTCCACAGCTCCTCCACTGTGATGTGCTGGTCTTCATGGTGCAGGTTGCTGTGCTTGTTGGTTTGCTGCTGCTTCATGTCCTCTATTATAAACTGGGGAAAGCAAGGAGACAGAGTTCAGTATTTTCACGGGCATCCCAATACATGTACTTTTATTGGTTTAGACTGAGTCTGGGGCAGACACAGCTTGTCTGTGTATGTCCATGTGTGGTTTTGACAGAAGGAGGCCTAGAAAGTTGGCTTTGCCTAAAAGTTTGGCTTTAAATCTCACACACACACTCTTTCTTTTCACTCTCCTTTCTTCCTTTTAGGGACTTTAGGAGAAAGGCACCACTTCCACCTGTGTGTGTGTGTCTTTTCAGTTTCCAGCTCTCCTCCTTTGGTAGCTCAGAACTAAATGCTCCTGCAGAGTCGCCCACACCAAACAAACCCACTAAAGAATTACCACAACACCAGTAGCATTAACCAAGAAGCATGGCTGACTACCCAACGACTCATCTTGCAGAACCTTGTTTATGTGCGTGTGGTGTTTAGGCATCAACTAAAACCATTTGATAACTAATTAGCTCTTGGTATCACAGCGGTTAGCTGCTATTCTGCAAACACTTTCAGATTTACACCATAGCAGCATAAGGTGGATGTGTACAGAGTTAATATCCAGTGGGTGTTTTTCACATGCAAATCTCAGATATTTTGAATTCACACACAATATGCTGAAAATGTACATTTCAGGCGAGTTGTTGACATTAGAGCTTCCGGCCAACAGGAGTCAAATTATTATTATGGTAGCGTTGTTCTTTTAAAAACGACCACAACAGGCTGGAAAATACAATATTTTAAAAGTACATATTACAAGTTCATATTCATGCTGGAGCAGAAACGAGCTTGGCCTGAAGACAGAGAGCGTGGAAACAGCTGTAACTTCTTGTGAAGGTTAAACTGGCGTTAGCTCGGAAAAGCCCCCTGCTTCCAGTCGTCAGGGTAACCTTGGCTAACCGTTCCAGCTCAAAAGATTAAAGTGGCTCACGCCCAGTATCCAAGACACTGTCTGGATAAATTTAAGGGACTACACGTGACAAGTCGTGAATAGTTGAAATCTCAGGAGCCCAGTGATTGTCTGAAAAGGGCTGTGAAGACCCACTACGATGTTTCTGAAACACGCAGAACTGAACGTTGCAGCTGCAGCCGGAGGTGTTTTGACACGTCACCCTGCGATGAATCACAGTCACAGATCAATGACTTTCACATCTAACTTGACGCATCTGAAAGCAGCACGCTCAGATTCCGGCACAGCAGGAAGACACAAGTCATCATCGCTGCTCGACTGCACCCAATTCCCTTAAAATGCTCCTGAAAGCCTTTAAAGTTACACCTCAAACAGCTGCACTTATCAAGACATGGACACGGACGTGGAACTGGCAGTTTGAAAGTACAGCGGTACTTTCACACACGTCTCCACTGTGCGCGGTGACAGACGCTGGGAGCCTGACATTGAATACACAATAGCAGTGTGGAGTTGAGCTGCTGCCTGACACTAACGTCTCCGGCGCTGAACACGTTTCTCCTGCCACAGAAAAAAAAAAAACACTCTGATCAAGACACTGTTAGAAACCGTCTCCGCTGACTTTCACGTCGAGCGTATGAATTAATTAAAATGTATCAGGAGACATTTAAAGCGCCCTCTGCAGCCACATGTAGTTTCCTGCTTAATAGACGCTGGTTGTTATTCTAACTCTTTTTAAACTCATCTACAGTTCTGCTTTACTCTTCAACTTCAGCTGGTTTCAGTTCAGTGAATTTACAGAATCACAGCTTATCTCCTTTTAGTGGGAGATTCAAAATGAACTATGCAAGCTTTGCTGCTTGGAAAACATTAGTGAATTCAGGATTTAAAATCATACTCTTTTTAGATATTTTACAGAATAAGTTAAGACTTTAAACTGCTGGATGAGAACTCACAGAATCCCCAGAATTCATCCTCTGGTCACAATAACAACAAACACAAAAACATGTGCCAATCCATTCCATTATTCTTGAGATATTTTACTTTGGAACAAAGTGGTGGAGCAATTGACCGTAATGCTACGAAGATACGAGTTTTAGATTTATTACCCTCACATCAATGGATTTCTCCCACAGAGAATCTAATGTTATTAGACTATTTGATCTCATTATCAAAGGGCAACACATTGATTGGGTTGTAGAAACTGCAGTTTGGTACTGAATCCAGTTGCAGCCTGTGTTCTAACAGTGTCCTTTTGGGTCTGAAAAGCTCTTTCACCGCTTGAGCGATGGACAAAATACTCAAAGTGGCCTTAAAGGTTTCGCACAGAGCCTTTCCTCCGTCTCATTCTTCTTTCACAATGCAGATGCAAATGAGTTTCCTCACTGACGTAAAAGACAGGAACTGACTAGAGGAACCAAACGCTCTGCCGAGTCACCGGAGGAACCACAACATGTGCAACACCAGTACAAAACAACAACTTGCAAAAGCCCTTTTAACGCTCCCTGAACTTTATGAGAAATGAAATCCTGAACGACAGAGATGCAGCCTTCGAGGACACTTGCCAAATGCATAAATGACAAAAGGAAATTGAACTGTGGTCATTTCAGAACATTTCATCTGAAGTGAAAGTGGGTGCAGTGCAGAACTCCACCAAGGAAGTTATGTTTCCACCTCCATCCATTGGTTAGTTAGTTGGTTAGCAGGACTAATCCTCACTTGGTGGAGAAGGACGGCACATGGGTCAAGGATCTGGACAAAGGCATCGATCCAGGAATTGTTTGTTACTTCTTTAACTTTGCAAGCACTTTTTGTTGTTTTCACAAATTTCCCAATAAATAATTCATGAATCAGGGATGAAGACAATCTTCCATATTATATATTTAGGGGACTGACAGTGTGTGTGTAATTTGGTGCACACACACAGAGTCTGGATCGAGGTGGTTTCATTGGGCAATTGGCTTGAATTTGTGATGTTTTATTGAGTCATATAAAAGATGTGGCGGGGTCTTTGTGTGGTTTCCTTTACAGCTGCTGTGGTTAAGTGTTTGTGTGGTAGCTCGGACGATCAGAGCCGCGCCGTGCAGCACGTTGAAATGCCAGACACACTAATGAAATGTTAACGTGAACGTAAACGCGGTAAAGACGACGGGATAGCGAGCGACAACTCGGCCTGTCAGTTAAACAACGATACGCACACACACGTATAGAGGTCTAGCAGAGGCTGGGTGTGACATGGTCAGACAAGCATTGGCAAAACACACACACACACACACATTGACAAACAAAGACATATTTGTTCACATCAGATTCCAGGTTTGGAGGGGGGGGGGGTTAGTTGGCTGAGTCTGAGACCCACACTTCCCATGAGCCTCTGCTCTGTCTAGCAGTCGACTGCGACTCCTTTCACCCCCGATATCTACTGTATCTGTCCACATCTGCTCGTTTAATTTACTGAACGTTATTACATCCTTCGTCCATCGATCATCCCAAATGGTTTTTTGATTCGACGCAGAACTAATTAACTGTTATAACTGTGTGGGCGCAGTCTGGGACAAAAAGTACCTGGATTGGATTTGTGAAAAAACACAAACCACTTGGAGCAGAATGTATTTTTCACACATGGCAGCCGGACAGTCTCTGCATGACATAATCTTCCTCGTGATTTCATTTTGAGTTAACACAAATTCGTCTGTGAGTCCTGTTAACTTTGCTTTTGACAATAACATGATCTGTTAATGGAAATTAAATTACTTTGACTGACTTCTATCGTGTGATTCTCAGAGCAGCACAGGTCTGCAGTTATATTTTCTTAAATAGACACAGACACATTAGCCGGATGAGTTAGAAACTGTTTGTATATTCAATTTAAGGACTCGTTAACAGTAGCCAATAAATGATACATACAGTAACATATTAATGGATTTAATCAATCAAAAAATATTATTTATTGATGTATCAATAGTTTAAGTTACACCACCTTAGGGTCAATTTAGTCATTTGGCTGAACCAACACTTGAATGCACGAGTTTTCTAAATTTAAAGCGGCGCGTTGAAAATAAAATCCCTCTCTCTCAAACATTCCCAGACAAAGTCAACAAACGCATCCGAGAAGCCTGTGAGATTCCTCCTTTCTATAGATACGTCCAAACCCTCCTCAAATTCCCTCTGATCACACCAACGTTAAACACACAACATGCAGCACATATACACACACACTGCCTGCACAAAGGCAGAACCCAAGATACGAACTTAACAACCCCCCCCACACCTGGGTTGGGTTCTTGCCGTTTTAAAACGATACACCACGATCCAGACGGGCAGGGCCCAGCACCCCGAGGACTGGACGTGCACCTGCCGTGTCCCCAGCGGACTGTGCTCAGCAACAGACCCCCCGAACGTCATTCAAAACCCCCCCACGCCATGCCCAGACTCCCGCAGTAATCAGAGACAGGATTATGTCTAACAGGATTACAGCTGGATTGGTTCCAGCAGTGAGATGTGTTTAGAAGGACGGTTAAAATAAGTGATTACTTTTTTGAGACTATAAATACACATCAAGACGTCCACTATTCCTGTTTGTGTTTATTTAGGCTGCCGTAGACGGAGGGACTGTTTGAACTGAGAGAGACCAGCTTCAGGGGTAGAAAACGCTTTCATACAATTGCAACTAGCGCATAATCAGGATAGTAAATGTAAAACTACATTGTGCAGCTCAGAAAACTGTCAAAATCTACCTTTTGCCCTCATCATGCCGATCAATTCTGACAAAGATCTATCGGGCTGCTTCCCCCAGAGGGATGTTTGTGTTCGCCAGCGACTCTCCGCTCCAAATATCGACTTCAAACGCAGCCAGAGTCTGTCGTGTTCGTGGTGAAAACTTTGTGATGTGACACGTCAGTGAGAATTGTAGCTGCACAGGAACTGAGATACTTGTTGGCCCAAACACCCCCTCCATTGCTCCCGCTGCCTCTCCAAACATAGTAAGTTTCAATATGTTTAACATCCTTTTAAAACTAATGACAACTACCAAACTACAACTCAATTCAAACCAAGAACAGGTTACATGTCACAGAAGGCCTCACGTAGTTTGTGTCATACGAAGATAATAACACAAGGCGGAGTCGTTTTACTGTGGCCACTCATCTCCATGACTCAGTAAGCTGTAAAGTGTCTGTGTGAGGTGATACGACCTGTCAAACACGGGTTGGTTCATTTCCCTGTAACTAAGCAACACTGATTGTTGTTAAGTTACACAGGAACTTTAAGGGTAAAACAAATTTCACATTTCAACAGTGTCAGGTAACTCACAAGTGACTGATAACAATAAGAAAGTGATCAGGTTGGATATAATGAGCTGTAAATAAAAAGGCAGGGTTCAGATCTTCCAGTTAAGACCTCGACTAACATGCTGCCACATTTCAATGGCTCATTTATGCAGTTCTTGAAAACGGATATCACAAATTACCTGCAATCAAAATACCGTACAGAAGTGTGAAACAGCTACAATGTGGGGGTAAGCTGAAGAGCTTTAAAGTGTCACTAGAGAAAGGTCACACAACAAAGCAGAAAGACATGAAGCATTGTCATCTGAAGACTGTCTGAACAAAGACCAACCAGAAATACCTGCATTTCAACATCATATTTTACACAGATGCCACAAATGTGTTTCAGGAGGTTTCGGCCCCTTTAATTCCTGGACAATCTAATGTTGCCATAATCGTTTTTTTAAGCTTCTCATCTGCATGATCTTATGTTGCTTTTACAATCTTTTACAACCCAAAGACCACCACATCATTTTCAACAGAGGTCCGTCCTCACCACCGGCTGAAGAATCACACGCGTGTCATGATAAACTGGATACCCTCACCACAGCTGTATCATTACAAATATATTATAAATTTTAGTAATAGGGCGATAACAACTACAGAAGGAAAAGCAGGAAGAGTCGTTGGGGAATTTTGTTAGCGGCAGGTAAGGTTTCAGCCAAGTGGCAAAAGGTGAACGGGTGTTGACGATCTTGCCCCCGAAGGCCACATGAGGCTCGACGTGTACCCGGAGACACCTGATCCCCTCCTACACCTTTCATTCTCCACAGATGTGTCACTGCCTTCGACTCACCGCTGCCAGGAAATAGGGTAATTGGTCAAATTACTTTTAAATTAGTGTTTAATTGTGTTCTTTTCAATAGCCAAGCCAATGGAATTAATTGTTGAATATTAAAATGTTTGTTTGTTTCTGCCTGTATCAACAAGTTGAATTAAAGACTTTTAAAGCTTTTCTAAAGGGGCGTATTTAATGAAAAGAGATCCCAGATTTACTTAGACTTTACCCTAATAATAAGATAACGTCAATTGGCCAAGGAGAGAATAACCATCGAAACGTTTGTAGGTCAGTTCAACGTTGGCCTTGTTTTGAGTTTATTACATATTTGTATTGTTGAGAAAGAACTACAACACAAGGAGACATTACGAACGGAAAAAAATGTTAAAGCGCGAAGGAAGTAGCATTACATGAACATTATTATAACTAAGAACCTGCCTAAGTGCATTTAAGACCCTTAAGACTTTATAAGGCCAAAAGATCATATTAAACCTCAGACCGTCTTTTTTTACGACCCTGTGAAACCAACAGACTGAATCGTTTAAATGTGCTTCCCCCCCCCACCCCATCACATCACAATGTCCATTCTCTCAGTAAAACTAACCGATAGGCTGCCACTAATTTGGTGAAAGGAGAATCCATCATGTTACGAAACCCTGCTCCGGCTGCCAGCGGAGCCCAAAGAAGAAGCTTGGAAATCCTCAGTAATGAGCCACGGCCAAAAACAACTCAGGGTTTTTCTGCAGGAAAGACACAGACGCAAGTAATTTCCCTTATAAAGACAAAAGGTTAGGACGGAGGCTCTGTGTAACACAGTCCAACCCAGTGAGCATCAGTGCACAGACAGCAACACGTCTCCTTGAAGTGGGCTGGGGGCCAGGTCTAACCCTGGAGATCTCTCGGGTCTTTAGTTATAGGGTCCGGCTTTTTACTGAGGCACAACCGCAAGGCCCCGGGGTATAACTGTTTCTCACACCAGCACTTCTCAGTCAGGTAAAAATGTCAACATACACACACACCCACACACAGACACACACACGGAGAGAGAAAATGTGACCAGGGTCCCGAGTGGTTTTCTTTTGAACGCAAGAGGTGGTTGATTACCAAGAGAGGCACAGGGCACGGCAGGTCAGAGTGCTCTCAGATGTCAGTCCGAGCCCTCTAGTCACTCACGGAAACCTGTCCCTTCTCTCACCAGAACCTTTAAACCTGCGAGGGTCCAGCGCTTTGATTGAATATTGTGGTCTCTTGGTTTTTTGGACCCCCCCTCAAATATAGGAAATATAGTAAAGCAATGGCCAAAACACATGGACACACTTCAAAACACAAAAGCTCAATTTATTTGTCTTGCTTTTGGAATCGTGTTTAAAAAGTCCCTATTTAACTTTGGGGATGCTTAATCCCCCACCCCCCTCCCCCAGCTACCAAGACTGCTACAAGCTGTTAAAGTCAAAGTTTGCACTGTCAACAAAATATTCACTTGTATATGGCCGTGTACTTTATGAGGTGACAGGCAAATATTCTTGTGTCAACACCTGAAGCATTTACAAATAGCTAATATGCCTTTGCAAAACAACAGCATTTAAAATTGAATCCTAGATGTACATTTCTGAAGCTCACCTCCACACTCTCGTTGACCTCTATCCCTCCGTCGTTGTCGTCATCCAGCTGTTTGTGGATGTGCCGCAGCGCCTCCAGACTGAAGCGGTCGGCCTCGCCCATGCATGGCGGCATCACAATAAGACAGGGATCTGAAGAGGAGAAAACAATTCAGGTCAGCGATGAAGGGTCAAACGGACGAGCAACTGGAACTGGACTTTAACACCAATGACTTGTGGTTTCACTTGGACTTGAGCTGTTCAACTTGAAAACACTTGAGAGCTCACAATAACCCCAGAGATTAAAGTACAACACGTGACACACGGTCAGTGCATCCAGGATTAATGGATGACTGATGGATTTAGGCAAAACATAACAATTACAGCACAATTATCAAGACAATTACACAGAAAAGCAGCCTGAAGCTATAAACCTACACCAAATAACAAATGTAAATTTGTTTAAAGTATTCATGATTTGTACATATTTGACTCAAATACACTGTGACTTGTTTAGGACTTTTGACTCCCTTATGTGTACGAGCAAACAAGCAATTTGCACAATTCGTCACTTTCACGTAGCTTTTAGATACAAAACTACACAGCCTTTACACAACAAATATTTGCTTAAATATTTGAGTTAAAGACTAATTATCCACCTCAGTGCACCTCTTACAGTCAAGTATGTGGTAACAGGGACCACACCCGCCCTCCAGGTATTTAGCATTATGCACCGTATGAGTGGGAAGGAGGACACGTGAAATATCTCTGATCGATCGCTATCTACTCTTAGAGCCTGTCGCTGTAGACCAGTTCATCTAAAAAGACGAGTTCATTAACGAAAACCCTTATAATGTACTGGTCCAGCAAGTGGCTCAACCGTTCCCTCAGCAGCACACAGGCCACTCGGTGTCGTGTGCTGTTGTCATCCCAGCAGCGTCCCCCAGGCACCCCACCCCCCCCCCCTCCCCTTGTTTTTATGCAGCCCCCTGCGTCCCACCGGGGGAAGTGAACCCGTTACTTCCAGGCTTCCGAGCGATGGATGGTTTGTGATGGCCAGTTGCCAAACTGTCTCAGCGTAGCCACAAAACACACACAGACACAGATTATGACAACCACATAAACAGTAACTCACAAACACACACAAGCTCAAAACCACTCGCATAAACCACACACAAGGACAGAAGACCTTTTAAAAATGTACAGCACGTATCTGTCCACCACAAAAGGATGCTACCTGTTTGACTAGTTTCAAATCAGACAAAGCTTCACAGCAGCCGACAGACAACGCCCACACAGCACAGAGAGGAGTTTTTCTATCAGAGGAGATAAGTAGACAATAAAAACACCACCAGAAAACCGGTGGTGTTTTTTAACCAAAGCTAGCCCACGAGAATGTATAGCATAAAAGTGACTGTGGGGTCTTATTCTGTTTACTGAAACAAGACTTAACAGGTTAGTTATAGAGGAGCCACTTGGCAATCTACCGAAGAAGCTAAAGGAGCTATTTCATTGGACGAGTGCCTGGGCTAAATTTGGATTAGAGGACACTGGGGAGGATGTCCGTGTCGAATGAAGACCCCAGCGTTGGCTAACAGCTCCGACCGGACCGGGCTCCACGATTATCGAGTTGCAAAATTGATTATTTGCTCTTGGGTCAACAGACACAGTCGGTTGGGGAGAGCGTGGACACGGTGGCTGCAGGAACACAAACCTGTTAACACGATGCTGCGGCGGCTCTGGACAAAATGTTTGACTTGTGCAGAGTCCGACTGATTTAAAGTTTGGCTGATAAACATTGGCCAATATGAGCCTTTCATAGAGATATCGGTATCTGCACATCAACTTTTATTTTACATTATAAACAATGAAGAAATTATCTGCATTTGACTTTATATTTTGCGTAAAAAAGATTTGAATTTCTGCATTATTTATAAAGTCTATATATTTGAATGTATTTGTATTTTCTTTTTATTTATAGTTACTTATAAAAAGGTTTATTGTTAAGCCTCTATTCAATTTATTTGTCATTTAGGTTTGATCTGACATCTCAGGAATTATTGCCATTTTATTCTTTTAAATATATATATATAGAAGCCAATATGTCAATTCTTTCTCCATAATTTTATTATAAGCATCCATATAAATACATATTCTATTAATAAGCTGCTGAACTACAAAAATCTAGTTGAGGGTAACTTCATACCAATCCATAACTGGCCTCCTTAACATCTACCAAGTCTGGTGTATTCGCAACCATATAAATAAAAATCAATAAAAACAAAATAAAACTGGGAACAAACCAAACATATACAAATACCCCCCCCCCAACAAACAATTCAGTTTACAGCCTCGCTGCTGTAAAGACAAAGATAGATGGGAAAGTGTATCTATTAATAACAGGAAGTATCGTCAACATAAGCAAGATTAGCCTCACTTCAGCAGTGTCCATCTGCCTCCTGTCAGAAAGTTACATAATGCATTTGCTTAGCCAGCAAGGGCGGTTTACATACTGCTGTTTGCATAGCATGCATATCTGTTTGTCTGCTTGGTTATTTAAACAGGCAGAAAACTCTTTTACTTTACTTGTTTTAACTAAACACGCACACTGAGGCGGCTGCACATCCTATTGAATGACCCACTTTAACTTGTGTTCTTAAGAACTTACTGCTTACTTTCTCAAACATCTTGCAATGATGTTGATCAGATGTTATTATCAGATCTTTCTACGTTAGTGGCCTAATTCTGTTCTACGTGTGTGCAGAACCCTTCACAGCGTATCTTCTGAAGCTCGGAGAGGAAAAGATAATTCCGAGATAAAACAAAAACCAGGACCGAAAAAAACAAAAGCGAGCTGTCATTCAGTGACAGGATTTGGGATGGCCCACCTGGTGTGCAATTCAGAAACGTGACAGCGAAAGCCTCCCCTTCCCCGGTGTCCTATTTTTGAGCGCGTCCGAGTACGTTAAGGGACAGCACTACAATGAGGAGCCATGTGACAGGAAGTGGCTGCCGGTGACCCCCAGCGTTCCGGGGGGACGCACACGAAATCAAAACAGCCGGCAGAAGCGGTCCCAAAAGATGACAAAATTGGAAAGCACTGGGTTATTTTTAACCCGTCAGGCTTCCAGTTGTCAGGATGTAAAAGCTCCACAATGGCAGAGGTCTCCCTCGCTCAAACACACGCATGCAGATGTTAGGTACACTGTCGCAGCAGGAAGACACGAGCGGGGAAGCAGTCGTACAGTAATTCACTTTGCTATAACTCACCAATGCATGCGAGCTGTCACAGAGCATGGCAGGTTTGGTTCAAAAGAATCTGATAACAAAAGCAAACCGCTGTCAGCTGCTTCCTTTAAAGTGAAATCCAGGACTTCAAAAATAGTTTTTTGCACAATATATGCATTTCATTACACTGGTTCTGTCTTTATTTTCACTAAAAAGCTGTTAGGGAGGTGACAGGAGGAGCAGAAAAGAGGAGCGCGTGGTGTCTGATGTGTTTACTGTGACTTTTTGGGGACTTCCTTGAACCAGGTCCCTCGGGACGTGGAGATAAGTTTATGCAGTTGAATAGACGCAGAAGAACCAAACTCCCTAAACTTTACTAAAGTCTGTGTATGTGTGTCGCCTATTTTGCACTATTTTACCTGATGATCCTCTAAGAAAATCTAACAGCACAATTTAATTAATAAAACTGAAATGTGATCAAAATTATACAAAACAACCCACAAATAGGATCAACTAAAGCCTTAACGAACAAAGCCCTGAAGGTGTTTGGTCACACAAAATGACAAAACTTGTGTTAGTGGTGACAAAACAGACCTGGGGCAGTGACACATCTTGTCACCCCCCGGAGCAAACTGTCTACCTGGGAGGAGGAGGAGGAGGAGGAGGTTAAGTCTCTTCCTCCCTCCCCACCCCCATCTTGGATGAGGAGCCACATTAAGTGTAACAGTATCCGGGCTTTGGGGACGGTGTGGGCAGAGTCGACGTGAAATTAAGATAGCAGGATATGATGGGTTTGACGTGAGCCTCTGGGGAGACTAAAGCTGCCTCTTCTTACCTCGCAAAAAAGACATCTCAGTTTTCACAGTTACTGTCACTCTCTCTCAAGCACATACATTGAGGATATAAATACATAACAGTATCTAACTATCTTAAATAAATACAAGGTTCTGAGGATTCCAGTAAAATATCTAAAATACACATCGTCTGTAAACTCATGAGTCTTTGTTCTTGTGCAAACTCTGCTTCTATGCTCCAACGCCCCTGTAAACTTATTACCTGACACAGTAGTACTTACTTAAGCAGTATGTTAACTATCAAATATACTCTCATATATGCTGTCATTCAATTATTGCTTGGATGAAATTTACAGGAGCATCATCAGGTTTTGCTGTGTGACTGTTTGGTCCACATTGGGTCCCCGGCACACGACACACTACCTTGACACTAATCCACTGAAGGATAGTTGGTGCCGATAAAGGAAAGGAAGACAAAAATAAAATCAATTATTCATTCTTTATATTAAAACAATGTCTTTGCAAGTAAATGCATTCAACGTGTTTGGCCTCAGGGAAACACAAAATGCATATTTCTGAGAAACATTGAATGTAAACATTACTTTTGTTTTTTGTTTGCAAAAAAACTCCCCAGCTTTTGACTTTAAACCATAAAAGTAACATTTAGATTAAATGTGCTGCAGTTTCCTCAGGGTGTCCCAGTCAAACTACTTTAGGTCGAGTCAAGCTTCAACTTGCAGGTTAAATCTGAGGCTTTGTCAATAGCTTGGTGACTCAACGTCACCTTTAATCTTGATTGGGAAAAACCCTTTTTATTCTTTAACTGTAACACACAAAATGCCAGACAGGCTGCAGAACAAGGAGTGAGCCCATGTGAGAATACAGCAGTAAAATGTCGTAGGTGAGGTTTCTAACAAGACTGAACAAATACGAATATCTCTGTATGAAAGAGAGGTGTCACACACGTAGAAGACACAGGCGAAGCTGTCAAATTGGTAAAAACAACATTCGAGAGTGTTTGGGTGTTCAGGCCCAACACCAGTGTCGATGTGCTGTCAACAAAAACACATGCGCTTCACATGTTTGACCCTAAGCACTAAGATGTCTGTGTGTCTAATGAATGCAGCAAAAAAAAAAAAAATATCAGATGCTCCAAATCGTGTCAAAGGGAGGAGAGGAGGAGGAATGTGATGGAAGTGTGCACCAGACCTGTCCCTGTCACCAGTGCCCATATGGCCGTGTCATAAGTCAAGCTGACGCGTCCAGTATTAAAGGCAAGTAAATAAAGCTTCTGGAGAGTCTACCATTTCAGCTCATCAGCAGCCATTAATAAGACACAAATATCATTAGCCGCCTACTAATGCCACCAGCTTGTGCACAGAGGGAGTCAGAGGGAGTCAGAGAGAGAGAGAGTTAGATTGAAGAGGGAGAAACTCGATACAGAAAATGTTTTTATAATACTCTCAGTTTGCATAAGACATTTTTGAGCATAAACTCCTGCCTTCAGGACCATTACTCAGTCCTTATGGTTCTGTCTTCGGAATATAATCAGTTTCTGGCATGTTAATCTTTTCAAAAGCCCTGATACTTATGATAATGTGGTTCTGATGAGCCCAAAACAAGTATTTAGTTATTCGTAAAACTTATACTTGAAGCAAAATTGAACAAGATGCTCCACATCTTATCCTCGAAATCCCCACATTTTTTACCCTTTAAGAGGTTTTAATGCTCAAAACTGTAAATGAGGCAAATAATCAGAGGCAGGAGGGGAATCTGACCAAGTGTCAATCACTGCTCCTGCAAACGAGTTGTTCCTCTGGCTTGAAGCCTTTGAAATATAAAAGCCTTAGTTCTTTGCCAGGCTTTGACATTTTTTCTAACACTTGAGCTGCTGCTATGCTGACGGGTGAGATTTCTAACTCCACAGGGCACGGCGGAAGAATGGGAATTCATCTCAAATCAAACGCAACAGCGCCGTGCCACACACAGTTACATAATTACCTCATTAGCCTAAACCTCTTTAAACCTCTATGAACATGATTCAGAGTCAACGATTGAAAGACTAAGTCTTGCAAAGCCACGCACACATTGAGCCACATGGGTCCAGATTCCACACGTGAACACGTCTCAACTGAACCTGATCCACCCTGAACTGGATTACCTTTGTTGCAATTTCCTGAATCTAATGAGCCACGGGAACAATAGATTATGCAAACAATACAGGTGGAAGGTGGAGCTGAATCAGCTGAAGCAACTCAAGCGAGGGAAGGAAACTGGTGTTGTTGATGTGGAGTTTTCGACCTCTAGTAGCTTTACGGAGCAGATTAAACACTGAATGTAAACAAAGCTTTTAGTTTATTTGCAGGAAATTTCCAAATTTGGGTTTAAACTGCAGAGAAACAGTTCAAATACAGACCAGATAAAGCTGCTCTGCTGTCGTTAATTCAATTAAATATAGGGACATGCAGCCGTTTGTGACCTGCTGAATCCATTCATTTCCACTGAAACCTTAATGGGCATCAGAAATCCTCTGCTTAGACCACAAGAAAAAGGGCTAATACGGGGGGTGGGGGGGGAGACAAGTAGAGCAAGACCCACCGAGTCTGATATAAAAACTTCCAGAAAAGGAGACGCTCCTTGCGCCCGGGCGTCCCAGGAATGTTTCAATAACAGCCCCGGACACGAGATGTGGTGATGTGCGTGGCCCCGACCCGGGGTGAAGAGGAGAGGGAGAATGAAGAGACAAGGAAAAGGGCGAGCACACGTTTAATTAGCCCGGCCTCTGACATGCTCTTCTGGATATAAGGTTAATGGATATTATGTCTATAGACACAGAGACTGAGGTCTGAGGGTCAGATGGCTGGAGTGAGACAGAAATCACTCGGCCAGGCTTTAATAGTTAATAGTGAACGATGAAGGGATGAGAAGTCAATATGCATGAACCACGCTCCGTTATGGGATCAGATGAACTTGCACAACCAGTGAGCAATTTGAGCAGCAGTGATTACAAAGCACAGTTAATTATTTTAATCTCTTAATGCACACTATGTGTACAGGAGATACAGATTGAGCAACCACAACTGGGATTAAGAGTTCCTGCCTGCGACACGGCCTCGGGGAAGGAAAGCCAAGGGTTAAGACTTTCCCACCAGACCCCTGAGCTCTTTGTTTGAGAATATTACCCAATGTTCTCTGAAGCTCTTTCAAATTGGCCTAAAGATTAAAAACAAAATGGTAAACAAACCAAAAAAAACCAACAGAAACCAGATGTTGATAGAAGCAAATAACAGACAGTAACTTGAATCTGAACGTTTCAATTTTCATACCACATATTTTAAATGCATTTACACTTTTCTCCCCTTATACAATATGATTATTTCCTACAATTACAGGAAATTCAGAATATAAATATTCAGATAAATGGTTTTCAATGACATTCCATAAATGTCAGCGGTATTTAAAGTAAACGTCTACATTAACAGTTCGTAGAGGTTTAATTTCAAAATGTTTGCTTCTGTACATGTGTTGTATCTGACAACTGACAATCCTATTATTTCTCCTATATTGTTCTAATGTTAAGGATCATATTCAAGTGACATCTTTAAAAAAAACAAGCCTGTGCTCATTAGCAGCATGAAAACCTTGAAGGGAAAAGGTGCAGAGCAGTTTAGTACATCCTGTGCACGTTAACATCCTCTTTGATATTACATTCTCAAGGCACTGCAGAAGATGTGTGTCAAATATCCACACTGTCAAAACTCCACAGCTCAGACCTCTGCATGGCCTTGGAATAGTTCAAACTTGTATTTCTTCCTTTACACCTACAAGGTTTTGTCAAAACAAGCTGATGTCTGTCTGCTCCGTGGGCAAGGACACACATTTTCAGTTTTCTAACCCCTAACCCAAGAGTGGCACTAGAAAAAGTTAATTAAATGGTCCCCGTCACGTCTGTCACTCCATTTTAATTTACGCATTGGGAATGTCTCTGTGGGATGTTTTGTTACTGCCAGCGGTTTCGGCTCTCTGCCAGCTTCCCATCTCGTTCTTTCCTGCTCGACAGGATTCTGATGTTTATTTAAAATTCTGCTCCTAAATATGGACGTCGGTGTGAAGGCTAAGAATAAGTCAAACACTTCGGACAATAACAAAGTATTTGAAGACACATATTGGAAACAGACCAGTTTCCCCACACGGGGCAATAAGCATGCTGAAGACAAGGAGAGGCAGCCCAAGCCCAGGTCACTGACATGAAAATGAGAAGGACTAAACCATTACAGGCCACATGTGATGCTTTTTCAGTTTCTCTTTCGAATTCTGTGTTAGCTATGTTTTGTGTGAGTTCTGCAAAGTTTAAAAAGCCCAAAGAAACTCACTGAAAAGCACAAAGTGTCTCCTTCAACAGACGGAGAAGAAAGCAAATGAAAGTCATTTCTATTATCAGGCCCCTTTGAAGTGTGTAATACAAACTGGTTCCATTCCGGATCAGACAAAGTCAAGGCCAAGTGGCTCCTGAGATTCCCACCTGTTTACCACCTAGTCAACACACTAACACTTCAACTGCTTCGCCCATTTCACACGACGTCCACTTATTTTCCCCGACGTGAAGCTAAAGATATCAATAACTGCAGCTTTAAGTCAAGTCCAGAGTCATCATTTTCTCACAGGCATCTAGAGTGTCAGAGGAAAAGGGCACCGGCCAGCATCCCCCCCCCCACCCCACCCCACGCTAGTTTACTAATTTCCTCCATTAAATCACATTTGCGTCTGAGTCTCTGTTATTCTTGGTGCCCGCTCGAATTAGTTGTAAATTACTTTTAAACAAGTTTGCTACGAGCACGGGTCAGAGCACGAGCGAGGGTGGAGACAGGCTCGAGAGAGAGGAGACGGCATACCAGAGAAATCCACACCGCTCCTTGCCCCTCTCGCCCAGGCCGCCACGTCACTTGACCAATGCCAGAGGAGGGGGGGGGGGAAGTCCCTGAAATTAGAGGGGTCGGCTCCCCACGTCCAATATCTAACTTTGACCCCTTCTAGAAAAATATATATAGACCCATGTGCCTAAATTTGAACACAGAATCAGCTGTAGACATAACAACTCTTGGCTTATTGCTCAGTACGTAAAAATGGGAAATCTGTTTACTTGTACCAGACTTCCACAGGTACAATTAACCTCTTAAACATTTCCCTTGCAGCACAAACTAATGCTCCAGTGGGCATGTTTGATTGGAAAGGCAATGACAGGCGATACAAGGAGGCCATGGTGACAGTTTTAGGCTGCTATGAAGGGCATGGCATTGCCTTCTTCCTGTGTTAAGGTGACAAGTATTATCACAGCAGGATGCCACCCTCATAAAAGGACTTAAACTGTGAACCCCATCAACCTTTTATTCTGAACACGTGTTAAGGGGAAACAGAGGATTTCGTTTTTGTGTTTTGGGGATAAACTAAAAGTCATTTCGGCGAATTAAATCATTTCACCCACAGGTTGAGAGGATGTCAGAAAACAGGGAGAATGGCCAATGGGATTTTCCTGGAAGCGCAAGTGATATCGGCTGATTAACAAACTGTGAATTTCAGCATTACGTTCATAACCAACTATGTTCAACTTAGCGAGAACAGCTTAAGACGCAGGAAGTGAGATTGAAAGAAGGAAACTGGACTTACAATGTGTTTGTATATGTAAATCTTTGTATATTTTGTGCTCTTTTCTGCCTAAAGCAGCCACGTAGTGCAGCTTATGTGTCACGAAGGGCTCATCAAACCAACGGCCCCCGTGCGCTGCCAGCTGGGGAGGATCAACACCTTAAAGTGTGGAGGAGGGGGACAACAATAGCCCCCCCCCCCCCCCCCCAGGCTGGGTAAGGGCAGACAGATCTGCTACTGTAGGCCACTCGCAGCAGGAAACACAGCTGAGTACAGTGACCTACATCTCCCAGAAGCTTTCTGCATGAATGATGCCGCTTACACTTGCTAGTGTTGCCCACTTGTCGCTGGTGTGTATTTGTTCGAAATGCAAGAACGTAAAATAAAGACAGCAGGTTTCAGCACGACGTTTAAGTTATTGATTTTTACGGAAGAATTTTCCTCAGGGGAAGAATAATATGGAGTAAGATATAATAAAAGAGACATATTCACACACGGTGCAATAACTTATTCACAGACACTCCATACAGTTAAAGTTGAACACTGTGCCTTTCAATAAATACACTTTGACTATTGTATCAGACTTTAACTCAACTCCTGTCTCTTTAAGGCCCCCTTCCGGCTTTCTGATTGGCCAACTGGCCCACTCTGTTGTAATTGGTCCACTGACTCCACCAGTGTGGGGAATTCTGCCCTCCGCTCTCTTTTTACATGACTTTGTTTGGGAGCCTGCTGCTATGCGTGCATCATGCAAATGTGGGGCATCATGATATCTCGTGACATCACGATAGTGCGGAAGTATCAGACGGACAACTGACGAGATGTTTCAGGAACTTCAAGAGCAGTGTTTTCCGTGTCTGTACAAAAAACTATGAAACACACAAGAGGAAATAAAACCTGACAAAGCATCCAACGTCTGCTGTAGTAAAACAGAATCCAACTAGGAACAGTTCCTCAATTGGTCTTTGTAACTCAACAATCCCTACATGCCAGGGAATCAGGTCAGTCAAGATTCAATATTCAGATTCAAGTGCAACAGCTGGTGACTGTGGGTGCAGTAAACCAGTAAATCATTAAATAAAGCCCCATCGTCTCCCTGGTGACAGATCTCAGAAATCCTAAGGACCAGTCTCAACCGCTGTGTCAATGTCAGTGTCGGGTACCACAACAGGGACTATGATGGAAAATGTACATGGAAAATATCACCAGCAGCTTTATAAATACACCAGAGGGGTCGGTGTGTTTGGTGACGGATCTCATTAGGTTGGATCATAGTTCTAAAGCCCCCCGATTGAGACGGGCAGCAGCTGTCCACTTCTGGGGAAGCGGACGGAGCGACTGAGCGGCGATGAGACAGCAGCTTTTCATTTAAGGTTATTACCTCAGCCGTGAAGGTTATGTCTTTACCGTGTCCGTTTGTCTGTCAGCAGGATCACGCAAACGCTACTGAACGGATTTCCAAAAATCAAAAGGATGGAATATGGGCCGAGAAAGCAACCATTACATTTTGGCTTGGATCCAGAGACATTGGCAGATCCCGTCAATTTATTTATCACTTTCTATCACAGATTGAAAGATCCCTCCATAATTCATGGGTCCAGATTAAAAAAATTAAAATCAGGCACATATAGGGGACTGATATCTGTGTAATGTGGTGTAGCTTGATTGAATTTAAGAAGACTGTTGGGACTTGGCGGAGGGTACGCGCTCTCCTCAGTGCCATTCTCGTTAATAATGTGTTACTGGATCCGAGCTCTCTTGACAGATGGATTTTTTGCAAAGAGGAAATATCATATTTAAATTTAGCTGGTAAGGGGCAGCAGAATAGACTGTAAACTGTAAAAACGTTGTAAAAAACAATTTGCTGCTGTACAGATAGCGTTTGTTAGCGTTTAGCTTCAGCTAAAAAAAAGGGTGAAAAGCAGTGAGAGTGAGCGACAACATAAGTCAGTCAAACAAAAACAATGAGCTTAAAGATGCTACAGCCTTTTGTCAGATATTTCTCTGTGGGTTCATCAGAAGCAGCCTCTTTCATATTAGACCTGGTTAATATGAAAATATGTATTTGTGCAGCTTTAAATAATAAAATTGCGATTCAATTCTGAGTGTATTTCAGTCCACTCTCGCAGGGTGAAGTGGTTGGTTTGACGTCTGAAGCACAAAGTCGTGATTTTATTTCAATTATTTCCTTGGCTCACGAGGAACCCTTCAGAACAGTCTGTCCTCGTCGGGGAAAGGAAATGACTTTGCCCGTTGAGCTGTGTAACACAGAACCAGGACACCAGGTGTCTGTGTAGTTTGCCTGAGCAGCAACGATGGAGGTTTCGCAAAATGCAAATTCCTGCGCTTGAGGCATTACTTAAGCAAGCGCCGGAGAGAGATATACGCAAATGTTCAACCCCTTTTCCAAACAAATTCCTTAATAATTCATTCACTCTGCTTTGAAATATCCATAGTCACCTCGGATTTGACTGTATAAACACGGTGACATTCAGAAAATTGACCAACAGAGTTAGAGGTCATGTACGAGAAAAGTGGGACGAGACAAACATCTCATCGTGTTTTCCTTGCGACAATTGAATCTGTGATTTCAGCTACAGTGGCCGAGTCTGTGCATCAATGAGTTAAATGAAGCGTGCGCTAAATGAGGGGGCAGCTCTGTATCTGAGACGACTATCATCCAGCAGGGAACGAGATGTTCTCTGCAGACAGAGGGAAGGGCTTTGTTTGTTGTAATGCCAAACAATTTAAATACACAAGACAATTAAAACAGGGGAAGACCACGTTCACATTGCCACTCATCCGACGACCTTCACAAACACCTCGCTCCCTCTTTTATTTATTCTCTGCAGGTTGTGCCGATCTGCCCGTTGCCACACTGAAAGAGTATAGAGATGATTTATACTTCCTGTTGTTTATACTCGGAATTGGACTCATGATTTATGACTTGCCACATGCAAGTGGAGTTGCATTAAACGAGAAACTCGGCTCAGATGAAAAGGCCGACAACAAGGAACCAGTGTTTGTTAATGTGGAAAGAAACCGGAGTGACTTGTTATTTTAACTCACTGCTAAATACATTTAAATGCCAACCCTAAAACAACTGTGCACCCAGGCCTCTATATCACATGATGTAGTGATGGTTATCTGTGGCACCATCATCAATTAGATCCTGATTCATATTTGTCTTTCTCCACAAATGGAGGAAGATCCCAAGGACAAAAATCTGTGGATGAACTTATATGACAAAATGAACCAAATAAAGACTTTAAATTAAATCTTTATCGTGCTGTTGGAGTTTAACAGTACATATCCAAAGCTAGTAGGAAACTGACGTGACTCATCTATGGTTAACGATGACAACTGACAACACCCTCCATCACCCAGCCCCTCTTTAACTCAGATATTCTCTTTTGAAGCCCCGGATTCACAAAGAACACCATCTGACCTGCCAAATGTTAAACCTCACCCCCTTCAGGCTCACCCACTGACCGCACACAGCATGCTCAAGTGCCCACAGCTTTGAACCCTCAACCTTTTCAACAACATCCACCTCAACAGCAACTTATGCTTTATTACTGCTGACAGACGAGGCAATACCAGTCATGGACTAAGCTACTTGTGTGAGTGCATATGCAAATATACCTTCTGTCCAAAAATCATAGAGAGCGCATCACTATCATATTCTTAGAGTGACGTTATCCATCTCTTTCTCAACAGCTTACAGTGTGTCTGAATGATAGTGCTACATGCTAAACTACTGTTTAAGCTAAAATGCTAAGCTACTGTAAGAGTTGCGTAAACAGATGAGCGACAAAGTCAGAAAACAGGCAGTCCACAAACTGAGTGAAAGTAAGGAGAGTTTCGTCCGGCTCAAGTCCACAGAGATCATGAACAGACGAGGGCATCTAAACAACAACTGAGAAGACTTCGGATAACACCTTGAAAAAAAGTGCGAGTGTTCTCTCAAGGCTAACAGTTCAGTGTCTGGGCTTAATAACTCGGGGAACCTCTGACTCCCGTCCATCTTATTGTCTGGTTATCTCCTGTTGCCCATGGTGACTGAAGGGAGATAACACTCGCCTCCACCCGTCCCTGTTGTGTGGACCCAGCCCCTCTTCCCTCATCACCACACGTGCCGTCACCACTCCGGCCGGCTGGCTTCAGCAAAGACACAAGCTCTCTCTACTGAGAGGGTGCAGCTCAAACAAGTTACTGGTAAAAACGTTTTTACAAGAATGATACAAAGCAGCTGAAACGTTGGAAAACTAAGAAACAGAGCGACAGGTTACATGCAGAAGTAAATGCATCGTAGCAACACAAATAAAAATGCACGAGTCACTCAAGCAGTGGTTAATCCCCGAAGGAAACACTGCATACACTGGAGCTAACAGACGCACTGTGTTTTCCCTCGCCTGATGCGGTGCCAGTGAAAAGGCAGCTGACCTTTCCAGGGAGCTGGCAGGGAAATGGGTAATGCTGCGGTCATGTTTACTGACACTGTATTAAGTCACCACTATCTCTGTGTGCACTACCCTTCATTGTTCGTGGGCAGAGCGGGCCGACGTCGTCCCTTGGCCCATTTTATACCGCTACTGCTGCGGCTGTTGTGGAAAAGGGCAAGTGTGCGTTTGCCTTATTAATCAATGCACTGCTTTACCCGCGGTTTATTTTCAGGAGCTGCTTAACACTTGTTAGCAGACAGTCATGAATGCTTAACTGCTGTCTGGGAAGAGGGTTTATTACTTCCTCCAGCGACAGTGCATGTGTTAGATGAACATAAATATATAGATGAGACTACAGGCTTCCATTTACGAGGCGTTTTTATGTGTCCTCAGCGGCAGCACCGCGTGTTCTGTCACAAAACAGAGCTCGTTTTGTATTTGTGCAAAGTGCAAAAGAGTGAAAGAAAAAATCAAACTGCTGAAATTAGCTTTTTTAATTTAGCTTATGGGGATTTGACTTTAAGAATGGAAACCAAAAGATGAATGATAACGTTTGTAGCTGTGTCACCTTGTTTCATTCATCCTTGATAATGTGCCTGTAGGGAGAAGGAGATCTGCTACAGGTACGTTTCACCATGGATTCTTATAAATGGAAATATTCTGGAGCTTTCAGCCGCATTTCATGGCTTTCTTTCATCAGAAGGTGGAGTTTGCTCCGATGTCGGGGAGATCTGTTGCTAAAAGCTTTTTTATAATGTGGTAACAGACGATTATATACATGTCAGGCAGGGTCATAACCCCCATCTCTGTTCAGGTCTACTCAGCCTACTTAAGGAAGAATGAGCCAACATTTCCCAATAAGTAGACCTTGAGTTGAGCCTTTGACTACACAGGATTGAGTTTAAAGCGTATTTGATGCATTTGCCAAGAGTTAGACGATGACTTTAATCCAATGAAGCTAAAACCCACGAACAGATCGCTGAAAACTTAGCCGGAAGACTCCGAATACAGAGAAACGGCCAACAAGACTCTGAAGGGAAACAAAACGACTCCACCAAAGCTCACTAATCAACACAAGTGTAAAAACAACAATTCACTGTTGTACAAGACAAGAAGTATTCCTTTAAACGCTCAGTTAAACAGAGAGCAAACGCACAACGAGTTGTCAGGTACTTGAAACGGAGAAAAAGGGTTTAAAGCATGAAAATAAACAACTCCCTGCAAGGTTGTCAAAATACTTCAGCGAGAATGTCATCGGGAAAATATTTATACAAACGTCCTCTCCAGTTTCACATCCGCCACTTATTACAGATGCCTTAAGTATTGTTTGACAGTATCCAGCCGTCTGTGGGGACTTTGCAATACACAGTCTGTGTTAGTGTGACAGGGAGAAAAGTATTCTCCGAGAGGATGAATGCAACTCAAAAGAAACTATGAAAACTGACTCAGTCTCGGAGGTTAAAGCAGCTGTTGTCCCAAAAGTATGGCATCAGATACTTCATCAGAAATACGAGGTTTTAAATACTAATTTAAAACCAAAATAGGCTGAACCTTCTACCGTCTTCCACCTACAAGATTGAACTGCAACGTCCCCGTTAAACAACCACACAGATTAAATAATACACTGTTTTCCACTTTCACATCCTTCGCACATGGGCCTTCATCGAACTGGTCAATTAAGCTACCTGCCAGGAGCACGTTAAGATGATCGAGAAACCGATACTGGCTGGTTAAAAACAGATGGACATCGTCTCATTAGGTTATGTCAATAGTGCAATTTCAGGATGGGGGGGGGGGGGGTGACCTGTGGCCTTCTGACTAATCAGCATGAGTCCTCACACCCAGCCAACGCAAACATACAGACGCATTCAGGGACGTGTAGAGTCAAAAAAATAAATAAGTGATGTTGCTTGTGCCAGGATGCACGAGTCCTGCAAACAAACCCACGAGCCCCACGACCAAATGCCGCGTGCATTCCTGTCATGTCATGCATTCCCCCGGCAATGTACAGAGGTGAGGCAGGGGGAGGGAGAGAAATAAAAAACACACACATAAGGGGTGACTGACGACATTAAAATGCATAATTTTATATCCCCCCCCCCACCACCACCACCACCATCATCCCTCCTGCTGTGTGCATGGGGGTTTTCCTCGGCTTTCCCCGAGAAATCCTCCACGTAAGGGGGGGGGGGGGGTGCATGCGTTAACAAAAAAAAAAAAGGAATGAATGAATCGTGGCCACTTGTATCCTCGGAGCCGTCTTACCTGCTACGGCTGCAGCATCGGGCAGACCGCTGGAGGAAGTGCAGCCGAGTACCGCATAGATGACGAGTCCACGTAGCAACACATCCAGCAGCGCCGAGAGGATGCAACTCATGGTGACAGACCTGGGTTTAGTGGGTGTCGTGTATCCGTGGGAGTGTGGGTGGGTGGGTTGTCGGTTCAACCACCCCCCCCCAAAAAAAATAATAAATTAATAATGAATGAAAAAAAGAGATAGAAGTCTGTGGGGTTTTTTTTAAGTGGTGTCACAAGCAAACCCCCCCCCCAAAAAAGAGAGAGAGACACCGGGGAAATGCACCAACTTCCCCCACACCCCCACACCCCCCACCCCCCTCGCTCTCTCGCAGACCGGCACCGGCTAGCGGCTGAAAACCGGGCACCCTCCGCGGACACGGAACCTGACAGGAGCGTGGAAGAAGGAATAATGGGTCATGGTGAGTCCTCCATGAACGGCGTGGGCTAGTTTAACAAAATAAAATACCCCCGTTGCAGTAAGGAGAACCTGGGGGTAAGGGGGGGTACACACGACTGTGAGGCGGCGAGAGAGCAACGCACATGCAGCCTCAGGTCTGGAGGAATCCCCCTCCCGGTCCAAAACAAAAACACAAGACGCGGAGCTGAAGGAGAACCAGCAGGGACGCTTCTTCCGCGGCGGCGGGGACCAGACCAAGGTGTTGAGGGTTTAAATCCGTAACGTGGGCCCGTGGGTCGCAGGCGAGGAGTCCTTGTACTTCCACGTACAGTACACAAACACCGGGGACAGCCTCAGCATATTGAAGTGGCCGAGCCTCCTAGGTCCGCCTCTTCACGCGAAAGTAGCAAATCCCGTCGCATCGAGTAAAAACGTCCGCTTCTTCTTCTTCTTCCTCTTCTTCCTCCTCCTCCTCCCCCGTCTCCCGGGGATCCTCGTATATCCGCCCCGAAGTGTCTAAATGTTGTTTGGTTTATTTTATTATTCGTGTCGTCTCTTGTTTGTCCTCCCGTGTGAAAGCCGAGCTCCCCCCCCCCTGACACATCAGCTGCTCCGCCGGCTGATGCAGAGGCAGCCGGGGGAAGGAAAAGCCGAGCGGGGCCGGAAGTCGGTGGCCGGGATGGTGTTGACATCACAGCGGGAGGAGGAGAGACCAGAGGAGGGGGGGGGGGGGGGTCCTTTAATCAGCAGCACCACTTATTATATTATTATTACTATTGTTACAAGGAGTGTATCCTTCCGGTTTCCACACAGTTACAAGTCTGTCTTTTTCTATTGTTGTTTAATTTTTTTAATTCGGCCCTAAACTATGACTCCCCCAGATGAACTTCACCATGTTGTCTGTTTTATTTCCTGATGTTTCTGACGCTGGTTCCATTGTTTCCACTTCCTCACTCTGGCCCATCAAAGTTTCCCCCCTCCAGGTCGAGCGCCCCCATTGGCTGGACTGTCCCAACATGGCAGAGCCTGATTGGCTGCACCGGTGGCTTTTGAAGAAGCTCAGCGCGGGAAATAAAGTCGTTTGCTATGATTTATTTTGTAGGAAGCAAAAATCATTTCCCCTCCACCACCCAGACTACTACCTGTATTATTTTAAATATTATTATAAATGATAAAAAATAGAATTAATACAACACTTCAGTTCAAAAGAGAAGATGACACATCCTTACAAGTGCTTATTATTATTATTCATGCTACTAGTCATATACAATTTTACAAATACTACAGTGAATAATAATCATTATTTTCATTTCCCTTACAGCTGGATTATATTGAAAACAACAACATTATGTCAAGGCCCCGACACAAACAAAAGACCACAGACGGCTGGATGGTTCGATTTTTCGGAAGAAAATGAGTCTCGTTGTGTATTTGCCGCTCTAATAAATTGATACCGATATTTTTGAAGAAGCCTGAAGCATCTAAACAGACGATCTGACTTTCGGAACCACGGCTAAAATTACATTTTCAAGATTATCATTCAGCTTGCTAAGGCATCCTTAAATCCTCAAGCTTCACAAATATAAACTCTCAATTGTTCAAAGTGAGGACAACAATATTTCTACAAGAAAACCTGTCATCACAGAGCCTGTGTTGACCACAGCATTGACAAAAACAGCAAATCTGTTCCAAGACAACGACCAGGAAAGAAAATCACTAAAGTAGATCTTCAATTGACGGCACCCGTGTCTCAACATTAACCAAATGTCTTATTGCACATTCAACTCTCCTGGTCTGGAACCTCTGTAAGAAATGACCATCGCATGCTTCAACCTTTAAATCTGTAACATACATTATCACTGTACACACTGAGAAGTGAAGGTGAGAGACTGCATGACATAATACGTAATATTTAAGTAGCTCATTAAGTAATTTACGCTGTTTAATATCTAGAATCATCTTTCTGATGTAAGGCTATGAAAATTAGTTATCTTTAAATCTTTAGCTTAACTATTTTCTCCAACGACCACTGGAATCTTATTCTTAGGGGTTTAAATCTTAATCTTTTCTATATTTTAAGTGTTTTTTAGTTAGAACATGATAATAAACATTTCCTAAACATAAACAAGTAACATAGGAAACTCTGAACTTCATTTGTAATCGATCCATATCACTTTGGCCTCCTGGACAGGCTTGTGTCAATATACTGTTCAATTTGATAAGGTTTGAAAACCGAATCTCACACACGTTGAGTCATTTTGTATAATCAGTCATGAGAGCACATAACCACAACCTCAAACATCTAATTCAGGTCACTACTTAAGGAGATATCTTTCAGCGACAGCCAGACTCAGAGTGTTGATGGACATAAGGTCCATCGTCCTGCAATGCAGCACGTCAGCCACCAGGAGGGACCGCTGAGTGAGCAAACTATGCAGCAGGTAATAGTTTGTCTCGGGAGAAACAGACTTGAAGGGGGCCAAAGGAGGCGCATGGCTGATAAAAGAGTCAGCCGTGGGAGTCCTAGTAAACAGGTGGCAGATGTAGCAGCAACCGGGAGACGGCGAGAGACACGAAAGAGAAGAACAGCATAATTCGATACGAGCCCTCAGAGGGGGCAGCGGGAAGGAAGGCAGCCAACAAACGAGGGAGGAATAGAGCAGATGCTACATGTGGGAGGAGGACTGTGGGAAGGGGGACAGACGGTCGAGTCCAGAAAGAAGAAAAAAATGCTGCTACCTGTCATTTACGGATTCTACTTTCACTGAAAATGTCTACGGTGAATTTAAGAGCAGTACACCTTGTACAAATATTTACCCTGTCACGCAAACACAAAAATACCCAGCGGTGGAGCAGGAAAGATCAGGCAGCGTCTACTGAGGCGAAACTTTCAAAAAGCCGTCCCACAGTTCAAAGTCTAAGTCACTCGACGTTTTTTGTAGAATAAAGTGGAGGAAGTGATTCAACATTTTATTTTATTTGAATGAAAAAGGTGCTTATGGGGTTGAACATTAAAATGCGTTGGATGGAAGACATTGGCATTACCTGGCAAAATAAATAGTTAATATATAAGAAAAATGGAGGTGACACATGTTGTCTTTAAACAGGACAGATAGGTGCAGACATTCAGGCATTAAATGCAAAACCTTGAATCGTAAAACAATCATAAAACAGTCAAATGCAATAAATAGTGGCACTGAAGGTAATAAATGCCCCTGAAGAGGGCAGTAATATATAATTAATTCATATATATGTAATATATTATGTGTACACACAGCAGCTGCTTATCATACGCGTTCAAGTTTTATTTGGTCTGTGTCCGTCTCTCTCGACACGCTGTCTCGGACTAAACGCTTCAGCAGCGACAGCGCTACAACAATCGAGAGCCACGGAGCAGAATAAATTGCAAAGCGCTAATTAACACTTCATTAGCCAAGCATGGAGACATTACTGTTGTCCCGTCTCGCACGCTGCAATCGTAACAGTTCGTACTTCTCCTAATGAGCTGCTCAGCAGATCTTGGCAACTTTGCTGCAGGGCATATGGCTTATGGAGGTTAGCGGCACCTTAATGGCCTGTAGGCTATGCTTATATATGCTGTATAATATCTAATAACACGACACAGTATTCATTACTTTTGGTAGCGTTTCTACTTGAAGCACTGCGAGATGAGGTGTGTGATGCCCATGTAGGTTATTCCTTCAAATCCCACAGTGGAGTCTGGTGCTTTCTTGACAGACGGTTATCCATACTGGGTGTGGCTATGGCATAGTAGAGTGGCTTTTTTGTTTTTATTGTCTCTTTAGCGTACGTACCACGACTCGTCAGCACTCCTCAGATGGCGCTGGCGAACAGAGAGATCTGGATGAGCGGCATAACCTTCAGGGTCGAAAGGTCAGCGAGGACGGCCTGCAGTGTGTGAGCCAAACAAAACACAAATGAGATTTGTCAACTTCAAATCCCCCCCCCCACCCCCAGCAAATTAGCCCATGGAGAAGGGGCAATAATGAGCAGCCTCAACCCCTTTGCAAGAGACATGTTTAAGCATTGAAAAAAAAGAACCCACACGGATCTACACACATGATGATGATGCAGGATCATTGGGAAGCGACAATCCATGCTTTAAGTGTGCACCGCTCCCCACCTTGTCCTTTTTGGACGGGTGGGAGATTAAATTTAGGGACCCTATCGTGTTTAGAGAGACGGTTTAATATTACAACGCTGGGCCCGAGGTTCTAAATATACAATAAGGAGCAGTATGTTATGATATCTTCTCTATCTGAGGGCAGGTGGTAAATGAGCAAGCAAATAGTGCCGGCCAGCATCTTAGAACAGCAGATAGGACGCTGCCCCGCGTGTCACATTGTAGTTTAACCCCCTCAACCTCGGGGATGAGGGGAGCTGGGGAGGCAAGTCATCATACGGGTTACTCCTGGGGTCAGTCATATGATAGTGGGAGCACAGTATGGGTGCGGTATACAGTGCACAAGATGACTGTAATCTTGCAGCATGAGTTCCTGCAGAGTTAATTCAAGGTGGAAGTTTTTGGTTGTGTGTTTGCCAAAGTTGCACGAAAGAATTCAGCGTTGTTGAACATGACTCTGCACAGAAACATGTGCAGAGTCGTGTCAGATGCCGGTCTCTATCGAGGCTGGGCCGAGACAGAATGGACTGTATGACAAGCCTGTTTGCGAAAAAGGAGGCAGAAGACTAGGGTTGTGTTGGCGGGCCGGTGAGAAGGTGAGAGATCTTAACTGTCCAGCTTTTTCAGACGTGCATGCAGGAGACTGGGTTACTGGAACTGGCTGGTCATCAATGGCTATTTCCAGCCTTTCAAGAGTATGTGGGAGGTGCAGAGAGGGGTGGACGCACACACACACACACACACACATACATACACTCCACATACAAGTCCAATGTGAAACAGCCATACCTCAGCTGAGGCCAGTGACGTCACCTCCATCAGGTTCTCGGCCCGGAAGGCAAACACGGCAGCTGCGAGGACTGGAGGGGGTGTGAGTAAGGGGAGTAATTCAGGGAGCAAAGAAAAGAGGAGGAGAAGAAGACATTGAGGAGTGATATAAGAGAGGAGGAGGATGGGGGAAGAGAGGGATGGGGTGAACAGAGGAAGGAGGTTGAGAAACATTAGGGACGCAAGACATGTGAAAGAGAAGTGAATGCATGAGAAAACGAGGCAGTGATCATCAGTCATATTATTACTTTAATGACAAATTAAAGAGTTTGGTTAGTGTGTATATTTGCCTACCTGCAACGACCTCCAGTGAGTCATATCCCAGGATTCGATCCCAGAGAAGAAGCAGCTGGTCAGTAGACAGATACCCAGAAAAGGCCCTCACCATCCACTTAAAGGCGATACGCAGCCTGTTTGACGACACCACTTTTTCTTTACTTTCTTCACAGTCAATACATCATTGCAAAATAATATATTTAAAAAGTACACACAACCTTTGTAACTCCTTCTACAGTCTCATTATATTTAAATTCAATATAAAGATCTCTTGTAAGCATGTAAATGTTAAATAAGTGAATATAAGGGTTTCTTTTAGTCTTTTTAGTCAATTGCAATTGGAAAAAAGCACCACATGGTGGCGGTAGCTCACAACGGCACGACAGCAACAACATGGCAAAAAGCTCAAGAGTCAAATATGTTAAATATGACTCATACACCAAACAAACAACAGGTGAACATGTAAACATCAAGTCTTGATGTACCAGAGAGGAAAATACAATACAAACAAGAGCATGCATCTTTTTAGGTCATTTAAGAAGTCCCCATGTACTGACATCTGGAAAACTAATGCATTTTAATGTTAAAAATTAGCTGAATAGGTTTTTATACATTTAACTTCATGTTTAACACATCTGTCGGTAACGTTATCCTAATGAACTGAGTACGAAAGAACACAGATTCGTCACGTTTCGTTTACTTTTGTTTCTCTGTCGCCTTTGTTGTCGTTTGGATCGATAAATAGTTTGTGTCTGTAGTTTAGTTTTTCTGTGAGGTGCTGGACGCGCGCAGCTACTCACGGCTGTGCACCAATCTGCCGCAGGTGGTAGAAGAGCTGAGGCAGGTGGGTCTGGAGCAGCCGCTCAAACTGCAGGCACAAAGACACGATACCCTGCAGGAGCACGCGTGGGGCCGGGTTAGGTGCGAGCCATTGTGCAAAGTTAAACTCTAGAAAGATTTGAGTTTGACATTCAACAGCAACAACCCCCCCCCCCCAAAAATGATATCCAGGATCTTACCGAGGGACATGAGGAGATGGAGTGTAATCTGAAGAAGAAGCGGGTGTACATCTCCCTGAATACACTGTAGAGCTTGGACGGCTCGTTGTACAAGAAACACAAAGGGGCCACTGAGGGACAAAGACAGACACACACACACACACAATTACATCCTGCTCATTCGATGATCCTCCTGGAAAAGCAGCATGAGCTAGTTAACAAGTTAATCCAAAACCTACTCACCGTACATTGAAAAGCCATGGAACGGGATTACACCTGTTTAAATGAACATTTCAAGTCAGTGCAATCAAAGACATTTATTGTGCAATTAGGCAACAGGTGTTTATGCGACAACTGAAGGAGTTTGTGCGAGTGGTTCTTGAGAAAACGTCAAACATCAATTTTCTAGAAGCAACTTCTTTGCCATCACTCAGACACTAATGGAGCGGAGAGGGGACGCAGCTCGGCTCAGGTACCAAGGAAAAGCAATGTGTGTTAACAAATATGGATGACGCCCTCAAGAAACCTTCAAACTGGATTAACACAGGCCCAAACAATCACACTAACTCTGAACAGGCACTGCACGAGTTTCATTCATTTCAATTTCAGCATAAGTGGATAAAGTCAAAATAATGTGGATGTCAAAAACGCAGGCTCACCGTTGGGAGGATAAACAACAGCACACTCCTCATCTCCCACTTTCCCTGTAAGACGGAGAGAGGATACAGCATGTTGGTGCTTTAATTCAATTTTTACTTCATTTATATATTAATAAGGACGACACACATTAATCAACGTTTCTGTTTATGTGGCTGGCTCAGTTTCAACTGCAGTCCCGAGGAAAGTGTTTTGATACCAGGTCAGTCTGAGTCTGAGCCATTTGAATGATTCAAATAAAGACAAAAAACAACAGTTGACATGCAGAACAGTACAAAACCTCATTAGTACAGTGGTACACCCAGAATTAATGGCACATCCTCTCACCCTGGATGTAGGATTTGGGAGGAGTGGCACTGTTGTATTTGAAGTGCTCCAGCACGGCCGTGTCCCGGGAGAAACACAGCAGCACCTGGGAACACGCAGGGATTAAACAGGCTCACATGCACACTCATTTAACAGCCACTGGAATGAAACAGCAGATGTTTACATCCATCATATATATTAATAATGGGTGGTTTAACATCTGGACGACTCAGAGATGTGGAGTTTTAGTTCAAATAGATTGAGTTCAGTTGATTCACAACTCAGATGAAGCCGTGATCATGTTTCAAGACAAATTCAAAACTGAACAGATAATTCTTGTCATTGCAAATGGATTGGAGGCTGAGAAGGTAATGTTGTCGTTGTCTGACGTCAGGGGACAGAAGTAAGAGTAGTTAATAGTCTTATTTGCTCTGTGATGTTTTGAGGAGCCGTGGTTCCTCTTGGGTAAGAATCCCATTAAAGCAGTGCACCTGGAGCCGGCGTCTCAGGATGTACGCAGGCAGATGGTAACCGAGCCTCAAGTGGCCGCTCGTTTCACAAAATGACCATGTAAGTGGTGGCTCTTTCCATTACAGCCCAGTTCCGGTGCCTTTTGGGGGAACAGATTTCATTTCCACCGACCACTTGAGAGGAATTACAGTGGGAGGAGGAATAATCGGGTGACGCAGGCAGCATATGAGGAGGATAGCGTGCGTCTTGACCATCTTCTGTCTAACCTTGCACTCTTTTTTTTTATGATTAGGAAATCTGGGCGTTTGAATACTGTTACTCGTTCTATCGGGAAGGAGATAAATACATTGTTCAACTTTGAATATCATAAGAAAGTGAATGTAAATCGGCTACTTTGGCACTGCTCTCAAATCACACGAGGACATTTGCCTGATCGATTTCCTGCACTATTAGGCATTAAGTGGTTCTGAAGAGTAGCTTCTGTTTTCTCAGCAGGATTACGCAAAAACTACTGCACAGATTTCCACGAAAATTGATGGAAAGATGAGCCAAGAAACCAGGAATTTAGTTTTTCACATTTTATAACTTCCCCAAGGAATAATTTACAGATCTTGTTGAAAAGGAAAAGGGCCAGGGAAGAGGTAGGCTCTCTCCTGAGAAACCTTCAAGTTTTTCATTTATTTTATAAACCTCAATAAACTCATTTGAAGTGGATTTCTCTCTAAGTGATCTTCAGAACTTCCTCTACTTTTGGATAACTTCTTAAGAGCATAACAGCACCACGCTCTCCCAACAATAAACAAGATTCTTTCACTGCCTAGTGAGTTTACCATCGGTCAATATTGACAGGGAAACCGACGCTTTGTACTTGCTACACCTGCGTGTTCATTGGTTAACCGCCAAGGAGCACGACTTGTTGACTGCTGCTGAATAAACTGGTTGCCAGAGTGTGTATATATGTGTTTATCTGTTGAGCAGTGAAGGCAAACAGAGCGGTGACGACCAGGGAAGCTAATAATAAGTCATATCCTCGCCTGAGGTGAATATGCACCAGCAGATAAAGAGGAATGCTGTCACACATTAACTGGCCTTACGTGACAGTGAATTGACACAAATTTTGATGTTCGGGGGCAAAGAAATGACTCATTATTGATGATTAAGCTCCTCATGTGGTGGAAGGAGAAGACGCAGCAGTGACGGTGGTTTTATCTTGTTTTTAAGAGTAGTGGGAACCAATGTGGAGAACGTTTAAGCTTAACGTCCACTGCTAATAAAAACTACAATGTCACTCAGCAGAGAGCATAAAACCACCAAGGCCCAACAGTCACTTAAATTCAATCAAGCTGCACCAAATTGCGCAGACTCACAGATATCACTTCCCTTAAGGAAAGTTCCTGGATCCGGACAAAAGGTCGGCCGATTCCTTTCTTTGGATTTTTAAATATGCTGCTTTGCTGATATCTTAAATAGAGAATTATGATTAAAAATAAAATGATTTAATGGTTTTGTGAATTGTGAAATTTTGTCATAATCATAAACAGGTGGATTCAGCTTTTCTTTTCACTTTCTTTAATATAAGACTGTTGGTGGACATGTGCACTCTTTGCAGCATCCTTCTAATTTGAGACCAAACCATACACACACACACACACACACACACACACACACACACACACACACACATCTAAATTAAACAGATCAGCTTAGTGGGAGTTTAAGTTAAGGATGTTTTTTTGATTGACTGAAAAACCTAATATTTGATATTAGCGAGCAAACCGAATGTACTCGGTGAGGAAAAGAGATGGACGTCTACACTGGGCAAAGGAGAGCTCACCTGATAGAGGAAGTCTTCAAACACAAAGTAGTAGTCGTCGTTACTGGCGGTGAGCTTCACATCCTGTGGGGGGGGTGGGGTCAGGATGTTGGTAATTTAATTCTATTTCATTAGGACAAGCACATTTATTCCAACTAAAAGTACAGTACATGAATACGTAGATACTGTGTGAAGCTTCTGTGAAAACACTGCTATCAATGTTTATGTTATGCAGGACGAATGTTTGAATGATAGGATCGAAGGAATTCAAGCTTTAAATATAATCGTCAGGGCCCGTTAAACAAACGTGTGCAGTTATATCCAAACAGTACCTTATAGATAAGGTTGTCCACCAGCAGGTCATGTTGAATGACTCCCGCCTTCAGCTGCTCATAATGCATCACGTCCTGAGAAGGCAAAGAACAAGTTTTACCCTCATTCATTCCTCAAAAAAACAAAAACCATCAGCGTCTCTAAATCACTTTGACATTAAACATCATGTACTTTCCCCGACAGGTCACGACAGCAGGACTAAACCGAGCTGAAAGGATGGGTGTTGTGTTTCCCGACCACTTGCCTAAACTCTAACGTGTCTCCGGTTCTAGACAGGTTATCGTAAATGATGTGAAGAAGAGACAACAGGGTGGATGGAGCCATTTGGAAAAAAAATAAAAGAGCTGAGAAGCAGCTTGGCAACGACGAGCGCTGCGGATGTGGAGAACAGAAACAGAGGTGGTCATTTTGACGGCTGAGACAAGACACTGAAGCCACTTATTTGGAAATAAGTTATGGAGAGAAGTCTTTATATACATCTCTGCTACTTACAGCAGTTCACTTTGGATATATTTAAAGAGAATAAAAGAAGTTAGTACATCAATATGAGATTGATAAATATTAGGGTTTCTGTGATAGAGCTGCAGGTTATTTTTTGTTTAAGTCAACAGGAGCCTGCAGAAATAATCGTTTTTTTCACATTAGAGAGGTGCAGGTAGATCTGCACATTTCATACATAATGTGTTTGCCCTTGTGTCGTCCAGAGCCAGACCGACACTCTCCAGACCCGCGTCAGGTGTCCCTCAGAACTCAATCTCCCCATCACAAGTATTGTTTTATTGACTTGGCCTCCACGGTCGACTCTGGACTCCAGCGTTTACACAGCACACACAGGCAGGCGGCCGCTCTGTTTGGGCTAACTGTGCTAAATGACCAGCGTTTGATTATCTTAGCAACTGGAGCTGCAGCTGAAAACTTCGGCCTGTAGTAAACACGCAGTTTGGGAATCGATGCAGCTGCGCGTGTGTGTGTGGCTGCTTTATAACAAACACTGACAGCTGCCAACGGGTGGTGTTTGTGCGTTTTGCTGAAAGTACCGGAGGCTGGTTGGTGGAGTTCAGGATGAGGGCCCACAGGTCTGCCCGGAGCCCAGTGGGGCAGCCCTGTCTGCTGTACTGCTGCGCTGCTGCACTGTCCTGATCCAGAACCACTACACAACACACAGACAAAAAGTGAGACACCATAGAGACACACACAGGGAGGGGTCATGACTTCAAGCAGAAACATATTCACATTCTTGCTGCCAGTCAGATGAGTGTGTGACCCGAGTGGAATGTTTACCTGGATGGAGTCAGGCCCATTCCAGTCATTAAGCTAAACTAACCGGCTGCTGGCTCCACAAACTATACAAAATACTGTACTATATATACATGACATACTGTACAATCTATATATTCTGTATACATCATACTGTACTATATATACTACATATACAAAATACTGTACTATATATACATGACATACTGTACAATCTATATATTCTGTATACATCATACTGTACTATATATACTACATATACAAAATACTGTATGATATATACACTAAACATCATACTGTAACTGTACTGTATATATGCAAAAAATATTGTATTATTTATACTATAATATATACTGTACTATGTATATTACATATAGAATATATATAGAACATAATGTACTATACACAAAATACAGTACTGTATATCATAAAATACTGTACTATATATACCATGTAAAATACTTTACTTTATATACTACATGCGCAAAACATACTCTATTTATACTATAAAATATACTGAATACTATATAGTACATATTTACTATATAAACCATACACCATATTGTACTATATGCACAAAATACCGTACTATATATACACATGATACAACATATTGTACAATATATACTATATAACAGAATCGATCGAAAGTTTCATGACTCAGTTAGAATGAAGTTTATTTTCAACAAGACAACTTGGAAAATCGTGGAAAACACAACACACTCGACGGTAAAAGATCCCGGTTGGTACCGATATGAAAATGTTGGCTTGTACTGGGCCAGCGTTACATCTATGTGTTTGGGTTTCATGGACTGCCCAGACGTAAACAAGGATTCACAATTTAATTTAATCCCTCTGAAAATGAATAAACATTAAAAAAATATATAACACAGACGTTCCCATAATGGCAATTATTACACAACTTTCCAAAAAACACTCAGACACGAGCTGGAAACAGAATCTTCAGCATCTCCATTCAACCCTAAATCACTGCTGTGACAGTAGCTAAAAACACTTGGACTCGAGGTGCTGGTCAGTCATAACATAAACTAACACACTCCTCGCCTCTTAAATTTCCGATCTGAGCGCACTTAACACTTGGCCCGGACCACGGCTCCACGATTTGGAGCCAACACGCAGCCGACCGAGACTGAAATATCAGGCCGGCCCCTCGTGGCTGTGTATATAAGGTAAACTCTGTATTTTTATAATTGTGCTGATTGATGTCTGATCGCTGTATCGTCTGTAATAAGGTCGGTGTTGACTCTGGGTTCATAGCAGCACAAAGAGCTACAAGTTCAAACCATTACAGCAGCTGAGAGGGCAAAGGGTGGGAATTCATTCAGGAGTGGAATGTTCTAAAACTGGTTAAAAATATTGCAGGACATTCAAATTAATACAAAAATAGAGTGACTGGTCAATACCACAATTCATTAACTTGACCATAAAACTATTAGCATAAAGAAATGTAACCATTTAAAACCAGGAACCAAAGACGTACCTTTTTCCCCGATTTGAAAGTAGTCATTTTCAAACAAGTCTGCATGGGGTTAAAGAAGAAAAGAACAAAAGTGAATCATCAGTTATCAGCGGCCGTGGCTCAGTTATTCTAATGTTATCTCTTTGATTTACAAACACACAAAGTGTAGATACGATTTAATTTAAACCCCCAAAACCCTGGAATGTAAAAAAGGCAATATCTGAACTTGACAGATAAAAATGTTTGAGGAATCATAGATGGGAGAGAAACAGGAGTAAACGCTGATACGAGGCCAGTGTGGTTTATACAAAGTTAAACCCAGTCATTGTTAGGTAAACATATTTATTTCTGATCATTCACAGGCAGCAAAAGACAAGGTTGTGTTCAGGGTTTGACATTAAGAAGCTGCTGGAGCTTGTGTTTGAGACTTTGTGAGAATACCTGGAGGAACATGTGCGTGGTCGTCAATCCCCAACTGCCCTGTGGCCAGGTTAAGCTCTGAGTAGGCCTGCCTCTGTTAGAAAACACAACATGGTTTCAATGGGTTCACCCTGAGGTCACTAATGCGCGAAACACATGCAAAGGAGACAATAAACGAGCAGTCAAAGTTTAACCAGACATCCACATGGGGCCCTACCAGCTGTGGGACGTCCCTGACATTGAGGGGAACCTGGATGAGGCCCCAGTGGCTCCTGGCACTGACGTCCTCGCTGCTATCGTGGTTGGGGTTCCGCAGGCTGATTAACACCTGCGCAAAAAAGAATTAATGAAGCGTAGAGCTGTTAATTTCTCTCATTTCAACTAATCTTCCAAACAAAACACTGCTGCTGAAGGTTCTGAGGATCGTCTTACCTCCAGGAAGTCTTTGGGGGCATAGACGGGCCTGAAGCGGCTTAAATCTGCAGAGAGACACAAACACTTTAATACAGTGGATCACAAAGGGTTTTTTAATTTTAATTTTTTAACAAAGATAGAGGAAGAAACTAATACAAAAGGATCCAAGTTTAATTTTAGTGAGATAAAACTCTATTCCCTAAATAAATCATATTTTCCCCCTGGCCCCCCCCCCCCTCCAGCAGCAGCTCTGTTAATAAAACAGTTGATATTAACACAGAGGATAATTCTCCAGCTGACAAATGTACACAGTTTATGTATGCAATTTCAGGAAACAGGTTTAGCGGCCTTCGAGAACCTAGACTACACAAACGTATCCAGCTGTGAAGTTAGTGCCATCAACATGAACTTGAAAATGCTTTTTGCAGCCCCAGAGTTGGCAACTTTTTTACAAAAGTCAAAAGGAACAGCTGAGGCAACTTCAACCGGCTCCGAGTGGAACTTCCATCTGCTGTTCGTTTGTCGCGCAGCAGTAAAATCAAGTACCGCGTCGTTACGGTTTTGGATAGAAGATGTTAGGCCTGCTCCGTCCAGGGAGTCTGGACAGCTTCTATACTCGCAGTCCAAAGTGTTTACAGCCGGGGGACAGCGCACAGTCCTAAATGTTATTATAGGCCGCCGTCCCGTGATAGCACTGTTGGGACACAAGATTACCAAGTCCTTTTGAAGTGCGAGACACCGGTTCACTGAGAGACAATGACTGAGGGAACCGACACTGAACATACTGCACACTCTCCTCTTAAAGTCTACTTTTAAAACACACTCGAGGACAATCAAATGAACCACTGCTGTAGCCTGGGTTTCCTGACATTTTCTGGAGGGGCCTGCGTGTGAGAACACAACGAGCACATTGAGGACGTTTTTTTAAACACGCAACAGATGTGAGACTGGAAGAATAAAAACAGCTCACGATGTCATACGTGACAACGCACAGAGCCTTCGGTTCATACTTGGTCCATACTCACTCATGACTTCCGAGAGCTTGCAGATACACACAACAGCCAAAACAGAGCAGCACCACTGGAAATCATGGGGGGCAGAGTATTCCTGCCCAAAGGTTATAATGTGAACCTTTATATGAACAGTAAGGAGCAGCTGAAAACTCCTGTATCTACATTTCAGATGTCACAGAGTTGATCATCTTTAGGTAAAACCTCCCTGGATAAATAGAGGCTACAAGAGCAAACATTAAGTGGTAGATCTCCTGCAGAGATGTGTTAAGCCGAAGTTAAATACACCAGCGTCTGAGTGATGCAGCAGTTTACAGACACATCAACAATAATCTTTTATAAAAGGCAGATCGCTCGGGGGCCAAAGCCCCTGGGTAATGTCTCCAGACCTGGTTCATCTGTGCCCATCTCGTTCCATTTGTTAGTGAGCTCCTTCTGCTCCACTGCCGGTCTCTGGAGTGGGCGGAAAGAGACGGAATTGAGCTTCTTTGGTCATAAATACATTATTTATACATACACACACACACACACAAAACATGTGCACAGAACCAAGTAACAATACAGATATAATGAATTAAACTGGGCTCAGACTACAGGGGTTTGAAAATCCTAATCCATTCTGAAAGGTCACATTACGCACGAGAGGAGAATCTTTGCAGATACTCTTCTCTCTAATCTCAAACACACGGCAATATTTGAAGATAAGGGCACAACATACACAACAGAATAATATTCAGATAATCCAGAGGCAGCGACCCCCCCCCTGTATTCTGAGCCCAGTTTATAATGAGTCTGAATCTAATTAATTAATGCTAACTCGTGGCTTATGTAGCTCTTGGCTACTGTCAAACTCAGTTCAGAGCTCAGTCAGCTCAGGATGAAAACGATACGGGCTTAAGATGCACATGTGCAAATGTGACGCTAAAACAATAAGACAATGACAAAAGATATAATGAAGGTCTGTGCAGTAATAGAAATGTCACCAGAGACTGAGCATTGAGAACTTGTGTAATTACGCTACGTCAGACATGATTGACAGTGTCTTAGCTACCATGCGGGCCAGAGGCACCCCCAGCTCCGTGCTCATGCTGTTCAGGCTTTTGAGGACACGCTTCTCCCAGCTGGCCTGTGTGAGAGAGCAAACACACACACACATTTAGCCTCAGATACTGTGTTACAAATGGCTAACTTAGAGTCAAGGAGGTAGAAGAGATGAGAAGTGACGGAGATGAGATGAGACAGACTGACCTGTGCCTTGCGCATGTAGGCCAGCGGCTCTTTGAGATGCTCTGGAGGAGCCGCGGGATGACTCGGGGGCAGCTGGCTGAAATAAGCAAACAACAAGAGCGGGGTTTGAGGTTGAGGAGGCGTCACGGTACAACAGAAAGGGGAAAACACATAAAAATGCCACTGTGTTTTCACCAGGAGACGGACAGATGGGAAGGACCGAAGCCAATAAGGACACAAACATGTCATTTTTTGTTAAACGGATAAGTGCACAAAAGAAGTTGAGTTGTCAAACTGAAGATAAATAAAAATGTGCAGATTCTTCTTAAAACACAGGCCCAAAGTACTGCCCTGCCCCCTGAGCTCACACGTCTCCACCAGACGCAGCTACCGCCTCATGTCCTCTCCTCACAGAGCACGTGTTCAGGGCATATTGAATGACTCAAGGTCTCAGCATGTTAAACAACGTTCAACCCAATCCAAACATCTATAAGAGCACCAAAAAGAGGCCGACCAAAAAGAGGAAGCCATTAGTCAAAGTTATACGTTTTTTCCTTTAACAGCGAAGCATTAAGGCACCTATGGTTCAGTCTGAGCCTCCAGAGCAACGAGGGTTCGTCGCCCTTAAAGGAAAGAGAATTTCTAACAATTCACCTGTTTGATTCTCATAAAGAACTAAAAGGGAACATAAATCTGGATTATTATGGACCAATTATTCATGTTTAAATTGAACCAATAGGCAACAGGGACAAATAGAATGGCGCCAACAGTTCCCTTAAATTCAATCAAGCTGCACCAAATTGCACCCAGTCATTGATATCAGTTCCCTGAATGTGCTTGATTCATTTAATCAAGATTAATGACTTTCTCTCTGGGGGACATTTGCATAATCCTGCTGTTACCAAACCAACCAACACACACACAGGGGTAGAGCAACAAGTTGGACCTGTACTGCCGACAACTCCCTCTGTTCAAAACACACGCTTTGCATGTTGCTGCATCTCATTGCTGACCCACACATCCTCCCACCCTCAGAGAAACAGCGTAAACAATTTACAATATGCAATAACGCAGCAAGTTTAATTAGAAGGTTCCACGTGGGATGTTTGCCAAGTAGAATTCTGCCTGATGTGCATCTACATAGACACGGCTCATGATAGAGAGATGCATCACGTTTATGAGGTGGGCGAACAAAAACAGTCTACAGACATTTAAGTTAAAGTGTTTAAACAGAGGTTTAGATTGAGTACTTTTTAAATAAAGGTAAAGTGCAGATCTACTTTAGCAAACAGACGATGCACAGGTTAAGATCAGGAGGTTAACACATTAGTGTCTCATTTGTTACTGTTGTTAAACTGTTAAATAAAAACAACACTAACATGATGCAAACCACAGGAATCCTGAGTGAGTGAGTGAGTGAGTGAGTGTGTGTGTGTGTGTGTGTGTGTGTGTGTGTGTGTGTGTGTGTGTGTGTGTGTGTGTGTGTGTGTGTGTGTAACTCACACATGCAGCTCCCTGTACACAGCGTTCTGCAGCTTCCTTTCCCAGCCTGCGAGAGGACGACACACACCACAATCATCACACACACACACACACACCACAACAACACAAAAGCCAGAAGCTGACAGAACGTGACATTTTAGAAATAACGGACCTGAGGTTTTGAGGAAACTGCGGACGTCTTCTTTGAGCGACTCCAGCTTCACCTCGGGCTGATGTAAACACTCCTGAAAACCACAGAGGCAAAAACAAAAGCTTAAATGTTAAACGCGTGTAGCTGTTGACGGTGTTGTTGCGTCAAGCTAGCAGCTAGCTGGGGGTTAGCGTTAGCCACATGCTAGGCACTCACTTTGGCTTGTCGCTCTATCTGGGAGTGGAGGTGACTTCCTCTGAGCCGCTGCACGATGTGAGCGATGGTCACAGACAGGTCGGTGCCTTCGTCCATCGTCTTCCTTCAAAGCTACTTTCACTTTAACCTGGTTTTAGTTTGTCCTCTTAAAAAACCTGCACAGGTGTTTTATTAATTACTGTTCATCAGCAGCCACAACCCGGAAGCAGCCTCATCCTCCTCCACCAATCACAATCCTCCCTGCGGAGGGTTACTTGGCAACTGGGGACGTTGCAAGGATGGAGCGGGGGGAAACAAACACCCTGGACGTTTTGGTTCCGGGCTTGAAAACGTTTTTCCAACAGAAATATAAAAGATGTCAATTTTAAATCCTGTTACACATTATAAATTAAATCCTGTTCCATTAAATATAAAGTATGTTCACACTCTACATACTGTTTAAATTGTACATTACACCTCCCTTGTATTTGTACTGTTACTATTTGTTTAAACATACATTTACCCATGGTGAAGTTAATAAAGGATTATATTAGCTTATCTTAGCTTAGCTTGGTTTACTTTAGCTTGGTTTGACTTGGCTTAGCTTGGTTTACTTTAGCTTGGTTTGACTTGGCTTAGCTTGGTTTACTTTAGCTTGGTTTGACTTGGCTTAGCTTGGTCTTAGCTTATTTAAAGTGATTTGGTGAAAATACACTCAAAGCAAAGTTTAGTTGTGCGACACATTTCCACAGCCAGGCGTTTCAATATCAAATAAGTCAAAAAGAAAAGGTGACAATGAATTGTTAAAGCAACACAAGAAAATCCCCACCCACCCCAAAAACCAGCATTTAGAAATAAATGAAAGAGTTAAACGGTAAAGCAGGAAAGAAATGAGCCACAAACAACCCTTTTGGGGTTTAAACTTCGGATTATTGCCAGGTTCTCTTGAGCCAGTTGAGCACATTTGGTTGATAAGTTGTTTGTTAGTTGTTCTCCTGCGTTACCTGTTCTTCTTCTGCACCACGTCTTCTTCCGATTTGGCGAAAATCCGGGCACCAGGGTGCGGAGTGATTAAATACAGGCCCGGTAAATGGGCCATACCAAGTGCTGCACCGGCATAGGGGGGGAATGGGGTTTTAGCTGTTGTCTATGTTCTCCCCCCCTCCCTACTCTTTTAAGGAGTTTGATTAGCCCATACTTCTATATAAGTCTCCTTCTTGAGGTTGTTGGTGTGTTTTCAGGATTCTTCGATGTGATACGACTTCAAATCGTGTTTAAACAGGTGTATTTGCGAAATAGATTCCATCTGAATCGCATCAGGCCACTTCTCTGCTGTGTCATTCATTATAAATCACAGGTTGCAACAGGCCTCGATGTATCATCGACATCGTTTTACAGTGAACATCATCGCGCCCGAGGCTTCCTTCACCAACAGCCAAGACAACAATCAGGGGCAGGTGGTGAACTTTGCTCTCGCAGGGAGCGGCACAGCTTGTGTGAGATACAGGAGTTCTTTAAACCGGCTGTGGCTGAGCGGTAGAGTGACCGTCCCTCGACCTGAAGGTCGGGAGTTCGATCCCCAGTCTTCCCCATCTATGTGTCATTGTGTGAGTGGGTGAATGTGCAACTGTGCTGTAAAGCGCTTTGACTTGTCATCAAGACTAGAAAAGCGCTATATAAATACCAAACCATTTACCATTTTAAAAACACGCTGTAGGAATTGTTCGTATGAACCTGTCTCCACAGCTTCCATAATGTTGCCGACGCAACCACATGAAACCACCACAGCAGGAGACATCGTGTTTTGAACTGAGTAGCTCGGACACACTGTGGATTCAACACAAGATTGTTGCACATCTGTCATTTCAAGTTATGTCGATTCCACTCGTGTTCCCTGTGTATTTGGCTTCAGCATCTCCCCGGGGGGGGGGGTTAGATATAGGTGCCAGTTTGTGAAATGAATAGCCTGAAGAAGTCAAGAAAAAATACCGTTAAACGATCCGATGAACAATCGGTGCAATGATTCACATCAGGGTGAAGCTATATTTAGAAAAGTGAGACGCTGACTTTCACAGACAAGTGAGGGTGGAGCACAGAATGTGACCGGTCCACATGCTGTCAGGAGCTGGAAGTGCTGAGCAGTGCTGGAGCGACGCGCACCAGAGCGCACGGGACCTCGGAGGCTCCAATACAACATTCCTTATAATCACCATCAGCCTGTAGATTACAATTCCTTGTTTCCTCTGCTTTTTTATTTTATTTCTTATTATTGGTTACGAGTTCGGATATGTTTTGTCCTTTGGAGCATTTTCTTTACGCACGAGCATCCCGGACGCTGCGTTTATGACCTGAGGCGACGGGAGAGAGCGCGACATGGAGACGTTCACGATACAAGACGTGCTCCTGAACTCCACCGACCTGAACAAGATCCTGTGCAATTTCGGGATCAAGAATATTTCGGAATGCGAGGAGGAGCAGGACCCGTCGCCCGAACCCCAAGGTACAGTGGGGTTTATCCTGGTTTTTACTGTTTGGGGGATATTATGCAACAATTAAGCATGAGATGGAAAAGTCCCCGCGTTTGTTCAGATATTTGTAATTTAAATTTTATTTCAGATTTACGCATTTGTGCCATAAGACTGAGTCATGTGGGGCTTTTGTTTCTGCTCCAGTGCGCATTACGCATATGGCTCATCTCCTCCACACAGCTCATTTGTCACTCGACATTATAGTTGTACCAATGTCAAATGAACACAACTCATATTATATTATCATCTATGATCGCAAAATAGAAACTTTATAATAGCACAAGCTTTATTTTGAGGATAAAACATCCTAAGAAATTCAATCCACGCAGTGATTGTGACATTTGGAAATGACTCTCCTCCTAAAACCTCTGTAACTCTGCTCCATTACTTCACTTTATCACAATACAACGTGTAACAGATAATGTCCAGATGTTGAGATATGGATTTTCAGATGATTTTGTTTGCAACTGCATGATTTCATAGGGGTTATTCCCTCTAAAATGACAAATATAAACCATTTATGTTGTGTTCCCTCCTCTTTTACTCGGACCCAGTGACATCTATACTGATGCTGACACTTTATACAGATACACAGATTACTCATATAGGACTGTGTAGTTGCAGAGATATACACTATTCATGTTGTAATTTTTTTCGAGCAGGGTTTATAGAAAAGGACAGATTTTAGGAGAGTAAGCATAAACAACCACCATTCTGCAAATACTGAGCATCAAACCGCTGCATGCGACTTGAGGCACGAAGAGATCATGCTGATAAATGAGGATGGAGGGAGAGTGAGAGAAAGCAAGAGGGAAAGGATGAGTCAGATAGTATTTAGGTCACGTTTTAAGAATGACCCTGTGCCTCCTCCTCCTCCTCCTCGCTCCTCTCCTTCACAGATATCAACCAGACCGTGCGGATCTTCCTCTACAGCCTCATCTTCCTCCTCAGCGCCCTGGGCAACAGCCTCATCGTCGCCGTGCTGGTGAGGAACCGCCGCATGAGGACCGTCACCAACCTCTTCCTGCTGTCCCTGTCCATCAGCGACCTGATGGTGTCCCTGGTCTGCATCCCCTTCACCCTCATCCCCAACCTCATGAGTAACTTCGTCTTCGGAGCCGGCATGTGCAAGCTGGTCATGTACTTCATGGGTGAGAGGATTCACACTGGTTTACTGCAGGTTTGAGACTGAAGTGCCTCTTTAGTCAATTAAAAGCTTCTCTCTTGAATTTTGCTTTTTATTTGCAGCCAAAGGTTTAAATCTCTGGTCCCAACTATAAAATAAAATAAAACAATACAACTATATAGGAAGAATAGTAGAATTCAAGTTATGTCTCACGTATGTCTCGTGTTATCATCATTTTCTTACAATAAAATCTTCACTGGGGTTCCGCGTCTTGCCCAAGGACACTTCAGCATGCAGACTAGAGGAGGCAGGGATCAAACTCTCTGGATAACGGACGACCAGCTGTACCCCCTGAGCCACAGCCCATTTCAGACTATAAACAGTTCAATTCCGTAGATGTAACGTACAAGATTTAGAAATGCAAATCACACATGGAAGCCACACGTACAAGTTCAAATAAGATAAGATAAGATAAGATAATCCTTTAAAACAGGAAAGACAAAATACAGGCATCAGTAAAAGTAATAAATAAGTAAACAAAAATAAATCTATTACTTTTTACTGCTCCACTAATAGGTGCATGTCCCTGGTGCTTTAATGAGATGAGCTACAGACGGAGAGAAAACAGCCGTGCTTCATTATCACGTTGACAGAAACTGCAGAGACATCTCAGGTCACATCTGCACAATTGGTTCGTTTTTTCCCTGTTGTTACATCGACTTTTTAAATTCTTTTTCATGTGCAATCAAGGCTGAAGTGTCCTCTGGGTCGAAGACGGTTATTAAACAAATAACAGCACATTAAATCTTTGGTGTAATGGCACAACCAAGTTTATATTTTGGGTCGTGATCCAACATGAAACAGATCCTGGATCTTTCCGTGAGCAAGGAAAGAGTCCATCCACGAGTCAGATGGGATTCTCAATAGTGACCTTTAACCGAATATCAGCTACTGAAACGTTATGTGCGACAGAAATTATCCTCCAATTGGGTTAAATGCACAACTTAGTTCAAATCCATGCTCCTGCTTTTATTATAGACAAATATTTAGATGTACTCTTGGACGCTGATTTAGAAGCCTTGAATCAGTCACATAAGATTCAGTACAAATAAACATGGGGGTTTCTTGGGGGAGGTTTTCCTCAGTCGAAGGGTCAAAGGTGAAAGGACAGACTCAATAGACTCTAAAGGCAAACTGTGCTTCGGGGGTACTGAGAAATAAATGAGGTAAATTGCAGGTGAGTTCATTTAGTGGCAGCGGACAAAATTTAGAAAGAAAAATCTTGATTCGGGTTCCGATTCTGGAGCCGTTAACATCAGGGGGCGTATGGAAGATTTAAAATGCCGGCATAAAAATAAAATCAAACAAATAAATGATTCTAATGTGGATAAATGTGCCCGAAATAGAAAGTAAAAAGTCATTTGAGACTAAATATCAATTTAACTAGTTAGTCAGAGGAGGTGGTTTAATCAGATTAAGGATGTGAATCCACTTCTGCCTCCAGCTTCATCGCTGTGAGTTTTGTAATAAAGTGCAGTCGTTACACACAGTTCACCTTTGCTAATATTTCATTTTCATCCAATTACAACTCCGCCAGATAATAGGATTTTCACTCCCCCCCCCCCCCACACACACACTTCCTGTCGCTCCATTGAATCAGACCAGAGCGCTGTCCTGCAGGATTATTACCTCATTTGTCCATGTGTCTATCTGTTTACGCGTCGCCGCTCGCGGATCGTACACGGCGATAATGTGCATGTATTTATAGTTGGTCTTGTTATTGTTACTGAGTGTGTAAACGGCGTTCTGGTGACAGACGGTGCAGGATGCGCTCTGTCACCGCTCTGCAGTCGGATTTAACGTGACCAAACATTCCAGTCATGTTACTGAGGGGAAGTTACACTGATGGAATAGTTTTGTAGGATATATTAAATCTGCAGCTGAATGCTAGCCTAGCAAAAGAAACACCCTGAAGCTCAGTACATCACAAGGGGACAGGTTGTGGAGGGGCGCTACATCCTCACCCAGGATCAGTGCCCACAGCCCAAAATGGCCGCCGGGCTAGAGACTACAGCTCCCAGACTGCCTCATCGTGCCCCCCCCCGGGACAACCCGTGACGCTACAATATTATTACATATATAAGTTTGTTCAATTTGAACAAGCTAACAAAATCTTTAAAAGTTAAAACACGTCGGCCGATAGCTCCACAATTAAAAGTGAAGCCATCAACTCTTTCATTCTCTGACGTGCAGGTGTCTCAGTCAGCGTTTCCACCTTCAACCTGGTGGCCATCTCCCTGGAGCGCTACAGCGCCATTTGCAACCCGCTGACCTCCAGGTCGTGGCAGACCAAATCCCACGCCGCCAAGGTCATCACCGCCACCTGGGTGGCGTCCTTCATCCTGATGCTGCCCTACCCCATCTCCAGCACCCTCAAGCCTTTTACCCGCCCCAACAACAGCACAGGGAACATGTGCCGCCTTGTGTGGCCCAACGACACCATCCAGCAGTCCTGGTGAGCAGAAAACATGTCTTCACTGTCCCACCAGGGGGCCTTCACACTGGGATGCACTCAGGTTGTGTGGCAGCAACATTAACTCTCTAGTGATGTCAGTCGGCCACTTCATTGATTTTCTAGGTGCTTCCACTTTTGGCTTCACAGATCTCACCCTTCAAAAATAAAAGCACACAATTTTCAAATATATCTATATACGCTCATCTGCCCTAATAGAAAATGAACGTTTGCTTTCACTTACTCCCCAAATGTGTCTCTTGCAGGTACGTGTCTCTGTTGTTGCTGCTCTTCCTGATCCCCGGCATCGTCATGATGACAGCGTACGGACTCATCTCCCTGGAGCTCTACAGGGGCATCAAGTTTGAGCTGTCCAACAGGAAATCCAGCAGAGGGTACGACTGTAATATCAATGTGCTTCTCCATCTCTGGAGGTTTACCAACTTCTCATCGGTATAATAAGACGTAAATCTTTAGAAACAGACCACAAATACAAACTTTGATTTAATTTCAGTTTTAAACAAATGCTGCTCAGACACATGTAGACATTTACAGGTTTCCCCCTTGGCTCTTGGACGTCTTCCTTTCTTGGTCTTGAGTGAAGACTTTTATCGTCATTGAGGTTTTGCTGCTTCACTTTTCACACTGCTGATGTTAACTCTCCGCTCTTTTCTTCTCATGTTCATCTCCTGACAGAAAGGCAGTGCAGCACTGGCAGCATCAAACCCGGGGACGACGACGGCTGTTACATGCTGCCAGTCGAAGAAGAGGAGCATCACCAGCAGCTTGTCCCACTCCAGCACGAAGCCCACGGCGGTGGGTCGTGTGTGCAGCAGCAGCTCCACAGCCAACCTGATGGCCAAGAAGCGTGTGGTCCGCATGCTGCTGGTCATCGTCTTCCTCTTTTTCCTCTGCTGGACCCCCGTGTTCGTGGTCAACGCGTGGCAGGCGTTCGACCGGCGCTCGGCCTACCGCCTGACCGGGGCACCCATCTCCTTCATCCACCTGCTGTCCTACACCTCGGCCTGCGTCAACCCCATCATCTACTGCTTCATGAACAAGCGTTTCCGCCAGGGCATGCTGGCCACCTTCAGCTGCTGCAGCTGCCTCAGGAGGAGCGGCTTGGGGGGGTCGGCCGGGAGCACTAAAGGGGAGGTGAGCAGAACGAGAGCGGCGCCAAAGACCCCCGAGCAGAACGGTCACACCCCGACGAGCGGAGCCACCACACGCTTCAACTACACCGGCATCCGAGCGTCAGCCTGGAGTGAGCTGACCTAGACCGGACCGAGAGTCTGTGTTGTGGTCACGTACGTCCCCACAGTGCTTATAGGACCAGTTTACGTGCAGCCATGTTGCTTTAGCTTGACGTGTGACCTGACACATGGGCACTGCAGTTAAAAGAGCGCGAAGCAGCAGTGGTGCACATCCAGAGCAGATCAACACGGCCACATGTTTCTGGAAAACCCTGAAGGACCACAAGATGCAGCAGAATACACCGATTAATGTAGTTTACATATGTTCTTTAAAGTAATCGTAGCTCTGCCACATCAGTTTGAAACAGCCACCAAACCGTCTCTCCTCTTTCATAGTCATTACTCTAAAAACACTTTAGATAGTTCTTTACTGAGGTGACATTCTGAAAAGGGAACCAACCAGTAACCAAGACATTTTCCCCTACTGGGACATTTAGTAGATTTACAGCATATCACATGATTCATCCTGCATTCCGCCACCACGTGGAAATCGAGAAGATTTGGCTTCAGTTTTGGGGAGCTCCATCTGGACTCTGTATGGCACTTATCGTGAGCTCCTACAAGAAACAAAACAGAAACAAACTCTCAAACGTTGCTGCTACGAAGTCAAACTACAGAATGTACCTTTTTTTTTTTTAAAGGTTTGATATTGTGGGAAACTGCTAATTCTCTCATAAAAATCAAACTGCACCTTTTAGCTCGTTAGCTTAATTCCCCCCCAAAATGTCAACATATCCCTTTAAAACTCGCTGTGATGGATTATGCTAAAAATAAATATGTCTCTCTGCATAAGTAAGTCATGAGTAAGACAAACTATGACTCGCTATTTGTAGTTAATTGGCTACAACGTGACGAACACCGTTGTCCTTTTAGACGCTCATGGCTGTGAATCAAAGGCCTTTAACCAAACAGGCGGTCATTAGTCAGCAGCTGCCTGTCGCGCTGCAAAGTAACCACACGCAGCACCTTCAACCCCCCCCCCCATCCCGCTCAGCACACAGTGTTCCGGCTCATCCTTGACCTTGCTGTTTGCTTGTGTGGTGGGAGCTGGAGCGGCCTTATCGTGTTTGTGAGAATTTAAACACCTGGTTCACCCACTTTTTTTTCTTCAAAGACATCAAAGAGTTCCCGAACCTGGTTTTTGAAAACAACAGCGTTAATGTTGCAACGTATATCTTCATATTTCCTCATATCAGCTTGTTGCCATGTTGTAATTGTTATGTAAATTCGTACTTTTGGGGTTTTGATGCGTTGACATGAAACGAAGGGATTCGAGGTATTCTGTTTGACTGCATGATAACGTGCCTATAACCTGCGGCTACGCGACTGAATGTAAAAACATAGTCCCAGTGATTTGAGTGGTTGTGCGTCTGAAAGCAGTTCTGGGGACGGCATTGTGCTCTCTTACAAACCTATGACTAACCAACGCGTGGTTGACCATATAAAGACCTCGAATAACCCACTGTGCGACCGCGTCTGCGAAGACTTGGGGCAGAGCAACTCGGAGCTTTTAACGGCTTTAATGAAAGTGGATCTAAAGGACAGAGGGGCATTAGGGCCCAGACAAGTGGCGGAAAGAAAAGGGGGGAATCTGCTGGGACTTCTTCCCGGGGATAAGAGCTCCATTTGGGCTTGGTAGATGCCCAAAGCTCCACCATGCAGCCACTGGGAAATGTTTACCTGTCGCTGGGGGGGAGAAAAGACGGAAGATGTTTCTTTCCACAAAAGGAGACAAGCCAGAGTTGTTCATTTGTACTCTTTTCAGCTTAAAACCGCGGTTTTGTGGCAGTTAAAAAAAAAATAAAAACTTACATGCACAATGTGTGATTTTGTATCACTTTTTTTATTTCTCATTTTTATGCCAATATTGCAAGTTGTTTTGTTTTTTTTCTGTTCTTTTAATGACATACAGATTTGAGCATGATCTGGAGCTGCAATATGTACAAAAACAAAAACTAACGCATGTTATCAAAAAACCGTCCCCCTGTTTTGACGTTATTGCTAAAATGTTACAAACGGCACAGGTTTCTACCATCAGCAACCCTTTGAGCACTGAGTATACTACCACAATGACACCTCTGCTTACCATTTACTAGAATAATACACAGATACAGTGAGAGTGAAAGATAGTGGAAGGACATGGAGGAAGAGAAGAAGAAGAGGGGAAATGACAACAGGAAAAAAAAAAAGTGATCCGACTGTAGCAAAGCTAAGCACGACAGGCTGCATGATGAAAAACAAAGAAGGGGCGGGCGGGCGGGGGTGAGAAAACTCCAAATGTACAAACACAAAACATGAGTGATAAAAGAGTGAGGATGAAATGTGTGAGAGAAAAAGAAAAGGTTAGCGCTCTGTAGTGCAAACAGCCCAATCGTCTGAAGGAGAAGTAAGGCTGAGTGCGACAGAGAAGGGCTCCACACTCCTTTTTTTTTTTTTGAAAATTTGTTTAAAGCTGCCTCTCACTCTGCCCTGTTTTGTTTAGCAGTGCATGAAAACTACATTATAAAAGACATTTGGCATATTAGAGGATACATACATTGTTCAGAGCTCATTATAAAAAAAACAAAAAAACAAGAACAGCTGCTCTTGGAAGAGTAAAACAATTATGACCATTCACACACACACAGAGAGAAAGAAACCGGTTAAGATATTTTGTAAAAACAAAACAAAAAAGCATTGTAAATGCTAATGAGATGGTTGTTTCCCTCTCTATCTGAAAGCTTTGTCGTCCGGGTTGCGTGCGTTCAAGAAGGCATGTAACATTAGTTTGACCCCTTTTGACAGCGAGGGGAGGGGGGGGGGGCATTCATCAAGTTATTCAGTATCCTCCCAAATCTCTTAAAAACTTCCGGATGTTTTAAGAGGGAAAAAAACAAGGAAAATTGTAAACCAGCTTGGATTGTCAAGGCGACACATTTTCAAAACAAAAATAAAAAAAAAATAGCATGCATCACCCACTTTGTTAGCTTGAGCAAATGTGACAATGCTGCTCTGTTCAGACTCGCATGAGGAGATGAAGAGGAGCTGCAGGGTGGAGGGGAAGATCGGCCTAAAGGAGGCGTAAACAAAAAAAAGCCAAATATCCAAGCGTCGAGGTGGGTGGGGCATGTGTGTGTGACGCTAATGCAGAGGCTAAAAGAAGAATTTTAGAGCTAGTAGAAAAAACACTCAAGTTTAAAAATCTGCAGTTGAGATTTCGTGGACCTCCATCCTGCAGAGTAAAGGGTTCGGGGACGTCGGTTCGATGCTACACGACCGCTGCAGCACCAACTCCTCCACATGTCCATGACAGACAGGAAGTGGCCTCTTTTTATTTATTTATTTTTTTAAAAACAACAAAATAAAACAAAAATACACTCCCAGGCCAACCTAGGCAGCACGGGCAATAATGCACTTTTCTTTTTTTTTTCTTTTTGACATAAGACAAAGGGAGACTTTGTACCAATAATTTAAAAAATATCAATATTACAATATAAAATATTTAACATTAATGACGGACAGGTGGACAGGGGTGGTGAAACTGGGGCATAACTTAAGTTTTTCTTTTTCTTTACATTGAAAGGGGGGAGGGGGGGGGGTACAAGAAAATCCTTTTTTGTTCCTATTTCAAGGTTTTGTTTCGTAAGTAAAAATTCGGAAATACTTCATTGAGCAGACATTCAAGTTACAGTATCGTTGTTCTTTTGTTGTTTTCCCCAGGAAGTGTGTACAGTTGTACTGTAAAAACTAAAAGAGCACAAGTATTGCCTTTGAATGTTTAATAATCCACAATCACCAGACATTTGGATCCAGGTGGAAGACAGAGAAAGTCATGAATCTCAAGTTTGGTTTTTTTTTTTTTTTTTTGGGAGAGCAGTTTTGAAATGGAGCGAGTCTGACTCAATATTCCATTACAGCGACTTACATGTGACAATCACTCACTCACTCTCTCACACACACACACACACACACACACACACACACACACACACACACTCAGATGCACACAGATATATTTGCTGGCTGGTGAAGTTAGTGCTCAGGCGGACAAACATGATGAAATGACCTGTACAATATTGCTGTTCTGTTTGGAAATGCACATCTTCAATAACACACATTTAGAAGGCCTTTACGCGGTCGCCATGAACACGAGATGAGTGCAACTACTCGGACAGTGAGTTCATCATGTACATGCGCTTGTTTCTGCGAGACGAGAATAAACCACAGGAGATTTCTTCTTCTTTTTTTTCTCAAAAAAGGGGGGGGGGGGGGGGGGAGGAAGGAGCTTTACAGCGCTCTTTGTGAGACATTGTACCAAAAAGTGAGAAGGTGCAGCGCACCGCAGGGGAATAAAAAACGGGATTATTGTACTTGTTCACCACAAAAGAAAGAAACAAAACACAAAAAGAGACGTGAAGGCTGAGAGATCCTTCAGAAGGCTGCTTCGCTTTGCACGACAAAATGTGGCCCTGGAGCGTCGGGGCTCCAGCAGCAAGAGGCCAGGCATGAGCTTGTTTTGTGCTACGCACGGGTTCTTTCAAGGTGAGTAAACAGCAGATAAGAAACAGGTTGAAGTGTTTTTTTGTTTTTTTTTAAGGCCACATCAAATTGAAAAGTGTCTGTTTTTTTCTTGAAAGAAGAAAAAGAAAAGAAACACTGGAGTTAAATGCCACCAGAACTACAGCACACACACAGGAACGCACCTCGCTCGGCGCAGTTTTCAGAGACAGAGTTTCACGACATTTTCTGATACGTTCACAGAGACAGAGCAACAGGTACAGGATATTAGATATGTGACTGGTTTGACTGTGTGCACAGTAAGAATATACAGTACTAAGGCTATCCTTTTAAGTCAGTGGCTACGCTTATTACATTAGTTTGTAAATGACAAACCGACTTGTTTTCCGTAACTGTGGAAGTCTAGTTTTCTTTTCTTTTTTTTTTACGTATTCTGCAAACGTTGCTATGGCTCCACGTGAGATGTACTGATGAGTATATTTTCCAAAAGGAGACATAGCGCACATAGAGTATTGCAGGCAAGGCAGAGGCGTTGCTTAAAGCTTTTCTTTTTAAAGACTTCATAAAAACCAATGATAAAAAATAGGCCCTCTGAGGTTATCCCCCAAAATTTAAAAAAAACAAACAAACAAACAAACAAACAAAAAAACAACAACCTTCGCTTATGTAAATAAACAACCAAGACTTCAGGTTTCTTTTTTCCCCAACAGAAGAAGTGAGAGTATCAAAAACAAGAGTTCGATCCAAAGAGTGGACAAGCAGGCGTTTCGTAGTTAAGGTTGCAATAACATACAGGTTGGGATTTTGGACCTCAAAGGGGGAAAACAAAGCCCAAGCTCGGGGGAAGAATAGAAACTATTTGGTAACAAAAGTGTACTATATGTTTAATACAAAAAAGGTATGGAGAAAAATGTACCTTTACTAAAGCTTATACAAGATCCTTGGTCCATAAAAACTATGTTATCGTCACGATTCATGTGTGTCCCTCTGCATCCTCGCACTCCCTCCAACAACAATACATCCGGCCCCCTGCTAGGAAACCACAAATGAACGCAGAGTAAAACAAAAAGGAATAATTATAAAACAAGTGGTGGGAGGAGATGAGGGGACGAGGGAGGAGGGGGAGCAAGGCAGCGCAAAAATATACTTTCCTTTCAACACAACTTGGGTTTTTTTTGTACACGGTGGATGTATTGTTGTTGTGGTTTCCATTCCCACAGCCGTAGAAAGGTGCTGGTGCTCTGAGCCGGCAGGAACTTCACTGAGTCCAAACACCAGAACTGAACAGGGAGGTCCTTAAAGTAACCACAGGAGAGGAGGCGTGTCAAGAAGCATGTTCGCTCATTTCCATTGGCTGACAACGTTGGGAGGTTACTCCTTCTTCAGATTCCCCCTGTGTTCGCTCCTTTTGTCCCACCAACTTTTTCCATTTCAGCTTCTTTGTATCCAAAAATTAATACACAGCACTTTAGAGTGAGTCAGTTTTTATTATTTCCCATAGTCTGTATATACCCTCTGGTATTTGCTCTCAAGGCATATTGTATTCAGCGGCCCCCTGTGTGCGTTAGGAGACCACAGCTGCGGCGGTGGAGGATGAGGACGTGACTCCTGCGTTGGAGGTGCTGTTGGGTCCGTAGACGCCGGAACCGGCCTCTTGGCCGCCGCTGCTCAGCAGGCTGGAGTTCCCGGTCCGCAGGATGGCGCCGGCGGCGCTGCAGTGTGGCCGCGGCCCGGGCTCTGGCGTATAGGTGAAGGTCAGTGTGGTGGAGTAGATGATGCCGTCGTTCCTCACCAGCGTGACGGGCACCTGGACGGGCTGTCGCACCCAGCGCCAGCCCTCTCGGAAGGCAGAGATGTCGGGCACCACGCACAGCATGCTCTCCGCACACCTGTTGGGAGGAGAGAGAAAGGAAAGGAGCGACATCAGAGTCGGATAAGATACATTCAGGCTTTCAGGAGAAACGGTTGACAAGGGCCACTGTCTTCCTTCTGTGTTTCGATTTGAAGAGTGAAACATTTTTGCTCTAACTTTAAAATCTTTGTCTGAACCTGACCCGCCCGCCCTGATAGGTCCAGCTCAGGTATTCACACTTGGCTGTGAGTCATTCCTCATTTCTCTCTTTCCCCATTTCCTGTCATCTCTATGTCAAACAGCCAAAACTAAACAAAACAAAAGAAGTAATTTGTTTTAAAAAGCTTCTATCGTAAACAGTATGTGGGACATTGCTCCATGAGGCATCGGTGGTTCTGCAATGTTGCACTGAAGCAGGTCTCTCTGTTTCACTAAGTCATTGTGATGTTCCATGACCTCACTCAACATTCAAGGTTTTTTTTTACGAGAGTGTAACACTGAAGTCTCGTGGCTCTGTAAAAGATTTTAGCTCAGTGAAAAACAGGTTAAAAGAAGAATGAAGATTAAACAGTTTTATTGAGCAGCAGCGACGTCACTACAGCTCAGATGAGTATTTATTACCTGCATTAGGCGACTGTCTGCAGCAGTAAGTCTGACTGAGAGCTTTTATCTGTTTTGATTAGAATACTCATCGGTGATTTCCATTTTCCTTTTTTATTCCTTACAGCCTGTAAGATCTCATCTATCCTCAAATTCGATGTAATTGATGATTTCTATGCTAACGGGGGAAAAACGGCAAACTCGTCCAACGGATCTTATTGTGCGGAAGAAGTGGAAAAGAGCACTTCAAGTAGCCGGGTAAATTGGAATGCACCAAATTACACACACTCATCAGCATCAGTGTCCTGAACATGCTTGAGTTTTTTGCTCCGTCAAGATCCATTAATTAACCTCTGAGAAAACAACGAATCTGACCTCTACCGAATCCTTCCACCGGGTTTCACAGTAAATCTGTTTGGTAGTTTCTGTGATGTGACGCATGTGTCGATACCCTGCAGGGAAAAGGAAACCGGAGCAAAGCCACACCTGTACATGGTCTCAGCCTCGACGTCGCCAAACCACACCCGAAGATTCGGAGTGAAGTTCTGTCCCGTCAGCTCCAACATGGCGACGTCCCCACCACCGTTTAGCTGCGGGTAAAGCATTACACAATGAAAACTCACTCACTCACTCACACACACTGGACCACAAAAGGACAACAAGGGGGGTGGGGGTTGTGTATCCAGACTCTGCTGTGCACCTGTAAGCTCTCGACCACAGGCACGGGGGTGACAGGCGAGTGGACGGGGCCCATGCCCTCGTAGAAAGTGTATTCGGCCTTGTCTGTGCTGATGATTGTCCAGGAGGCGCCATCGTTGATCATCTCCTTGTTTGGTTCCTTTGGGCATGGGGTGGCCTATCAGGAGGAAGGAGATATTACAGATATTACATTTAGCTGATGCTTTTATCCAAAGCGACTCACAGTAAGTGCATTCGACCATGAGGGGACAAACCCAGAACAACAAGAATCAAGAAAGTACAATTTTTATTCAAGAAAGCCAAACTACAAAGTGCTATGAGTAAGTGCCATTTAACTAAACTTCTTGTTTAAACTTGTTTTTTTTTGGAGCAACAAGCAAATTGGCAGATGCAGAGCGGACTGAACGGGCTGGGGTGTAAAGTTTGAACATGTCCTGGATGTAGACTGGCAGCCACTGGTAACCAGTGAAGGGAGCGCAAGAGCGGAGTAGTGTGAGTGAATTTAGGTTAAAGACCAGTCGAGCTGCTGCATTCTGGATGAGCTGCAGAGGTTGGATGGCGGTAGCAGGTAGACCTGCCAGGAGGGAGTTGCAGTAGTCTAGGTGTGAGATGACCAGGGCCTGGACCAGGGCCTGGACCAGGGCCTGGACCAGAACCTGCGCCGCCTTCTGAGTGAGAAGGGGGCGTGTTCTCCTGATGTTGTGCAGCACGTATCTACAGGAACGTGTTGTTGCAGTAATGTTTGCAGTAAGGGAGAGGTGGCTGTCGAGTGTCACACCCAGGTTCCTAGCAGTCTGGGTGGGGGCTAACATGGAGTTGTCACAGGTAATAGTCAGGTGGTGGGAGAGCCTTTCCCTGGAAGGGATCAAAACCTCTTTCCTCAGAACTGAGATCAAACATCTCTCTGGGACTTTACAATCATCTAACAAAGAGTGGAACCCACACTGATCTTCAAAGAGAAAATGGCCCCATTACAGTGACATAAAGACAAAATAATGGATGAAGGCTCGAGCTCGATCACTGTGTGGTTCAGAGAGGTGAAGCAATCATCTCCAATCGTGTGTGAAGTGCAAGATTGACTTGATCAGAGGAAGAAACGACCTTGACCCTGAATTGAGTCTGAAAAGCGAAGAGCGGGAAGATGTTCAGAGGGTTTGAGGCTGAACACTGACTTGAAACTGGATGATCCTTTCTTGGGAAAGGCACAGGTACATGCGCTCGGTGTCCTTCAGGTAGAAGGCACACTTGTGGAGCTGGGAGACGGGGTCGTCAGCGTCCAGCAACGCCGTCTGCTTGTCCACCTTCCGGATGATCTGGAGGGGGGAGGAAGAAAGCAATGGATTAGTCGCCGGGAGGTTGATGGAGGAGTGGAGAGAAAGGGTAGGAAAATGGTATCAGGAAAAAGAAAGTCACCGAGATCAGGATTTGGTGTCTATTCCTTCATCTTCCCCTCTGGGATCATGAAAGTTTCTCTGTCTATCAGATCTGTGTAATGTCAGATGATGTGCATTTTGTTTTTACCAGTCTGGGCAGCGCCATGCCGGTGACAGAGCAGACCAGCTTGACCGTCTGGCCGTAGTGGATGTAACCGTCTCTCACAGTGAACTCTTCTCCTTCTGACTCCTCGTCATCCACTGCAAACACACAACACAGGAGAGAGGAACTCAGTGGTGCAGAACAATCCTCCCACAATCTGCTGTGTGATGAACAACATGACACTTGTGTTTGTGACAAAGATGTCAGCAGGTTGTTCTCACTTCCTCTGTTTGATTTGTGGTTTTTCTAAACCAATAGTGTCTGTGTCAACAATGTGAACTCGGGCTGGATGAAACGTACACAGGTGGATGTAGAAGGCGCCCCACTGCTGGGAGCTGGCGTGAAAGTTGCCCCCCTCCACGTGTAGGTAGCGCGTGCTGACCGTTTGGGACCGCAGCCGGTTGAACAGCGCCACCTTGGTCCCTGATGCGATGCACACTGTGGACACACAGACACGCAGGTTACACAACGTGACATGTGGCTCTCAGGTCAGCGGTGTGAGCCGAGCGATAAGAGGTGACAAGAGAAACAAGTCTGAGCGGAGGAGGTGACGTGTGCAGGTGAGAAACATGCAACTGGGATAGCGTTCAAATTAACCTGCACTGCCCTCTAGTGGTTAACATAACAACAACATTGATAATAATAATCATATTAAAACAAAAATTGGGTTTTACATTGGAAAAAATAAAGATTGAAACAAACTCAAATACACAAGGCAAAGGTACAATACATTAAAGTATATTATTAAAAAAATAATGTGTGAACAACCAACTCACAGTCAGCGTTTTTGAGGGACTGCTTCTTTTTGGAGGGCTTGGAGATGACTTTGATCCTCTTGCTGAGGAAGACACCAATGTCAGCGCTGTTGCCGTAGAACATCTTGACAGACAACATGAAGTGCTTTCTCTTGTCGGAGTCGGATATGTACAAGGTTTTAGCTGTGCAATAATTCTGAAAAGACGACAGCAGACAGGGGAAATCTGATTAGGAGGTTTTCTTCTATTTACACTCGCCGGCAGCTTTGCCTGATGTGTTTTACAAAGACGGAGACAAAGTGAACACACACACACACACACACACACACAACTAACATTCCTATCTAAGCAGTGGTTTCGTAACTAGAACCCGACCAATTTATCTGATGGCCAAAGAAAGCCGGCTGATATGAGCCCATCTCAGATTTTGAGATATAAAAACTTTTATTTTACAGAATAAACAATGCAGCAAAGACATGCATTTATATTTAACTTCTATTTATTAACCTAGAAATACACTACAGTCTAATGAGAGGCTCCCTGTTTCATTTGGGTGACGCACTTTTCCCTCTAGGTTGAGCTGTTGCATTTCCTGGTCGCTGTTGCCGATGCCGATGAAGGCACAGGGCTGCGACTCCTGCTCGGAGCAGCCGTCTCGCTCCATCTGCTCCTTCTTTTTCTTCCAGCCGCTGCCCATCAGGTACACGCAGGGGGGAGGGCAGAAGAACCTGCACACAGGGAAACACATTCATGAGTGTGTGGGTGCAAATGCTTCAAAGACACGTTTCTCTTTGAGATCCATAAAACAACATTATTTTATAAAATCTAAATAAACGGAGGAGAAAGGACAAAACCACGATTCACGAAAATAACTTGTTTAGATGCAACTCAATAACATCTTTTTGAAATAGCCCAAAATGTGCATCTCTTTTATTACACCACAAGAGGGCAGCGCTGCACCAAGCTTCGACAAGACAGCAACTTTTATCAACATACTGTAGTGTACAATTTGACTAAAGCCTCTTTTGTCACGCTGTCAAACCTAATTCCACAGATGTTACTGAGATCAGTCCAACATGTAAATGATATGTTGTGAAATATAAACAAGGATTTCAGATGAAAAGTCACTTTTTCCATTTTGAAATCACCCTCTTTGCCTCTTATGTCAAGAAACAGAAACCTCGTGAAAGGAAAATGACAACTCGAGTTGAAATGTGTAAAATCAACTCATCTGCTTCAAACAAATGTATGTGCGTCAGTGTGGAACTGGAAAGTGACCTATTTCGCAACACCCGCGTCTGTCTCTGTGGGTGTTTGTCTGCTTTCACCTCCTATAAAAAGCACAGACAGAACGAGTCAGAAAGAAAAGAAGGGAGACGGCACATTTGCATTCTCCGTGCGCCCACTTTCTCTGTTGCAGACGTAATCACAAGTGCGAGACACACACACACACACACAACACAAACGTTGTGTGGGGGGTTTTCAGGCCAAGGGAGGTTGAAACATTAATATGCCCACAGATGTAGAAACTCGTCTGTATATGTGACTAGAAATCCCTTCAGGACTGTGTCTATTGGTTACGGATACTTTTCAGGTTTTGAGTGAACACCTAAACCGAAGCCCTGCACCGGCATGTCAGTGAGCGACTCACAAAGCAGCAGCACCGATAGCTGATCCTCTACACGCACGCAGATGTGACAGGAGGGTTTCTCGCTGCCATTTGTCTCGCCGGTGTCACTTTAACTGAGAAGTTATCGGAGGAATTCATCTCCTCGCTCCTCTCCTCGCTCCAAACCCTCGGAGGTGTCTCCGCTGGCTCGCAAACGTCTGGTTATTACCAAGAGCCTGATGAGATCGCAAGCAGCCCCGTGGCCACAGCCAAGAACAGGAAGAAGAAAAGAAACAGGCCGAGATGATGGAGAGATGAAGAGAGTTGCAAAATGAGCAAGACCTGTAGAAGGGGGAGGAGGTGAAAAAAAAAAGAAGCTGTAAAAGGTTTTGAGAGCGTGAGGTGGAAAGGTGAGAGCAGAGTTACAGGAAGAGATTGAGGAAGAAGAGATGAGTGACAGAGTTCAAGAGTGTGAGGAGAAAAAGGAGAAGGGTTTTTGCGAAAAGCTGCACTCATCTTTGAACTTAGCGGTAAGTACAACAAAGCCTGAAGTGAAGTTGCCCTGTGACCCTCTGACCCTTAATTCTCGTTGCCCCCGGTGTCTTTTTATCTCCCCGACTCCCATCGCTCCTGTTTCTCTTTCCTTCCGTCTCCGCAGCCTTCACCTGAACGCGCCCTCGTGCAGAGGTGGGGGGGGGTCGCCGCTCATTTCCTCTTCTAACCTCTGGTGATATGGGAGGTCAGACGGGGTCAAGATACACACACAGCGGAATATGTGTTTTCTGCCCGATCTCACTGAGTAACCGGGTCATAAAACCACACAACATGGAGAAGGATTAGAGGACAAGGCCAAGTGGGTTGTTTTTGAAGTTCCGCTAATAACACTTCAGGGGAGAGCTATTAAACTACAGGTCAGTTTGTAAAAGGACTTTTTAAGACCGTAATGAATGAATTTAACACCGATGTCAAGTACGGCAGATATAAAGGAATCATAATCATAATTGAAAATGAGGTGAAGGAGCCTCGTAGAGAAAAGCGAAGCCTTGAAACGGCAGGTTCACTCGCAAACGGAAAAAGCACTCACATTTTAGTGCGTGCTTGAGTAAAAGTACAAACAATAGACAAAAGTATCACGCTTGTTTTTAAATATAATTTAAGCATTAAAAGTAAAAGTACTTGCTGAGTGTAGGGCACTGATCTACATCATTACAACTGAGTCTCTGCTTTGTTTCTTCACCAGTGATGCTGCTGCTGTTCCCCTTTTTCTTAATGTTTTTAAAATCATAAACAATAAACTATGTCAAAATATGTCAGTGCATTGTAAAAATGTAGAGGTAGAGTAGAAAGCACAGATATTTGCAGATGTATGTAGTGGAGTTAAAGTTAAAAGTCCTCGGACAATAAATTCTTAAATATAAGAAAAGAGATAAATATAGAATATACTTCAGTACAGCTTTAAAAAGTACTTTGTAGCATCGCACCACTGTGTCTAGTAAGGCCCACACACTGAGCATTAATGTAGCCGAGTTAACTCAAAGGTAACTCTCGTGTGCAGTCGCTCTGCAGGCCTCGACATTACACACTGTGAGAGAACTGCACTAAACAAACCAGAAACATAATACAGAGTTACACACAGAAGCACATCACACACCCACAAATGTCAATATGAGGCCGCAGCCGGCATCTGCTCAGTTTAGCTTAGCATTAAGACTGGAGACAGGTGGAAACCACCAGCCTGCTCCGCGCCAAGAAAAAGTCAGACGCACAACGGCCTGTGAAACCACAACTTGTTGTTTTTACACTTTGCGCAAAATTAAACAAATGAGAGACAATGTGTTGGCTTATGTTACATGTGGACAGAGCCAGGGTGGTTGGTTTCCTCTCTTTGCCGTCTGCTATGCCTCAGAAACGAGAGAGATATCGATCTGTCAGTCTCGGTGGGAATGCAAATAGTTTCCAAAACGATGAACTATTCCTTTAACTCCCTGAATAAACTGTTGATCTGAGATGAGAGAGGGTGCATTTTCAATGTATCTCCCCTCTAATGATTGAATGGTTTCTGCAGGTTTCAACAAGTTAAAGTCAAGACATTTTTAAGACCATAATAAACTAAATTTAAGACCTTTGTCAAGCACAGCAGATATGAAGGAAGATCAGTCTCAGAGTTACGAGTAGAAGATTTGTAGCAGGATACAGATTAACCAACGAAACGCCACGATAGCTTGAAAACTACAGAGACAGCAGTTGTTCATCGTCTTTCTCACTGGGACAAATTCTGACTGCGGGGTTTGTCGGCTCAGTTGCACACTAGAATATATTTTCGTGGCTTCACGTGGAGTTTTAACTTTGACCTGCGATTGCATTCGCGTAGGTGTGACTATGCCCTAACGCTGCGGTGAAAAAATGCTCGACTGATTAAAACTGAAACAGGTCCTGTCAACTTGTGGGTTGGGCTCAGCAGCAGGAAAAGGCTCCTCGGCTGCAGGTGAGCTGTGAGAGGAGATTAGTGGGGTGGGTGGGGGGAGCCATTTTTAGGCCATGAGGGGAATTTCTTCATGACAAACCTTTTGAAAACATGATCTCTCCAGCAGCTTCTTACAGAGGGAATATAGAGTTTTAAGAGCCCAGGGAAACCCTGGATTATCAAAGTCTGAGGAAACCTTGATGAACAGATGTGAATTGCAAAGAAGCCGCTGCTATATGCTCAACTCACCTTTTCTCATTGCCGTAGGATTTCTGTGCAACTTTCGCGTGCAGGATCATGACAGTTTGGTCGCCTCGCTCCTTCAGGTAATTCCTCATTGCTTCTCTGGAAGTTGCAAATAAATAACAAGAGACAGAGAGAAGGAAGTTCATTAACAGGTCATTATTATCACGCAGATGAGGTGAGGTGACAGTGGGGGTGTTGAAACCTCTGGGGGAAGAGTTCAGTGTAGACAGAAACAAACAACAAAAAAAAGTGTGAAGTACAGAATGAGATGGTTGAAAAACACTCGTGCAGAAACAATTCACTTGGTCGCAGTGACCTCTGCAAAGCCTCAGAGCCTGCACAGCCAAAAAGATATGTTCTCCCCCAGCTGTGTCCATGTGAGGTGGGGGGGGGGGGGGCTGAACTGTTCATGACTGGCTCAGAGGGACAGTGAGGAGCAAGAGAAGGGGAGAGACACACAGAGAAGGGGGGAGGCAAAAAGAGAAAGAGAAGGGACTGGGGGAGGGAGGTAACGAGAGAAAGAGAGAAGGGAAAACAGAAAACACCAGAACTGAAAAACACCAAAAAAAACACACTAAACAACAGAGCTGAGCTCACCAGCAAAGATTCCTCGTCTCGTGTCAAAATGTTGCAACGTCCGAGCTCCAATTACTTCTGTCAACTCCACCAAACCCTCCCACCTCCCCTACTTCACACGAAACAGCCGAGGAGCGTGTTAATATTTGTTGGAGCAGCAGAGTTTACGCAGAGGTGAAAAGCACAGGGGGGGGTCAGAGATCAGGGTTTGGATGCAGAATTAAGACGCATCGTCGACATTAACACAATCTCCGGCCAAGTGCGCACACGCACACACACACACACACACACACACACACAAACACAAAGACACACACACAGATGTCAGTGACACCTGACACGCGAGGGGCTTGAAGGGCGTCCCACTCAGACACACACACACACAGCTTTCCACTCTGGAATACTGCGCCGCACACTTGCTTTAGACAGGGCCTTTTGTTATGAAAAGTAAGGGGGCCCCCTCACGGTGTGCATGTGTGTGTGTGGGAGGGGGGGTTACAGTGGAGGAGGAAGGCAGAGAGGGACTCTAGGTGAGACAATTATATTTCTGAATATTTCAGTGTCACTGCAGCGCCACATTATGCTGCTGTTCATTCACTGGGCTCTGTCTCGCTGATCTCCAGCAGCTGTAGGTGAGCGTGACGGAGCGACGAACCCCAGATTCCAAACATTCGAGGCCATTGAAGAGATCCGGTGCAATCCGATACCAACTCACTAGCACATGGAGCAAATTATACATCAACAACACGGGGAAACAGACGTGCTCGACTTCTGCCAAACACGTTCCACGGGAGCGGTTTGATTAAACGGTTTCAGAGAATTTTCGTGGAAGTGCTGAAGTCACTTATATTTTTTCTTTTGTTCATATCAACAGTCGTCCTCGGGCACTCGCTCACCGAAGCCCAGGGAGACGTCCTGAGCTCAGTGCTCGGATTAATTGTGTGGAGAACAAACACACACAGACAGACACACACAGTCTAGATGTGCTGATGTGAGGCCTTCAGGGCACGTGTCACTGGTCACCTCTGACAATGACTGTGACCTGGTCTCACAGGAAGGCTGACATCACAGATAAAGCAACACACGCACGTTCATACACAAGCTTTCTTATTCATGGCTCGTGGTTGATAAACTCACATTAGCAGAGGAATTACAAAAATGTTTCCAAACTGCCGCTGATTCCCTGTTATAAAGGATTTGATGAATTTAACCCCACGAAAAGCAAAACAGCTGAATCAGCTTCAAGCCTCTGGCTTTATTATCGATGTCATCTTACATTCATGTCGAGATTCTGGGTGAAAATTCAAATACGTTGCCACATGCAACAGTTTCTTTGCGACACCAGGATCTCACAGTGGTGTTGGTGAGGTTTTGTCTTGTGGTTATCAGTTTCAACCACTCCTCTGCTGCAGTGTGAGAAATGCCCATTCTCTGTCAGGACACACAGGGTTAAGCTTTCACCCACACTGGCTCTTCTATGTGTTGTCATGTGCAATATCCTCTGATGCATTGACATTCACGTCATAGTTCAGTAAAAATAACTATTGATAACCAAGCTGGTGCCCACATATGTTCATAATCAAATGGCCTGCGATCCAGTGAATCACATAAACCCAGTGGTGGGTCCATCTTTTAAATTCTTTGTTGTTGTGTTGTGTAGCCAAGCATTGTTCAAACCCACATGATTTCATATTAAATTCTGGTGGGTAACACAAGGTTTACAAACATAATAAATGTGTCAGGCTGAATTTTCAGCGAATGTGAATAAAATGATGCACAAAACGAATACAAAAATAAAAAAGAAATCCATCTGATGCAATTCTGCAGCCACAAAAATCATGGCAGCTTGGGTTTGAGCATTGAACTCATCGACTCAAAATGTATATGCAGACTCTGTTCACATGGGCACCAATATTCTGACTATTGACCTCATCCTGAAAAATGTACAAAGCCAGCCGTGCCCGAAAATAGATCTAACAGATGAAAAAAAATAAAAATCAGGGCAATTACGATTGTAAGAGGAGAACAACAACTACCGAAACGAGACTTAATGACAACGGCACGCCGAGTGACACCGGAAACTCATGATAAAGGCGGGGATCAGTGACACCGAAGGGTAGAACAGGGACGTCTGACTAATCACCCATCTCCTACACACTGAAACACAGACACGCACACACACAGAGATTAGGTCTCTTCCTGAAAACTGAGGACAGGAAGGAGAAGTGAGAGAGACAGTGACCAGCGCACGGCCCAACTTCCTCTGCCTGCAGACACACAAGCTGACAGAACTTCAGACACGCATAAGCATGTATATAAGAAAGAATAGAAAGGCGCATATAACACAATATAAAGGAATAACATCGGAGCAAAACAAAGAAACTAGCGGTTTAGTGGCCAATGCACTCGAAGCTGATTTGTCGGTGGTGGCTGTTTACCTGCTGACAAGTCACATGCACACATATTCAGGCCATATATACCAACATGCTGGTAATAAGCGAGAAAAGGAACTGAATCAGCAGCACTGCCAGGGAACGAAGAACCACAACCACACAGACAACGTCCCCGACAACAATCAAAACAACAATCAAATAATATAAGAACTGTGGCAGGTTTCAGTTTTGCTCAGATGTATTTAGACAAAAGAGAAAGTAAACTAATGATCATAAGTGAAAAGAAAAAGACGAGAAGAAGAAGAAGAAGGGGTTACAGAGATATGGACTGAAGGAAGGAAAGAGAGTGAGATATACACATTAAAAAAAAAAACGGAAATGAGTGAGAAGTGAGACAAAAATGTGCCAGACAGATTTACAAAGAGAGATGTATTCAACAGCAGGCACTACGGGGGTCGAGGGTGTGTGCGTGGGTGTGGGTGTGTGTGTGGTGTGTGTGTGTGTGTGTGTGTGTGTGTGTGTGTGTGAGAGAGAGAGAGGAGGGGCTGGGTTAAGCCAGGCTACAGATGCAGTGGAGCAGATGGGCATCTGTCCTGTACATCTGCCACAGGCGTCTATAGCAGAGAGGGACCCTCACAAGACCCCCCGTGAACACACACACACACACACACACAGTGGCGAGGCATACTAATACACACGTGTGCGCTGAAATAGCTCAATTAAGATGATCAGACTGCAATTAGCGTGCGCCCTGTATGCATCACAAAAGGTAGATTACACACATCCGTGGCGTCGGGCCGGCGCTAAGACGTTCACAATCTGCCCCTTCATGCTGCTCCCCTCAGAAGTGACCACGTTAAACGTTTGACCTTTAGAAGTCCCCTGTTTGCCGTATAAACACTGTTCTCTCTCAACAACAGGCGTCTTGCAGCAGCGTTTGCGAGTCAAGCTCTGATATCTTCATAGTGAAAACCAGTACAAACACAAAGGCTAGTTCTGTCACTGTGGTTAAAGTGTGTGATAGCCTGAGGCATTAGCGAATGAGGAGGGAAAACACAAATGTTTTTAATACGGTGAAAGCTTAATGGCAGATTAAGCTGATTTTTCAGATCGAATGTTTTATTTTTATCAATAAGATCGGAGGGAAAACACACAAAGAATCATTTAGGAATCAAAAAAATGAAATGCACACATGCAATTTCAGACAAACAATAAAAAAAACAATAGCCCGAGCCAATTCAATTGTCACTGGGGTTTTATCTCAGTGTGAATTTAAGAGTTTTTGACAAACAGGCAGATAAGTAAAAAAAAAAAAACATGTTCCTATTGAGCGTTTCCATGTGATTCTGCAGAGCTGGCCGTCCTCCGCTGTTTGGGAAAATGAGCCCTTGAAGGGGCGTCTCCCCTCACAGAGGAGGCAGCTTGTCCCGGCTGCATGCTCATGTGTTGTGTCGGTTTGTGTATCTGTCTGAATCAGGGACGTGTGTACGTGAGTGCACGTCTGCGTGCGCTCATTTCCAGTGCATGTGTGTCACGTATTGTATTTCCAGTCGAGTAGCCTTCCTGACAGGGCGGCCCTGCAGGACCCGGAGCTTTAGCTGCCTTAAAAAGCCCCTGCAGGACGGTGCACTATTTTAGCTGTCTGTGCTGCTGCCTGACAGAAAACCACGGGGCTGTTGTTGCTGCAGGAAGGAGGGGGGGGTAGATTTATATAGACGAGGAAACAAAAACAAAACGGTGCAAAGACACACACGGGAGGAGCTGTGTCTTTCGTGTTTTTGTGTCTGTCATATTTCTGGCCATCGAAACCATCAGACAGACGGAGGGACCGGTGCAAGCCAGCGGACTGGCAGCACATGAATGAAGGGGGGGACACATCAAAAGGTGCTGGGGCCCCTTTTTTTCCGAAACCAAGCTCGGCTATTCCAGAAAGTATGCAACCCCTCATTTTCCCCGCTGAGTGACACAGGCTAAAGACGAGCACATGCATGCTGACTCACACACACACTCTCAAACACACACAAGGAAACAAGTGCATGTACCCTTTTACCCCACGACAACACACACACACAAACCTCCAGCAGCAAGCCACAATATCCATCCAAACTCTGTTCACCCAAACGTTGCTGCAAATGACTTGGAACAAACATAAGAGCAACAGAATAATCAAAAACGTACAGCCTGGCTAATCTGAGCTACGCTGAACGCAACACACAGCACAGTGCATGCAGAAGGCAGGTTTAGACAGTGAGTCCGTGGGTTGAATTATTGCCTTTCTGCCTTGATTCTCTACAAACAACAAGACATTGTTTTATTAAAGCACGCCTCAGAAGGACTGTGGAGTGAAAAGCTACAGAGATCTAACTCATAAAGAAACAACAGCATAACAAACATGATGTAACATGGCAGGGCTCAACAGATAGCAGCAGTCCTGAGGTATAAGAAAGGATGAGCAGGCCAGAATTACACAGGAAAACCACACATGCCAATTAAAGCTTACCTGGTCTAACTAGAACGGCACTCAGCGAGGGACATACCTCCACCAAGCCCCAACACTCAATCAAGCATATAGCTAAGCCAACAGAACAATGCAGATCAGGAAAACATAATCTCCATTGCAGAATGAAGAAACCACATTTAAATCCGCTAGATCCACACTGCACGCTCTCTTCATTCGCCAGGTTCTTTCATCAAGATCCATAAATTTCTCTCTGGGAAATCAGTGAAAATGTCAACAACAAGAACAAAGTGTTAAGAAATCTTGCCAGAATCCTGACAATATTTTAATAAGTTCCTTCTAGGCCCGTGTCACATCACGTTCAGTGGAAATCCACTAAGTAAACTTGGATAATCCTGCTGACAAACAGACAGCGGCAGAATCAGAACTGCTTGGCGGAGGTAACGATCTGCATAATAGTTTTTTTTGTAAATCAAAACTAGTGCACACACCAATCACAAAGGATCACTCCTTTGTGATTGGTGTGTGTATTGACTGATATACATCCTCAAAACATCCATAACATTTTTACCACCCCTCGTTGGTCATGTGATAAGACTCTTACTCTGTGATTGGCCTCTTCTTTCACTGTATAACTGCCGGGTGGTGGCACTGATTCACAAAAATGAACCAAGTGGGTTTTATGTCAATGCAAAATTAAACATACAGTGGGACTGGTGGGCCATTTATGTCATAGTTATCAACGTGAGCATCTTAAATAACACAATGGTGTTGTTAATATGAACCACAGATTTTTAAAGCATACAGGAGTTAATCCTTTGGTATTTTCAACTGCTTCTGAAGTGAGCTCTTTCCCACTCAACTTGTTTATTTAGTAGGCGAGATGTGGTCCTCTTGAATTACTGTATCCAGATCAACGTTGCACACAGGTTCACATACAAACACCACTATGACAACACACAAGGTCTTAAGGGAGGCTTATGTTGTGTGCATACACTCACCTTGTTAGGCGCTGTGGCTGAGGGCGCTCCCCGAACTTCCTGCCAAAGACACAGAGTGAGAAGAAAACATGAGTGGGCTGGTTATCAACCACAAACACACACAAGGTAAACACTGCATTACTCAACGTTGCACACGCGCACACACACACACACACACGCATCTGCCCACACTGCGGCCTTGATAGTGTGTAGTGGCAGTGTGTGTGCGCCGACAGAGGCAAGTGACAGGATGTGTATTTTCTTGTTTTCATGGCCGCAGGCAGGTTAAAGCAGGAGCACAGACACTGAACTTTATTCGTATTAATTCCTACCAATGGCATGACAAAACAAGTTGTGCGTGAAAAGAAAAAGCTTCTCTCGTTTCGAATTTCAAACACAAGAGTCAGTATTACTATTAGATTTCAGGCAGCACACGTGAACCACATGAACCTGACTATGAGGACTGGATGTGTTGAGAATACATTGATTCACCAGCGTGCTCAGCGGTTTACTACGCATAATTATCTTGGTTATCTAGGTTTTTACAAACGCTTCTGTATTCTCAAAGATGAGGCATGACGCGGCTACCATCGCATCAATGGGTGGTGAAAAACCTTGGGTAACAGGAGAACTAGTTTAAACTTGTATTAAAAGTCACAGTGAGGTCCAGCAGAATATCTAGAATCTATCTAGAAGAGGACTTGGAGAGTGCAAACTACTGCGCCATGTTAAAGAAAACAAATCAGATCCACTCCAATATTTAAAAAAGCTTCATCCTTGGGCCATGCATCGGCCCTACACAGAATTTCCGGGAAATCAGTGTAGCAGTTTTTGCGTAATCATGCCAACAAACAAACACACCGCAGCGACAACACAACCTCGCGGGTGTAATGAGGGCAGAGTTGAGGAGAATGACAGGACAGAACTTTTTGTTTTCCTCATTTCGGTTTGTTTCCACAATTCTGTCTGTTAATTGTTAAATATTAACAGACGGGACATTAACAAGATTTTTCTTCCGTCCATAATTGAAGCACGGCGTTTTGCACACTAATGACTCAACTCTTTACTTAACCGCTGTTGCTCGTCCCTGGTGTACACAACAAACACGACACACAAACACAGGAAATGCAGCTCGTGTTCAAAGTGTTTGCAAAGCTGCCGGATGCAGAGCCGGTCTGAGACACTATATGAAATTCTCATGTTTCTGTAACTGGGATGATTTACTCATTACGAGATCTGGTTGTTGAGCCTTCTAGTCACACTTCAAATTTCCTACATGTCGGTCGAACCTTTTCTCTGAATTACACTGTCCATACTGCAGCTGTCACATTGTGTGACAGTGTGACACTGCGTCTCTGCCGTCTATCGTTTTCATCAAGACCAGTTAGTTTCACAGCCAGCGATTTTGAAAACTAGCGGATTAAAAACACGAATCAATGGTTTGTTAAAACATCCACGTCCTGGCACCAGAGTAAGAGCTACAACACGACTGTGCCGTGATATTGTCGTTATCGCTGACGAGTTCAGAATCGATTATGAATCAAATCGTGACAAAGAGAATCTAAGTAGAATTAAATTAAAGCTGCAACCATCAGTTATTTTGGTTATTGTATTTTTTCCTCTCTCTATGAAACGCAAATTGACTCCAACACTGAAAAGATCCAGTGTAATCATGTTTTCAAAAAAGTATTTTTCCTTGTTCGACAACTAATCAAAGGAGACGTCTGATGTGTTTTAATTTTTTCTTTCCTCTTGTTCCTTTATGTTCTCTTAGTAGTTCGGTCGATACGTCCGCATCATTCATGCAGAGTTCAGAGTTACAACTTTTTCCAATTGTCAACCCTTAAACCACGTCACACTCTGAAACCTTTTATATTTTTTTTGTGCATCACTCCACTGCAGTAACACTCAGCTAGTGGCACATGGCTGGTGTAATTAGTATGGACATGTATGCAGCACAGAGAGGTGATTGTATAGGAGTGTGTGTGTGTGTGTGTTCAGGGAGGGTCAGGTTTTTCTCCGGTTGCCACACATACTGCAGATAAGTACGTCAATACCTCCCGACATGCAATCAATAAACTGTCTGTCACACAGTTGATAAGTGAAACAAAAAAGAACAAGCAGGACGCAAACACAAAAAGAGGGATGAAAACAGCTCAAAATAAAAAAAGGAAGGGAAAGAAAGAGAGAGAATGAAACATGACTGGTGCAAGAGCCATAAAGAAGGAGTGGAGGTGGAATAATTATAAAGGAGGGCAATCAATAAGGTTCCCACAGTGAAACACTGATGCCTCAACTGGCTAATGGATTCCAGACTGCTCTCTTCTTTCTTCCCCTTCTAAACCTCAGCCAGCCCCCCCCCCCCCCTTCACTGCAAACAAGGAGCGATGGAGGAAGGGATACTGCGGGGAAAGTGCAGGGTGAGATTGAAGGCGAGGGCGAGGGCAAGGTGAGGCGAGGAGAAATAGATGGTCTGTTGTGGAAAGAGGGAGGATGGGATAAACGCAGCGATGGAGTGCGAGGATTTCGTGGCGGTACGGAGAGAATGAAACGGGGCACACGAGAAGACACGTCTCCACACGAGAAACATGAATCAAACCCAAGCTGTTTTCAAACCAAAGAAAATCTAAGCAGAAGCCACTCAGCTGCATAATGGCGCGTGCTTGCAAAAAATCTAAAATGCATGTGAAGTAGCACAGCAGTGTAGAGAGAATTGGTGGTCTGGGGGTTTCTTTACAAGTTCTGTGAAAAACCACAGTCCACGCCTGTCATCACCTCCCGGAGCTCACATTAAACTCACTCGAGACTAACACGCCAGGAACAGAAGACCAACCTGAGGAAACCACAACAGGTAGCTGCAAAGGGGCTCAGCTAAAGTGAAGTTCCACTTTTTCACGGCCGAGTTCGTGGCTGTTTAAAAAGGTCAAGATTGTTAGGACTTTGGTTTAGATTCACAAAAAATGAGTGTGGTGTTGATATTAGAATGATTAAATGTTAACAAAAAGCTAACCTGTGACCTATAACAGGAAAAGATCACAGCTCCTAGGACTTAAAGTTCCAGGTACTTTTGGTTGAAAAGATGTTTTAAAGTGTTTTGGGCATTTTAGGCCTTAAATATTTATATGATGTGTTTGTGTTAAGTTATTTTGCTCACAAGAAGATGTGTCTCGTCTTCTCCCTTTGCCAATGGTGCCCTATGACGTGTACTGAAGCACAGACAACTGCCTACAACTGACCTTGTTCTGGCCTCTGGTGCACACAGACAGTCTCAGTGCAGGCCAGGGGTCAATAGAGGAAAAGGAAGCTCTGTGTGAAGCTCAAAAGCTGCGTCTGATTTGCTCTCCATCCGTTACGACTACTCTCCCTTCCCTCCCTTCCTTCCTTTTCCTCCTCCTCACCTCCCGCTTACTATCACTTATTCCGCCAGACACAATGAGGGTGAGAGACACTGTGGGCCAAACAGCGGCGAGAAAACAAACAATATGGGACTCACTATAATAAGACAGATGACACGAGGGGCTGCGAGTGCATTAACCTCTCAACAGGGCTCACTTATCAATTTCAACAGGTGGAGCAGCACAGACAAGACAATGGTGATGGTGTAGTTTGACTTTATACGCATTCCAATGCCGTTATGTACTAAAGAAATAAATAAATTAAAACCCTGACAGGAAATGAACCTGCAAAATATAAAAGGCCTTCATTATATTAAATTTCTTTGCCATATGTTTGATAACCTCACTTTAGGAATAATTGCTAATTAAGAAAAATATTATATTGGCATCTCTAATTTTCCAGATTAGTCGGCACAGCTGGAAATATAATCTGATATATGCATACAGCTTTTCACGTTTCTCATGTATCTCAATCTCATGACGCCAAACTGTTGAACAGACAGAATTTCTAAACCCATAAAAAAAAAGAACATGGAAGCAATGTTTTCCATTGATGATTGTTTCTTATTACCTCTTTAAAGTTCAGTACTTTTTAATGGGTATGCCAGTTGTTTTTGTATAAACACAACTTGCATGCAGACACACATCATTTCCTCCCCATCATCCTCATAAGAGGGATCGTTCTCTTTTATTTTTCTCATTTAAAAAACCCAAACGCTTGGTCCTGAGTGAAATGACCACATTTTTGTTGCAGAACATATGAATGTCATTAATACTGTGAACTTTGTGCTCCAGTGTTCTCCGTGTCCTCCAGAGAGCGAGGAACTGAACCACCTACTCCTGCACAAATCCAAACTTATCAAACTAACTTCTTTAATGTCTCTTTATGAACCCTGTAATGAGGCTTATTGTAACTTTGGCAATCACCGGATCAGCCCATTAAACAGCTAAGCCAACTCGCTGTTAGATTACTACCCTGGCACGGCTACTGACGGTGTGTAACAATTAAAAGAGTGCCAAGGCCAGTGGACTGGTTCAAGATGGGACAAACAGTTGTTTTGTTTACACGTGAGCAGTGGAAGAGGATATCCTGACTTCCCAGTGACTGTGCTTTCACTGGGAAGCGAGGGTGACGTCACTGTCTGTCTACACAGGTGGGATGTAGCTGCTGTACCATACTGACACGACACAGACAAATTCAAGATTATTGCTTTTTGATTAAGTTCATTGATTATAAATTTAGCAGCAACGATTTGTTGATTAATTAGTTAATCAACGGAACAATAATCTGCATCAAGTGATCAAAGATGTCAAACATCTGCTGGTTCCAGGTGTTCAAATGAGAAACCAAGAGGCTTCTGTTGTATAGGATGGTTCACAGAGCTTTGTTCTCATATGAATATTATCTTAAATTAGCGGGAGACAATGTCTAGAGTTTCCTTTTCACGCGTGTACAAAGCAGCAGGAGATTGTCAGCGTGACACATGTGCTCATGAGGCGGTGGGGTGCGGTGCGTCTAGGTAGAGCGTGCGTGAGCCAGGAGAGAAACGTCAACACATCCACACGTTTGCTTTGAATTCTCGAATACAGCTCTTTCAGGAATCTCATTAGGTAGTTGGAAGTTGTATTTTTCACAATGTATTCAAAAGGCAGAGCAGTAATCGTCTCTGCAGGGTGAATATAACTAGACAGAAAGATTTTAAACTAGCAGCCTGAAGTCAGTATTTAATGTTACAGGCTAATGCTGGCAGAAGCATATTTCTTTAGCGTTGTGTATAAATTTGACAACTTTTCCGACTCACACAACTGCAGAGTGAGTTAACTACAAGCGCAAAGTTTTAAAAGTGGGGGGAGAAGTGTCACCTGTTTGCTTCCCCTCAGTGCACGTCAATCTGAGACAGCGACGGAAACATCCTCCGGTGCGAGAGGATTAGAGCCTTCACATTTCCATTCTGATGCGACTCTGCGAATCAAGATTGTCGGCTTATTCTTTTACAAATGGCGGATTACGTTCACCAGGCGAATTGTTCTCACTGTGGTTTGGAACAAAACTGCAGCCTGAGAGCCATGGGAAAACTGATAAAACCTCCATCGGCCTGCCAACGACAACATTCAGAGGGGGAAATAAAATGCTCGCAATGTTGTTGTTAGAAAGTGAGCAGTAAATGTTGTGACTGACACGTATTGATTATTATTATTATACAGGAGATGCGTTTCATAGGTACAGGTGTGGCCCTTCACACCGGGAGCCAGCACAAAGGTATGATTGGAATTATTACAAATCATTCCCATTATATAATCAGATTTAAATGGAGAAATTTGACATCCTTAATTCCTTGAAAACCCCATTTCAGTGCTTCAGCGTACGTACACACACACACACACACACACACAGACTGACACTTTAATTTCTCAGAGGCTGAACACAACAGCAGCCAGAGGGGTGACAGATATATCACTTTTTTTTTTGTGGTAGCTAATTAAAACCCAACACCTCTAACCAACAGCAGATCCGAGTCAAAGACAGAGTGAAACTCCACACCAAACCTCCCCTCGGGCTTTTTCACAGAAACACACACACACACACAACCGCAAACACTCATAGCGAGCATCTCCTGCAGAGTAAAAAAAAAGAAAAGAAAAGCGTTTTCTCAAATCCGGACCAGAGCTGACTGACAGTGAGGCACAGCAAGAACAAGAAGGGGATGAAGAAGCTTTTTACCTTCACTTCATCAGGATCAATGAACATGTGGCTTTTCAGCACCATATTTAGGCTTAATGTCTCCATTTGATCTGATCTCCTCTGGGTAGGTTTAGCCAGCAGTTAGGTTCTCATGTGAGCCAGCCAGCAATGTGGCGACGACAATTAATGGATCGATAATGCAAAAGAAAAATTAATATTTTTTTTTATACTGTGCCTGACTTATCTGAACGGACACCGTGTCTACGATATAATTTTTCAATCAACGACGCTACAAATGTTTTGTTTCTATCTTTTCCGATAAAGAGTTTTTTGGTCCATTTTACATTTAAATCGTATTAATTCTGATTTTGACGGTTGTTTGGATAAAAATCAAGCAATTTGGACACGTAACCTAAATACAAGTAATTCAAACCGGCAATTTTTAAACAGATTGAAGACAAAATAAATCGACTCTTTAAAAAACAGATACTAAAGTCGATAAAAATAAAAAAAAGAGGATGTTTTATCTCCTTCTTTATTTATGTTGTGGCAGCTTTGGGCTCCAACACCCCCTCACTTCTCAGGTGCTGCACAGGAACATCTGCAGTGTGATGATACACAGGTTATTGGATAAATGAAACCTCTGGATGGGGAACAGGTTGGGTTCTCTCATCATTCTTTGACATACGACTGGGAATGGTGACAGGGAGGGTGCCGGTTGCTATTAATAGAGCCTCGACCACCCACTTCCACTTGCTAACACACTAACACATGTAAGGCACGTCAACACATGCACACACGACGGGACAGGACGGGGCGGGGGGGCTGATTGAGGGATCGCGAACCCAGCCTGCCGTTCATACAGCGATGCGTTTGACAGCTGTGACTGACAGTCGAAACGGCGCTGAGGTATAGAAACACGCATCAACACCCGAAGACTCCGAGGACACGGAAATAGACACCCTGACATGTCCTCAGACTGAAGAGTCACACGTTCTAATGCAAAGTGCACAAACACATATTTGCTTTTTGCTCTGTTGCTCTCGGGAATACGAGTGATACGTCCCCAACACATCGAACTGAAGCAAAGTGAAGTTTTCTGAGACTTCGGCACGTCGAGCTAACTCATGTGTGGTGTATTGGGTTGAACTCTCTAAATACATGATTCGATTTGATTTAAACAATTTCGTCAGATGATTGGTTTATGTTTACATTTTCAAACATGCGATATAACAAGTTTAAATAATATATTTGAAATGTAATGATAACTTATTTCATCGGTCAACTGGGAACAAATTGTAAACACAAAAAAATACTCCGTCTAGTGACTTTTCTTTAAACTGCAGCGTGTGCCATTAAAATAAATAAACATATGACGTCGGTGTTACTGTTTACACCGGACGATTTACTAGAAAAGTGTTTGCGTTGATCTTTAACATTAGATTCCCGCTGCAGGCAGCATTGCTCTGGTGGGATGTGTTGTACATCAGAAGGGTTTCCTACGGGGGCCGCCGCCTACAGGCAAAGTTCACCGACATGCCTAAAGGTTCCCAGTCAAACGGGAGCTTTGACGCCACATCCTCAGCTTCTCTCATGTGATGAAAGAGGGAGCCGACTTATTGATAACTAGCATTTTCTTTGATGAATTTCAGTGCTGCTGCTTATGCGCAAGAATTAACATAACAGGATTTATGTTTATTAAAAAAACGAATAGACTGTGTGGCATGGGGGTAGAGGAAATAGATCTGGTAGAATTGATGACCCCCCCGTTTGGATTTTGAAGGAAGAAACCCCCCATAACTTGCACAAATATGGTCACATTGATTATCAGATCGTTAAATGTCGAGCAGGTGATGGTGGTGTCCACTATCTAACAATGCAGGGCTATATTAAACTTGCCCACATCTTAACCTTATGGAGAGTGATAACTGTGGAGAAGAGCAGCACAAAGAATTGCTTTGAAGGATTATTAAAATTGAAATGTACCCTGCATTACTGAAAAGGAGGATTAATGAGCCTTTCCACAACCTCCTGCACGCTCACGTCCCCATCGACAAGCAAAACACCAGAAACAGAGAGAAACACAGCCAAGGTTTATCACAGTTTAAAGGAGGTGCTGGGTAAATCTGAGAAAGGTGCAGAGCTTCTGTATATTTGTACCACGAGTAAATACCAAACACTATACAAAACACTACACTTCTTTTTAAAGGATACTGAGAGATATTGTGCAGGAAATGATTGGAGCCACTGAAAAATAACAACTTTGCCATAAAAACTATAGGTCCTGCTGCCATTTTTCAAAGTAAAGCTGACAAAACCTCTGACGAATGTAACAATGTGCCAAATGTATTAAAATGACTGTTCTTCATGGCAGGACAGTCATTTTCCTTTAAGAATACAGTGGGCATGGGATCCCAATATATCACTAATGTGGCACGTCGAATGTAAATTAAAGTTTGGTGTCACGTCACCCCGAATCCAACTGTGTTATTATGAGAATTGTAAATAGTCTAGCCTAGTCGAACCTAAATAATGGAAAACACCGGATAATAGCACCTCTACAATGTAATGTACTGTACTCTTCCAATTATATAAACATTTACCTAATGTCCTACAGTGTAAGGGAATGGTTGAAACGTCTTTTTATTACAAATGTTTCAATACAGGGGCCCTTTAATGACTAAATGATGGAGAAAAAATAAAAGTTAATATCATTTTTTGGGCTAAAGGGCCAATGAAAACAGACAAGGGGCCAGTAAATCTGGAAAATGTTGGATTGGACAATGCAGTTACCTGAGCTTTTCTGTGTTGCTCAAGAATATGGGACCTCTAATGCACACTGGGCGCCAGTAACCCCATAAATCTGTTTGCGAAATGCAATCTATATTAGATTACAAAATATGTGAGCCAACAGGAAATGCTTACGAGAAGTAGATGACAATCTGTGTACGAGACGGAGCTGACATTTTCACGGAGGAGTAAAACTCCCCAAAAACAGTGGAGCATCTTAAAATATATTTCTTTCACTGAGAAACATTTGATGCAGCGTAAGTGTTAGTATGTGACACCGCTCATGCGTTGTCTAGATTGCAGACGGACAAACAGACGTGCACACACGCATGCATGTATCCTCTTGTAGAGCTGGGGATTCCCAGGAGACTGAAACCCAACACACAGACGCCATCATTTGTATGCTCAAGGTCAAGGGTTAGGGGGCTTCCCTCCAGGGGTCAACCAGCAGGCAGTGTGTTAATGCACAAATGTGGCCACAGACAGATTATATACTCGCGTTCAAAAATGGGTCTTTCACATTTTCTGATTTAAGATATAGGTTTAAAGTAATGCAAAGGCGGGACCACTATCATAAACTACTGCACCATAATGTATTTTAGATAACTTCATTTATGTCAACTATGTCAACTTCTAACTATAATTCAAGAAACATTTATTTGGTGTTAAGAAACAAAAAGCAGACCACCTCATCTTCATTATCTCTTCCTCATTAATACCATTCAAAGAAGCCCCCTTTTTTTTTTTACAGTGTACTTAAAATATGCTTGTAATAACCTCAAGACGGCTGTAAGCGACAGTCTGCGGCTAATTAATCTGTTTTTCGCACATCTGTCACTCTGGCTGGGTCATTTGCAGTGTGACACACCACTCAGTGTGAATATGAAAACTCATAACTGACTGTGTGTGTATGGATTTGCATTCACACACACTTACAGCAGTGTGGGTGGAAAGAGAGGGGATGAGGGATTAGTCCTATAAAAAGGTGTCTGGTTTCCCGGCCTGAGGGCTGATAGCAGATATCACAACTCCTTGGAGCGGCTGCACACCTTATTATCAACACCACTCTCCCTCCGCAGGCCTCCACAGCCACGGGCCATCTCAGTGACTCCAAATGTACGAGCCCTGAAAACAATGTGCTCATGCACAACTTCATTTCAGAGGCAAAGTTATTTAACTCTCTTAATCATCTGTTTGAGAGAGTGGAGACGGAGAGTATACCATTTGTCTTCCAGCTGTACCAACAGCGGCTGGAACACAGAACTAATACAGCGACCCCAAAGTTACTCATGATTAAACACAATATAAACAGAGTCAGAAAGTCTAGAGGACAATGAAAGAACAGTTTTTGTATACAAATGTTTGACTGTGAGTAACAACAAACGACAAATTTGACAAATTTTATGATGTGACTAACCCTTTTCTCTGCGTGCACAGACGTAGTGACTGTTCTTTGACTCTTACACTGTTCAGTGGAATAATAACAGAGAAAGAGAGCGAGTGGCGAGACAACTATTAATTTAACAATCAATTTATATCGCAGATCAATGTTTTTTACTTTGCAATTATAACGGGGCTGATATTTGTACTTTAAACAACTGTTCCTAAAACACAGCTAAATCACTGTATACTAACCATAGAACGAACAAATAACTACTCTTAGTCATGTTCACTACAAATAGCAGCACTTAGCAAGTCTCTCTACCTTATTCTTTTCTTTAGTTAGATCTGATCAAAATGTGGGATGTAACCGAAGTAATAAGGAACTGTGCAATAATGCAAATTGTGACAAGTTGCAGTTGCACCTTTCATAAGCAAAGACTGGTGGAAATCTAGCGTGTGTTGGACTCGTGCATCATGTTGAAGTGTGAAAGAAAGAGGAAACCGAGAGTCATCTATTGAATAGCTATAAACTGACATCTGTCAACAAGCTTATTGATATAAGCCAGACACAATAAGTAAAGCCAAATTATAGTCTGCTGCTGCCAGGCTAACCCGTTACAGGGCCTGTAAAAGAAGTTTGAGGAGCACCAAAAAAGCCTCACTCAGTGAAACTCTGCCAAAAAATCAACACGATATGAAAAGACAGAAAACAGGCTCAGATTGGGACAATGTGCTGCTTCTTAGTTACCTCTGCATGACGTGTTTTCAAACACTTCAAGACCAGACAGAGAAAAATGGGTGGAAATAACATGTCTCACCAAGCAAGTGAATGTGTTTGTGTGGAGGGGACTTCAGGCTAAGTGAGAGAAATTTGGAAATTTGAGCCCGTTGGCTACATTAGCCCTGGCAGCTTATTGAAAAAATACCTGCATACTGATGTCACAGGCCCAAGACGCTCTGTTATACAGTTATAACACACACCGAGCACAAACATCAGCCTTTTCGTTCATGACACACTCGCTTCCTCGGCAGCGATGTGCCATGCTGTGTGTGGCCTGCAGCATGGGTGTTGCGCACACATCTCTCAAGCGCATATTAAATCATTGAGTAAAAAAAAAAAAAAAAGAAGAACTGTTGCGGTGAAGGTGGCCAAGTTTGGGCACTAAACTCATATCCCGAGTCAACCCCAGACGAGTGTTTCAAAGCGGGGGTGGTGGCGAGGAGGACAACGAGAAAGACGTAAATAGGGGGAAAGAAATGCACATTAAATCTCTGAGGCAGCAAACGAGAAAACAGGCAGACGTGGCCAGAGCTGGAGGCTCGATCTGTGCTTGGCAACGCGGCCTGGCATGTGCCACCGTGCATGCCGACAATCGCAGCCGCCAGCTAAAAGTGGTGAGGGCAGAGTCACTACAAATATTCTCACAATCCTGTCTGTTAGCGAAGCTGCGATGGACCATCCACAGCTGAGTCGTCCACATCCGCAATGCTTTGACGTATTGATACACATTTTCTCGTTTCATGCAATTCCAGGAGCTCAGACAAACACCCACTAACAGCCTTTTCTCCATCGTGTATACCGCACCTGGTTGGAAGCTTCATGTCTTTAGGACACTCATGTGTGCACTTTGCTCGGTGCAATGAAAAAAACGTCCTTTCAGAGCGCAGAGGTGCCATTGTCGCATTCTATCTGAAAGGGCCGGAAGGCATTCATGATTTATAGCAGTTTATTATGGTTCATGTTTTGCACAAGGAACTGTTTTACCGGTGGACTTGACCTTGCTCAACTCCTGCTGTGACATCACTTTTAAATTTGTCTGGTGGACAAGCCACGGCAAAAAAATGAGTTCCTGTATGAGTGTATTAAGAATGTCTTCCCCTAAATCTTCTTCCTACCATTTTCCTCACATTAATCCAGCCTGGCTGCCGGCCTAAAAATTGGACTGAGAGAAGGGCAAGATGAGACAAAATAATGGAGGGCGATGTGATCAGAATCACAAAGAGACAGAAAATGATATTTTATTAGAAGAGGTTTTATGTCGGATGAGCGGATACAAGTGGGAAGAGGGAGAACTGACTTACTGACTGCTGATGAGCTGTCCGACCCTCAAGCCTGACTGACTGCAGATGGCAGAGGTCTGGTAGCTGCCCTGAGACGCCCCGCTGGGGGCAGAATCAAGGGCAGGGCTCAATGGTGTGTGTGAGTGAGTGTGTGTCTGTGTGTGTGTGGAGTTGGGTGGATCACATCAGTCTGCACTTGCAAGTGCCTGCACACACACACACATACACACAAACACTTGTACACCCATGGCACCAGCTCCATCTGTCTTTGACATGGGAGAGCTTAATGACAGAGGTAGAAAACCCAAAGAAAAAGGCCCACTCTCTCCCTCTCTCCCTCCTTTCTTTCCCTCCATCTCTCTCCCTCTTGACCGCACTCTCCAACATCAATGCTCCATATGGAGCTCTCTCTCTGGACAGACTTTTTAAAACTCATCGTGGCTTGGCACACAATCAACTCGACATCTAGACGCACACACGCACTTGCACACCAACAGTACATATTAACGGGTGTAATCTGGCGCAGGGGCTGGAACACACTGAGTAAGTACATACTCCATTACTTGTGTGCATAATAATATGTCCTGAACACCAAGTAATGAAATTTCCAATGTGTGCTGTGGAGCCATCGTGGACTCACATGTGTGCACACACACACATACACACAAACACACACGCTCCCTTGATGCTTAGGCTCTATCTTTAATGAAGTCTCCTTTGTGAATCCTGCAGCTCTGACTCTGTTTCCTCTGTACAGCCTGCCACCTGGCTCCATTCAGTCCTCAGATAACATGTGTCCTAAATTGAGACAGTCTGACACCTCAGGACCAGTCGCTGTGGATCTTCAATGTAGAGCCGGACCGACTTACCAGCCAATATGAGCCTTTCACAAAATTCTCAGTGACTCCATTTATATTTACTGAAATTAAAACTCTCAACTGCCTCAATTCCCAAAAAGCGACAACAACATTACTGAACACAGGGTTAAATCTCTTATTCCATGTCTGACAGAGCTTGAGCTGTGGGTCTTAAATGAATACCAAAAATATATAAAACATGTAAAAGGAGAAACAGGCTTGGTGGAAACATTCATGAGTGGGCTTGCTGTTCTCTGTTCAGAGGTATGACAGAGGAAACTGCTCAGAGCCATGCGGCAGCACATTATCACACCTCAGGCAGGTTATAGAGACAGACAGCAAAATATCATATTCTCGAAAGCCGTCAGACACCAAGTATAGATATAAAAAAACTACGTGTGATTCATGTGTGCATGACATTTTCCACTTGAATGAGTCTTTCCTAACCTGCAGCTTCGGCACGACACCAACCGCTTTCATTATCATATTTTAAACAAGGATTTAATTTACGCAAAACATATTGTTGGTGCTGTGCAGAAAATAACAGCCCAGAACAAATCTGGTGAATAAATTCAACATGTTTTTAGTGTCCTGACTTGTGAGGGTTAAAACGTGTCTGAGCACATTGAAATGGAGAGTTTATATTGGATTGGAAGACTATAATCAAGCCGCAATTTAACCACAAGAGTATTTAGTTTTGGAACAATTCAAAACAGAAGGAGGTGGAAATGACAAAGCTGAAGAATTTAATGCAATGTAAAAAACCCTTGAGAACAGTACAGGGTAATGTGGGGTGTTTTAAGTTACTGTAGCCACAGGAGAAACGCTACAGAAATCTTCAGGCCAAGTGCAACGAGGTGCGGCAACGTGATCTCACAAAATTAGACACTGATGATTTTAAAAAGAAGCAATGCAGTGAAGTGACAAGTGTGACTGTAGCCAGAGGGACACACACACACACAGAACGGCTGGGGTTTGGGGTTGAGACAGATCATGTGCTCAGGGGGGGAAACTGTCAGGACAGAGATGGAGAGGGGGACGAGAGGAGGGGAGCCTTGAACCCTGCATGAACCACCCTCTCCCGGCTCCCTTCACCTCCTTCTCACTCTCTGCCGAGCTAATGACTCAACGCGAGAGGGAATCCGGCGGGAAGGATTGCGAAGAGTCGAGAATCAACCACCGCAACGTTACGGATGCTCGAGCTCGAGTGCAGAGCCGTGTAGAGGGAGCGGATAGTGGTTAGTGGTGCTGTGTTAGCCTGTGTGCAGACAACGCTGCTGAAACGCAGTTTTGACCACAAGCCAAAGTGTCAACCGTCATCGTCCTGAAATTAAAAAAAAAAAAAAGCATTGTCTTGCTAAGTCTATCTTGCAGCTGCAGATTAATGTCTTGCACTACCCCCCCCCCCCCCAACACCCCAAAACCAAATCGACAATTTGGCTGCTGGCGGTTAAGGTTCAACTTCTGGGATATGCAAAGTAGCATGAATTGGCTGCAAAAAAGGTGGCAATTAAAATTTGTATCCTGTTGAGATTATTGGAAATTTGAGCTGAAACAACTATGGCAAATTAATTAGTTGACAGAAAACTAGTTTATCACACAAAGATACAAAAAAAATCACAACTTACAGCTCCTGAAGTGTTGAGATTTGTAATTCTCACATTTAAGAAGATAGAAATACATTTAAAATGTTAGTATTTTTGTTCAAGAAAAGTCACTGATCAACTTCAACGGTTATAATTGCTCATCATTATGCTGTTACTATTTTTAAACTGATTTAGATTTGAGAACCATTTCTCTGTGATCTATATTAAGGAGCAGTGAAAGTTACGCACGTCCCCCCCATAATTCAATTATTTGCAAATCAAGACTAAATAAGATAAACTTCATTAATATCTATGAGGGTGTGACACAAAAGTGTGATGATTTGTCATGGAAAGACCCCCCCACACACCATGTGATTGCCTCTATCTAGTACATGTCTTCACTTGTGAGATGGGACTGTCCAAACGTTAAGACACACAGGACGTCTGTCAGCTCTGGCAAACTAACCAGCGCCTCGCCCTTGCCTCAAAATGCACTGCATCGAGAGAGAGAGACAGAGAGAGAGAGACAGAGAGAGAGAGAGAGAGAGAGAGAGAGAGAGAGAGAGAGAGAGAGAGAGAGAGAGAGAGATTGAATTCCTGGCAAACAGAGAGAGTGGGAGACACGACCTTTCGCCCACGAGCTGGGAGATGATCCCCAACAAACCAAATGTAGAGACTGTGGCACGCTCGAGTGTGTATGTGTAGTCTGAGCAGTGACTTTGCCAACTCAAGATTGTCGTCTGGTTTCAATGTTGGGGAGTTGCTGTTCCTGCTACTTGTTCCTCCTCCTAATGTCCCATCTTTTCAAATTAATTCTACTCTGTCTTCAAGAGATAATTTCCTAAACCTTAACCACACACACACACTGATGTGCCATGAAAGACAAAGCAAACAAACATGCTGGTAAATTAAAGCAAAGTGGGGTTCGTTTTTCTACCAGACACTTAGACGAGTCGGGTTGAGGTTAAAATATCTGAGGTCTAATTCTAATCGGGTGATAAATAGAGAAACTTTGCTGGTGACTTTTTTAGGTTAAATCAGTGGATATTAAAGGGAAAGTTAAGTTTCCTTCCATGAGCTCATGTGAAACCTCATGCGCATTCTTCAGCAGTGTGTCCAAAATGATGGCAGCGGCAGAGAACATCAAACTGCGGCCGCAAGTGCAAGACGATCAGCCACAACACGAACAGCCCTTTCTTCACGAGACGGGGGAAAAAAAAGGCATTGTTTGCCCGACCACAATCAATAAGCTGTTCCACAGAATGACACACACGTCTATTACTTCATTGTGATTCTAAGCAAAGGCCAAGAACCTCCTGACGTCAACAGCCACAGGAATGCCACCAGGCGGATTCTTCGGTGAAACTCTCCGGGAGCCTTAGTTAAACAACCAGACAATGCGAAGAAACGCTCGGAGATAACACTTTGTCGTTCTTGGAATCCCAACCTCCAATTTATGTTCTTTTCCTTAAATATCATCCTTGACACTTGATAACTCCTCGCTGTGCCCTTCTTGCTCTCTCCCTCCCTCTCTGTCTCTGGGGTTGGGGGTAGCAGGGTGAAGGCTGCTAATGTCGCCAGGGCCGCCGTCACTTGTCTGGGCAAATGCCAGCAAAGAAGTCCCTGGATGCTGGTCTTGCAGAAACCACGAGCTGATATAAAGTGTTAAAAACATGGAAGATGCAGGCAGATAGTGATTTGAGCATCAGTAGGTATATCATATTGGCTGGTTTGAGCTTTTCAAAGATATATCTGTATCAGCATTTATGGTGGCCTATATAAAAACCTTAATTTCACAGAACAATATTCTCAACAGCTTAGTGTTTCAGATACACCTTTCAGGCTATCATGGTCCCAAGGCTACAACAACATTTCTTTCAGGGACTGGTTACTACCTGCCACTCTCTCCTTATCTACTACAGTAATGGCAGTTGCTTACAGCCGTGGGAGGTGGTGTTGTCAGGGGCTTTCCCAACACAGGAGATCCTGTGTATGTTCGCAACCTTCCTCTGAATGGATGAGCCGGCCGAGTGTGGTTGCCGGAGAACAGACAGAACGAGGCACACTTGAACAATGCTTCCGAGCCCTCGCGACCACGGCGGAGGATAACAAAGGCAATTATCTGGGCCAACAGATATAAGAAAATACAGCTTTTTCTCATACGCGTGTGTTTCTCTGGAGGATTCTCCAGAAAGCTCAGAGCAGCATATTCTAGTTTAATGCAGTTTATCAGAGGCCTGACAGCCTCATGAGACTTCAAAAATACAGATCCCCCTCTGCCATCCCTGAGGACAAAAGAACGAACAATCATTTTTGCCACGAAGAAAAACAAAGAGGAGCGTGGAACAAATGCACTAGTGTCAGTAGAAGCCTGTTTAACATTTTCCCTCCCTCTTGATTTCAGGAAGTAGGTGAGGGTTTGCTCACTGAAGTTGAATGAAAGCAAACAGGAGTCAGACAGGGGGAATCAGCTCATGTTTTCTGAATGAAACATCCTGAATGTGGAGGGACAGCGGGGGCAGAAACTGCTGACACAGTAGAAACCACCATTCCCTTGGCGAAGCTGTAATCACAACAAAAAAGTAAAAAGGAACATGGGGGGGGGGTGGAAAGCGGTTGAGGAAATTCTCTTGGAAGAGTAGGAGGGAATGCGAGAAAAGAGAAAAGACATCGAGCCAGTCCAAAACAAGAGTCAGCGGAGAGGTACGCACTTCCACCGCCTGTTGCGTTCGCCCCGTGTTAGCTTTCGGTTCTCTCCGCTGCGCTTGCCTGTCTTAGCTAAGCAGCGTGGCCAACGCCAACAACAACACCGAGAAGACTTGGGCCTGTATCAAACATGACGCCAAGGCCGGTTTTTAAAACCACACTGGCTGCAGATTTGCATCAGAATGTTCCGTCCCATTCTCTCTGAGGCGAGCAGCGGCAAATTTTTTTGGGAAGAGCCACAGATTGAAAGAGTACAGCCTCAGACTAATGCATTTCAAGCTTTGCACGAGTAAATCTAAGGGGGTTAGACATCTAACCCCCTTATCAGGCCTCAGGCCAGGTGAATTTAGGTGATGCAACCCCCCGCCCCCCTTCTCCATGCTGGCATCTACATGAAAAAGGTCACTTAAATGCATTATCAATAAAAAACTGCCGCCTGCTATGAATAAGTAGCAAAAGGACAGGGACGTAGTCTGTTGGGAAATCTGTTTTGTGCACACTCGAGAGACGAAACACCAAAAATAAGGAGTGCCAAGCTGGCGCCGTTCCAAGTCACATTACGCAAAAATGTTCACTTCTATCCCCCTGGCTGTTCCCTCGAGACACATAGACACAAAGAGGCTGAACAGGGAAACAAGAGACCGAAGACAACGAGTCAACGAGGGCGTGTGTTGCTTTAAGAGGCCCATCATCGCTCGACCAAACAAGTTGAATCTGAACCCTGAATGAAGCTATATGCTGCGGGGGATATTTGAATCATGTGAAGTAATGGGTATGCATGAACTCCCAAAACAATAGGCTACTGTACGAATGGGAGTAAATCCCCCTAAAGATGTCTGGCGGTGGCACATTCACTGAGGGTGCTTTGCCTGTGACTTCTGTGCAGCAGCAGCCCCCCCCTCGCCTCGTAAACCCCCCAGCATGCCACACACTTTGAAGATTTTCACAGCTCTGGGTGGATATAGGGCGGCTTTGGAGGCTGGAAGGATCCTGAGGTGACACACACACACACACACACACACACACACACACACACACACACACACACACACACACACACACACACACACACACACACACACACACACACACACACACACACACACACACACACACACACACACACACACACACACACACAGATCAGGTAGCTTGTATCATCTCCATCATTAACCTATCCATCAGTGCCGCAGCTAAGGTAACAGACAGCGTGTGCGTGTGTTGCTTTGAGGGTCGGAGGGGGTGGGGCAATCCCGCGTGTCTTTTAACTCCAGCCTAAGCTTTTGCCACCATAAAGGTCAGTGTTTCGACATCTGCTGCTCTCTCTGAACCTCTCCTTTCATAAAAGGGAAGCAGGGAAGAGGAGAGGACCCTGGGGAATGGATGCACACACGCACACACACACAGGTCTACTTTTATGTCTACGTACCATTTACTCTCCTCATCACACACACTTGTTCGGCAGCAACAATGCCGTAGAGCTCAAACCACACGCTCAATGCTGACAAATACAAATACAAGAGCACAAGGTTTGTCCCTCGAAAACAAAAGCTCAGTAGTATCATTACACCGGGCTTTTGGTCTGAAAGACTGCATCGTTCCTTTTTTTTTTATTTTTTGGCAGAGGGATAGAGAGGGCTGAGCTAAATGGAAACCTGTCCCTCAGGGGCAAAGCAAAGGCAGAGCAGTGTTGAAATAAGTGATTCATGCTTTTATCTTTCCAGGTGAACAGTGCTGCTCTTTGAGCTTTCGCGATCGGTTTCTCTGGCAGCGTGGGGGAAAAATTACGAAAGCAACACTGTCGTTTTCCCCCCCCCTTCGCTCGTTTTTTTGGCCCCTCACCTACGTGAAGGACAGTGACCTGGATGTTTTTGCCAATTTGTGTTAACATGGAAATCTCTACAGTTCTGAGAAAGCTACACACACAGAGACATTAGAATACTGTGGGAAATGATAGGCTTTAATTGCACATTTTCAGATTGCATCCAAAGACAGGTGCAAAGAAACTAGATGGTGTGATCCAGAGCTTAAACCATTAGATATCGGACTGAGAATTAATTAGCAGCTAATTCAATAATTGATTAATCTCACGTTTGTACTTTTAAAGCAAATGCTGGATTGTGTTTGAATTTCAGTTGTGTTTATTTTCTGCTGTTTTATAAGATGCTAAATTGAATATCTCCAGGTTCCAGACAGGGTAAGGGATGAATCAATTATTGAAGTAGATCGCGAGGTTGTTAAAAATGGTCAAATCAAAAACAATTAAGTTGTTAAGCTTAAAAAAAAGCACTCCCTTATATGACCTCATATACTTGACATGTTGCATGAAACCCTTAGTCAAGTCTGTTTTATTATTGACCACATCCACATGAAGGAGCAAACTCCTCCAAGCCATCTTTCACGTGTGCAGGGAGTCAGTGTTTGATATTTGAGATGTACAGTAGTTTGTGGATTGTGTATCACAGCTTTCATGTTTTTTATGGTCCATGCTGAATAGCTCTGGCTCTCTGGAAACAAGAGTTGTGGACTGAATAAAACTATCTACGTGCTAAAGTTTACTGAGAATGGTCGGATTCATTTTTAACTACCAGCTGCAACCCTGCACTTCCTGTATCAAACACATGTGAGGAGCATATTTTAATCGACAAACAGATTTCCAGCGGCAACCAAAATTGTTCAGGGTGTAAATACAACAACAGCTTACGACCAAATCAAAAGCTCTGAATGCAACATTAGTCAAGTCACTAAAAACTAAAAATTTCAATTCCAAGACAGGACAGTAGGGATGGGTAATAAATAATATAGATAATTAACGCAATATAGTTTCCACAAATAGCAATATAACAAAACACCAGTACAGTGAGGAGGACTAACTCAGATTTGTAAAAATCTTTTGCAGCTTATCAAGTGTTAAAACTACAGCCTTCACTCGGGAGCTAAATGTAATCTTTAGACTTGACATAAATATGAATGTGACATTTATCATGATAATTATGGACATCGACTGATACGAATACTTTTATCGTGATGTGATTTTTGCTCTGCTGTTAGAGGAGAGTCATGATAACATGAACAAGCCTGCGGTTGCAGAGCCCCTCCCTGTGTAAAGCCAGAAGCATGGGGGCACGGGGCTGTGGTCAGCCTCTCTCATGCCTCCAACCGTCATTGTGAACATGGCTAAGAAAGAACCCCCGTATGGCACTTTAATTTTCTGTTAAACCTCCCTCGGCCTCACACACACGCACCCATCCCATCTTCCTCCCGCACGCTGACCCCCCGCCCCCCCCCCCCTCCCCCTTGCAAAACACACGAATCCGGAGATATCATCTGGACAGGTGGCCAGCCACCCAGACCTGACCCGCCTGCCCTCTTGCTCCCTCCCTCTGCCTCCTCCCCCTTGTACACCCTCCTCGCCGCCACCACCACCACCACCACCCCCAACTGAAATCAGTTCAGGTCTGCTGGAAAGCCCCAAATGAACATGCACAGTAAACCGCCCCCAAATCCACCTCCCCTTGTTTTACCAATACACACACACAGACACACACACAACTTCAACAAGCCCTGAAAAAGTCTGTCACCCACTGAGCTGTCTGTGGGGATTATTGCCTGGACAGTGCAGAAAAAAATAGGTCTGTTTCTAGCTCGCGTGTAGACATATAAATCGGACCAGGGTTTAAAGCACAGGAAGAAGGGAACTGGCTCACTTGAACACAACACTGGGTGCAGGGTAAACCTTATTAATGCTGAATAATTTGGTTGAATTACAGAAGACATGCGAAACAACAGAGAGCAAGACTTCAAATTCTCCATCTGGACAGTCAACAAATACGTATTTCTCATTCAAAGCCTTGGCTGGGACACAAATGTACAATCTAGAGGCAATTCCCCTAAACGACCTCATTTAAAAACAGACTAAATGTGACAATCCCGGAGATAAAGCTTTTGATTTGACAAAGTCCTGGTGTTTAAAGCAGCTGCTTATCAGATATTTATGAGCCATTGGGGGGAGATCACTTCAAGTTCTTCAGAGCAGCTAAAAGTCATAATCATTACGCTGGAGAATAATGAGCGACTGAATCAATGGCTCGGGCGAGGCGGATCATGTGTCAGCGGGGGTGATGGTACAATTCCGTCCTGAGGTGCACTCTTCATCCGTGGATAGTGAGGATGGGATTGTCTCGTATCTGTTTACACACCGTGCAGCTGCACATCTCTCTCTCTCGTTTGTGCGGTGGCGACTTCTTCACAACACGGTGGGGCTACGTTACTTGCGGAGCTGCCGGTATTCCAGTACACTCAGCCCACGGTGTAGTATTTACAACAAGCACGTTGTGCAAAAAGCTTAAACTGCACCCCCCCCACCACCACCACCACCACCACCCACCAGAGAAGCCACAACGTGTTTTCTGGGAGAATGCAGCTAGCCGGTGTCCATTATCGGACAGCTAGCTGCGCTTGAGTGGCGACTCCGGTTCGTCGGGAGGCTAACGAGTGGCGAGCACGTTTCGCAAACGGGCGCAGGACCAGTGAGAGGGGTTCTACTGGGTTCACATGCTAAATAGTGAGCCTCGGTGGTTAGTGTGTAGCTCGCTGGTTAGCCTGCTAGCCCCAGCTAACGGTTGTCTAAGACAGGGGGGAGGAGAGGAAAAAGGAGAGAGAGAGACAGACCACCGAGGGTGAAGTTTCGCTTAGCCGGGGCTAGCTCACGGAACAACCGCAGCAACAGTCCCGCAACTAACCGGGCAGAGAGAAAACCCCACACGGGCACACACACAGACAAAGACGCCGCTCCAGGAGAGCACACGGGCGGGTTAAACACCCCCCGGTTAGCCCGGGCTACAGCACATGGACACGACTGGAGCTAATTCGTGGCGATAACTTGGGTTCCACGCAACTCCGCTCCCTCCCCCGAGCAGCGGACCCCCCGAATCTCAGACTCACCCTGTCACAACAGGCGCCATCTTCCACAAACTCCCACCAAAACTCCAGTACTCGCGATATCCTTCTTCTTCTCTCTTCTTTTTTTTTGTTGTACGTGTGTGTGTGTGTGTATCCCTCCTCTCTCTCTCTCTCTCTCTCCCCGGAGCAGCGCGACAATCCGCCGAGACAACAAGAAGCCGACTGGAGGCGCAGGGACGAGGGAGACGGAGAGAAAGGGGGTGGGTGAGGAAGACGGGGAGAGAGAGAGAGAGGGAGGAGGAGGAGGAGGAGGAGGAGGAGGAGGAGGGGGGGGGCGGCGGGTAGCAGCAACACACGCACGCACACACACACACACACACACACACACACACACGGAAGGAGGGAGGGAGCGAAAAGGGCAGACGCCACAACAACAGGCGTGGGAAACTTCCGAGATCCCGCGAGACTTGGAAAACTCTCACAATAGGCGAGCGCAGAGGGAGCGCCGCCTCTCGCGAGACCTTCGCGTCAGGCGGAGCGGCTTGTTTATCCTGTGGCGCTGGAACAGTGTTCCCACGTGTTTACCAGGTAATAAATTACAGGGAGGGGAGGGGGGGGGGAGGAGGAGGTACTGGTGTGGCAAGGGAAAGCCACGGGTTTTTTTCCCACAGTGGCACACACGCATACACACACGTACACACACACATTACATTGACATACATTGAGACATACTCTAACCTTCACCATAGTGACTACTTGCCTAACCCTGACTTTAACCTAAACCTGAACCTGACACAATCTTAACCTCAAGCATGTCTTTAACTTAAATGTTAATGATTTACGTCGTGAAGACTTGATTCTGTCTGCGAAAGGAAGACAAGTCCCCATAGTGTGACTGTTTCAACATGCTAAGGTCCCCACAACATGAGTAGTTCCTGGACCACACACACACACATACACACACACATGTATATAGTATGCATCCTGTTTCCTCACCACGTCCCTGCAGTATTCCACATTAACAGCTGCACAGTTAAAGCCAAAATATCACTTTTATTTTGAAAATGTTTCCCAACAGTGTGCAGAATAACAAACACGAGCATAAGCGAGTCTGCGAGGCTGGTTTTAACTCAGACGAGGAATTAACGGAGGGTTTCTGCACCCCTGAAATTTACAATTCCCTCGGGTAAAATCGCAGTTCCTGTTTAGAATGTGGAAACAATGGTGTGGCCACATGTGAATGGGCCATACAGGGAAGATTAGTGCATTGCCATCACATTGGGGAGTCCCATGACCGCCCTCCTCACAGTCCAAACCTCAGTCAAAGTACAAGGGAGGCTTTTATTTAGAATGATCATGCTTGGAAATGTGGCATAGACTTAATCAGCCGTTCTGTCGGCCTGCGCCTGCCTTCAGAAGCTTCTCCCCCCCCCCGGCTAGATTGCATCTCCAAAAGGTTTGGATGTATACAAACAGGTCAGGTCGCTCTTGTTTATCTAGGAGGGAGGAAAGGAGGGGGGGGTCACAGAGCCGTAAACCTTCATGTAGGTCTCCATCCCCTCGTGAGATGTTGTCTTCCCTAACAGCCTTCATTTAAATCTGTTTGGCATCTTTGTTCACCTCACAACTGACTTCTAGTGGCACCTTTCTTTTTCTTGCTTCAAAGAAAAAGTGAGAACTTCTGAGACCACGCTCATGGCAATGTTCCTCATTATGTGTGTGTGTGTGTGTGTGTGTGTGTGTGTGTGTGTGTGTGTCTGAGAGAGAGAGAGATCTGCTGAATGGTTGTTTTGTATGGGAAAAGAGTTTGAATTAAAGAACTACCAAACAAATAGTTGGCAATCTTGTCTCATTTCACTGCAGACTGTTATTTCATTTTATTGAAGTTTCATATTTTAATGACATAGTTAAATATTTCATACGGTGATTGCAATATATATCACAGAAAACAATGTGATTTTTGTTTTACAATATTTGTGCATTCCTATTTATTGTCAAGTTTCTTTCTTACCATTGAAAAAAGCCATGACAATCTCCTCCTGCATTCTCCCATGGCCTCACTGTGACATTACCCAGAGTTTGTACCAGGGGGCAGGCGGGAAGAACTGACTTTTACATTTGAGTCCTCACATCAAGCCCCTGCTCATAATATCAGGATATCACCAGGAGTTCAGCTCATGTCTGAAAGCAGCTCTTGAAATATGAATCAAGAACGAATCAAGATATTCAAATGCTTGAAATAACATCTCCCCCCCTCGTCTTTTTCCACAACAGATGTGCTCATCAGTGTGAGCGCATAACTACATCAAATAGTGTCTCTGTTGAAAGAAGCAGAAGCGATCTACCTCTGTACACTGTGCGAATCTACACATTTCGTATTTTTCAGATGCATAATTCACTTTTATGGCGCTTCACTGTTCTACCAGAAGAGGAAAGAGGAAAAAAAAAAGAGCAGGGAGAGTTGCAGGGATGAGGTTTTGCATGAGAGTGTGCCTGGCCCTCGGCCCGAGCTATGAAGACACAGAGACGAGGACCTCATCCTGCCCTCAACCATTTTTCCTTTCCCTCTGTTTCTTTTTTTTTTTATAGTCAGCGGAGAACCTCTAGTTACACTCAGAGTTGAACGGGGAAGCATAAAGTTTCCTCAAATGTTTTACAGCTGAACACGGGGGGGGAAAAAAAGGAGAGACGACACAAGTGCAAGTACTTTTCGGAGAAAATGGAAGTGAGATAACATTCGTTTTTTGAGGTTATGCAAACCCATAAATATCGATGAGGTGTACAATGGCAAGATTTGAACTTTGACCCTTTTGGAGCTCATTATATTCATGTCTCTGTTTGCCTCCCGCTCCTGATTTTTCCTCAATCTTCCCCCCATGTTGCTCCCTCTCGTGAGGAGTAAAAGCCATTTATTCTAATAGAGACAGAGCCAATTCAAGCAATCACGACTAAGCCATAAGCCTCAGGTCTATAAATCCACTCACTTGACTGCTTAAGCTTGTGGCTCGGAGGAAAAGGAAGATTGGGATATTGAAAGAAAGATCCTGGTCCCCAAGTGGAAACGACTCATCTGTGTTATCTCTATAGATTTGACCTACATACTGTTAACTACATGCATGTCCATCAGTTTTAATGCATGAACTGTCATTCAATGTTGCAGGGATCCAGAGCAATTTCTCATAATCCCCATCTTTTGAGCCAAAATTGTAAAATTAGAAAGACACAAAAACACTTTCTAGTTTCACAATTTCTGTGGTCCAGGCAGTTTTCACATCCAGGCTATTGGAAACCCCACTAGCAGTAATTATAAATAATAAAGGGAAGGGGGAAATTATTTTTATCTTTCGATTTTAGGAGTGAAAACAGAACGAGGGAGAAAGTGAGTCAATTAAGGAAGTGCAGCTTCAGTTTCCTGATTAGTGGCTTTTTGACATAAAGTCATCTGATATGACCAGAGCGTGGTGAAACTTCCTCAAATGAGCAGACGCACCGTGGCACAGTCAGAGTGAGATCCGGGGACAGACGGACAGGGAAAGGTGGGTCAAGAGATGCCAGGTCAAATGTTAGACTGGTGAGGAGACAGACAAGTTGATTATTGAGGACATTCAAAATAGAATGGGGGCCAGATGGAGACAGAAATCCAGGAAAATTGTATATATTCAATGATATGTGGCTTTATTTGTTTGCATGGATGTTGGACATACAATTGGGCCCTCTGTAAATATTGGGGCCCCTTTATGGCCCCCCCCCCGATTTAGAAAAATCCGATATCCGCCACTGTCCGCTTTCCCTCAGTTAACATCAGAAGACAAAAAGTCAGGAATTAATCAACCCTGGCTCGTGTGAGTCTGAGTTCACAGCAGAGGGAAGGGCGTCCCTGTGTGTCCATACATCCGTTGTGTCCATCTGTCTTGTCGTCCAGCCACATGGGAAAACCCAGGGGTGGACGAGGGCAGACAGTCTGACGAATGCAAAGGACGATGAGTCCTGGAGGGGCACACCTTTACTCTCCTCTCGCACTCTTTTCAAAGCCGCCCACTCTTATCACATGACTGCCATTACAGCTCAGACCCAAATACATCAGAGAGCTTTGACTAAAACAGAAGGAGAAGGAAAAGTGACAGGGTGATAAGTTTGCAGACTGTCAGGGGAAATAAAGTGTCTGTTTTCCAAGCAGAGTCTTTTGAAACAGAGGCGAATCAGAGGCACGAGGAAGGAGACGTTTCCCCTTTCCTCATCGCATGCAGTTCACAGTGAGTTCAAGCTGCCAAAACCTATGTGGGGTGAGAGCTGCACAGGCACGCTATTTGGCAGCTTTGACGCAGCCTGTGCATGACATTGGAAAATAAGCAATACGATATGATTGACTTATACCACAGTGGCTTTGGGCTTCCACCTTCAGAAACAAAACCTGACCGTTTATGGTTTCGTGTAAGCCTTTATGATCCGCTCAGTTTGTCTGATAACTGATAACAACTTCTAATAACGAGCAATCAATCCACAGCATGCATTTCCTCACAGCCTTTAATATGGTTGTAATAGAGCTAGATTATGGGCTTTCACAAGCATGATACCATCACAAGGACCTGTAAATCCATTACTGTGATGGTTATCAGCAGAAACAACAAGCACCGATAGATACAAATATCAAAAAAACAGCATGTTTCCTCAGTTACCAGAGGAGAGATCTCGGCCCTGCGACCACAGCACTTTTGAAATCACTTTGCAGAGGATTGCTTCCATTCTCCTTTTCACTAGAGGGAAGCCTTTTTCATAAAAAGTTATACGAGTCCCCATCTGAGAGGACCTGGCTCCGTTTCTTGTTGCCATCTTTTTAAATCAGCCTTTGCCTCCGGGGTATTTAACTTTGATTAAAAAAGCAGAGTTGATCATGAGCTCTGGAAATATGTCGAATGCATTATGTATTGAAAAGTATAAAAGCAGCCAGGCGGCCTTATGCCTGTATTTATGCTTGGAAATTGTCCCCTGAATAACATGTGACATTGTCTGCAGGGAATTCTTGGAGCTGAAATATGTCAGTGGTCTTAAATGAAGTGAAATTCCACATTTGAAGGCATCCGACCATATATTTTGGCTCCAATATGTGAAACGCATTGTATGATAGCATTTTACAGATGAAGTATAATGTCTACAGAGGTCTGAAGAAGCCCTCAGGAGTTTTTGGCTTCATCCTGTAAGTGATCAGTTTCGATTTCCATATTTAACCTTAAAAAGGTCAATATACTCAAATAGGTGTAATCTAAGTGTTACCTGTAAGAAGATCTCAAGGGTCTAAAGATACCAGGGGTGCCGTTGTTCCTTTATGCTAAGCTAAGCTAACCAGGGCCATTAACACCCAGACATGAGAGTGATTTTAATTTAGCAAACAAACATGCTCCACTTTCTTTTTAATGTCCCTAAACAACACGGTGAGGATCCGATCGTTTAGTTACTCTACGAGGAATTATAAAACATTATGATCCTGCAAGAACAAAACAGGCTTATTGCTTATTGACGGTTGCTGGTTCCAATTCTCAGTCCAGCTGGGAGAACATGATAGTGAGGAAAGAAAATGTGCAATGCTCTCCTCTCAACAACTAAGACTCCCTGAGGCAGTGCGTTGAGTAAAGGGAAGACAGCTAAAACATGATTGTTCTTTATTCTGACACAATGTTACAACACATGTACACTCATCAGAACTCCACCTGGATGAATCAGCGTTTAAAACTGAATCGCCGGAAAAGCTTAACTAATCAAAAGCCTTTGTATTATGCTATCATTCTGCAGGGTTTAATAACATGAGACAAATGAGGGCAATAAAACAAAGAGGCAAGTTAATCATAGAACATGCGAAGGGGGAAATCTGAGTTGATTTGTCTTCATCTTCACTCCATCTGTGCTTTCTTCAGTCACTTTCACTTCTGGATCGCTTTGCTGTATGCGTTAACCGTGAGTGACATCTATGTTCCACTTCGGAAAATCTGAGTCGATGCATGCAGTCCCAAAACAAACCCCCCCCCCCCCAAAAAAGGCTCCTCTTGACCCCTTTTTGTATGTGCGTGAATCCAAAGATTTATGGAAGCTGCACAAGAGTATAGGCTGCAAGAATCCTCTACCCTCTAACACAAGTTATTTTGTTTGTTGTCAGGATGTGGTTGAAACATCATCTTCTGAGCCCAGAGATTCGGTATCGCGGTCGGCTCGGCCGGGAGCCAGTGTATTCAGAGAGGTTTAGTCCCAGAATAAAAAATAAAAAAAAGGAAGAAGAAGAAGAAGCAAATACTCCTCCAAACTTAAAACCCTGTAGAGACTAATCAGGAACAGGGTCAAAAAATGTCATAACAATGGAACCTTCCAACAAAAGTAAAGCTCTCCACTTTGTGTAAACCCTCCTGGGATATTCACATCCAGTAAACTAAGAGCATAACTCGTTTGGCTTGGCCCGCCGCCCTTATCAGTTAAGACTTCTGAAGCCAAAGCCTGGTGCGGGCTTATAGCAGAAGCAGTCTGATAATGTTACAATGCAGATTGTTAATGTTTTGTTAACAAGAGCGAGTGACAGCCTTTATTATACCTTGACAAAAAAAGATTGATGGACACTTATTAGTGGGCACAATGTGCTGCGGCCAGCTCGGTCCGAAACCCAGAAGAATCGCATTTTTGACATTTGACGACATTGAATTGTTTCAGGAGAAATGAAAAAGTAAAAGCATGCTGCTGTGATGATTTGACTAACATTCATGTTCGTTTGCTCCCTTCTCCTGCACCTCCTGCTCTTTTGAACTCGGAAAAACATGAGACGTCGTATATTTGTACGACTTTTTCTTTCTTTATTTCTTGGCCGCTGTTGCAATTGTTTATGAGATGATGTTTAGAATAGACAGTTTCACTTTGTTAACCACAGCATATTTGGCTGGTGGGGGTTTGGAGGGGAACAAGCCTCAGCCAAGTGAACCTCTCAAACCTTGACCTTTGCCTCTTTAACGCCCACACGCTCCTGCTCTCTCCCGTCTGCACACACTTCCGTGCACACACACAGACAGACAAACACACACACACACACTCTTGAAACATTTTTGCAGTGCCTACCTCTTCTGCAAAAGTATGAAAAATACTCCGACACACACATGAAGGGGAAGAGGTGGTACAAAAACACACATGGCAACACATGGAGTACACACACACACAGTTACACTGACACACACACTCTCTGGCCAAGTGACTGCACTGCTGAGACTGTGACCTTCTGCGCCTCCCCCCTTCACACACACTCCTCCTCCACCATCTCCCAGGCTGTCTGTCTGGGGGCCTGATAGAGGCGAAGGAGGCAGGGGTCAGCGAGGGGCGTAGCGGGGCAGGAAGAGGACTGGTGATTTGGAGGAGGAGGAGCGGAGGTAGGGTGGGGAGGGTTGGTGGGGGTGAACATATCCCTGACCTTCTTTCCCATTCCTGGCAGCCACACTGCCGCTCCGGGGGAGAGAAAGAAAAAGGGAGAGAGGGAGGCCCTGCAAATATTTGCGATGGATCCACACTCACAGACCAGATAGTGGACACCCACACTCACACACTGATGAGGAAGACTTGAGGAGCTTTGGTTGTGTCCGCCTGTACGTCCATCAGTCAGTCAGTCAGTCAGTCAGTCAGTTCACCAGTTCAGTCCACACTGAAATATCTCAACAAGTACAGGATAGAATGCTAATGGAAGCATATGGGTCAAAGTACTGTTGTGCCTAAGTACCATCGATTGTATATAAAGATGGAGGACACTCGCATTATCAGAGAAATTAATTTATCCCGGATATGATTTCTGCAGATAAAGTCTGTTCAATATTTCGTGTCAAAATTGGGGATTTGCATATTTTACATTGAAAGTGAAAATCACATTTTTGGCGACAGGTCGGCCACTTCAACCTGCACCTGCACTTTTGCACCATGTCCGCCAAGTGGCTTTCTATCAATTCTGAGGAAATTGAAAGCATTTTCACCAGAATGACAAGATTCTACCACCACAAATTCACGAAAAACTCTTCGGTCACATTGGATTGAGAGACGAGCATTTTCACAGCAATCTGCTTTGGGGGAGCATTTTTGAAAAGCTCAGTTCTCTGTGGTTTTAAATGGAAGAACAAAACTGAGACGACATTTTCAGATTTGTCTGCTTCTATGAGGCTCGAGTGATCGGGCTGAGCCAGAAACTCTGTACATGTGTGCGTGAGCACGGCCGGATACGAGAACAAGTGAACAAGTGGACAGTGGTGGAATAGTGTGAACAGACGGGTGAGGAAACGGGGTGGCAGGCATTCAGCAGGGGAGCTTTGGAAACGCAGGTGCCTTAATTGTCCTCCAATAAAGCCTCTGCGAGTGGGCAAACCTGTGAATGAGTGTCTGTTAAAGAGCGGAGATGAATGAGGCGCACGTGAATAAATGAAGGAGTGAATGAGTGAGCACACGAGGGCCTGGAAGAGCAAGCACTCGGTGGGGAGGCTGGAGGGGCCTGTGGATTTAGTGAGGGGGGGGGGGTAAAGAAAGCCCAGAAGGAGAAGAGGAGGAGGGAGATGCTGAAGAAGCATTAGGGAGAGGGTGGGTAGGAGAGAAGGATGGTGGAAGGAGGGGTGGAGGGGTGGAGGGGTGCAGAAATCAGCATAGAGGTGGGGGTGAGGGGGGTGAGGGAGTTTTAGTCAGGCCCGTCTCAGACAATATGACATGGCACACGCTATTAATTCTGGCTCAGCGGAGAGACCCTGCCTCGCCATCTGCTCAGGGTCAGGGGCGTTCGCTGGGGTCGGCGTCACATCCACTAGCCCCCCCCCCCCCCACACACATCCATCCACCCACACACACACACACACACACACACGCACAGACACAGACACAGAACCCCCCCTCCTTCCCCTCCCCTCCCCTCCGCCCTCGCCTGGCAGACACCCGGCCAGGCCCGCGTGCATTTCCATAAAACAATTGCAAGCCAACCTGCTCCCGTGTCGGGTGGGTGGGGTTAAGAGGGGAGTGGAACGCTGGCTAGCCCACACCCCCCAACAATGGCCTGTCAGATGAAAAGGCCCTTGGTGAACTTGATATACATTACAAAAGAGCCACACCACGGCAGGCCCCGGGACCAGCCTTGCTGACCTGCGGTTGAATTTGAGCTTGGCGTTCGTCCGTTTGTTTGCAGTTTGCCCCCACCCTCAACCCCACCTCCTTCCTCTTAACCCCACCACCAAAACGGCAGCCACACACACACACACACACACACACACACACACACACACGGCCGGCTGGTGATAGATAGAGGAGGATGTAGTGGTGCATTTCGGGTTCAAGAAGCTAAAAGACGTTATTTTTCAAAGCTGAAACAATCGTTTTGATTAATCGTTAATTAATCAAACGAAAGGCAGAAAATAATAAAATTATAATTTTTTTTTCCATTCAAAAATATATACAAATTGTTTTCAATTGTTAAAGAAGTATCTATATCCTTTAAATTACCCCCCAACATTACTTGTGGTACCTCAAAAATAATACTAGATGAAAAAATGCTCCTTGCACAACTGTTCTATTTGGTTTTTGCATATAAAAAGGAACCTAAAAATAAAATATATCATAATAAATACAATGATTTATTGCACAAGCACAGTGAGAGCCAAAACCTTGGAAATGGTGGAGCCCTGTTCCCTGCCATCGCGTGCAAGAGGCGGCAAAGCTACGAGATATTGGGTCCCTAATTCTGTTGCTTAAGATCAGGATTAGCACTAAAACAAGAGAAGATCAGACGGCTGGAAGTGGTATCGCTGTGACAACACATGACTTCCTGTCTGCGTTTCACCCTCTTCCACTCACCATCCATCCATTCATCAATTCATCCCTCGCTGCCTTAGCTTCTTAAACAAAATACAACCTCTTGATTTCTTTGACCTCTTTGGCGTTTGTGCGCAGGTTCATCAACCAACCAGCCATGTGGATGGGCGAGGAGTTTAAGTCCCTCCTGTGTCACCCCCCCACCCCACCCCACCCGAGCTAAATCCCTTAATCTGCTCTCGGACACGTCTGGAGGGCAAAACAAACAAATAGGATCCCCCCCACCCCACCCCACTTGTCCTCCTCCTCCTTTCTACCACCAGCTCCACACACACATGCATGCAGATCCCCCCCCACCGAGATGCCCCCGAGCCCCTCCCCTGAACATGACATCACAGAGAGGAGAGGGTGACATTCACCCCCTCAAGGTTAATGAAGTGAGGTTGTGACCACAGAGGCGGCGATTCAAGTCACGACAGCGGATGTCTGGAAAAATCCTCCCAAGTCTGCAACAGGAACAAATATTTCTACATTCCTCTTTCCACAGCAGTGAAGGACAATGTGATTTATCCAGGAGCTGCTGCAATAAAAGGACAAATCACTATCAAGGGTTAAATGACATAATTTTAGCTTTTGGCCAAAAGCTGGCTTCCTTGTTGATTAAAGCATCTGATCATGCTCGTGTCACTGTGGTTTCTTGGTTTAGAGATGAGATCATTGACAGATCACACCCTGTACTTGCTCGTATCTGATTTCTTCGGGTCTGTTCTATGGCCTCTGATCTTTTCGCTGAACAATCAGACGGAAGTGTTCTAAAACACACAAATCACAAATCCCAGTTTTACTTTTAATGTAAGGCATTCCTCAGGGTTCATTTCCAGAGCCTCTGCAGTTCTCTCTATAAACACTGCTACTATGTTTCAATGTATAGTCTAAAAGATTCTAAATATCGTAAGTAATTGAATTCAAAAAGGTTAAAACTGAACCTAATGTTTCCAACATCTTAGTGTCTGGAGGGCTTTTGTGTAAATCTTAATATTCAATGCCTGCTTTTAATGTCCTTTGTATATATTGAGCCAATTCAAAAAAGCAACCTGCTCTCATTGAGCCACCCTCTGGTTCAATGTAGATGTAAAGGTTGAATACATGAATGTGAGATTGAGAGGAGGCCTGCAGGCTTGTTTGACATCTTCTCTTGTGTGCAGACGTTTGTTCGTCCTCCTACATGTGCATCAGTTGGTCTAAGTGAGGTTTATTAGCCATTAAATCAAACGTGTGCCTCTTTATGTGTGTGTGTGTGTGGGGGGGGAGGGGGGGGGGATGCTGCTCCTGCAGAAGGTCAAAGGTGAAAGGTCGGGAGACGAGTGTGATGCAGTGTCATGGACGGCAGCTGGTTCCTCTGACCTCCAGGGAAAAAGGAAGAAGGGAAAAGATGAAACCTCGCTGATCTACAAATAAAACCACTCAAAGAGTAGCGCTGCAGACGCAGACAGGGAGTGAGTCAAAACATCAATTGAGGCCAACAGAAAAACGTGCATCTATTTAAATATGTCTCTGTTGTCAGTCCTCAATCCAGCCTCCCCCTTTCCTCCCTTTCCCTGCCTATAAACTAACTTTATTACCTTGAAATAAAAATCATTTCCCCATATTTCTCCTCTTTTCTCTTTTTCTTTCCGTTCAATTTTAGCCTCTTCCTCCCTCCGCTGCGGGTTACCTCCGATTCCTGACTGGGTGGGAGCTGCGATGGGCCACAAACGATGATGTCACGGCTGTTATTTTCAAAAAAAGGGGTGAGCTCATTGGCTAAAACCACAGAGGAGCTGGCATCCAAGTGTCAGGGAACAAGCGGCCCGAGGGTTGCCAGAGGCCTGGCCCTGGATTTTTCGTTTGCGTTACATCTGGGGAACGGATCTGGGACAAGTTGTCTTTTCTGTCAATCTATTGCTCTTCTATCTCTCACTCAGGAGATATAAGGTCGTTAAAAGACGGGGATACACCGAAAAGGAAAGAAAGTGACACTACGACCACATCGGGCGGCGAGAATAAATAACACAGCTTTTCAGATTTGAGACTCTGACTTAAAGTCCTCAAGGAGCAGATACGGGAGCGTGGAGGCCAGCAGCCACACGCTAGTTGACCATGACATGGAAAGAGTGACACGACTGTGCAAGATGTGCCAGAGGACTGATAAAACACCAACCGCTCCTCCTATGACTCCAGTTCAAACCCCCGGCCGCAGCAGTTCCTGTTGACTTTCATACGGATGACGAAGGAAAAAAAAACGCATAATTCAAAGTTGTCAAAACATTTGAATTAACTGAACATTTGTTGGTGGTTCAGTGCAGCAAATCTCCTTCATCAGCAGATAACTGCTGTCAGCGCACAGTGCGTCACCTCGCATCACAATGTCGCTGATTCACTTCAAATAAAGTTTGAAGGAAAAGGTTTTCTCATCAAAGTTTTACTGGCTGAATCTTATAAACAAGACCCTCCGCAGAACTAGTAATATATCCTTAGATATTTCACAATTCACGAGAATATTCTTTATGGAAAACAGATCAAAATCAAATAAAGCCACTTTATGAATTGATGTATAATACACGGTAAAGAGTATAAATATCTCCCAGGGTCTCAAACCAAAATAAAACTGGACCCAACTACACACGCTGGACACGTTCTCAGTTATCGATTAAAGTAATGTGATGACTGAGCACATGATCAGAAAGTACAACCTGGGAAACCACTGAGCTCCACAGATGTTTGTTATTTATTGTCAAGGAAAACTGTTTTGTGTTTTTGTGATTTAATCGAATGCAAACATCCCAAATTGAATGATATACACATCAATTTGTAGAATGGGAATTAGTGGAAGTCGGGCCCATTGTGTGTGACATGCATATACACACGGTGGCTGCCAAAAACACAATGTAGAAACTGTGTGTGTGTGTGTGTGTGTGCCACAACCCATCTAAATGCACTGAGGGTACACAGAGGCCAACAGACAGAAATACAGATGAGGTGATTTTCTGCTTTCTGGCTTTTCAATAAACTTATCTGTGCCTCACATCTGTGTGCCAGCCAAGCTGTTTGTGAATGTGTTTGCATGCGTGTGTGTATGTGTGCATGCGCGTGTGTGTGTAAGGGTCAGTCTGGGCAGCAGCCATGAAGAAAAGGAGTGTTTCATCATAGGAGGTGGTTCTGGGCACCATGCCAACCAGCCTGACACACACACACACACACACACACACACACACACACACACACACACACACACACACACACACACACACACACACACACACACACACACACACACACACACACACACACACACACACACACACACACACACACACACACACACACACACACACACCCTGAGGCAGTGGCCCTGTGCTGTTGATGCCTGCAGGCAGGCCTGACCACTCGCTGCCCCCACAGACACGCCGAGGACACAGAGAGAGCAGAAAAAGAGAGGGATCGAGGAAGATGAGAGGAGCGGAGAGAGAAGAGCTTGCGGGGGTGAGGGTGGAGGGTGAGGAGGCAGAGAAGCGAGCGGACAAGCTGATAAGGTGGAGATGGAAACCCAGGCTGATAATGATAGACGGAGGAAAACAAGAGAGAGAGAGAGAGAGAGAATGAGGTGTCAGGAGAGGAGGAAAAAACGATTAGGGGGGAGCAAAAAAAAAAAAGATGGCTAAAACAAATGGAAAAAGGGGAAATGGGATGATTGTGGTGGGTTATAAGTTGGTGTGTTTGTTGTGGGAGGTGCAGCGAGGGGTCCAGAGTTGTGGAAAGAGGGGGGAGACGGAGAGAATAGGGAGAAGAGGAATGGAAAAACAGTGGAAAATGATTTTTTTATAAAAGGAACAGGGGGTGACACAGACAGACAAGGGCTGCAGGGATAGTGGAAAAAGGATAAGATAAAGGAGTGTAGGCAGGGGGAGTGTGTGTGTGAGTGAGTGAGAGTGTGTGTGTGACTGTGAGAGAGTGTGTGTGTGTGTGTGTGTGTGTGTGTGTGTGTGTGTGTGTGTGTGTGTGTGTGCCTCAGAGGCAGAAAGAGGAGATGAGTGGGTGAGAAAAAGAAACATTAGTGGTTTGACAACATACAAAGCTCCCTTTAATTGAACTGATGGAGAGATGAGAGAACTTATGCCACAGAGAGACACAGAGATGAGGCAGGAAATTAGAGGAAGAAAAGAGGATGGGACGTTGAGACCCCGACACAAAGACGAAAAAAGATAAACGAAATAAAAAGACGAGGGACGTATTTCTTTATCACGAAGACATTTTGTGAAAATCCATCGTCTGAAGAGTCATTGAAGCAGAAGGCTACTGTACACGCTTGGAGAATCGCATCCGGGATCTTTTGGCTTCATTTTTATTTTTGAGTTCTTCATCAAATTACGAGCAACTCAGTGTATGGCTGGTGTTAAAAATTAAGCCTTTTTTTTTTTTTTTTTTACTTGAACCAAAAGCATTATTTAGGCATTTTGCCTGTCTGGTAAGGAGGAGAGGGGGCCATCTGCTGGTCGCTTTACACAACACAATTTGGGAAGGACGACACAGGTTATTTCCGTAGAATTTCATGGTATAGTACAACGTCCATTTTTACTGTACATATGACAATAAAGGCTTGAATCTCTTGAATCCACAGTAGGTGTATGATTGATCAAGCACTGATTATTAGTCAATCGTACTGGGGGCCGGCCCCCAAATCAAACTCTGCCAGGGCCCCATAGATGCTTGGTCCGGCCCTGCGTGAGAGATACAGCAAGACAGGCGGCCTGAGAGAGAGAGAGAGAGAGAGAGAGAGAGAGAGAGAGAGAGAGAGAGAGAGAGAGAGAGAGAGAGAGAGAGAGAGAGAGAAAGAACGCCTGTGTTGGTGCCAGAGTGGAGTGTAGGGTTTCCTGAGACTTGTTTTCCTGACTTAGCCGTTCTGTAAGCCCTCCATCTACTTCCCCTGAATGTCCTATATTACACACACGCACACACACACACACACAGGGACGCATGCACACACACGCACACACCTCGCCTCTCCTCACTACATATCGCGGCAGATAAAGGTTTTTGGGGAAAACTGAGCCCAGTTCCTTTGGGCTAAACCCGCGCTCCGGTTACACCACCACGTTCCAGAGCACAATTCCACAGAGCTGGGCTGAGTTTACTTAGGCAATTCCTCTCTCCTCAACATGCTGCACAATCACCCCCACAGCACTTATCTCTGTTATTGGAACTCGGCTTCTATCAATCCCCTTCCATCTAAATATTATTGGAGGCAGAGATAATAAAAAGTTGCAATAAATATGCGAAACAACACTGGGAGTGCACGGCAGGACCACTTCCTTAGCAGTTTACATTTGAAATGAATGTGTTAATATGCGAAGCGTGCATCTGCAAACCACCGGCTGGAAGGAAGCGCTTAAAAGAAGTCAAGTTCTTCACTCAAAATTCACTGTGAAATGTCAAACGCAGCATTTTGGATGTGACTGACATTTTAAAAGTAGAAGAAAAACGGTTCCTGTGCTTCGGAGAAAGGAGGCGTTTTATCTCAGAGCCATTAAAGATCCATCGACTTATCCGTCATGTTAATTCGTCTGTGGGTCCATTTAATGGTTGATCTGATCTCCAGCTCTGAAAGTACATGGCTGAGAGTCAAGAGATTCATCATCCTTATGCGGCCGTCGCGTGGATTTCTCTGCAAAGGCAACTTGTAACTGCAGGAGCGATCGCATTTTGTGGAGACGCAAAAAACCATACTGCAACACAGCATTATTTAATAAACCTCCTCAACATATTTCTATGTATTAGCACAGCCATGCTAGACTGTCTGCAGCCCATAGAATGTGTTAGAATAAGGTGTAGCCGCAGTGTGACAGGGTTAAACATAGTGATGGACAGGTGACAGGTGTTTCGACTGTGTATGCAACGTGTACTTTTCACTTCTTAGTTTAGCGCATGTCTCATCCACTAACATGGAGGAGGTGGTGTTTATGACCCTCTACTGCAGCCAGCCACCAGGGGGCTGTCAAAAGGTGGCGGGTCACGTAACTCGAAGCGATGCCACATACTCGTTTCTTTTTGTTGACATCATTTAAATCCAAGCTTGATGAGTGGTTTTCATCGCGGCGAAAATAAAACCTAAATCGCAGTAAGTCTCAAACTGATCCTTTAAAGACAAAGTAGAACAAAGCACCCGTGGACGGAGCAGAGACACTTTGGATGATCACTTGTGATGTGTTCCACACTGTAGGTAGCAGGGAGGCAGCCAGACATCGCTGTGCAGTAGTGTGCATTAGGAATCCAGAAGCCACAAGTACAAGTTAGTTTTCCTTCCTTCTCGCCCCCCCCCCCCCCCCCCCACTCCCTCCCTTCCTCAACCAGCCCTCCACTCCACTCCCACCCCCAAGCCAAACCACTCTTTCTGATACCTCGGCCTGCGTCCCAATGATTCATTCAACCATCCACCCACTAAAGCAACACTGAAACAAAGAGTGAACGCAACATAAAACAGTCTATACTTTTCCGACCACATGCCTTCGCACATAGACGAGCAACCCCCCCCCCATCCACACACACACACGTTGTACGTTTCGTGCACCCACTTGCATGCCCACAGTATAAAACAAAACAAAAAAGAAGAAAGAGTGATCCAGATACACACTGACCAAATTACACACAATTGTGTTCATCATATTCCACATCGTTCCATCTCAGTCCGTCTTTCTTTTTTTAACAAAGCCCAAAGGCAACACCACAGGTCCCAGCCCACATCCAGGGCCCGACCTGAGATGACATCACTCCTCTCCTCTCTCTCTCTCCTCTCTCTCTCCCCCCCCCCCCCCCCCCCCCCCCCCCTCTCCCCCCCCCCCCCCCCCCCCTCCTCTGCACCCATCCTTCTCCAACAAAGGGCCGAGTTCCAACACAAATCATCCAACCCTGTCCTTAATGACAGGGTAGAGCTAAGTGATGCCAGGGGGCAGGAGAGCTGGAGGTACTCTGGTCTGGGATGCTGCCCGTTCATTCCATTCCTCCCCGAAACATGTGGTTTGTACTCGCTCTCTGGATGGTGCAGGAGCGGAGGGATGGATGGATGAGGAGAGCGGGGAAAAGGGAGAGACCACAAAGTAAGCTCACTGCCCATAGGGAGAGATCATTGGTAGCTCAGGTGGGATACGACTCTGCTTTGGACTGGGGGTGGCTTTCTTCTGCGGACGGCATTAAATAGCAGACGAATGTCCTTTCGACAGAATACGAGGATGAGGTCTACGCGTGCAACTCAATCGTTTTTGCAAATTTCCAACTGACATCAGTGCATATGGCTGCTATTTAATCCTGCGGTTAGGTTTAGGGTTATGCACATGACATGACCACGGTTTATTTTTGACCCTCCATCGCGCGCACAGCCAGGGACGAACAAATGTAGGAAATAATGAAGTTCTTGAGCAGCCGTGGAAAAGAAAATCCTTTCCAGGGCTGCGAGGCTTTTGAAAAGGAAACAATATCAGCCTTTCCACAATCTTAATTTGAAATTCATGGTGGCTAAGATATCGTGAAAAGCTGACAAGCAGTCAGTTTTCAAGGCTCTCGACGGCGAGTTCAACCAACGGCTCGTGTCGTTAAGAACAAGTACAAGTCAGGTCACGAGTCTTGTGATGGAAAATCTCATGTTGAGTCTCCGAAGAAGTTTATTGTCCTTTTGACACGCGTCTCTTTACAAGGCAGAATGCAAAGACATATTCAAGTGACTAAGGTGCTAAATATGAAACAAGGGACTTTATATTCAAAGAATTCAGAACAAGCTGAAGTCAAATTTCAACCAAGATCAAATCCAAAGTGCTTCAAGTCCAAATTAAGAGTTTAAGCAAAGTCTTAATTTTTAAAGCAACACTATGCAACTTTTTAACCTTAAAAATAGAAGTTTTAAAACTTGTTTGATGGTTCACACAAATATGAATAAGAATAACGGCGGAATGCCGTCAGACATAATGATGAAATGGACGTAATGATGAGTCATAATCAGACTCTAACATCTAAACAGGAATATGAATGTTGCATCTTAATGTTATGTGTTGTGTTATGAATCTTTGACATTTTACAAAGTGCTGGTTTAATAGTGACTATGTGCAAATCACGTCACAAGTCATTTAAGTACTGCTGACCATTCCAGGATTTTACCTCAAAACCCGAGACTCACTTGTTTATAGTTCTAAGTCTTAAAGGACTCAAGCAGTTAGTCTGTATAAATTTGTCTCCGGCTCTTTGAGCAATAACTCGAAACACATCAGTGAGTTTTGTTATGAGATATTCTGAAGATGTTACTGAAACAACTCTGCATGTTACTCATCAGCCAAAAATCTGAACAGGCAGTTGTTCCAGAATACAAGAGGATAAGTGATTCCTCATGAGTTTTCATCCTCAGAGCCTTTTTTTTGGACTATATGAGGTAAATGCAGTGAACAGATACAGTGGATTCATCACTCCTGAGAATACAGATTACCGGCCGACTCATTATCGAGACCATCACACTGCATCGTATCTGCTGCAGTGCTCAGAGATCCCTGCTGGACATCACCCACCCATGAGCCCGCCTGCCTGGTGCGGAGCTGTAAACCTGTCATTGTTCTGGGTCACCTCCCTGAGGATGTCCTTAAGGCCCAACACCACACACACACACACACACTGCAACAGGATTTCTCCTCCTGGGCCAAAAGTGGACAGCCTGTGTTCCGTCAGAGCGTCCAAAATTCCATGACTTTCCCAGAATTCCCACCCCGAGCCAAGTCATATATTTGGTTGACATCTGCAAGGCCCCAATGAAACCCCCCCCCCCGAGGACCGCAGAGGGAGATAGTGTCGTCCTGCCCACACGTCGTTTACACCCAGAAAACGCTGCGGATGGACGCTGAATATCTATTGAAACTATCCAGCTGCCATCGGACACAGGTCGGACTCGCTGAATTCATTTGCTCTGTGTGCAAACCACTAATAACAGGATACAGTTCATCTCGCGGCGCTAAAATAGCGGGGTGCTGTGTGCATTTTCAACACCGTGAATCACTCGGTCCACTTGCACGTCGGGGGCTCCAACTACAACAAGACTCCGTACGTCACATTAGATCATAACACTACGCGTGTTTTATCTGCCTTTATTGCATTACACGCTGTTAGGACAGCTCTGTGAAATTGCATACCTTCTGTATTGTTCACGACAATAAAAAGTTTGAAATGCCGTCTCGGGATTTAATTGTTTATTTTGATGGAGTCCCTCAGCTGGGGGGGGGGGGGGGGGTGAAGCAAAGCGGCGTGCCAGGATATATGAATGAAAACTGACCCAAGACAGTTTTATAAAAGAGCTTTCCATGGCTTTTTAATGCAAGCGCTGGCTTTGATCGGCCGCAGACTTATTTTCACGAATGAACGTGTCAAGTGTTAAGGTGCCTTATAAATCACTCGCCCTCTTTTCTCAGCGTTCTTTCGGAGGAGCAGCTCGATTTGCCTACAGCCTTGGCCCCTCTTTGTCAGCAGCCCTGCCTAAATCAACAGTCCCCCTGCTGCTTTAGTGCATACGGATTTTTTTTAAGATTATAACGGGACTTTAAAAAACGGAAACCTGCTATATAACGTGATTGACGGCGGGGGCTTGCACTGGCTCAGACAGTGGTGCTGTAACGGTGTGTGTTTAGGATGCGTGACAGTTATATTTCAGCCAGCGTGCGTGTGGTTGTCTGTTAATCAGCTCTGAGCTTAAAGCAATTGTGGTTCTCGAACCTTTTTTTTCGGTTCCTTGCGATGGAACCGTCGCGGTCTGCGCGATGAGGTCGGTCCATAACTAGGATTTTCCTTTCTGTAAAAAAAAGTGATGGAGGAAATAATAACTTTTTTCCAACCTTAAACTCCAACTAATTGCTGAACATTTCCTCCACAGATCCACATGCGAGCACGAGCCAAGAGGCAGGACTTTTGGCACATCGGAGAATTTCCTACTCATCTCATTCAGAGGTGTTGCTTCATCACATTCACTGGCTGCCTGAGGAGACGTGGAGAAAGAAGGCCCGGTTCAGTTCAGCCAAAAACACAGTAAGGACACATGTTGCTCCTTTATTTCTAATGTATTTCTACTGGGCCTATTTTTTTTTTTTTTTTTTGGTTGTACCTCTTTCCACTCACCACATTTACTACATGAGACACAGAGAGACTCATAAAAGTGATGGAAAACAGGTTTAAAATCATTCTGTTGCAATCATGTGATGATTAAAGTTCTTTTCAGGTCGTAAGTGCAACAGTCTTAAAACTTTCAGAACCACACAGAGGTCAGTTCAACAGCCCTTCTGCCAAAAAACACAACTTTAAAAGACAACGCACATCCTCACAGAATGAAAATAAAATCGAATGATGTGGTTGGGTGTCATGTGTTTCTTTAGGAAAGGGGTGGGGGGGGGGGCTCAGTTTGCAAAAGGGCCCCCTCAGGTCCCTTTTGCCTGGGGGCCCCAAAGTCCCTTGAAACACCCCTGCGTTTATTGAGACAGTGTGGCATGCTAACCACGCTAACCCAAGAAAGGCAGGGATTGCTTTACACCAGTAACCTGTCATTTAAATAAAAGAAAAAGGGATTGTGCTAATTACTGTTCTAAAATGGTGAAACTTACTGTGCTACGGACGTTGACTCTTAATTAGAAGATGAAGGTTTTTAATGAGTTCAGCTAAAAACAGACTTTAAGAGGGCAAAAAAAACCAACCACACAACATGTTTTCACAGATTCTTTGGTGGGTGGCCAAATGACTGCACACACTGTTTAGAACTGATAGTTCCTGTGAGAGCCCCAGATGCACACGCACACACACACACACAGACACACACACACGTTGCATCATCTGCCCTTCACCACTGGATCCCTGTGCACACGACAAAGACCCAACGCAACCGCAGCAATGGACTGCAATGCCTCCACGACCGGGCAAGTGGAGAACGCAACCTTCAACAAACCATAATCAGCTATTTGTGGTGCTGCCCGGGGCGAATACGAGCATAATACAAGAGCACACACACACACGCACACAGCGTTTGGAGTTCCAGTAAGTTCCACGACCACAGTGTAGTCTCTAGGGGACACTGTGTTCCTCTTCACAGAGCTTCTTTGCTTTCTTTCCTGAATGACACATGCACAAACACACGCACACAGTGTAACACTAGCTCGCTGCGGACCACACTGTCACTGGGGCAGCTCGCCTTCGCGAGGCCGGCCCGCTGTCCTTTTTTTTCCTAGACATTGCTTCAGACTTATACTATCTGTTTCCACAGCCGTGCGCCTGCTGACCCAGGAATGCGGACAGCACTCCGGTACATTGTTTCACAAGGCCGAGCGGTGTATTTGAGATGTGAAATGTAGACTCTTGGTTGTTTTGTGGGGGGAAAAGTCAACAGTGTGTGCTTTCTAGTGTGTGCTGACTGTTTTGAACTGATAATCTTGTGATTTTCTTGTATTTTGGTGAAGTGGTCAGCACTTTCATTATCCTTGTGCAGTGTACTGTACATTTCCTGCATTTTTTCCGATACAGAATTGTGTCTAATACATCCTGAACCCTCTGCATACTTTCCTTCAATGGAATAATAAATAAACGAAGTGCATCCACTCCGTGCTGCATTAGGTGAGGGGAACTCCAGCAGTCAGGGGAACTCCAACAATTTCACACATCAAAGTCTGTGTATTGGCCCCCGGAGTTTACCATAGAATATGTGCAAACAATTGTAATAAGCATTGCTGGCTCCAGAGGGAGCTGTGCAAAATCTGATGAAGTGCCTTAGGTGATGTCACCTGAGTCAGAATCGCTTGGGTGTGAAGACTACAAGTTTGAAAAGAGTTTGGAGTTAGAAAGAAAAGAAGTTCTACCCCCCCCCCCCCCCCCTAATTTGGGCAGCAACTCATTATTTTCCAAATGAATTGATTCATTGTTTTTGGCTAATTATTTTCGGTCTGGCCTTAATTTGTTTTTTTGTTTTTCTTTTCCACGCTCTTATTATTTGGGTACTTGTTTTACTGAGTGTGTCATCGAGAGGCTCTTACGAAGCTCTCCAGACTTATTGTTTTCGTTAACTTATGATCTGTTTCTGTTCTCCACACTTGACAGGGCACATGGCATTCGCTCGTATTTTACCCGCCATTCCCGCCCCTTCCCGAACGCGCTCTCTGCTGTTCCTTCAACCCCTGTGGCCTGTCTGTCAACCCTTGTTCCCATGGCAATTAGTTCGAAAACCTCGGCCAATTATCTGCAGCTCTGAAACACACGCCTGACAAACAGCTCGGAGCGACGACGTGCCACCCCTCTCAAAAACAACACCTCCTCAATAGCAGAGAGAGATTTGTGTGATGGGTTAATAGCAGGATAGTTGAAGTGTTGCTGAAGCGACAGTGGTGAGTTCATGTTGGTTCACAGTGTGCCGTGACCCCGCTGAATGTTTTATAGTGATGAGTGTGGATCTACATATTCTGAATGGGGACAAGGGGCAAAGCATAAAGAGACGAAGACAACACAGGACCATAAAAAGCCTGGTGCAGACTTGAGGCCTGCTTCAGAAAAGCCAGACATGTGGAGAAAGTGTGTGTCTGACATGGAGTGTCACAGCGATTCGAGCACAGAATGAGAAGCGGCGGGCCTCGCTGCACAACCTGTTACATACTTTGCCAGGCAAAGTAACAGAGATTGAGTGTCTTTCTATTCTGTGCGTAGGTGACGCGTCCCCTCAAGAATGTGGTTCTCTTCCTCTCGCCGGTCGCTTCAATTTCCCCTTTGGTTGCTTACTTCACTCACACAGCCGAGGAGCTGTCGCCTGAGGAATCTGGAAAACACCAGCGGGGAATGAGAGGAATTTCTGCTTTTCATTTTTCCCTCAACCACCCCCTCACCCCTTGCTCTCTTTGCTTTGGACGCCTCAGCGCAGTCGGGCTCTTGAGTTTTCTCTTGTTTCTGAACACGGCCCAACAATAACAACCTCTCATAAACAATGGGGCTTGTTGATTGGGGGGTTGAGAAGGAGAGTGGCCGTTGCTGGCCCATGCAGTGGATTTTGCTGGCAGAGGGCCTCGCGAACGGTCCTTTAAGTCCGAAAGTACAGGCTTACATGGAGGACTGTGAGAGATTTAAGGGCAACTTTAAAAATGCACCATCTCTGAAGGACCATAAACACATGCTTTAGCTCTTTCTTAATCTATCTCTCCTCAAAAAGGACTTTGATGGACCAAACTCTGGAAGGGGATGCTGGTCAATGTCAGCAAACCACAAAAGTACAGGGGAAAAAAAAAAAAATGGTAGTTTTGGAATTCTCTGCTTTTTACGGCAGCCGTGGACTCGTAAAGAGAGTCTGGATCACATTGAGTAGGAGTTTGAACAAGACGGCCATGGAGCTCTGCCCCATCCTTTCAGCCGATGGGCAAAACACAGCAAGAGTCACATGCCATTTAAAAAGCCGAGCTAAACCCTGTGTCTGTGACGGGTAAATGATAATTCAGAGTGATGTGTCCTGGAATAACTCTGTCTCTACTGTTTCCATTTTAGAAGATGATCCTGCACGTTACTGGACAATGTCCCTCATCTGCCGAACCGCTTTTATTACTCTCGCATCAACTAAATCAAAATAAAATGTCAGAGGAGACTCTTGTGAATGGGCTGAGTAAACAAACCACTGTATTTTATTATAATTTCCTACAGGCTGCATACCAGAGCAAGGCTTTTGGAAATACAAGAGTTTTTCCAAAATATCTAGGATGCACAAACAATACACACGTCAACGCTTTCTGTGTTAACATGCAGGCATGGGGCGCCCCCTTGTGGACAAAATTAATTCTGGGGGGGTAGAACATTTGAGTCTGATCTGTCTCTCAAAACAATACATTACCCAGTACAGCAAAAGATTATACAAATAATTCTTTAAGGAAACGTATTTTACGCTTTTGTAACTTTACATTTTATTTATAGGCTAAAGAATCACTCATTTAACAAACCAAACACATTCTGGAAATCATTCATTCACTCACGCGCACACCAAGCACTCATCACAAAAGGCGTTCGTCATCAGCATCCGTGTGTGGAAGTAGTGAAGGTCGGCTGTGGCTGCTCTTCATTTGTCCCCAGGTTTGAATGGATCCGACCACATCTTCACACCTGAGGAGGGGGGGGGGGAAATAAACACTGTCCTGAAGAAAAGGGTAATGTTCGAGACAGGAGGATTTAACGAGTTCAATTTAGGACCTTTAAAGCTTTCTATGGCCTGTACCCTCGGGATGAAGCGAAAGACAATCAATAAAAACAAGTAGTATGTAATATTTTAACATATTTAAGACTTTTTTTACGGCAGAAAAAAGCTCAGTTCAATACATACCAACCAAATCCAAAGGTTTGCTTAATGTTGCTTCGGACCTTTCAGTCTATGTAACATTCAATTTAGACTGAGACATAAAAAATAAATAAATATAACATTAATATGCTGCAGTTTCAAAACCACTAGGTTCAGATCTACTACTTGCTCTTACCCACAGGTTGAATATCTTCCTGGTTGATTCCTGTCCGGTTTGTCTTCTGAACGTCTCCTACACCAGAACAAAAACTTTTATTTAGTGCAAAACACTTGTGGTCAAAATCAACATCATTTTTCACATTGAAGCTTTGTTATCATCAGCTTTTGTTGTTGTCTTTTCTCAGCAACACGAGAAGAAGATTGTCCTCAGCTTGTCCTGACTGTAGCTTTCCATCCGTGCCGGCCAGAAGTGGCCAGACATAAGCTAACTATTTAGCTTAATGTATTTTCCTGGCATCTTTCTTTCTTTGTCTCAGTTGGTTTCACTGCATGTTTATTTATTTCTTTGTTTGGGAAAATAGAAACGGAAACTTCTCTGGACAACAGATTGGCCTCATTTAACAAAATAAATGTTTTTAACTCTTTGATGAGAGAAACCCTGTTTTATTAAACTACTTGTCGAAGTCCAGCCACTTACTTTATCAAGGCTTGTTGTGGCTTTTAATTCAAATTCTTAAATTCTGCACTTGGTATAGTCAGATTGTTCTGTGCAGCGGAAATAAGTGTGTTTAATATCTCAGGGTGTTTAATGAACGCGACTGGCACACGAGAGGCTGAGTTAATTCACACGGAGGGGTTGCCATTGGGCTGGTTTTGTTGCCATTGGACTGGTTTTGTTGCCATTGGGCTGGTTTTGTTGCCATTGGGCTGGTTTTGTTGCCATTGGGCTGGTTTTGTTGCCATTGGGCTGGTTTCCTCACCCAGACCTGGCAACCTTGCATCAGACATTTTCATTCATTGTCTCCTGCCTTGTGGGAAACTAAGTAAATGACCTTTCTTACACGTTCCTTATAAACATTACAACTAAAACACCTAATTAACAGCCACATGTTTTAGACATGTTTGCCAACTTCTCCTGTTTAAAACCACGAGCTAGCTATGTTGTGTTTTACCAGGTAAAGCTACAATTAGCACAAGAGCTAAAGTCTTCACGCGCAGCATCGTATGACCTGTCATTACTGTCGCCACAGTTTCCATTGAGTAACGGAGACGCAATGAACGTTGTAACTCCACTTACTGTATTCCTCTTTGTGTTTGAGCGGGTAGAAGAATATGGGGTAAAACGCGGCGGCCACCGCCGTCACGAACCCCCCGAAGATCAACGCTATTCTCGTGTTCTTTGACATTTTCTGTGTCACATAAGAGCAGCCGCGTTCACCTCCAGGTGTGTGTGTGTGTGTGTGTGTGTGTGCGGCGTTTACAACGAGTGCTTCCGGTGTGAAGGTCAAAATACCTGCTTTGGTATTTCAGGGCTTCCGTAGTCATGTGCTGCAGCAACAACAATAACAAGGAAGCAGAGTTGTAGATGTTGGCTCCTCTTCCTTTGACCTCTTATCGGCTATAAGATGATGTATTTAGCGTTAAGCGTGTTTTATTTGAGTTGCGGTTGCTCACACGCAGCGTCAGGAGGAATTCAGGCATTTGTACTTCCTCACAGTCACATGGATGTTGGCTGGGTTTACACCATTCAGGTTGGTTTCTGTCTAAAGGTGCTGTTAAACCTCTGCAACACCCGGTGCACAGCCTCCAGACGAACCATTTCCCTTCAGCAAACTACTGTAATTCAAACAATGTGCAGGGATGTGTGTGTTTTACTGGTATGACTGGGGATTTGTGGATGTTTCCAATAGGAGAGCATGCACGCCTATGCAGCCAATGTGTACAGCAGTGTGACTGAGGAGCTGTCAAAAGCTGCAGACCGCCGGTTCATCGCTGTGGAGCAGGAGTTCTTCCGACTGTGGTGGGACACCGTGGCCACAAACACCGAGAAGAAACGGGTAAGGAGGTGTTATGGGTCTCGACGCTGTTCTGACTTAGAATAATGCACCTGGAATACACCTGTGAGCTTTATTCTGAAAGGGATATGTCTATGTTGCATGTTTCAAGGTGCAAGGATTTCCTGGTTTCACAAGTTTATTAGTTGGGACCTGATCCTTGTGTTTAAAACCACTTGTTTATACAGTAAATGAATAACTGTGTCGTGGTTTGGTTGGTCTTCCAGGTGCAGCAGCTCGTAAAAGAAGGAAGACTCGAGTTCATCCTCGGGGGCCAGGTGATGCACGACGAGGCTGTGACCGATCTAGAAGATCAGATTTTGCAAATGACAGGTGGGGCCACGCATTTTTTTCGGCCTCTGTGGTAACTCCAGCAGCATCTCACTGTAAGCGGCAGTAACCCTGAAGCTTCCTGCTGTTTCAGAGGGACACGGTTTCCTCTACGAGACGTTCGGAGTACGCCCTGAGTTCTCCTGGCACGTTGATCCATTCGGAGCCTCCAGCCACCACGCCGGTCCTGTTTGCCCTGGCTGGGTTCAACGCCCACCTCGTGTCACGCGTCGACTACGACCTTAAAGACGACATGCAGAAAGAGAAGGTACTAGTTGAGTTTAAATACAACTAGTGGAGGGGAATAGTTAGCACAATTTCATCATATAGTTAAACTAGAATTGTTTTATGCTTTGTACACCGCACTTTGATGTTGTGTATCTATCTTTTTGTACAGAAACTGCAGTTTGTATGGAGAGGTTCTTCCTCCCTAAAAGAGAAGCAGCAAATCTTCACTCACATTATGGACCAATTCAGTTATTGTACACCATCTCACATCCCCTTCTCAAACAGGTAGATCATGACTACTGACCTAAAACAACATTTGAAGCATAGTATTATTGAATAATAAAACTTTAAATTGTCTGCAGCTCCGGTTTCTACTGGAACGGAGTCGCCTTGTTCCCCGACCCACCTAAAGATGGAGTCTACCCCAACATGAGTCTGCCCGTCACCAAGGAGACGGTACACGCCTACGCACAGGTCATGGTGGAGAACATCAAGCAGAGGGCAGCTTGGTTTCGGACAAACCACGTGCTCTGGCCATGGGTGAGGAAAATGAAAACCTGGGATCATTATATTTGAGAAGCTGATTCAGTTGAGTTGTTGTTTTTAACGTCCTTTTTGTAGATAAAGTTAAAAGCACAGGAAGAAATGTGTTTGTGTGCTGCTTGTGTTTCAGGGCTGTGACAAGCAGTTCTACAACTCGTCTGTGCAGTTCAACAACATGGATCCTTTAATGAAGTACATCAACCAGAACAGCCAAGAGTTCGGAGTGACAGTCCAGTACGCCAGTCTGAGTGAATACTTCCAAGCCGTCCACCAATCAGATCTTGTGTGGGAGCTACGGGGGAGTGAAGATTTTCTACCCTATTCCACTGGTGAGAATCTGGGTCGTGAAACATAACAATAATACCAAGCATCAAATTTAAAGGGAGGAAATGAGACGCAGTGTTTTCTGTCTCAGAGCCGTACCAGGCGTGGACAGGATTTTATGCCTCCAGAAATGTTCTGAAAGGAGTCGCACGGCAAGCGAGTTCCCAGCTGCACGCAGCCGAGACTCTGTTCACCCGGTACCGGCTCACCTTCCCCGACGGACCTGTAGCTAAAGACTGGGCCCTGGACAAACTGAGAGCACTTCGCTGGGCTGTCTCTGAGGTAAACTCTCAAACCACTGGACTCATTTACCTGAAGGGATGTCACATAACACAAGTAAACGCTTACAACAATCATGTCATGTGTTTTTAGGTGCAGCACCATGATGGTATCACCGGCACTGAGTCTCCCAAGGTGGCAGACATGTATGTGCAGCACCTCGTGCAGGGTATGATGGGAGTGGAGGAACTTCTCGCTGCTCTTTTTCTGCTGCCGCACAACCTTGACATGTCCAGCGTCCTCGACAGCGGCTACCACAGAAAAGGTGGATTACAGCTCATGCTGAAATTAGGGCAGCGCACCATCGAAAATCGTACATCGTCGTTTAACATGTCTGTCATGTAGGTTTCCATTTGAATCATTTTGTATTTGATCCCCTCGTGTCAGGTGTTCATCAGACTCTGGGGCAACACGTCATCGTCTACAACCCTTTAGCCTGGAACATCACCACCATCATCAACGTCACCTGTGACCTTCCAGAACGCAACCGTCTTTGATGATGAGGGTCGGCCTGTACCTGCACAGGTATTTATAATCTTATTTCAAAAGCTGATAGTCACAAATGTTTAGATCTTCAGTCTCTTTTATCTTTGTGCTGGACTGAGGTTACATGCTGCAGATTCAGTGTGAATAGTCAGCAGTATCTTCATGTTAAATTAAGATTTTGATCTTCCCTTTCCACTTTAAATATACACAGTGATCATTTCTTGTGTCTGTTACAGATCCAGACATCAGCACAGTCCAACGTGACCTTCGACCTCTTCATGCTGGTGGAGCTGGGAGGCCTTCAGCATAGAAAATACCTGATTAAGTTCTCTGACAGGAAGTGCGCTGGCAGGTCCAAGTGTGGCTGGACGTACGCGGCTAAAGGCGTTCGGTTCGAGAGACGCAGCGTCCCCGACTGGACGAGAACGGGCAGGAGGCTTCTGCCGGTTCTGAATGAATGTTACAAGCTCATGTTTGACCAGGATACAAATCTACTGCACAGCATCACTTATCTGTAAGATTTAATTTCTTATGTTTAGTTTGCAGCGTTACAAAAAACATTCTTCTTATTATGTTGTAACTCTTCTGAACTTTGACCTCTCCTGTCGTCCCCTGCTAGTGAGGAGAAAAGGAGGGTGAGGGTCTCTCAGGATTTCTGGGAGTACCACGCGAACGGAGACGTAAAAGCAGGGCCCATCTCCGATAACTACATCTTCAGCAGCAACGGTTCAGCCGTGCGCGCCTACGAGGCCGTGGAGATGGAGATTATCCCCGGAAAGATCGTGTCTGAGATCAGGCAGTACTTCTACAGGTGGGGGAAAGGAACTTTCTCTTTTTAATTCTCAGCCCTAATTGTGACTCTCGTAATTTAACGTGGTGCTCTCTTTCTCTTTCTCTCTCTTTCAGAGAGGAAAACGACAAGGACTACGCGTACTCAATCACCACCCGGGTCCCAGAATGCTTCGGGACGACGTTGCGGTGTCACAGGCTGGAGCAGACTTATTCGCTGGGGTCCCTCCTCCTGAACACTGAGGTCGTCCTCAGGACCAGCACTGACCTGGAGAGCAACAGGACCCTGTACACAGACGACAACGGCTACCAGATGATGAAGAGGCCGTACAGAGAGTTCATCAACAACACTTTAGCAAGAGTAAGTCTGAGCTGCAGGGGATTTCCATGACTGTTTAAAATATAAACAAATGCATCTTGACGTGTGTTTTTGCAGAACTACTTCCCCATGGTTCGGACCGCCTACATCGAGGATGACCTCAGCCGACTGGTGCTCCTCAGCGACAGAGCTCACGGCGTTTCCAGCCAAGCCAGTGGACAACTAGAGGTACAGGAAGCTGTGAGGTCACAGACTCTGTCACCGTCCTCTCACACGGGAACATGTTGACATCCTGCGTTTTCACCCCTCAGGTCATGCTCCATAGACGTCTGTGGAACAACCTGCCCTGGAACCTCGGCTACAACCTGACCCTGAACGACAGCTCGGTCGTGAGGCCCACCCTCTGGATGATGCTGGGCTCCATCAGCACCACTTCCACGCTCTACCAGAGGGAGGCAGTAGAGCTGCAGCACAGACCTGTCATCATGCCCATTGACCAACCTCGTAAGTGTTTTTTTACAAAGTAGTATAATGACATTTTAAAATATTTGATGAATTTGTTTCAGTGTCAAATTACTTTTGTTATGAAAGACACTTACAGAATAAATCCACCCTCTACTTGTGTTACTTTTACACTTGAAGTTATTGCCAACTTCAGGAAAACAAAGTTCCTGACTCTGCCAAAACTCTGGAAGAAGAATGAAAAATGCCACCGCAAATTAAATGCAGTACAAAAAGCAACATACCAATACAAGTCTGTTGTTCACTGTGCATTTTCTCACAACCCGAAAACAGCTTGTCCAACAAACACAACCTCAAACAGACGACCGCACAACTGATCCCCAAGTGCGTCACATCCTGCACTGCCCACATTCAGCAAGCGATTATACGTAATTTGCCTCGGCAGGCGATTACATTTCTATGCACCGGTCACTCAGAGTCTGTTGCACATGAGAGAGACGTTCGTGTGCACGTGCACCCTGGCTACCACCATAGATTGAATGTATTCTGCAGAGAGAGAGAGAGAGAAACAAAATACCAAGAAACAACCAAGAAACCTCATTGTTTGTCCACTTAGAGAAGCCGTGGCCGGAAAAGAAGCCCAGAGGACGTTCTGCCGTGCGTTCAGTCGTTCTGCCGCCAAACCTCCACCTGCTCAGTCTCAGTGTCCCCGGGTGGAACTACAGCTCTGACCACGACGTTCACCTCGGACACATACACTCAGGTCAGCACGGAGGAAATACAGTGCCCATGAAAATCTGTCCTTTACTGGTTATATTCTGAGGTTTTCTGTGGGTTTAGGTGAAGATCTGCACTCTGAGCCGGACTACGACCGCGTCCTGCTGAGAATCGTGCATCTGTTTGAGGAGGGAGAAGATCCTGAGCTGTCGAAACCAGTCACCGTTAACTTAAAGGTGCCGATAGAGAAATTCACCTCATACATCTACATACATTTTTCATAATTCTAAAACAGCATCTTTTTTCTTCAGGAGGTTCTGCAGAGCATAGGGGAGGTCAAAGTGCTGGAGGAGCGTTCTCTCACAGGAACCTGGAACATCAGCAGTCTGCAGAGGTGGAAGTGGAAAACTGTAGATAACCTAGAGACAGGTGAGAAACAAACAGCAAACAGGAGAACAACAAATATTAGGAGTCACAATAACACTGCATTTCTTTTCTCTCTTCCTTCCTTTAGAAAACAAAGGGTGTGAGAGAAACAAAACTTTCACCGTCACCATCTCACCCAAAGAGATCCGGACCTTCTTCATTCACTTTGGTTCCAATGACTTTTAGTCTGAAGTGTCTTTCTTTCTTCCGTGAAGATCGTTAGACACAACAGAGCTTTTTTAAACCTGTGATTCTTTGCTTCAGTGTTACTTAATGCTCTTTTTGCACATGAAGTTCGACTCGTTCAGAGGGAACTGATTTGTTGACGCCAACTTTGAGTCGCCGTTGACTCGCAATGAATAAAGTGATTATTTTTGTCTTATGTGTCACATGTTTGACTTCACTCACACAGGTCAAATAAAACAGGTTTAACTGATCGGGTCTGTTGCATTCAATTATGAGATATAAAAAACAAAATGATGGCCCAATGTTTCTCCACTTCCAGTCACGGATGCATGTCAAACTAAAGTCCATGCAGAACAATTTTAGAGATGGACAGATTTTAAAGTGTGAAAGTGGAGGAACGAGCTGGGAAGACGCGGCAAAGGGTCATAAGTCGGAATCAAACTTGCGGCTGATGCAGAGAACTCAGGTCGTCAAAATAAATGATCTGCTTTTCTCAATTATCAGTTTTTAAGGTCGATACAGGGGAGATGTTGTAGCTACAGACAAAACGAGAATAACTGACATACAAGTTATTAAAGTTACTCAAAGTTTCCTAAATAAGATAAATTGTTTTACATGGACAGATAGGGAAAATTATTTCCCATCACAATTTATTTGCTTCATCAAAAATGCAACTAATGTCTGGATGATGCAGATTTCCAGCTCTGATGTAAAGAGGCTGTATTATGTTCGGCCGCTAGGGGCATCACACCCCCAATAACCAAACCCAGGACTCCTCCTCCTCCTCCCGTGTGTGAGCATCACCACAGTGGTTCACCAGAAAGAAGGGGTCGTGTTGAAAACAGCAGAACAATGAGGTTCCAGTGTCTGTGAGCAGAACCACAACATGATTCTCCTGCAGAGGAAACTGTGATTGTGGATGAAGATGAGCAGCAGCAGCAGCAGCAGCAGCGTGAGTCCTGATCTCTTCACACCAGCTGCACTGTCTCTCTGTGTTTGTGCAGCAGCGTCAACATCAGGGTTTAAACCTCAGTTCATGTCTCTGTCTCTAATCTGCATGATGTCATTATACGGTGAATGGAGTCTTTGTTATTTATTGGTAAGGATGCAGGAGGCTGCGAGCAGGTGTTTGTTGCTAGGATACGAGACTGGCAGGGTGATGTCATGGTGGGCTGCATGATGGAAGATTTTTGAGATCAGGCCTGTTAGAAACTACATTTTTTGATTTATCTATTAAAAACGTTGAAATGAAATTAACATAATGATTATTTTTGTGTCTTTGTATTTTTCTGTCTGTGATGTTGACATCCTTTGTCTGTGTGTACGTCTGTGACCAGAAGAGAGAGAGGGAGCAGAAGAGGAAGCTGCAGCACTTCCTGGGTGACCTGGCTCTGCTCGGATCTTTACAGGTGACAACCCACAGGGGGGCAGGGGCGTCTCCAGGGGGATTTGAGGACCAAAGGGATCCCTGCTCGGGGGGGCATGCAAGTGCCTGCTTCACTGACCTTGTTGCAACATCCCCAGACTGGAAGTGAATGCAGAAAGATAATTAACTCACAGAAATAATAATAAAAACAAACTCATTGTTTTCCTTCACAGGGTTTTAAATATTTCCAGCCGTGGCTCAGAGGGAAGGAGGAGCTGCTGCTGACAGTCGTCAACGAGGACCTGGTCAGTTCCTGTTGAAATATACAAAATATAGATATATCTGAAATATATAATATAATAGGTTTGTATGTGTTTGTTCTACATATACTTAGTAATAATAGTAGTAGTAGAACAATGAAAAACTCCCCCACAAAGTCATAATATAAACTGTTTATGCTATTCTCTATTATTCACTGTCTTGTCTACACCACATCATTTCTCTCTTGTGTATTTACTGAACGAGTCTTGAATATTGACGTCACCGTCCTGTGGTGCAGGGTTTGCGCTCCCCGGGCTTTGCGGTGTCCCGAGCCTCCTCCTTCTCCTCCAGCAGCAGCGGCGGCAGCAGCAGCGACGTCTCCCCCAGCAGCAGCTCCCCGAGCCTGGACAGTCGCGGCAGCTCCCCCCTCCCTGGAGAGGCTCCGGCTCCACGAGGCCGTCAGTCTGAAACACACACGGAGACTGCAGCCACGGAACGTCAGGTGACTGAGGATAATGTGTGTGTGTGTGTGTTGTAAAGTGTGTATTCTGTTTGTGTTTAGATTCAGGGGGAGATTCTGATGTGACTCTTTTGTTTTTCAAATTTATGAGATTTGGCTTTTCCTCAGCATTTTGTATTCCTGTCACATTGCTTGTACAAAAAGTGCAATACAACAAAGTCAGATTTATTCTTTGTGTTTTCTCAGGGGCCCCACCAATGAGGACCACCTCCTGCCTGCATCTCCCAGTGAGAGAGAGATAGCCGTACCTGTGAGTGCTTCGTCCAGACTACACTTGTTTACCACAGTCAAAGCAAAGCTCCACATGTCGGACACATTTTAATAAAGACCAGCTCTGTTTTTTCGTCTCCTGACCTCATTAACCCCCCCCCCTCCCCCCTCCCTCCTCCGTCCCTCAACAGGAGGTGAACTGCACTCTCTTCTTACTGGCCGGCTACGTCAAGTACGGACGCCCCTACGCCTGGATACGCTCCAATCACGAGCGCCTGGTCAACATCGGAGGCACCGACTCCATGGTCAGGGACACGCCCATGAAACTCAAGTCCATCGCAGACTGGCAGACGCGAGGTATGGAAACAATGTGAGGAATCCGAACAGGAGAAAGTTATTGTTTCACTGCGCAGATTCAATAATTACACTTTTTTCCACGAGCTAAATCAGAGGCAGATGTGTGCGGATGAGTATTGTTGAAGGAAAAATAAACATCTGGATGCTTTAGTTTATATTCAGCTGGATTTCTACAAATAATGTATTAGAATAAAATATGAATTGCTGTCCTTTTACCCAGTTATCCGTGTGTGGGACATCGTCAGCGAGCTGGTGAGTCTGTGCACGATTCCCTCGCCTTCAAACCCCTTCGCCCTGGACATGCGTTACATCAACAGTCTTCCTCTCCCTGACCGGTTCCTGGTCACGGGCGCCCTCCTCAACTTCCTGGAGACCTATGTGGTGTTTGGCAACCAGGACGAGCTGCACTATGACAAAGGTACAGTTTATAGTGCACTCTAAAAGCCAGCAAGTGGTGCTGTTTAGCTGCAACACAACTTTTTCTCCCATGTTAAGTTATCAGCTCATGCTTTGGATGTTTTTCCCCTCAGTCGTAGAGGAGGTGAAGCCTCTGAGGCGTCTCCACGTCCAGTCCCTGCTGGAGCTGCAGCGGCACAGAGAGGCGTCCAGGTCGAGCTGCAGCCCGACGGAGGAGGACTCGTGTGGAGAGGACTGAACGGAACTTGTTCACATATTAACCACAGCAAGAGGAGATGTTCTCGGTGCACTTTTAATACGTTATTGAGGGAAAACGGACTGAAAGTAGGTTGGAATGTGCAGCATTTAACCAGAGGGACCGTCTGTAGTTCGATTCTGTTTCATTGAGATAATTTGTCACTTGTTTTCTTATTGCAAACACATTGCACAAGGTTGTCCTGCCCAGTTGGAGCTGTATCTGCATCTTTACTCCAGTTGGAAGGTTGTCACGCATTATCAGATGTTTTGGAAAAGTGGAGAGAAACGCTGGGAAATCAGTCACATGACTAAGATTAAAAATCCCAGGACCTCTCGCCACCTCCAGTCCCTTCAATCTCAATCTCTGACTCCCACACAGGAATTCTGTTTTGCTCAGGCCAAGCACAACATTTTAAAAACATCCAATCGTGGAAAAACAGAAGATCATTTGTCAGGGTTAAATATTTGTCCGGTTGAAAGTCAGAGCAGCCTGAGACCAACACAACGAGACGCACACGAGATGTCGTATAAAAACTTTTAATAAATCCATAAAATACACATTTAATTAAATATGTACAAAGACAAAAACAGTACATCGATAAAATAAATCTTAAAGCTGAGACGAGGGTTGTGCCGTTTGTAAAAGATACATTGAGAGTACAAAATTAAACTGATAAAACAAAATGGCACAGCAGTCAAAAAACAAAACACACAAGCACCTTTCTATAGCTTACTTTTGGTCAGAAAATAAGAAAGATAAGAAGTGAGCCGTGGCCTCGGGGTCCAGCTGATCCTCACGTCTCTCATTTGTAAACTGGAGACAGAAATCGCCATCGTGAGAGGAGGTTACGCAATACTGCACACATCAGAGCCCACAACCGGCACTTAGACTGGACTCTAAAGTTGTGAGGGTGCCTTTTATGGCAGTTGGTAATGTGAACAAGTCGAGTTGCCTGGGAGTTCAAGAAGCACATTCTGACGTGTACTCGAGAGGCTGCCCCGAATGCAGAGTCACGGGTGGATGTGTAGAAGAAGTCAAGGCGTTTTTGAGAAGATTCACCATCTCAGATTTCCTCCGCTGGAATGCAGGTGCATTCCTCCGCTCGGGAACACAGCGTTCCCAGTGTTCGGACAGCCAACAAACTGGCGACTCGTGGCCCAACGTGTTTTTCTCACATAAAAATGCAAATCATTTATCTTTGTGGACAGTCGGGAGCGGTGTTTTTGCAGGAAACTGTTGACCCTGCAAGTTCTGCAAAAGGTCTATTGTTTGTTTGTGTGACGCAGGTGCCCGGCCTGTCGGCACAACTCAGAAAAGAAGACATCGCAAACTTTAGGAGGAAATTATATAAACCTGTGTTTTCATGAGTCGGGATTGAACTGTGTAGCGTTCAGGTGTCTGATTTTACAGTTGGAAACTTGGAAAGTGCTCGGAAATGACTTGTGTGTGAGACAGATGACCACTTTTGTCTGCCAGCATTTTCCTCTGTTATCTTCTGCTGTATCGAGATCTATTTGTCCAAAACTGCCATGGATTAAAAGTGTGCTTTTGTCAGTCCAAATAAAATCATCATGACCAGTCACGAATGTCAGTTAAATAAAAAATAAAAACTCAGGATTGAGAAACATCAGGTCTCTCGTCGTCTTTTTCCAGTTTTCGGACGACAACCAGCATCGTTGTTGGGTTCAATCGTCTCTCCCCCCCCCCCCAACACATAACACGTCTTCGGAGGCTTCAGCATCAAGTGGACTCCTTGGAAACAGACAAGCTGACAAGACAGCCTCGGACGTGAATCAGTGTGGTCCTCAAACGTCTCACCGCCAGCCACAAGTCCTCAGACGAGTGCTGACAGGCGAACAAAGGAAGCCCTCAGTGGCGCCGTGTGCTGCAGTGGACGCCGCTCGTCAACAGACGCCTGCGTTGCGTCACAAACCTCAGAGTCCACACACTCAACATCCTCTCACAAGCAGAGTCCTCACACACGCAGTCCAAATATGGATCCCCCCCCCCCACGTCGTCCTTCCTTCTGTCTTGTAAAACTCCCTCCCTCCTGTCAGTGCCGTCGTCAGTTGAGGTTGTCGTTAGGTCGAAGTGGTCCCATCATGTTCGAGGGGCTAAAGCCGCGGTTCAGTTCCAGCTGTCTGAGGCCGACCCTCTCCTGGTGATGGCCCTCAGGGGGCTGCGGGACACGGAGCCTCGCTTCTTCCAGCGAACTGAGGAGAAGGAGAGGCGTTAGCGTTTCAATATTCATTAGCAACACAAGTAGTTGGTTTGACCTTGACTCTAAATCGCCCTATTGAGGCTATTCATTAACTACTTCCTGCTTCAGCACTAGAGTTTCACACTGTGGCTACGTTTTCCAACTAAAACAATCTCTGTCCACACTAGCGTTTTGCTCGAATACAAGCACGTCTCCCACGCATGTAAATTCTGTATAAAATACAGAATTTAACTGCACAACAGGGTCACTACGCATCTGCCGGTCCAGACTCAAACACAGCTCTGGAGTTTTCAAACTAATTAGCAGCCTTTTCAAGCTTCTACATTTTAGCAGTGTGGACGTTTTAAAACCTAGCGTAGTAATATGGATGTAGCCTGTAGATCAATTGTCACCTCACCTTTCCCCAGACTGGTGGGTAGGGTGGAGCTCTTGTTGAGGGTGGGAGAGTTGGACGACTCCTCCACACGTTTCCCCTTCACCTCCCCTGGCGTCAGCGTGGCCGAGCCGTCCTGCTGCAAGTCGCTGAGCGCCTGCTGGAAGGAGTGGGCCAGGCACGCCGTCATGTCCCGCGCCCGCTCCGCCCGGCTGCACCAGAACACCCGACACTGCAGCTGCTGGCCTTGATGCTTGCAGATGTACAGGAAGACGTTGGGCCGGTTGGCGTCGGCGGCGCAGTACGCGATGTCCTGCAGGTACGTCTTCGTGAGCTGCCGCCCTGTGCTCAGCTCCTTGACCTCCACGTACCTCGGGCGCACCACCAGGGCGTGATCCTTGCTCAGCTTCTTCCCATTGGCGATGCCGTCCAGCAGGTGGCTGATGGCGTCCTGGGCCTGCTCTCGGTCCAGGGAGAAGATTTTCTCTGTGCCCAGGTAGTGGACCTTGAAGAGGGGGTCGCCGTGGGACAGGGACTCTGTGCGGTCGCGGCGGAAGCGACGGCGAAAGGCAGCGGGGGAGTTCTTGAGCGTTTGCACGAGGTGGAAAGTGCTGAGGGACATGGTGCGTTTGGAGGAGACTTCAGCCGAGGTGGAACCAGCTGGGGTCGTCTTCAGACAGAGACTCTCCCACTCGTCCACCTTTCTTCTACGAATGCAGAAAAGTTTCATCCACTGCTTCTATCTGAAAGGAAGCAGAGAAAGGTTGATGAGGATCCAGTTTTAAAAAGGAATAAATGGAAAGTGACAGATGCTTGAGATTTGTTGTGCGAGTTTCACTTTTTGTGTTTTCTTTAATGAGGGAACAAAAAAAACATGCAGTCAGCACAACCTGTCCTGCAGCGTGGAAAAAAAAAAAACCCAAAGGCCACCGAGCAGGATCAGTAACACAAGTGACGCATTCAGCAAACAATAATTATTCACTACAGACACTACAGGTCTATTAAATATTTACTGTCAGGCTTGGCTTCGTCCTCGGAGCAGCGAGGAGACTGACTGGAAACACGGAAGGTTACAGTAGCACAAAGGTGGCAAACGCAATCAGATAAGCAGCACTCATATCTCCACACTATTAGTTACTGGAAGACCAAGAGACGACTGTGACCTTGCAAACAAGTGTTATGCAAGCCCCCCCCCCGCATTGTCTCCCATCCCTCAAACCCTGCAGAACCGCATGTTCTCCATTGTGCTAAACTTTATTTTTTCCCCCCCCTTTCTCCTTTCTCTGACATTCTTTCGACATCCTAGCCTCCTCCTCAGACGCGGGACAGAGAACCGCCGACTGTTCCAAGTCGGTGGCCATTGTTAGTGGACCCCCTGTGCAGGATGCAGCTTTGTAAACTCAAATATGTCTCCCTGCAAAACAATGGCATGCTTCAGAGTGTGTGTCACACCACGAAAAGAGAAGCAGGTTGATCTAGAGCCTCGTGAAACGCCGGGAACGTGAACATGCACGTGTGGGTCACAACCATGCTCTGACACCACAACCTGCACTCGGGCGCACACGTACAAACAGGCTGATAATTTGCATTGAACCCATTATTAGTAGTAGTATTTAGAAGTTTAAACACTGATTTTTGCTCCTGAGTGAAGGTTGTGGTTTTAAACTCTTCTTTATGTAAAACCCTTGACAGGAAAACACTTCACACAGGTTGAGGTAGATCAATGTGTTTCAGCATTAGCAATATATATATATATATATATCAGATTTTAATGAAAAATATATTGCGATAATAATTGATTGTTAATTGTCTTATTTCCCAGCCCTATTCTGCTTATATGCCTTTTCCTGTCCAACCACTTTATTCTCAATATATAACAATGAATAACAAATTCAATTCAAGTGTTTATTGTCATTGAACAACTGTAAAACGAAACTTAAGTGCAACTCCTCTCAGCTGTACAAAGACACAACAACAATAAAAAGAAATCAAGGATCAAAAGGTCAAGATCAATGATCGACCAGCAACTCATGTAAAAACACAACAGATCAACAGAGGCAGAGGTCAACGTGTCTGACCTTCAACCAAATGAAAAGCAATTAGTACTAGACAGTGGCAAACAATACTTGAACACCTATTTCAAAGTAAAGTGCTCCTTCCTCTTATAAGCCGAATTATCCACCCGGGCCTAGCGACCACTATAACCAACACAACCGCATACTGGGTGATGTGTAATTGCAGGGACGGGCGAGGAAACTTTTAATTGACAGATTTCTGATCGAGGTTCAGCGTGAGTCCGATAAAAGTCCACATTTTAGAGGTAAAGATCTAAACATCGCCAGACTCCATTAACATTCCTCACAAGATAAAGAGTGAAAGCAACATTCTAACACTACACGTGAGTTTTAGGTGTGTTTTTTTGTATCTTACCTGCACGCGTTCACGCAAACGACGATGCTCGTGCGCCTCAGGTGAAGTTTCCCAAAACTCAGGTGCAGGGTTGTAGTCCTGTGCGTTCACACACGCACGCACACACGCACCACTGTCCTCCAGCATGAAAACACTCCTGTGTCATTTACAGCAAACACACGCACACGCAGGGTTGATGCTCTACGGAAGCCGCGGGGACAGACTGGGCTCCTCGTGCCTCTTCTCCGGTGCGTGTGTGTTTGTGACTGAGCCGCGGAGCTCGTGGGAAGACCGTTTAAAACGCAGCGCAGGCGCGAGCACGTCGCACGCGTGGACGGGGAGGGGAGGCGGGAGGAGAGAGGGGGAGGAGAGGGGGAGGAGGAGGTGACGATCACAGACTGAGGAGTCACGTCTACTCGTTTCACTCATGAAAACATTTATAGAAAGCGAAATAATTAAAACTCAAAACTCTAATTTTTGTGTTTCACTCGAATGTGCCTCGTTTTATGCAAAATCCACCCAAATACAGCCTGATGCATTTAATGTCTTTGGAAAAAAATGGAAATTTTAAAGCCATATTCTTGTAACCCATATTTTATTAGGTTGTTATCATTTATTATTATTATGAGAAGACGAAGAAGAAGAAGAAGAAGGGAGGTTATAAAGCCAGTTAAAATGTAAAACTAAACACTTCATCATCACCGAACATATAAGTGACAAAAATCTGTCAAGTGCTTTTTAATTAATTAAACATTACACTTCACCAGTTTCTCCAGAATCCATCCAGCTTCAGGGGTCACTGGGGAACTGGAGCCAATCCCAGCTGACATTGGGCAAGAGGCGGGGTCCATCCAGGACAGGATGCCAGTGTTGTCCAGAGCTGACACATAGGGACAGACAGCCGTTCATACTCACATTCATACCTGCAGTCTGTTTAACTTCTCCAAGATTTCATTTTGAAATGTCTTGTTTTTGTCCATCTCAAAGTCCAAAATCTCAATAAAACAGTTTAGTGTGATAGAAAACTGAGAAATCCTCACATTTGATGGGTTGGAACCACTTTTTGCCATATTCGCTCTTTAGTTTTTACATAAATCATCAATATTGATCTACATGGCCGGTGAAAATGTACAAAACGTTGGCTTCTCATGACAATATAAGAGTTGACCTCCTTTCCCAAGCCCTGTGACGACATGCTGCTCCAACTGAAAGTTTCACTTGACTTAATTCTAGCACGTGTGCCGCCCCCATACTGGGAAAACATCTGAAACCCACTACCTCTCATTTCCATCACATTGCGTCACCGTCTGTCTTTAATGGGGATCGTTGGACTCAGTGGCTCAGATCTGCTCCGAGTGTTTATTCTGGGGGCATTTGGAACAGTGGCAGGGGAAAAACTTTAAACGGTTCCATGTGTGTGTGCGTCTGCGTCGTCTGTACACGGTGGGTGTGTGGGTGTGTGTGTGTGGCTGGGTGTGCCTGACGCAGGGAAACAGTAGGGCCCCTGTTTCTCCTGGGTTTGGCCCAACAACAGTTAGGTTCTGGACGTCACACTCGCCTCTGGGCCTCGCTGGACACACTGGAACTATTCTTGGGGCACCAGTGACATAATGGACCATCTCAGCGCAGGCGCCCACCCTCACCGTATATATCTGCTAACGGCCAGCAAGAACAGTGTCAAACCAGTGTCAAACCAGTGTAAACCGCGGCATAGGGGCAGCTGCTGCTCTGAAACACAGGAGAGCATGTTGTGACAAGTTGCATTGAAGTTATATCGTATAATCTATGTGCCCAGGGAGGGAACCATTCAGCGAGTCCCTGTGCCTACAGAACATACGACATAATACAACTTTAATCCTCTTTTAAACACTATCAAAGTTGATCTAAAAGCCATTTGCAACGTGTTTTTGATATGTCTGGATATCTTATCTTTAGCCGTGTGGGCAGAATTGCTCAAGGGATGAAAATAACTGGCATCATCACAACAACTAGACATTTATGGTCCCCAGAGGATGATAAATACTCCTGACTTTGATCCCCTGCCATTGATATTTATGGTTCAGAGGATATCTTTGGAACTGTCAAATGGATTTATTGATGAAAACTTTTCACCTCCTGTGAAATCATTCAACCCCAGTGGTTAAACAGCAAAGTTTGTACAAATATAAAATGTCAGAATTAGTTTTTCGGTGAAATGTGTGAAGCCCATCAGGAAAAACTATACTGATTTAATTAATATCAGTGTCAGAGAGCAAAACCTTTGTGGGTGTGGCTGCTACACACCCTACACAAGCTAATAGGGAGCTTTTATTTAAAAAGTCCTGAATAATACCAGAAACTGAAACTAGTTTACAAACCTCTTTCCAGGTAGTCACACGTCAATGGGGAGGCAACAAAGACGACCTCTGACTCCAGCGGGGAGCGTAAAGGAAAATGAGTGGTTCAAGCAACTACATGGCAGAAAATAAAAAGCTCCTTGAATGGACAAAGTCAACACAGTTCACAGCTGAGCCGCGAGGAAATTTGGGGATTTCAAGGAACAAAAATCACAGTGTGTGCGTTTTTCACAAGACCAAGCTGAGAAAGGGAAAAAGAACGGCCCGTTGATGAGATTAAGTTTTTATTCAGAGATTGGAAATAACTGGCTGACGTGGGACAGAAGGATTTTTCCAACTCTAGCAAATCAAAGATGAGAGGCCTGTTCCAAGAAGGAGGTTTACCGAGTTATCTGCTGCTGGAAGAGATATTATCTCTGTATGTGATCTCTGCTGTCGTGGTTCTGCAGCGTCTTTAGAACACAAACAAGATGTGTGATACTTCTATTGTGGGAAACAGAGCAAACTGAAAATTAAGGAAGTACAATAACACTACATGAACCACGGCGTATTCATGGAAGTGTTTTATACCCACTTCTCTTTTTCAAAACTGCTGTAAATCAAACACCACAAGCAATGAGATACCCAAGTATTTGTACTGATGTGTATCTACAGCTTGTCAACAGTGAAGACAGTGTTCCAGTCCAATATTTGTCTGAGTCATGGTTAAGTAAAAGCACATTACAGTCTGTCCCCAGGTGAAATTGGGCAAGTCAGAGGCCATGTTGGCAACACCCACCGGAGAAGGACAATTGCCTTTGGCCTCAACTGTACTATGTGTTTAGTACTAATTAGCAAGTATTCACACAATTAACTAAGATGGTGGCAAAACAAACAACGTAAATATCAGCATGTTAGCAGTGTCATTAGTATTTATCTCAAAGTACCCATAGCTTCCTGCGTATATATAAATGGCAGAAGCAGAATGTGTGGAACAATATATACTTTAGCTGTCGTTGTTTAATAGTATTAAAGACTTTTAAACTCAATGTCGTGTAAAATTTGATTAATTCCGGGTAAAATAAGAGAAAAAGGCCTTTGAGCACAAAACCCTCGTTCAAAGTCAAAACCATCAAACTTACATGAGACACATGACCAACAGCATATCTCAGTGTCACATGCGGTGTGTGTTTTCTGCCAACGTCGTCTTCTGTAGTCACACCAGTTGTTGTTATTTACGTAAAAATAACACTTACGCACGGAGAGCATTCGCCTCGAGGAGGAAGTCGGATGTGGCCTGGAGATATGAACAGGAATGGTGACAGTAGAGATATGGGTCACTCGCTGTTCTCAAATATTTACAATAGAGGATATGAAGGGACGCTTTTTTGATGTGTCCCGTACAACAGGGTCATCCAGTTCCAGGCTCATAAATGCAGCTGAGGTTTTGTTGTGTAACTCGAGTCAATTTTGACCTTCGTGTGTTCTGAACGTGATCATGACATTAGATTTTCACGTAAATTCTCTGTAAATGTCAAGATATAGGGAGAAACTTAAACATAATGGAGTTGATGTCCAGTTTTTATTGATCGTCATAAGATTTGACTGGTTTTAAGAACAAAAGCAATGCAGGATGTTGCCGTTATTGGGAATTAACACTGAATTTGGAGACTTCCATCCTGATGAAAAGGACAAAAGCGTCTCTCCCGATTGAAAGGGAGCAGATTCAATCCCGTGGAGTGTGAATCTCTAGCCTCACTCCCTGGTTACACCTTCCCGGAACAATTTCAACAGGCCTCTGGTTTCATACAGGGAAATGGATCAGTTACTCAAAAGAGAAGTCACCGACGGGGGGTTCATTGTATTTGCTGGCCTCATTGTTACATCTTCCTGTTATTTGCTGGAATTCAGAGGAATAAAATCAGAGGAAATTACTTAACAGTGAGAAAAGAGAAGAAATGGGTGGCTCCTACTTCTGATCGTTTGGAAATCTGACATTACCCCATAAATTAAGATTTCATAGTATGAGAGTTTTTTGCAGAACTACAGGGGTTTCATTGTTGCTTGAAAACTTACTAAACCCCCCCAACACACACCAATACAAACACATTCCACTTCTTTGCCTCCTGCCAGTGATGCCTCCTTGCAGTAGAGCAGTAAGGGAGAGGCGCTTTCCTCAGGATGTTACTACAGTAGCTCGTGTGCTGCTGTGTGTTTGCAGTTGACGCTACGATGCACATCACAAGCTGCTGGTTTTTGTGGAAATACAGGAATCTGTGGAGCCGCTGTGCAGCTGTTTCCCTGTTTGTGGTCAGTGAACATAAGAGGGTGTTGGCTTTATAAACACCACAATATGCCGATTAAAAATGTTTAATTGTTGTGTGAAAGTGTGTCATCGGGATTTACTGAAGGTTTTATGTTCAAGACCTGTGGGAAATGTCAACAAAAAAGATTTGCACTTGACCATAAATGCTGTTTTTTTTTTTATACCAAACCCTGGGATTGCATTTTTTTTTTTTTGGTTCCCTTTAGTTGACTATGTCGCCATTCTTCAATTGCTCAATTACTTTGGGCAAATGTCTCAACTCTCTATAAAATGGATGACATGACAGATTCCCAAAAGTGAAGCCAAAGCATCTCCATCGCCCCCTGATGGCTGTAGGTCATAAACCTCACCTTCTCCATGTTGGTGGACGGCAAATAGGTCAAATCAAAAAGTCAAAGAACACATTGGATAAACTAATTGTAATTATTTATTTCAGGAAGTGCAATCCGTCCGCACACCTGTCTATATATGCACAACAGCTCAACACTTGCACAGCAGCCCTGAGGCTATTATACTTCAAAACAGTTCAAAAGTAAAGTGTGTTTACTGTGGCAACAGGTGGACATGTAAGTCCATGTTGTGTGTAAACGTGGCTGACCCCAGCTTTGACCTGCGTCACAAGAAATGCACGTTTTGCATACTCACACACCTGGGGGTTAAAAAGGGAAGTCCGCAGGTTTAACAGAGGTTTAACAGAGCAGGAATATAAATACTTTTTCTGTTTGATTTGTGAGTGTAAGGATGTAATTTATCCCAGGATAGTTGACACAGATTGTTTTTTGCCAGCCGCTTACTGAAAGTGAATTCCTTTGTGCCCCTTACGAGAACATATTAACTGGACACTAACACGGAGCTGTGCCAGAATGAGACACTTCTTGTATTTCCCTTACAGGAAAGTTAGTTGTATATTTACCTTTACCGAAAATCTACCGACAGTGTTATTGTTCAATTATTTTTTCGACTGTGCGTTTGGCCAAAGTCCCGTGGTGAGCAAGTGGCCGAGTGACCCGACCTTTAAAACATATCACATGACTCAGGCCGTCTGAGGGAAGCTACGAGAGGCAGGGAAAACAACAACAACAAAAACGAACGCCACCTCTGACTGCTCCTACGCTCACAACGGGCTCCAGATGTCCTAATAAGGCATGTTAATGGAGCTGAGGGAATGACACCCTGTCTGCTTTGTACCATCCAGTTATCTTTGCACCAGGGTTGCGTCAGTCAGCTGATGAGCTAATTTCCTGCTTTTCTTTCCATTTCTCTGAGTGAGGGGGGGTGGGGGGGGGGGTGTTAGGTATGATCACAGCAGACAGGAGGAGAAGTTTGGGAAATTCCTTAAATCCTAAGTCCTGTTTTCACGCTGTCATGCTGATACGGTTTCTTGAATGCAGAAACAAACCAATTAGAATATTTGGACTCTTGTGGCCACTGTATCTCCAAAGTGTACTAGTCATAATAAGCTGAATAAAAGGCACTAAAGCAGCTCTTATCGCTATACTTTGCTCCTTCTGGGCGTTTCTTTGTTTTCTTATTGATGCGGTGGAGAAACTAATCAGGGATTTTATTTTCAAAGTAAAATAATGACCAAAAATGGACTTGATGGAATCTGTGCGAGGGAGGTTTCACTTGGGATTCTTCTTTTGTTTTGACTGTATCTCAGTCCCCCACGTCCACGGCCCTTCTCATTTTGTCATGTTCAGCTCTTTTGAGATAAGCTGTGATAAATTTGGTGTTGACTGCTTTGTTGTGGAAATGCTCCCGAGCTCAGGGACCAATCAGAACCTAGACTAAACAGGATGAGGAGGTGGCTTCCTGTACGGGCCCCGACAGAGTCGTTGTTATATGGGACTGTTCTAAATCTGCAGGAAGGACTTTCTCAAGCCGCCGGCCAGAGAAACAATGGCTTGAGAAAATGAAAAGTAATCCGGGTCAGAATGATGAGTTCGAACTAAAAGCTGAAGTCCAACAAAAGAAAAGTAATGAAAAACGATAACAGGAAATGAAATCGTCTCTTGTCGTCTGTCACTTCATGATATTGTTGTCACTCACAGCATCACGTCGAAGCAGCTGATTCATTTAACCTCATGTCAAGAGTAAAGCTGAGGTTGTGTCACTTTCCTTGAGCACTGATGAGCAGATGGTTTATTACATAACGCTCACATTATTCACACCTAATGAATGAGAAAGACGGCTTCCTGTGCGCCAGCTCTAAAAGGTCAATGTGGAAAAACCCTTTACAGCAAAGCTCTAGTACGGTCTTTAAAACAACATGGGGTCAAAAGTCCTGCCGTTTTAATAGAGAGGTAAAGATTCATACCTGGGTTTTAAAGGTTATTTAACATTAGCTCTGGTCAAGATCCAGAAGCTAATTAGCTTTAGCATAAGGTCCAGGAAGAGAAGAAATGATACATGCTTTCGACCAATCGTAAGTCAGTCTCAGCTGTCAATCATGATGTTTTAATCTGTTTTAATAGCATCAAATAACCAATTAAAACCAAACTTACGAGGAACAAGCACGTGACCATTCATCAGTGTGATAAGAACGACCTTAAAATGCTTGGTTTACGTCCCATTCACTAACATGGAAGAGACAGGATTTGAGCTGTACAGCAGGTGATGATTAAAAGGCCCCTCTCTTTCTTACTCACAGTCCACTGACTAATACCGTCTACAATGCCTCTGCCTCCCCTAACAGCCTGTGAGTCCTCTATAGTGCGTCTGTAAAAACTGTCAGGGGGCGTCTCACCCACGTCATCGGCAGAGCCAGAGAGGCCGCTGATGAAAAACGAAGGCAATGCTCTGGTTTTGCTGCTTGCGTCCAACCAATGGAGCCATTAGTCAGTTATAAGGAGTCACACCGGCCCACTGGAGCTATTAATAGCAACATAGACGGCTTTATTTGCTCCAGGAGAAAGCCAGCCCAGCAAAATCCCCCTTTCCCTGCTCATTTCCTCCCCACCCTCCACTCTGCCATGTACGAAATGTATTTTTAGTCTCAAGCAACTACAGGCTCCTATATATACTGAGACGTGTGTGTAGAATCAACACAAATCACACAAGAGCAGTGAAGTTAGAGGAGGGTCAGGGCCACACGCAGCAGGCTGCAGGTTAATGAATAGAAATCCTCATGTGACAACTGACAGTGACGATCTCTGACATATTTCTCTGCTGATTCACTCGTCAGTTATTACCTCAAACCAGACTGAACGCATGACTTCACCAGCTGAGGTCTTGTGGGTTTCACAGACAATCATTACACGGCTCCTAAAACAGAAGGACGGTAAAGAGGGAATACTTCGACACGATCCATTTCTTGCGTGCATTTGTTTTTCATAGAGTCAAAGGTCAGATAGAAAGTCATGAAGAAGTTCTGAAATACTTTTAAGCTTTGAAAGACATTTCTGTTGGATTGATTGATTCAAAAGACAAGAAGGCCGTAAACTAAATGAAGTTGATTGAAAAGCAGTAAATAAAGAAGCAGAAAGTACCGGAACCTCAAAGGCAAACTTAAGTATTCAGTTTGGAGATAACAGTCGTATACATTTAAACTATAGTCCCCTTTCTTTATTGAGGCTTGAGTGACGTCAACCAGCCAGAGGGGTTTCATGTGTTGTACCTGCTGTGGGTGGATCTGCGTTGACAGACTCTTAAAACACATAATAAACAGCTGGTATCGAGCGTGAGGTCAAACATGAGGAATTTTGATTTGATCAGCTCATTATTTAAAAGCACATGTGTTTGTTCCACCTCATGAACTGGGATGCTAGGATAAGACAAATCCATTTGACAGGCTTATCTAAAGAAAGACATCTCTCTTAATGACTCATATCTTCAGATCCCCTCCATTCAGATCTATCTATACATACATTTATGTATTTCCCCACTGGTCTGGATGATGAATTTGCTCATTACTTCTCTCACCATGTGGTTCTTACTTCCTCTAACATGGCGCTCAGTTGTCTGGGACTCGCCGTTACGCCTGTGTGAAACAGTGTGAATTCATGAGATCATTCTTATTTCTGGTGCTGAACTTCTCACTATGATGACATGTCCACACATGCGTCATCACCAGCTATTTCTACTGAATATAACCTCTTCACAGCTCCCCTCTGTGAAATCCAGACCTTTTTATATCATACGATCCCTGGATGTAAAACTGCATAAATCTGTAAAACACACAGAAGCCAAAGGCGTCAGTCTCATTATTAGTAATATAATCCTCGGCTTGTGGTTAGAAATAGAAACGCAGTTGTTGAGGACAACGAGAAAATGTACCATCTGAAAAGCTGCAATAATCCACCATGAGTTATATTTTGTATATTGAGTGAAAATAGTAAAACTTGAGTGATTCATAAGAAAGTATTTAACCTCAACAGTACAGGATGTGCATTTCTCCACTGCGGATTTCCCACACATCCATAAATCTCTGTGAATGAGGCACATCAGCTCCTCTTCCAGCAGCTCAGACATAAAACACACGCCACAAGTCTGAAACCTTGCTACGGTTCCCTCTAGAGGCGGAAATTATTATAACAACCCCATAAAAGCAACACACTGCTGAGGTATGAATGTGTTCAGTGGATTTCTACATTGATTTCTACAAAATTAGGACTTACCTTCTGATGATGTCTTAGGGTAGTGCTGACGGAAAGCTGTTTGGAGCGGTTCATCCCCTGGGAAGCATGAAAATGCTCAGTGAACATCAGGATAATCTGCATTCTAGAGTTTCATATACGTACACATAGTAAATGTTGCCCCACAGATGAAGGTCAAGGGGTCAACAAACCCAACATCTGGATTGATCCTCTGGGGATCGTCAACATCCACAGCACATTTCATAAAAAACGTCTGTCGTTACTAATGGACTGATCAGGTCCAGGAGAAACCTGGACCTGACAGAGGCCTCAAAGGTCAAGAGGGGGCCACGATATCATCTTCTGAGGACCATGAAAATGTCATTGTAAAGTGCTAAGATTTGAAAAGACTGAATAAAATATGAACAAGAATAAGAGCAATATAAATAAAGTCAATTTGTGAATATCCCTATGGATGCTATAGATATCTGCCTCCTGCTACGACAATGTACTTTTCTGGAGAGGAGCTGTAGAGCATCTGGACCAAAGTTCATCTGCAAATAGTAACAATAGTTAGTTAGTTATTAAAGGTTTTTTACAACAGGCTGCAGTTGTTAATAGGCAGATAATTAAATGGATTGTGGGTCATGTCATTTTAAAGGCAAGGTTAAGCCAGGGACGGAGCTGGAAGGCACAGTGAGTCACAGGCAGCTTTATTTAGCCCAAAATGTCTAAAACTATTTACAAAAACCATGTAATAAACCTACGGTCCAATTAAAGAAGGCAAATGCACAAAAAGCAAACAAACAAACCACCAAAGGCATAAATCAATTCAACTGACCAACCAGACAGAGCAAAAGGGGACATACATGCCCCCAGGTTTAATCTGCCCCCTGCTGGAGGTCAAAGAAACCCTCCTGTCTAAACAGTGTCAAGATTTGTAAATCAGGAGTTATTCATTATTTCTAACCTGTCTGTGCAGGTTCTCACGCTCGCCTCCCTGTTACTCCAGTTTAGCGAGTTGTGTTGAATCCTTAAGCAGACGCCCTGAAAACATTGGCTGTAAAATGGCCTGTTTCGCTCTGATACTCTCAACTGGCTGTTGTGAGAAACGGAGGAGATATTTCATGTAAATGTAAAGTTTGTCATTACTTTGAACTACATTTGATTTGTTTGAAAGTTGCTGTATGAATAAAAGTTTCATTGACTGACTCATTCAGAAGAATATATTGTAAAAGTCCCAAATGAAATAAAGTCGAATAAATCCCAATCCCAATCTGGTACCTTGAAGCGATCTGACGCGTTGGCCAATGGCGTTAGAGAACAGGCGTGACACCGCCCCCCCCCTCCCCACTCGTCACTGCCTCCGTTCAGCCCCGGTTCTCCTTCCGCCTCTGACACCGTGAACACTTCCTCACTCCGCCCGGCCACCAGCTCGTCCCCTCTGCCCGTCATGGATTTCTCCATCCGCGCCGCCAACGTGGAGGACTGCAAGGACATCGCGCGCATGATCATGGTGAGGGGAGAGGAGGGGGGGGAGAGGGGAAGGGGGGGGGGGGCGTGTGCACGTGCAGCTCGGGTGTATGTATCACGCGCGTGCAGCTGTGACGTCACTACCTCGCTTTCACATGCAGGGTGATGTTGTTATTATTAGACCTCAGACGTGTTGTTGTGTGAGATGCAGAAGAACATGTGTTCCAATGTGTGTATAAATAACACACCGGGACTGTGTGTGTGTGTGTGTGTGTGTGTGTGTGTGTGTGTGTGTGTGTGTGGTTTCTAATGTCTGTGATTCACTTTTTTCTCCCCCCCCTCTTTGCAGGAATTGGCTGAATTTGAGAAAGTGACAGACCACGTGAAAGTGACACAGAAAGGTAACTGTACTGTGAGATGTGCACTCGTCTGTCTTGACCTGACACTAGAATACAGTCGACCTTCATAAGAACAACATCAGTGGAGGTCAGAGCATCCAGCAGCAGGGATGGAAATGGGTCTCGACCATTAAACAATATTAATCAATATCATAATACACATGTGGTACTTATTGCTACTGTTTTATCAGCCAGCGATATATAAATACATTTCTATTTCTGCTGTTAAATGTGAATTCATCTGTCTTCACTTCACGGTAAAATTGGTTTGACCTTCATAATAACAAGGTGAACTTCAGTGGCGCGAATACAACATCAGAGATGATTGTTGCAGACGTTAAATGCTTGTTTTTATTTTCCTTCTGAGCACTTAGTGGACTTTTCAACCTGCAGCCCATTAAAATTTAACAGGATGAGGAACTGAGACGATTGTGTGATAAGATCTGAAGCCTCAGAACAGCCAAATGAACCTTGGACAATTTTTTATCGATGATCAACAGTCAGTATGAACGTTTTTTGGAACAATTCCACGACAACAGTACAAGCTGATAAGCCGGATAAATCATTAATTACACTCCAATCAATATCTGTTGTATTAAGGCATCACTAGATCTAGAATCATCATTCAGAATTACATGAATATGAACAGAGAACCAGCCTTTTATTTACACGTACCTCCTGCTTTTTGCCCGCAGACTTGGAGCAGGATGGTTTCTCCAAGAACCCGTTCTTCCATGGGATCGTTGCTGAGGTACCAGAACAGCACAAAACCAAAGAAGGTGAGAGCATTTACTTGCAAATGTCAAGAACTAGCGAGCACCAGCAGCAAATATTCATATGTTCATACAAACTAACACGATTAGAAAACTACGTGACGAATAAACGTACCAAAACCAGATTCCTTAATTCACAGGACCCAAAATGCAGATGTCAGAGAAGGTGGGTAGGTCAGGAAAGCTTATTGAATCGAGAAGGCAGGCTCACTGATGGCAGGTGGGCTGGTTGGCAGAGAAACTCAGGAAATCCCAAACTCAAGTAACAACAGGTTACTGCCATGTTTTTACAGGAAACATGGCAGGAATAAAGCGAACTGAGGCAAACAGGAAGAGTGGGAGCACAGACACTAAATACACCAGAGAGGCAGGAAGAAGTGAACACAGGTGAAACACATCAGGGGCGAGACAGCCAATCACAGAGGAGGGGAACCAAAGACACAGACAGGAAGTAAAGTAAGAGGGGAAAGACAATTCAAAGTAAAACAGGAAACAACAACAACAACAAAGTGCTGAAGGTACTTTTCACTGAAACGGTTCAACCAAAGGTTTTCTTGTGAGTCGTTTTCTTGTGTATTTAAATGTGTTGTGAGTCCGTCTGCGTTGAGTTTCCACCACACTGTAAACAATGCAGTTAATCACTGGGACACTTGAACAGAACACAGCCATTGTTAATGTTACCAGGAACCTTTGTGCTTTCTCTTCTATGACATGTCAAAAATCATGACAAATGCTCAATGTGTACCGTGTTTAAGCTTTGTTTTGGTCTCCACCAGTTCCTGAGAGAAACTTGACTTTATCTACGCTCAGCAGCTGTGAGCTAACTTTACATCAGTCCATATTCATAAGCTCTTTCTTACCTAATATAACAGTGTATTGCTGCTGCTCTCACTTACATAACAAGGCTAACACACTGCTTTCCCCCTGAAACACAGTAATGAGATCATTAGCCTACGCTCTGCTGACCAGCTGGGCCTTTTTCTTCCATGACACCGGCTCTTTTCCAGTACAGTCACCACAACTCGACCATAAAGCCACTGAGATCAATTCATAAAAGGCCAAACAGAAAACATTTAAAAGAGGATAAACAGTAATGAGCAAAAATAATAACATGTGCTTTGGTTGATTAGGATTTGATAATATCACATTTTGTTTTTGTTGACGGTTTGTTCCAGGTCATACGAAGATCGGCTACGCACTTTACTTCTACTCCTACAGCTCGTGGTCGGGCAGAGCCGTTTATATGGAGGACTTGTACGTGATGCCAGAGTTCAGAGGTAGAGTTAAGAGTCTCAAAGACAGACTGCCGTGAATATAATTCGTGATAAACACCTGGGGAATATTAAACCAAAAGTCGATACATAATAATGTGGATTCTCTCTTTCAGGGAAGGGCATTGGTAAAGCACTCATGAGCAAGGTAGCACAGGTGAGTACGATACACATCACCATCCCTCATGTCAACACAGCACAATGTACAACTTCTCATTTCATTTTTGCTCTCTTGAAGCTGGGCATGGCTGCCGGCTGCAACCAGCTCAATTTCACTGTTCTAGAGTGGAACAAATCCTCGGTGGACTTTTATCTCAGCCAGGGCTGTTACGATCTGACGGATAAGATGGGCTACCACTGCATGCGCTGCGAGGGAGAGGCCCTGGAGCACCTGGCCCAACCCTAACACGGTCTCTCAACCTCGGTAACCAGGAGTTTGACCTACACAGTGCAGGGTTATAGACTCAGACTCAGTGATTGGACAGATTTCTGCAAAAAGGTTAAAATAATGACTGTTTGCCAGGCTCAAATATTTTCGCTTCATTTCTACCTAAAAATTGTCGCTTTTGTTTGCTGAATTTCTAACATTAGCTGATAAGATCAGCTGTATTTAGTATTTTGTTTACTAACTCCCTAACACAACCTGTAGACCCACAAAATAAATTCCCACTGAAATCTAGTTAGCTTAGCAATGCTAATGCAGGCAGCTTACGTTGGGGTAGATAAACCCACCGTTCACAAGATTAATCAATTGTCTTATATGCACAGAATCACTATTATTAAATCTTCACAAACACCACTTGTCCACAACGTGGAGAAATCTTGTGTTGTGTCCAGTAACCGTTGCTAATCTGTGATTGGCCGATCGCTGTTTGCAGGAGGGGCTCAGCAAACACTTAATTGTCTCAATAATCAAATAATCAACGATGCAGTTTTAAGTATTGGAATGGGGCCTTTGCACACATTTAAATAGTTCATAATTGAGGGACCTTAATCTGTGGTATATGTGGTATCAGGTGTGTGTGTGTGGTGTGGGGGGGGGGGCCTATATTATTTGAAGGATCTTTAGAGAAAGTCCTAACGTTAAGTATAAAACATCCTCATCCAGAAGTGAAATAATCTTTTGCACAAAGATCCAGATAAAAAACAGGATGTATGTTTTATTGTACGGCTGTTGAAATAAAAAGTGAGTTTGTGGAATCCTGTCCCTTTAAGTTTATGATTAACTGTGACAACCAAAGAGTCGGTCACCCCTCCACTGTCAAGCTGTTGGCATTTGCACTGTTCTCTTCCATGTTTAAGCCGTGTACATAGATGGATGTGAGGGTAATCAAAGTGTGCACTAAAAGGAATCAGTGGGATTGAACCTAAAACCTCCCTCCACGCTGCCAGACAGCAAACTCCCGGGGCTGGTTTCAAAGACGTGGATGAAAGTCAGAATCAAAGGGAAACGATCCATCTGGCGGAATCTGAAAAACAAAAGGAAAAACTTGGACTGGGCTCGGTGCGCGTCTTTAAACCTGTCCGGCTAAAATGAAAGTGGCACCACTCTGGGCCGCACTTCTGTTTTATATCCAGTGTAATTTAAAAAAAACAAAAAGAGGACACTTCTTGTATCATTTCCAGCCATTTACTGAAAACACTCAGCGTTATATTTAGTTTGTTTTCTCTCACTCTAAACAAGTAAGAACCACTAACCCTCCTTTTGTAGCTTTTGCAATTTGCATTTATTTTCATACTTTGTTTACGAAATAATTGAGTGAGGAATGTGAAGTTGTTTTTCTCCGTCCTCGGGACATTGTGTGGTCAAATAATCACGTATGTTTGCTTCGGAGTCGAGACGTCAACGTGGAACAGTGTATTTGGTGCATTGTCATCCGTGTTGTTACAGAGTGACACAAAGATCGATAGAGTCCAGGGGAAGATGAAGAGAGATATTTAAATCTTCTCACCAGAACGAGCCAGAGCTACAAATTATACAACTTGTAACTCGGGTTTTCTCAGTGGAGTCTACACAATTTCAAATAGGTTCAACCCTGATTCCTTTCAAATCCACTGAGATCTTAGCAATAAATCAAGTTAAATGTGCAACGTGAAGATTTTAGGGAGCAGGGTGTGTTTCTCACAATCAGTACAAGTATATAAAAACAACTATGTTGATGTCTTAAGGTTGTTTCCTCAACTTTGGTGCTGTGGAGCCTAAATGTGTGTGATACCCAATGTGCCACATGTCCATGTTCATGTGATGAATTAGTAAGTGTGTTTTCAAATGTCACCTGCAGTCATTACTTTTTTACACGTGTCGGACGTTGTCTCCGGAACGGTAGCATTTAGCGCTGACTGTCATTTGCTCGACCACAAATCCTTACTCTGTAAATGCGGTAGAAAACACCAAAAGCCATATTAGCATTAGCCTAGTGCCTGCATGAAATTCAAATGTTGGTTTCATAAAAGTATTTTAGGCTAAAAACAAAGGTTGTGTTTTATTTCTTATTTGTTTGAGTAGTTGAGGAATAAAACCGGTGACAGTTAAATAAAACCTGTTGTGTGAATATATAAAACAACTCTGTTGACTTCATTTCTTTCCCTCTGAGTGAATTCATCCATATAATCCTTTATTAATCATTTACCAGGAGTAATGAGCTATTATGTATTTTTGGATATAGACACACTATCTATACATACACTACACAATATGGATTCATGGCAAAATAAAGTAAAAATAGAACTCTTGTGTACAGCTTTAACAAAAGAAAGTAGGAATATATTACTAAGTTGTACTAAGAATAATAAACTGAATAGAAAGCTGCATGTGCTGGTGTTGCCATGACCACCTGCTGTGTCTGTCTGTCCCCCCCACCACCACAATCAGACTCAGTCCATTTGTGTTTTAGGAGCAGTTTTCTGCTTTGTTTCTGTTTCATGCACCAGGACTCTCGTACGACGCAAAACACATTTCCTCTGATGGCTTCAGGCTGTTTCACAGACCGACAGTAGATGGTGGTAACACGCCAATGAAAGGCAGCAGTGAGCCAACGCAGGCAAGAAAGACGTTTGCTAGCAAGCAGACAGGAACAGTTTTCAGATTCACCCACAAATTGGCTTTTGCTAATGTTTTTGAAGAACTTTGGGAAACAGATATTTTGCATTTTAAACCCCTCCACTGAATTAAAACAGAAGAAGCTGTCTCTAGCTATAACTCAGTTTAGTTTTGAACTCTTGCTTAATTTGTTCTCCACATAACGGCTCACAGGTTGAATCCAGTCTCGGGTGTGTGGAAATATATAAAATCTATTATAGAAAACGTGTTTCCCTCTTTTCAGACCTTTTACTCAAACGTTTACCTCACCAGGCTTCTTCAAACTATTCAAACTAAACAGTGGCAAAGAAAACCTGCTCAGTGTGAATGGATGAGAAGCACCAACAGGTTGGGAAACATTGTTTTAGAGATGCTATCTCATCTCAATAAAACATTCTTGCCTTATTCTATATCGTTGCACTTTTATAAGAACATAAATCTTGACTAGTGGAAGTTTCATTGCACCTGAGAACGATGACGAACTAAACAATTTTACACTTAATTTATAATTTTACAGTCAACTGAAATAAAGAAATGTGTTGTATACTTTTCTACAGTGGCTCGCACAGCTGGTGATATTTACTTATACACCACCGCCACCGCGTGGTTACTCGGGGAGGTGCTCCACGCGTGACTGGCACATATTCGAAGGCAATGCGACTTGATGAAAGTAACTGAGACGCGCAGGAAGTGGCCGATGTTTTCGTTGGTTTTCTTACTGCGGATGCCAGCTGCTATCACAACATCAGGGTTCACCTCCGAGTCTCTGTGCGTAATGTGTGCGTGCGTGCCTGTGCGTAAAACCCGCGCACTGCCCCCGCGTGCACCAGCAGCAGCAGCAGCAGCAGCAGCAGTCAGTCTGTCTCTCTAATGGAGTGACCCCCCAGCACGTTGGCTGAAGGGAAGACAAGAGCGCTGAGTCAACGAATCACAGCGAGAAGGATGCAACAGTTGATGTGCGCAAGTTGCACAGTTTTCGGCCTGCACGCACTCGGAGGATGGTGGTTCGGATGCGCCTGGAGGAAGGATCGGGTGTTTCTGTCGCTTTGAACCCACTTCATCAGTCCCACTGAGGGGAGAATTTAAAACGCATCTTCCCCCCGCTGCTGGTGTTGCAGTTGCGCGCTGCCTGTGCCACTTTTGCGCGTCTTTTCCCCAACCAGAATGGACATTTGGACAGGAGCGCGTTCGGAGGGACTCGGCGCTCCGCTGGAATGGAGCTGAAGTGCGGATCTCGGGTGGTCTGCGGCGGCGAGTAGCAGCGCGGTCCCCTGCGCCAACGATGCATCGGATTCTGCAGAGGAGGCGAGTGCGCAAGCTGCGGGTCGTCTGGGCGTCTCTGGCCCTGGTGGCGCTGTCCCTGGCGGCGTGCAGCGCGCTGTTCACGGCATGGACTTGGCGACAGACGCGGGACCTGTCTCAGTCCTTCAAGGTCTTGCAGGACCGCTTGGAGCAGGTTTGTGTCACACTTTTAAAAAACGACCCTCTTCCGTTAATAGCGTGCACATTTATTTTTTTCTCTTACGCACCATCAAGTGTTTGTTATGTAACTTCTTCTGTGTCTGCGGTTACGGGAATCATCGTGGGGGGTGCACGGAAAAAATGCAAGTCCACACTTCAACCCCAATGCTCCCCCCCCCCCCCCACCACCCCACCTCCTCCCGTGCACATACTCCACTATTGTATTGCACCATTTCTCTTCTTGGCACTTTTATTGCTTACCAATAAGACCAGTCAAAGTTGTGTGCTTGTGTTGTGTGCGCGCGCCACCTTCCTTCCTCCTCCTCCTCCTCCTCCTCCTCCAGAGATTAATTACTCTGGTGCCAGTTGTGCTCCAGTTTTATCTCAATTTACTGGAAAGCCTCAGCTATTTGGCATGTGAGCACTTTATACCCAACTGGCTGCTGCTGTGGCTGGAGGCCTGAAAAGTGTGGCAAGTGTAAATCATCTGCAGCCAGCATGAGCCTCTTCTCATGCACGGGGCTCGGGGATGAAGTACAGTTTGGAATTTTACAGGAATGAGTGTAAAACTCTGTGCAGGCTCGTGCAAAGTGCAGCTTTTTAAACCTCTTGTTAGACTCCAGCAGGAGGTTGCATCACAAGGTGAATTATTTCTAATGAAGCAGCCAAAAAGGAGCTGATGGAAATTCTTCTGGTTTCGAGTTCACCGTGCTTACAAACCCAGGTTGCACTGGATTTGAGATCAGGGGGACAGCAGATTGGCTGTGTATCATATTGACAGACATGCACACACACGCACACACACACATGCATGAGCTTCTCCCACACACACACATGCACAAACACCCCAAAACTGGACACGTGGAGTGTTGATGCTGGAGCGTTTCCCAAGGGGCCCCACGTTCTGTCCATTTGACCGTTCGCCAACTCCTGATGAGAGCCAGTGAGTGAACGTCTGGAGAGTGAAGAGCAACTCGCTGCCGACGTTTCCACAGTAGCAGTAAATTTAAAACACACTTTTCCCTGAGCCACTTCTCCTTTTACTTTATATAGGCCTCCCTCGGTCACTCAGGCGGAGCCCCGAGCCAAGAGTTTCCAACATTGCCTCTTCAACAGAACTAATTTCTTAATGAAAAACTGGGGAGCAAAGACATGCGAGGAATGCGAAGCACTAAAAACACGCATTAGGTGTCGCAAGCAGTCTCGGAGGAAGTGGTAGACCTATTCTGAAGCGAGCATGGCAGCAGGGGCAGGATCCTGGAAAAGATGAGACTGTTTATGTGGCTGGCTGGCTGGAGGAGGCCGCGTAGGACGTGTGCCAGAAAACAGTCATAACAAACTCATTGGACGTTTGTTAATAGTGTGGTTTCTTTTTTCTCTCTTTCAACAGGTGAATACACAGAGGAAGGCCATCGTCCAGCTCATTCTGGAGAAGAGAGAGCTGCTGGTGGGGCAGAGAGTGAAGAGAGACGGTATATTGCAAATCAAAAAAGAAATTCAGTTTTCTTGCCTCCAGCGCCACCAGCATACGTCGCCGTTCTGTGCTTTCCAGCCGTCCAAATCACCACAGACACAATATACTTACCAACTGCACTCTTGTTGTTTTTCTGGGAAGAACATTTAACACAAACGCTGGCCAGCCTTGGCCCACATGCCACTATGGTCAGGTCTAGCGGGCCACAGGCACTACCCGCTGCTAAAAGTTGACACAGGAAAAAGTAGGCAGCTGGATGACTGTTCCAGAAATTACAGGTCTGACCAGAGCGGCCTCGGAGCCCAGAAAACCAGCTGGCGCGGGACTGAGGCCTTGTTGCACGCTTTTGGGCAATGAAATTTTTTTTTTCTTCCCCCCCCCCGAGCACACGACTGACACAGCTATGATTTGTTGTGAAAGCGGTGATATTTGATGACCTATCATTGCTGTATTTATAGCCCCTGCTTGCGTCACCATCACGGGACTGCTTGATTGTTCACATTTTGTCCAAGAGTGAACCCTCAAGACTCCGTCGTGCTCCAGTTCAGCCGAGGGATGAATGTCCAAAATTTGACAAAAGGATTCATTCAACGACCGGTCGCCGCCAAAACAACCATGTTAATATCCTGCAGATATTGGCTTTTTCATTTTGAAAGCGATATCTGATTCTGTGCTTCCAAAATGCATAAAAACAGTGTTCGGAAATCCACGGCTATCAATAGAAAGAAAAAAAAAAGCCCAAACAGCTTTTTCCAGTTTGTGGAAAGTTGACCACCGCGGTGCAGCGTTTCAGCGGGACACTGCCGTTATGTTCTCTCTGATGACTGACAGCCTCAGTCAGGAAAACCTGGCCGGCCTGAGGGCTTTACGCTCGCCCGTAGCAAATCCTAAATCTACAGGGTCACCCACCTGCGAGTTATTTTAGCAGGGACTTAATATTCCTATACGATGGCAGGGGCCCGCTCCACACAGAAAGTACTTCACAGTTCACGCAGTATTCAAGCTATATCTGTGTTTGAAATACCTCCCCACAGGCCAGATTGCAAAAAAGCTAAAATAAACCTTTAGCGAGTAACAAGAGCAGGCGTTCTTCAGCTCAGGCCTTTTTACTGTTGTGTTTTATTTATTGTATTTATTTGAGCAGGGGCCATAACTGTTGCTTCACTCTTAATCGACTCTGTGAGGGTCAGAGAGGAGCCAAAGACCTTTTCCACTCTCCTTATCCGACACTTCATTTCTCTTATTTAGCGAGAACATTTAAATCCCTCTTCCTTCTCCATCTTGTCTTTGTCTGACCCGAGCAGCACTCACACTTCTTCATCGCTCCTCTTTCTCCGCACTCAGTACTTTCTTGATGACTCCGACCAGCTGGCACTAAGATTAGCCCCCACAGGAAAAAAAAAAAAAAAAAAAAGAGAAAAATAAAGGAGGCACACGCTCCTGACCGAAAATAACAGTTTGAGGAAATATATTGAAGCACGTGAAAGGAAATCCTTTGCCCATCTGTTAGCCGCGTTACGACGAGCCAGGTTCAGACTAAATGGCCGCAAATTAACACACTATGTTATTAGACAGATACAGATGGGAATGATTGTTTTATCAAAAAAAAGCCGCAGCCGTTATTTTCTTTGCCATTAAAACTCATATTCTGTCTGTCTCTGCCTTCCGAAAGGGGGGACGTTTCGAGGGAGGAATGGAAATGGAAAGAAGGCAGCGTCTCATTTCGAGAGTAAGTGGCTTGGCAGATCTCGTGTAGCCTTCTCATGTAGCATCTGCTGAAGTGGTTTCAATCCTATAGTCCTATACAATTGCACCCATAAAATCTTAATTGACTTTCCCCCTTTTCTTACTCTTTCAATGTCTCTTTTACTTTCCACCAGTAACCAAAGTCTCCTCTCAGCAAGGTAAGAGTCGTAAAACTGAAGGATGGAGGATAATCTGCAAAGCTCCCGTCCATGAGATTAATCACCCTGGATGTGTGTGTGTGTGTGTGTGTGTGTGTGTGTGTGTGTGTGTGTGTGTGTCAGTGGGAGATGGTGGTGTGATAAAGGGCTGGGAAGAGCGGACGTTGAATATGAGCAAGGCGGTGAAGTACAACAAGGAGCTGGGCACCTTCACTGTGGAGAAGGCCGGCGTCTACTTCCTGTTCTGCCAGGTGAGGTTGTGCTGGGAGTTGTAGTTCATTAAAAGTGTTGTTCTCCACTAGAGGGCGCACCACTAGAATTTACATATTTGCATCCTGTAAATAAAAAACGTAATAACACTGTAGGAGGTCAGCCTATGGCAAATATCTGCCCCAACACTGCCCCCTATCATTCATCTTCGTATTGCATCGTGCAGAAGTGCAGCGCTAATTTCCAAGGACGCACCGAAGTGACACGCAAGGACAGCCATGATGTGTACTCGTGAAAAGCAAGTATCTTCGGCCTTAGACCTATATTCATTAGATAGCGACAAACATTTGTTGTTCTGCTGCCCCCGAGTGGCCAAAAAAACAATAATGCATCTTTAAATTGTATAATTCCATAGATATATTTTGAGAATCAATGTCCAAATCATAAAAGTGTGGTATTTGGTCCTGATACTGAAACTCAGCTAACGGATTAGGATTTTAAATAACTCTCAGATCCAGGATAAGTCTTTTAAAAGTAACATGAAGTTTCAATGGCACAAACAAAACTACCAAGTTTTAAAAGGGAAGAAATGCTTTGCTCTTGAATTAGTTTTCCATATTCCCCGAGGTGAAGTGATGAAAAAAACAGAGATCTCTGTCATATTTGCAACTCGAGAGAATAAGACCTTGTGACCAAGCAGTGTACTGGTATGTGTATAAAACCAGATTGCACTGGTATGTGTATAAACCCAGAGTGTACTGGTATGTGTCATGTTTTTTAGAGAGGTGAATATCAGGTTTAGGGCAGTTTCATGTAGCCAGGCGTCTTGTCGAGTTCGACAGAGGTCTGGAGAAAATGCAGCCAAAAAGGAAAAAAGAACAGAGTTCTGATAACAGGACCTTGGAAGTTTTCTGATTGAGCAGAAAACCAAAGTGTAGCTGATTCTCTTCATAGCTTTCCTCTCTGGAGATGAGGCTTTGGGAATGACCGTCTCCCTTTTGCTCCCTTCGTCCTCAGGTGCTGTTCAATGAGCAGCAGACTCCGTATGTGAAGCTGGACGTGGTGACCACCGGCCAGAAGCCTCAGAAGCTGCAGTGCATAGAGGGCTACGCGACGACCCCCTCCGCCGGGCCGCACTCCTTCCACTTCGTGAAGTCGTGCCAGGTGTCCGGCCTCCTGCGGCTGGACCGGGGCACGGAGCTGCAGGCCATCACGGGCTCGTCCTTCCGGCTCCACACCGTGGGCAGCCCCTCCGCCTCGCCTCACGTCTTCAGCATCTTCAAAGTCAACTGAAGCCCGGCGCTCGTCTGATCTGGGTTGGAAACTCATCTCACTGCAACGCAACTTGTTTTTGTGTGTGGATGAGGTCTTTTTTTTTTCTTTTCTTCCGAGTGGTCAGAAGCAGCCGAGGGCATCACATCCTGCTACAGCCGCTCATCAAAGACGCTAATTTGAAAGACAAGCCTGACATTTGCGGACGATGTTGTGGAACTTTTTCTCCGGACGGTGGAACGCAAAACAACCGACTTCGGATTAAAACCAAAACCCAAAGTGGACACGAGGCCTCAATGAATGTCAGCAAAACACGTGCGATGGAAGCTGTTGTGTACATAAAGGGCCTCACAAAAAAAAAAAAGTTCATCTTAGCCTCCGTATCATGTAATAAATAGTGCTTACACTGTCTTTATAAGACTGACAGTAAAGCTGTGCATGCACCTTTCACTTTTATATCACCGGTTGCCTCAAGAAGCTGAGAGCACATCTGCAAGCATCAGATCTCAACGCTATAAAAGCCAAATGAGTTGTCGTTCATATTTTATACAATAAGGTGTGTGTCTGTGTGTGTGTGTGTGTGTGTGAGAGAGAGAGAGAGAGAGAGAGAGAGAGAGAGAGAGAGTGTGTGTGTGAGATCTGATGAATCCAACAGTTCTTGTTTATACTGATTTATGCTCATTACAATTCAATGTGCGGTTTTAAGTGTGACTCTTCACATACTTTGTATATATATGTCACACACGTGTTACATGGGTGCGTTTCAACTCGCCAAAGAAAGTGGAACATTTTAAATAACATGGATGTGAATTTGTGCTCTTTTCTAAGGTCAAATTTGATTGTAAGGTATTTTTATACGTCGTGTACTTGGCTTTACTTTTGAGAAGTATGCACAAGTTCTAGAAGTGTACAGCTTTGAATATACATCTTTCTTTTCTGACTTTATTATGTTAGTGGTAACAAAACACCATTTCCTGCTTCATCTGTTTATCATACCGTTAATAACACTGAGAGGAAATCATGAAATAATATCGGGGAGGAAATGACACATTCAAGATTAAGTGACAATTAACTGTAGAGATTTTCATGAGAGAAGTAGCATCGTTAAGACTTATTCTGTAAAGTTCTTTAAAGTCAAAGTGTCACAAAGTAGTTATGTATTAAAACAAATTCACACGATTCACGTCCGAATTACAATGCTAAACATCGCCATTTTAGTATCAGTCCCTCGGGTGACATTAGCATTTAGCATCGCCACAACTGAGCACACGTACTTAGCCGTGGTAGCTGCTAGCATTGTTTAGTTTTTGCGTGTCACATTGCAAACTCACCAGTTTAGTAAAAATACGTCTTTATTACGATGCCACTTCACACGTAACAATATGTAGCCTCAGTTGTACCAAAGGTGCTAATAAGCAAACGTTAGCAGATTATTAACACTGTAACTTTCCGCGTGCTAGCATGCTAACATGAGCATTCAGCACATTGGCCTCAGTGTTATGCCGCGTTCCATTAAACCTCGGAGCTAGGACTTACCGACCCCCTTCCACTCGGAAGGCCGGAGGAACCTCACCACCCCCGACTTCGTAATCCAAGATGGCTCCTCCGTATATCAACAGTAGTGAACGCTGTAGTTTTTACCGTTTATTAGAACTTCTGTCATTAAATGTGATCGTATTGGAACGCGGCATTAGCACGGCTGCAGACTGTTTTGCCCAATTGTGCCTTAACTCAATTTTCTGTTTAAAGCCAAAGATTCCGAGTCGTTTGACACCAAAAACACAACTGTACGACAAAACCTTTAAAAACACAAACGTTCTCCGTTTCAAATTGTTCACATTTTCTCCTGTCTGTGCTGAGATTGCTTTCTCCGACTCGTTTATTTCTAAATCTCTCTCTTTGAAATGAACACTCCGTCCTTTCTGCCTCGTTCTGTAATATTTCCTGCTGCACCACCAACAGCGTGTATTTCCAGCCGTGGGTTTCACTCCCACTCTTGTTTATAAGTAGTTTTTGTGGACGGGGCCGCATTGGTTTCTCCACAGCACTTTACTGCGGAGAGCGCAGACTTTTCTTTAATTGGTGCCAAACGTTCATGTTTTCAAATGGAAAAAGTGTCGACATTAGACATATATCCTGTTTGATTTCCTCATCGTTTTCCTCTTCCCTTTTGTGTCTCCCCCGCACCACTTGTACGACCACATGCACCTCATATTTCCCTGTCAGCACCGATCAGACTGCACACACACACACACTGACTCCCGAGTGTCCTCTGCTCACACACACACACACAGACAGACACACACCAGCAGCCATCTAAATTTTCACTTCCTGAATCTGAACCTGAACCACATTGCTCAAAGTCTTTGAGGAAAAACATGCCTCGTCCCTCCCCCACCACCCTCACACACTTCCCTGTCCCAATCCACCCCCCCATCCCCAAATGTCAAAGTTTATTACCACCTCGGAAAAATCTTGCGAAGTCTGGTGAAGAAGTTTTCTGTAAAAAAAAAAAAAAAAAAAAAAAGATGATGTATGCCGCGCCTGGACATTTATTTTTTATTATTTCTTCTCAAGTCACTCATCATAAATGTTGAATAAACTTATTTTTATGTTTTTTGGAAAGTTATTTCTTTTTTTTTTTTATTTAATGGTGTGAAAAATGAGCTTTGAAGGGTGAAGAACAGAGAATGGGAGTTTTCACCGTGTGGTCAAACATCTGGGCTGGATGGGGATAATCACTTCAGACAATTAAAGATGCACTAATCAAGGTTACTGCTTGTTTTAATGAACCCACAGATAAATATCACTCTGGCGGTACCCGGAGCAGTTCAGTGTCTCTAAGCAAACTGTTTTATTGGGCCGAAAACTTTAATTTCTTTCTCACATTGTTCTCAACAGTAAGCAGCTGTTCTGCGTCTCCACTCGGGGGCTGCGTCCTTCGGAGGCTGCGTTTGACCTTGAAATGCGTCCTTCCATCACAATCTGAAACACAAGTGAATCTTCAGCGTTTACCCGAGTCGCTCCACACTTGATCTATGATGACTAATTGGGAGTTGACAGTGTTTTCTTCTTGCACTTGGACTCAAAAAGCTGAGTTAACGGCGAACTGAGGGGAATCAATCTGTTGTGAATAACAGCACGACTGAATGAAGAGCTGGTGAATCAGAGCGCCGTCACAGCCGCCCACCGCCCGCTCCTCCCGCGTCTACAGGCAACAAACAGTCCAGTCCAGACTTTTACTCATCCACTGTTGTCTTGCTTTAGTCAGACGTGAACTTTATTGCCTTCATTTATCAAGAAAAGGTAAAAAAAAAAAAAAAAAAAAGGAGCAAACGTTCACACTGGTTTCTCACGACCTGAAAAACCTCGTCTTGGTAAATGATCAATTTCACTGGTTGAGAGTCAAACCTCTTGGCCCAAAGCCACTTTGAATGAAACTGAGCTTAACAAACATTAAATCTTACAGCCCATTTAAATCTACAGGTGTTTTTTATTTTGACAAGGGATCGGAATCATTTAAATTACGAGTTTAAACCTTTCAAATATCCTTAAATACACTGGAAGTGGGACAGAGAACATTCTGATTTGATCCTTTCTGCAGTAAAGTTAAGCCCTGAAAGTTGTTTGCCTCAGTTTGCGTTTCCTTTATTTCTTGGGTTCAGTTCAACTGTCGTAAAACGTCAGAGCAATGAAACTATATTATTAAGAGGTTATAAATGAATGTTATGAAATATATGCACGAGTAAAAATATGACAATTGTGATACATTTTTTCAAAGTAAAGACGGCAACTTTAGAAAGAAATAAAACAACAATGCTCTTAAAAAAACAAAAAGTTAAATTCATTAGCATTCAAATCCCTTGTTGCTCAATGCACTGTACTCTGGTCTTTTGTTGCTCTAGTACAGTATTGAGCACAGACGGGCTAACGTTAGCCAACGTTCTGCAAACGTCTGAGTGATAGTTTCCGATAAATATCAATTTGCAGATTTTATTTTGCTGATTTTACCACACAAACCAACTAATGTCCCGTTTTTGACATGTTTATCCGTCAGCTAGTTTGAGATATTTCAAAGAAGTAAAGCTGAAGTTACATCGCTGACACGTCTCATCTGGAATAAATCCACACGGCAACTTCTTTTTTTAATAGTTTCGTTCAGTTTTATTAAAAACAAAAATTAAAGAAAGAAAAAAAAAAGGAGAACCATCATCATTGACGTGTTTGCATTGCCACTCATCATCTGATCGGCACCACTACATCCACAGTTGCACAAAATACCCAGAAATAAACACGAAAAAACCTGGAAAGAGGACAAAGTAAAAGAGGAAGAAAATAAAACGAACCAAGTGCTTGATTTTTGGGGGTTGCAAAAATGTTTGTACGCAACAAGAATTGGAAATGGACTCTGACTAACTCCTGGACTGATCAGAATAAAAGGTCCTGGGTTTTATGGGATAAATGAACTCCTAGTTAATTGTTTTCATTTCTAACTTAAAGGAGACTTTGACTGGGATTCTACAGGTTGACATCAGGTTCTCAATCCATTTTACAATTGTTCAGCTGTGTTTATTAAGGCGTTTTTTAATGATGCAGTGTATAAAATGGATTCCCAGCCTCTAATTTTAAATATAATACCCATGATGATTTTATTTTTTAATATTGGGGTTAGATACACTTTCGTTTTTTGCCCATAGAAGCATTTAGGGTAACATATGGCCTATTCTCTATATATGTATATGTCATTTGCAAGCCCCAAATCTAAAATGTAAGCAAGAAAAACGAGTTCTCCTGTAATATACGCATCTACTTCTGAAGTTCGCTCAACTTCTTCGTTTCCATTCGCCTGTAATTATAGGACAAACATGGCAAAGAGGTGCAGCGCGTGTCGCACGCTCTGGATCGTTTTTCCATTGTTTGTTACACAAAAATGTCTCTTTTGGTAGAAGCTCTTTCTCAAATAGCAACAGCAAGAACAACAGCGACATCGACGACAACAAATACTCATAACTCGCGAGAGTAAAAACACAAGAGAACACGAATGAGCTGTTTAAATATGCAAAGTATATCACAGGGTTTTTTTTGTAGAAAGAAATAGAAACTTGGAAAAGAAATACAAAAATTGAGAGAGGGGAGAAATGGGGGTGGGGGGTGGGGGAGGAGGGGGGAGTCAAGAGGAGTGTGGAGGGTGATCGATAGGATTTAATAACACTGACTTGTTTATGAAAGGTTATAAACATTCATGGGGTTTCTGCAAAATAACGGTTGTTGCGAGAACTTTTTTTTTTCTGGAACAAACCCCCCCCAAAAAATACCTCAAAGAACATGAACTCGAGCCCAGCGGGGGAGCGGGATGGGATGGCGGCGAATGCGCTTATGTGGTCGAACGAGTCCTGAATATAGTTTTTATATTGATATCATTATCATACCTCGCTGCGTGTGTTATATCTAAACATGTACCATCGGGGAAAAAAAAAAGAAGCAAAACAGGAAACAAAAAAGGCCAAAGAGAAACCGCTGGAGCTGCGCTTGGAGCCGCTCGCGCTGAGAAATCAGGGGTTTCAGCCTCTTTCTGAGGATTAGAAACAGTATTGAAACGACTTTAGGCACAGCTTGATACAGATTTTTCTTTTTTTCTCTCCCCCCCCCGCCCCCCCCCTTTCCACGAGACAGCGTTATTGTGATTAGAGCATACTTCAGGGGATGGAGTGTGGTGGTCGAAATGTTTTTAGTTTCACATGCAGCTTCCTGTCGAGAGTTTTACGGAGCAAGGGGAGCAGGAGGAAGGTTACTTGGTCTACTGAGAGATCTAAAGGGTTTAGGATTGAGGTGTGTGTGTGTGTGTGTGTGTGTGTGTGTGTGTGTGTGTGTGTGTGTGTGTGTGTGTGTGTGTCTCGTGTGTCGTGTGTGTGTGTCTCGTGTGTGTCGTGTGTGTGTGTGTGTATAGAGGCATCCCTAAAGGAGGAGGAAGAGGAGGCCGGTTATGAGGAGTATAATGGTTTGAGGCAGACAAAGAAGGTCATAAGAATCTTATGAGACTACATGGACTGTATGCACTGTAGGTGTGTGTGTGTATGAACAGTAAGTGCACGTGTGCGTTAATTACTGTGTGTGGGTTTTTTTTAGTTACTCATGGAGCGAGGTGAAGGTTTAGAAGACTTGTGTGTGTAGAAGTGTGTGTTAGTGTGTCAAATGAAGCGACTACAATCACGAGCGGGTCAGTAAGTTCACCCTCAGTCAGTCGGTTTGTTTTAATACTGGATGCGGGGTTCAACGGTACCGTCTGAAGAGCATTTACCGCCGAGACTCGACTTTCTTGGAGAGAAATTGAAGATTCATTTGCAGCAGATGGGTTTCAGTGTGTGTGTGTGTGTGTGTGTGTGTGTGTGTGTGTGTGTGTGTGTGTGTGTGTGTGTGTGTGTGTGTGTGTGTGTGTGTGTGTGTATGTGTGTAGTCTAGTCGTCGATGCAGATGACCTCTCCGCTGCGCTGCTCCCGCCGGTTGACTAGCAGCTCCACTTCTCGCTCCTTCTTCACAGACATGGGAGGCCCGTTCAGCACTGGGGGGGGGGAGGAGAAGAGAGTTCAGTTCAGCAGGTTCAACGTGGAACTTGTCAGAAGAGAAAATTCACGGTGACAAACACAACATTTTTGGAAAACGTGTTCTGAACGAATGCTAGCTAGAGCGAGGATTCTCCAAATCACAGCAGGACCTCGAATAACAATTCAAATCTTGGATTTTTGAAAGGGCGGAAACACTGAGTTTTTTCAGTTGTGTGGGACATAAAAATCATAAAAGACTTTAAAATGATGGGCCTCAAAAATCATTTCCAAAATGTTTTTTTCATTACAGAAATTAAGAACAGGGACATTGTGCGGTGGAGCTGACAAAGCAGATTTGACAAGAAATCCTCGTTCGCAAAAATAAAGAAATATTGTTTGTCGGAAATGTGAGAGAAAGACTCAAAATATCTCCAAGCCGATGAAGCGCTTGTCAATAATAATCATATTTGCATTTGTTTTTAAAATGATAATTCAAGGGCCGATTATTCTTAGATTATATGTTCATTATAAAGAAATGTATGCATCGTTTCCCCCACTATTAAACTAATCGAGTCCAGGATGCTCGAAAACACTTCAATTATCTTTTTAATGAACAAACAGTACATCAATATATGGTTTTACATTTACAGTATTATGTTTGCAAGGATGATTAAATCCCAGAATGCATATAACTGTTAACCTGGCAGAAGTGTGGCTGGCAATGAGAATCAACACACACACACACACACACACACACACACACACACACACACACACACACACACACACACACACACACACACACACACACACACACACACACACACACACACACACACACACACACGTACCACGAACACACACATGCATGGAAATGATTCTCCTGCAGCGTCGGGCCAGCTCAGGGATCTGTGCGCCCCACATCTTGTGCGCTATCATAAATCTGCTCGGGGAGTGGAACCGCGAGTTTAGCGCTCCTTTCAAAACAAAGCCAGGAATAGAAGAACAGGGCACTTCTCTCACCCGCGCCACAGGGAAAGATAAACTGTCATAACACCACCGTGCAGATGAAAGAAGTGATAAGGAGCGGATTGAGCCCAGGACGTTTGGGCTGGTGGGCTGCTGCAGCTCTGTGTGTGTGTGTGTGTGTGTGTGTGTGTGTGTGTGTGTGTGTGTGTGTGTGTGTGTGTGTGTGTGTGTCTGGACCCAGCGGGGGGACCATTTATGGGAAAACGTGTGGCATTTTGCCAGTGGAGGCCAACAGAGGGGATGCTGAGAGAGAGAGAGAGAGAGAGAGAGAGAGAGGACACAGAGTCAGTAAGTTTGTATGTGTGTGTTTGACAAAATCTGATAAGAGGCTAAACAAAATCAAGGTGAAGACTCGGTGAAAGAGCGAGAGAAGAAAAAAAAAAAAAAAAAGGTGCAGAAGATTGAGACGTGGACGAGAGGAGACGATAAAATAAGTGAGAGACGGGTTTAAGGGCTCTGGAAAGAAAAGGAACTGAGGAATAAAAGCTGACAGGCGAGTGAGGCCCGTATAACAACAGGAAACTGCAGCACATTTAGTCTGTAGTCGTGTGTCACCACTGTATCGTTTGTCCACCAGAGAGCGCTGACAGGTATTCATGTCACGGACACGTCATAAATTAAAGGACCCTCACGAAAGAGACCAAAGCCAATTTGTGTATCACATATTTTTTTAAAAACCTCTTCTAATTTTTTATATTTTCATTTATTGAAATTCCACAAATAAACATTTGATGTGTATATATGAACGTAGAGTGTATTCAACGGTGGGCGGCGCGTCTCCACTTCCTCCCCTTATCCAGAAATGAAGCCAAAATACACAAACACCGCCATCTTGTGCATTTGGAGCCAATCAGGGGACGGAGCCGCGTTATTAAAATACACCAGTGGGAAAATATAAAATGTACTTGACGCGTACTTTGACTTTTATATCTGGTCCATGTCCCATCTGCTAACATGGATGAAATGGGGTTTACGACCAAATACCACAGACAGCCACTAGAGGGTAATCCAGATGCTTTGGCTTCACTTTCGAGCAGCTGTCATGTCGTTCATCTTTATAAACTGTCTCGTGTCTATAACCATAACTGTAACCTTGCATTTGCCATTACTGCTCCTTCACATTAAAAGCACTGAATTAGCGAAACAGAGGATGGCTTTTTATTGTGAAGCAGTCACATGCACACCCAGTTCACTGCAGCTTTAGTATCGGCCCCAGTAAACCCCCCAGTATCAGTCGGACTCAAACCAAAAAGGCAAATAAGGTGAAGAAGCCGTTGAGAGAAGGAATTCAATGGAGCACTTGTTCTGTATTAGACCAGATAACAGATTCACTCTGCTTCCAAACTCACTGAGCAAACCCACCCTTCCTCATCCTCCTCTTTCTTCATGTACTTCTAAATGGCATGATTTATTTTTAGTCACAACCCGCACATGGACACACAGCATCTCTAGGAATTCCTTAAAACTCCAACTGTTTTTATTCCATGACGAGAATGAAAACTCTGCACTGGATGTAAAGTCCAGAAAAACAATAAAAAAAAAACATTCCTGGCCAACATGCGAGTCTCTCCCCTGTGGGTCCTGACTTCTATCTGATAGAAGCGCGAGCTGCCATCTTGGCAGGAGACGCAGCATTTTTGCTTTCTGAAAAGCTTTTACGCGAGTGTACCGGCGCCAAAACTCTTCATCAGCGACAACCTCGTGTCTCCGAGCCGTCAACCCTCTCAGGAACTACAACATCTTTCAGGCATACATGTGTTGTGTAGTCTTTAAATACTGGGTATCACAGGGTTTTAAGTACAGACAGAAATCTATTAAAATGAACAAGTATCTAAAACTATCCTGTTTTCTACTGATTTGAACCTGTTTACTTGATTTTTTTGTTCACGTGCAGGTGGTACATTCACATATTATTCGCTTAGAAAACTGAACTGGCTCATATGTTGGACAACAACTTCCCATTTATACACCAAGCAATCACAGTACAACACCAAAATGTATTTCGACTTGTGTGTTCAGTCAGTTTTCTCTCCTTTTAGCTCCGTTTGTGGTCTCCACCGACCCCTGGAGGTAGTAATATCTGGCGCTTCACCCGCTAAATGCTCCGGCTAGTTCCTTACTTTGTTAGACAGGTAGCTTACTTCCTGAAAACAGCTGCCTGCAGCTTTTAACAAGGTGGACGAGAGGAGCGAGACTGAAACTAAAGTTTGGGGGTCTCAGAACCAAAACAAGGAGCTAAAAAAATGCTGAAACGCTTCGAGGTAAACTGGACTGCAAATATTTGTCACTTCCTCTAACGTCTCATGATGGGACGTTTTCTGTCATTTTCACAGATTTCCCAGTGAATGATTAAAGAATCTTGTTGGAAAAAAATGAATCAAGCATATTAACACGACTCATAGCTGAGAATGTGTGTAATTTGTTTTGAGACAGAATTAAACACTGATGCATTTGAGAATTTTGTGAAATCGGGAAAAAAAAAGAAGGTTTGTATAAAAACATTCTTATTCCGTGAAGTAACGCAACTCAAAAACAGTATTTGGAATTCATATAAAGAAAACTAAGTATCCTATTGGTACCGATATGGAAAATTCAAAATGGTCCCTGGTTTTAATAAAAATGGAAGTGCTACTCTGCGCGCACACACACACACAGCATTCCTCAATCTGCACACACAAACACAAACTCAGTGTATTCTCATTGCAGGCCGCATCACTGCCACACTTTTCTGGTCTCAATGTTCTTCAAGCTGAAAGGGAAATACCACTCAATTTTAGCTTAAAAATACAGTAAGTAAGTCCTGGAAAAGTCTGGACTGTGTAACTGATTGTTCGTGTCTCCTCTTTCCAAAGAGTTTGTCCCGCTTCCCCACTCCGAGATGTCACCCTGATGTACAGCTCGACTGCACGCACACACGCACGCACAACTTCCACACACACACACAGACGCACTCAGCTGGAAAAACGATGACAGAGTCCAGAGTGTTTTATTTTCCCTGGGATCAGGGGACATTTTCCAGCGTGGAATCCATCACACTGTCACAATAAAGAAGCTCGAAGAACAAAAACGTCTCTTCAGGCTTCAAAGTGACTCTCCCTTCTTCACCCGGTGACAGATTACAGTCTTTCGGCTTTAGGGAAGAGCTGCTCATAAATACAGTCATTTTTTTTTTTCCTTCCCTTTTTCCTGTGATGAGGCTTTAAAACAGGAAATGTAAATACTTCACTTGAGTGATATTCCCCTTTGAGTGACCCCCTCCGAAAACAAAAGGGTGCAATAGTAAATAAACTTTTTGTAAATACAGTACATATGTCAATACCAGACCCGTCAGATTGGGTCCGAGTAACTTTGCTACTGATTGTTGGTCGAAGGCAGCGTCTCAGTTTTTCAACTTCATGCTGATACGCTTGGTTGGACTGAGGAATGCGAGGGCAACAGAGTCCATGGGAAATAGAGTTTTATACTTAGACAATTCCCTTTTTCTTCTTTCTGTTCTGTTCTGTTCTTTTTTTGTTGCAAGATAAGTCCAGCTCGTCCCTTTTTTTCTATTTCAAGTCTGGATCTCATCTGCACAAACTCGGCAGACATATTAACTTCTTTGCAGGTTTTCAGGTTGTGTGTGAGGTCTAGAGTGTGTTGTGTGTGTGTGTGTGTGAGAGAGAGAGAGAGAGACTGAGAAAGAGACGGAGGAGTGGAGGACTGTGGAAGAATGAGGGAGGACGGGGTCAGAGCGAGCGGGGCAGGCTTGTTCAGTCAGCCGGCGGATGAAGAATTGATCCAGGGGGAAATCTTTTTCTTTCTTTCGGGGCGGAGGGAGAAAGAGAAAAAAGAAGTCGTCTTGAGAAATCTGTCTGAGGCAGAATAATGTGAAAAATAAATAAAAAAAATCCTCTTTCCTTTGTTGCACTTTTCTTCAATTCCACCGTCATATTTGAATTCTTGAAAACCTGTGATTGCATTAACATACCGTCTGTTTTTTGTTTTTTCCATTCTTCCTTCAGTCCAGACATATTTCCTCCTAAAGTCAGATTTTTTGGGGGCCTTTTTTTTTTTTCAGCAGCGACTTGCTTGAGGATTTGTTTGTTCCAGACAGGTCATCTCTCCTTTTTTCTTTCTCTCTGACTCATTTTCCTCCCACGCATCATTAGTGCTTGATCTCAGGGCCAGCTTTTCACCTCTCCCTTGGTATTTTGGACCTCTCTCTCTCCCCCTCTCTCTCCCCTCCGTCTCCCTCTGTGGTTGATTGCTTGTTTTATTTTGTGGACCATAGTGCCAGTACTTCTTTTCACTTTTCATGTCCTGTCCTTTTTGCTTTCTTTCGTACTCACTCAATCTACCCAGCGAGCTTTTTGCTGCTCCCTTTTATATCCCTCACATTCCAGCAGAGTTAAGGTGCCTTGTCCTTGTCCTCCTCGTGCATTCAGGTTTTTCATCTCCCCTTTTCCGCTTCCACTGTCTCTTTTTTGCTACGTTCCAGGATTCGTAAATCCAAATGTCCTTCCTTTCTTTCTCCCCAATGTCGAGTCTCTCAGTTTAACCTCAGGGTTTCTTTGGTCGGCCGTTGCGCGGCAGGTTTTCCACCGTGTTGCTGAGCCGGTACTTGACGATGATGCTGTGCACCGTGGACTTGGGCATCCTCAGCTCCTGCCCGATGGCCCCTTCTGACTTGCCGTCCTTCCAGAGGTCCACCACTCGCTGCCGCTGCACCACATCGTGCTCTTTCGTCTTCTGGCAAACGCTGGCAGCGGTTGGCCCTCCGGCGGCTCCCCCAGCAGCTCCCCCGGTGGCCCCAGCAGCGGCGGCGGCTTCTGTGGGGGCAGACAAGCGGCAGACTGTAGTGGAGACTCGGAGCAGGGGAGCAGGATAATGTGACACTTTACTGGTCCCCGTAGGGAATTCTGTGTTTGTCTGCCTCCCGCCTCTGCAGAGAGGTCAGAGGTCAGAGAGGGCAGGGAGCTACAGGCGCTGGCGGGAGTTCGGTGTCCTGCTCAAGGACACTTCAGCAGGGCAGGTGCTTCCAGACATGAGGGCTCCACTCCATCTCTCTAATTTCTAAACCAATAAAAGATGTTTTGTCTAGAATGGACTCCTCTGAGATGAGCAGCTTCCTCAAGGAGGCACTGACGGCTGAAACAGGGTTTCCAAAATGTGATTCAACATATTAAGCAAATGCAGAGATACAGCCACGTGTGAGACAACACAGAACATTGCATTTGCTGCATCATAGTGACTTGTAGCAGGGTTCACAGAGTGCAGCTAAAGACGTAGGTGCCTAGTTAAAATGCCATGCAGGGCAGACATGCATATTTTTGGACATGTTTTGTGTACATAAGTGAGGGAGCTTTTCTCAGGAGAGTTGTCATTAATGGAGGGAAGCTACGAGGTCACAAAATCAGAGGACTGTGTTGTTTTAACTCCAACGTCTTAACGTCCATTTCTTCTGCTGACTTTCTTCCCCCTCCTCTCTGGCTGAATCTAAAAGAGGTCAGGAAGCAGCGGAACCCCAATCAAGACCACAAATGCGGCCTCATTTGCTGCGTGCCTGTGCCCTGCCAGAGGTTCAGGATGTTCAGAGGCAGCTCAGGCCGCGCTCAGCCTCAGCTGCTCGCCACGAGGCCCCCGCGAGCAGAAAAACCCACGGAGCGACACAACTCGCGCGTGACTATTTCTGACTGGCCGGCGCTCGGCTTAGCCCTCCGCCGCTTCACAAGTCGCAACACAACATTTACACAACTAAACTCCTTCTGTGGTTTCTGTCCCTCTCAAAATACCTTGGTACAAAGTCCGAATGTTTTCTTGGCACGGCCCGACTCAGACAGGCTGAGCATAATGACATTTTCAGAGATAGGCTCTGGCTCTCTAAAATGCAATGGCTTTGACAGATGTCTTAGTCTACAATTACATAAATCAAGATACTCTGAGTGAGAGGCAGGCACGGTGCTGAGGGAGCTGGCTGTTGTGGTTTTTAAAAAGGCAAAGCTATTGGGGCATATCAGGTTTTACCAGTTATCTCTGCCACTTCGCAGCTATCTAAACATCTCCGAACACGAACGCACATGCCGAGCGGAGAATGCGTCTGGTGAGCATATGTTGTTACCAAACTAATTATGAGCAAATAAATTCACAAACTGCCTGAGCACACTGACAGACTGCAGGCGAGGGGATCGGACATGAGGCCAAAAAGCAAAAAGAAATTCTTTTGCTTTTTTTTGGGGGGGGGGGGGGGGGGGGGGGTTTTATGGTTTTAATTCTAAACCTTTAAAACTCAATAAGTAATGAGCGCCAAAACACAACAGCTCCACACAAGAGAAAATACACAAGCTCGAAAAAGAAAGAAAACACTCCTCGGGCAGGTCTGATAGCAGAGACTGTGCTTTTATTGTTGCACAATGTGTCATTACTCCTGAGCAAAGCATTGAGGTTTTGAGGTCGGACATGTTGAGAGATGAAAATGCCTTAATATAGCAGAGCAGCACGTTTGTGTTTGATTTCGGTAATGTCTATTTCAGGTGTTTATCTGGCAGCCACATCTGAAACTCCGCTACAGATGTTTTTCTCCAATATTGACTCCTTTCTGGATTTTGAAGGTTTCACAACTTAAGCTGCTCGGGGAGATAAAGTGTCCATTCAAAGTGTTTAAATGCTGCTGCTTTAGAAGCAATCAAAGAGTTCTTTACTCCACATATTTAAAGATTATGTTGAAATGTTATAGTTAAAATGACGCTGCACTTGATCACTAAAGTTCCCACAGTCTGTGATTTTTCGTTTTCTTTCGCCAAATGTTTTCCCGCAACAACATAACCATATAAAGATGGAATTCCTCAGACGATATCTTTGAATCCGAGAAATATTTTTGGATGGGTTTTGCCCATCATCAGTGAAAGTTTCCAAGTAATAAACCCAGACCTCTGGGTGTCAGGTGTCAGGGTGTCGTGGAGCCTCTGGAGCTCAGCTGGAGCTCATGTGCAGCCGGCTGCAAACAGTACAGCTACAGACACACCACAGGAACTGTAATTGGTCAGTTGGGGCTGCTTGTGTTTTCTCATGCAAAGTTTATGATGCCAGTAAAGCCCGTGGATGGTAAAGGAAGCATAAGAGCGGAAGGACGACCCAGTAGTTTTCAGTAAAACTACACACGCTTACATTATGAGATAGTAAATGGAACCGCTGCTCTCTATCCTAGAGTGAACTCAAGGACTGTAATAGAAATGTAAAATAAACTTTCCAAGGCTTAATCTCTTCTCCTCTCGAACATCTTCACTGCTCTTTGTCAAACAGGAATTCAAGGGTTCGGGTTCGATAAGTTCTTCCAAGTGTATTGAACTCTATTGGAGGCATTGACCAACCTTGAGGACCCTTAAAATCCCTGAAAGACCCTTTAGAAATCTCCTGGGACCACTGGGACCTTGTGAAGTACCTTGATAAGCTCCTTAATGACCACCAGAACCCCCACAGAACAAACAGAACTTCCTGAAACACCTTGTCATTCATCAGGTTAATACTTCCTCATCATTGTGACATCACAATGCCCCACATGGGCCAGCTGGCCAATCATAGCAGACTTGGCTTTATAGGGAGGGGGCCTTGAAGAGACGGGAGCTAAAACCATCTGTTTCAGACAGAGGCTGAAAAGAGGACTTGCAGCAATGGACAGTTTAAGGAACATGATGTAAAAACACAAATTAAAATCTTGAACCTGAACATGAGCATGTCTCCTTTAAATGATCCTGAGAACCTCCTCAATAACCACTAGAACCTGATAAAGGAACCGTAGAACCTTTATTTTCATTCTTTAAATATTGTATTGAAGTGTTAAATGACAGGAAAGTTGTGTTAGTTAGCCTTGAATCAGGGGTTTCCACACCACAATAATATGTAAAAATTTTTGGTGGAAATTGATATATGAAAAATGACAGCGTGATGGATTGACACATTATAAGAGGATTAGAGGTGTGGCTCAGGTGTAGCCCTGCTCACAAACCCAAGTTTACGAGTTAACTTCCTTTAATTTGTCACTTGTCTGCATCTTTTGTTGTAAGACAACTATTTCACAATAAAAAATCCATCACATTCCTCCCCAGTAATTATACTTTTTCATGACTCATCTTGAAGTTGGCTGAGTGCGTGTGATTTGGGGCTGTCGGGCCAACTCACCCATCATATAAAACTACACTTGACCGTAAGCATGTGCGTCACAGCAGCCGCAGGGCTGGAGAGATGCAGTGTCATTTCACAAACTTACACAGATCCACCACAACATTAAAACTGGTGACTGGTTTTAATGTGGAGGCTGATATATCGTGTAGGTCAGTACCCTGTTATGAAAGAGTTCATTCGGAAGCATCGGTGATGTGATTTACAACAGTTTTTATACACTGATTAATCCTCCTCAGGAACTTCATGTATAAAAACAACTCCTTGATTTGTTTTATGCTCTTGGGAGACATTACTTTTTATGGTTCATATCTTATCATCATCAGCCTCTATTACCCAGAACTAAAAGAAACACATCAGGTACACAAAGGAAGCACAACACGTTTGTTCAGCACTAAATCTACTGGTGCTGTGGTGCTGCGACAATCAACTGGTTAAACTCTTTGCCGAGCCATAAATCAGTTCCTCCGCCAGAGGCAGCTTCAGTGAGATCTGCAACAACACCTCCGCAGAGCAGCATAAATCAGGCGCAAATAGCCGGCCTGCCAAGTGTCAAACAGATCAAACAAACAGCTATTCTTCTTCTGTAAATTAGCCCGAATGCTCTAATTATGACTGCCATAATAATTTATGAGGCTTATTATTGCTGAGTGTAACGCTTTTCTCACACTCAGTATTGGCGTGTGTACGTGATGTTTAATATTCCCCAAAATGTCTCTTAACAGAACCCTTAAATAGTTTCTAAATAAGATAAACTATATATTTGAACAAACATCAGTGTGATAAGGACTAACTAGAAAGACAGAAACCATGTATTTGATGTGTACTTTGACTTCATAGTTTGACCCATGTCCCACCCAAGTAGCAGGGTGGCTGTCTGTGATTTCTGACAACGTCTCCAACGTGTGGCCCAGACGTTATTTACAGCACGAGAGGACGTCTCTGTCAGCACAGCTCCAGACACTGACCTGATATGAAGGATCCTGGTGGCATCTGACTGTAGTTGGCACCTCCCATGTAGAGGGCACTCGGGGGTGCAGGGGTGAAGGGGGCTCCATAGTTCTGAGGGGTGGCGTAGGGTCCTGGAGGTATGGGCTGTCAGGAAAAGGAAAAGAAGCTTTTATTCCCAGGAACAACGTACACACACACAAAAAAATCCAAAAACAGAACAATAGGGGGAAAAAAAAGGCACAATTTGATCCTTGCAAGCTGACAGAAAAATGTGCTGACAAAGCTGCTGTAGAGTGAAAAAGCGCAGGTGGGTGGGTGACAAGATAATGGGCTCTGTATTTTTATTGGCCGCCCTCCATTTATTATTTTTCCACTGAGCGCAGGAAGGCTCGAGCAGGTTTTAACGTGTGAGTGCGGCTGTTAAATTGTGTGCATGCGTGTGTCGTGGCTGACAGCGGCGTCGCTGACCGGGGGCGTGTGCACCTCTGTGCCCTTGCTCGCCAGTCGGCTGAGGATGCTCCTCTCGGACATTTGCAGGCGGGCGGCGATGGGGGGGACCCTGGACAGGGTGGCCGGCAGGCGGGTCACGTCGGCCTTCATGTCGCTCAGCAGCTCCTCCAACTGGTTCAACACTGCAATGAGAATCAAATGACTCATTAGAGGAAAATGCATTCGCATATTTCAGCTTCTACCTCCTGCGTCCTTTGTCCTTTCTTCCTCCGGCGTCATATTAACTATTGATGCTCTATTGTGATCATTTATTGATTATGCAGGAAGAAAAGCAGGTTGGTATTCAGTCACGTCCCAACGCTTTAAACACTGTCTCAACTGTTTACAAAACATCTCTGTTTACCATCCTTTATCATATTGCCGCTCTGCTATCAAATCCCTACATGAAATTAATCACTGGTCTCAGATTGGCATCGCAAATCAAAGATCTGATAAATGTTTATGAACGTTCATTAACTTCAGCAACGTGCGGAAATACGAGAGGAGGACAAGAACAGTCGGGCGCTGAGCATGTTATCCTTTCGACAGACCAATTTAAACATGGACAGACTTGCCAGGCGTGCGGTGAGGAAATGTTTGGAGCTATCACTTAACATCGGGTAAGCTTATCTGCTTGGCTTAACTGAAGTCCGCTCCAGGCAGAGCGGTAGGGTTGCCGGTGCAGGAAACAAAGCGATTGCACAACAGCGCTGGTGTGATGTGTTGATGATATGTATCTCTTGTTCATATTATGTTTGTGGATATCAGTCTGCAGATCTTTCCCACTCTCTTCTCTGTCTGCCTCTAACACGGTTTTATATAACGGTACAAAAACACATTTAGAAAACAGAGATTTTTGGTCTCTAATTGTCGACCCCTCTGCCTGATCTCTGACCTTTGTGCAGGACAGCGTTGGCGGGCTTGTTTCCCGCCAGCGACTCCTTGCTGAGGTGCTGGTGCGACTCCTGCCAGGCACTCCACCTCTGCAAAGCGAGCGTTGAGCGCCATGGCTGGGTGGCTGGGGTCCTGGGTCATGTTCAGGTAGGCCGCCCGCCGCAGCTGCTCCTCGATCACGAGCGCCTGCTCCAACAGCTGCAGGACGGGGACATAAACATTTTAAATTACAATGTTGGCATTATGCAAACTTTAAACCAAAATGCCAGCAGTGTTTAGAGAATTTGCACTTCAACACACAGATATCTGTTTGATATACTGAACAAGGGAGTTGCTTTGATTGACTATTATAAAACGTTTGCCAACATGGAACAAGAACAAGCAAGAGAAAGACTGAAATGAAAGTGCAGCAGGGGGTAAATGTTTATTCTGGTATTTGTTATGCAGATGTGTCTGCAGACTGCTCAACACATTTTTTACTAAACCACTGCATCAAACAAACATTTCTGTGTGTGTGCAAACCCTCCTCAGAGTTAACAGAGACTTCTTTCACAGTTTGCAGCTGAAGCCACTGATTGCACCGACAAGTGTTGGATGCAATTCATCCTGTGAAGATCTGAAGAATCGGCACAAACTAAAAAAAGAAAAAGAATATTTACTTATAATCAAAACCTAACGTAAGCTAAATGTTGTCTGAAAAAGAGACAACCCAATACAGTAATAAGTATCTATGATATATCAGACAGGGAACTGATTTTCAATGTGATTAACAGACTTAATATTATTGCTTATATTTCAATAAAAGTGATATATATGATTTATGGGTATTTCCTTTTTTCTCAGAAACAAAAAAATTACAAAACACTGATATATAGATTTTAAAACATTCACTCTGAAAAGTCTTTAGCTGTGATTCATCTGCATCGTGGCTTCCCTGAGATATCAGGGAAGTGGTCGGCATACCAATGGCGATACAGCCTTTTAATGGGAAATCTATTTTTAAGTTGTATGTATGTTTACAGGAAAAAAGTGTTAACATTTCCCAAACGGGGGTTATCGTGTTACACAACCAACGGGAAATTGGTTTGAAATCATTTAATTTTGTTCGGCCTTGTGCAACCTCGTTGTTGGATTTTTTCGAAAAAGTAATTTGGCAAGAGAGCGATAAGAAGAAGAAAAGAGAGTGAGACAGACAGAGAGATACAGTAAATGAGGATGTTGAGGGCAGGATCTGAAACATGTGAGCTGCTCAAAAACAGGATGAGAGATCTTTCAGAAATGCAGCGGTCAGCATGACCATCGGGCCGATATGTGGGACGAGGGGCATCTGTCATCCGACCATCAAGCCAGTCAGGTGATTGACGAAGCTGAGGAATGTGATTGAAATAGTTTGGCTGCTTTAAAGGTTCAGTGTGTAGAATATAGTGACATCTAGTGGTGAAGATGTCACCCCTCACTTTCACCCCTTCCAAACATGAAAGAGAACCTGTGGTAGATTCAGTTGTCATAAAAACTCAAAAAAGGTGTTTAGTTTGTCCAGTCTGGGCTGCTGTAAAAAAACATGGCGGCCTCCGAAAAGAGAGGACCTGCTCCTGATGTAAATATAAAGTATTTGAATATAAAAGGGCCCATTCTAGGGTAAAGAAAAAAACTATGGTTCATTTAAAGCTCAGCATCTTTATATATCCGCCAAGGAGGTTATGGTTTCATCTGTGTTTGTTTGTGCGTCAGTTAGTTAGAAGGACTATGCAAAAACATCTGGACTGATTTCCATGAAACTCGGTGGAACGATGTCGACTGCGTCAAGAAAGAATCACACAAATTGCCATGAATCTGGATCAAGGGCGGATCCAGGATCCATAACAGAACATTTCTGTTGATTTCTAAGAGAATAATTTGCGGACCTTGATGAAAAATGACTGATAATTATGAGCGTGTGCCGATTGATGCAGATCCAACAATTAAAATCTGGATCTAGTGAATTTAATTGTGGTTTTCGTAAGGGGAGTGTTGAGCATTGGCGGAGGCACGCACTCTTAAATGATCGGGTCCCAATGAAACTTCCAAAACGCGAATTTTAAAATTCCATATTTTTTTTGTTTTACTCCGAGAACAAAACTTACTTCCAAGTCAAATACATTAACATAGAGATACAGACAATAGAACAGTTTCATGAAAACCCTGAGTTCTGTTGTGAAAACAGAATGAGAGACAGATGGACGAACAGACGGATGGAAATACTGATGATGACTATCGCCCCACGTTATGTGCTGGGGTAATAAAAAGGGTTTGTAGAGTAACATGTTTATTTCTCAAAGCGTAGAAAAAGCTACCATCTTGTGAAAAATGGAATATAGACTTAAAATAAAAGTGAGAAAATAAACACGTCTCTTGTCTCGGCCTCTGAAAGTGGAGGCGAGGCTGCAGCTGTGTTCCGTCTTTACCTTAAACCGTCGAGCCAGGAACTTGTTCTTCATCTCCAGGAAGTTGCCTTTGTTCGCCTGCGTCTTGAAAGGCTCGTTGACGATGGCGAACTGGGGATCGTTCTGGATGTCCTGCCACCGGGCGTAGCCGTGACTGGCACGAAGGTTAAAGGTCATGATGGAGCAACTAAAGGACGGTGTGCAGCAGTCAATACGTTTAACAGGGTGAAGCTAAAGAAACTAAAAGGAAAAAATTAAGTGTCAGGCCGTTTCTGAAAAACTTATTTCTCTCAGGCTAACAGCACCTGAGCATTAACGTGAAGAGATTTATGTGAATGCTCCATGGACTTAATTAGCATAACAGAGAGAACAACATGAACTAAATGACCTGCAACAGTGGAGAAGCTTGTAACTACACCGACTTCCAGCAGACACAGTTTGCTGTTTACTGAGCTCTCGCTGGCTTGTTGACTTATTGCACTGGGCTTCTGCCTGGCTGATAGAAAAATAAACACCCATGGGGTCATCGCCCGGGCAACTGCTGTCAAGGATACATCACAATTCCCGCCAGCAGCCAGAAGTCGTGTCGGCGGTGCCAGATCTCGTTCATCTTCCCCGAGGAGATGGCAGCCCGCTCCTCGTTCTGCCAAAGAGTGTGCAGCTCTGCGGGGGTGAAGCCAGCGTAAAAATGAGCTTGGTCTCAAAGTGCTTAGCGAGCAGAAAGCTGGCTGCAGGTGTTTCCACAGCACGTGGAGCTTCTCTGCGTTCGTGATCAAGGCGAGGATAATTTTTTAGCTCACTGTTGCTTTTGTAGAGGCGCTCTGAAAAGCAATTTTTCCATGTTGTTTGGACTGCTTACTGACCTGTTTGCTCAACCTTATTAGTTATTTTCACCTTTTCACCTCCTCACCTCCTCGTCATTCTGACTCTAACCTTCTCCATCTTTAAATAGAGGTGTCTCTCCTACAATTCCAGTTCCCTGACTGGAGCACGCAAATCTGTGCACCGACACCATGTCTTTAAAGTAGATTAGTGTCAGCAGTTTGGTAATATTTCACACTGGAAAGTCTCAAGTAAAAACCACGACGTGCACCGTATAAGACTTTAGTTTCGAGCTATATAAAGGAAGTAGTGTTATGTATTCCTACATTTATTTATTTGTCTTCTTTTTCAGTTGTGACTGTCGAGAGACTAGATAGTAAAAGTTTTATGATATTCATCCTCTGAATTTATTCGTTTTAAGGGTTTAACCTGAGCCAGGCCACACAGCAATCATCACTTCCATACAAGGATAGTAGCTTACAGCTGTTATATAAGTTATTATTTAAATTGCACTGGTGTCAGATCGGCACTCAGTATCGGCCAATATGCAAAGTCCAGGTATCGGAATCTGTTTCAGGAAGTCAACATATGTAGTTATCATATAATAATTCATCTTTTAATCTTACATCTCGAACTTAGAAAACGTTTTCATCTGTCATAAGTTCGGGGAAATCAGAACAAAACCTGACTGAAGGAGAGTTATTTCTTCACAGATCAGTGTTTTCCATCCCACAGACTCTGTCGGTAAATCCGTACTCACCAGTGAAGCCGCCATCAGCGATGTTGAACATGAAGCGAGGTCGCTCAACAGGAGGCCTCCCGTTACCTTTGGGTGCCTCCTCCTTCGCCGCTTTGACTTCTTTTCCAGCATCTTTTTCACCTTTGACCTCCTCTGTTATTGAGAAAGATAGTGAAGGTGTCAGTTAGCGTAGACTCATCGTACGTCTTCACAGACAGCGAGACGCACCTTTCTTCACGTCGGCCACCTCGGACTTATCCTTGGTGTCTGTCGCTTCCGTTGCCGTGGGCGTCTCTTCGATGTCTTTTTCCTTCTCCTCCGCCGCCTTCTCTCCATCTGCGAAAAAAAAAAAACATAAAAACAAGAGTTAAGGAGGACATCAGATCTTCATCCATCAGTTTATTAATGTTCTCTCTTGTGTTTTTGTCTTTACCTGATTTCTCTTCTTTTAACTCCGTGTCTTGCTTCGATGTTTGTTTCGTCTCTTCTTTGCTCTCCTCCTGCGCTTTCTTCTCCTCTGTCGTGGCAGCTGGAATGTCTGGCGTTTCTTTCTTCTCCGCCTCTTTCAGGTTGTGCTCCTCTATATTTTCGGCCTTTTGACAAGGAGACGCACTCTGAGGTGTCTCTTTGGTCGAGGACAGCTAAGGACGGTGACAGAATAAGGGATCAAGTAAAGTAAAATATATGTGATTTGAAATTTAAATTCAATAAAATAGACATATTGAAAAATGCATTAATAGCAATTGGCTGATGAGGAAAATGTGGTAACTGGACAATCAAAGCCTCTAAATAAAGATGTTTTTGCTGTTTCTTGAGTTTTAAGTGTCCCACCTCTTCAGGGTCTCCAGTCTTGTTGCCGTCCACCTCTTTCCCCTCAGCCTTCTCTTTCTCCGGCAGGGTCTCACCTTCCTCTTTGTCCTCCTCCTTCTCTCCCTCTTTTCCGTTCTTTTCCAGCTTGTCTGCAGGAGCAGGGGTTGCTGCACATGTTCATACAAATACACACAATATGTGGGTTACGTTCAACTGCCCTTTACATGGAGCGCCCCCTGCTGGATCTGGCGCATGCATGTTTGGTTACCTGGCTTGGAGGTGCACGGTGTGTTGCTATAGCTGGCGTCTGGTGTGGGCGTGGCGGTCTTCACTGCGGGAGAGGAGGCCCTGGAGGAGGACTTGTCCACGTTGACCTCAGGCTTGAGCTCTGGGAGACTCCACCGTCCGTTGATGTGCTCAAACTCCTGGATCTGAACACAAAACACAGATACAAATATTTAAAAAAACTTGGCACAGACTCACTTCACCGAGTATCACCTTATTTAACCTCACCACCCACATGGCCCGTTTGTCTGGGAGTAAATCATGTAATCCCCGTGGCTTAGATAGAGGATCAGGATGTCGACAAGTATTAACAATTTGGACTGAAAACTAGATTAAAGATGTTTAGATAAACTAAAATAAACTGGGAAACTGGAAGTAGTCAAACAAGCAGGACATCTTTAGAGATATCACTTGCTCAGACCTGAAAATGACTTATAGTCCAGCTCCCTCAGCATCAATACACACACTGTTAATGTGGGATCACACCAAGTTATAGTCAAATCTTATATTAACAGCTGTTTACTCTCCTGCAGCAGTATCACACTTGTATTAAGTTACCGCAAACCAAACATTTCCTCCTGCTGCTGCTTCCCATTAAACACGTCAGCTAACGCCATGTGGCTTTTATTGTGAAGCAGTCGTAGGAGAAAAGCGAAGGATTTGTCACATTTGTCACTGAGTCGACGGGATCGTCCGACAATAAGCAAACACATAATGATTCAAGAGCCACTTAAAGCACCAAAGAAGTGATGAAATCATCCGTAACATGAAGAGTTAAAAGGCAACAGGCTGCACAGCTGTTCCTGACAAAGCGTTTGCTGTTGTATTAAACCGCACTTGCTGTTTCCGCGGCAACCGCTGAAATGGAAAGGATCAGAGCATCAAGGGTTCCGAACTTGTTTCGTTCAGCACATTTGTTTGGACGCCACAGACTGTATATAAAAGAGGGACGACATGAAAGCCCCCCCCAAAAGTGATGCCAAATCATCTTTATCGCCCTCTGGTGGCCGGCTTTAATATAGGTCATGAAACCTACCTCCGTGTCAGTGGATGGGATACGAGCAAAAGTGCTACATGGCAGCATTCGTATATGGGATATTGTCCATTTTCTCTATACAGTCTATGCTTTTGAGGGCAAACAGCTGCAGCCTGACCTTCTTCTTGACGAGGGACATGACGCCGATTCGCGTGAGGACCGGCTGGCGACACAGGCCCTCCCTCGGGACACCGTCTGCGAACGTCTCGGCGCCGTCAGCCACCGGCTCGCACAGGTGACGCATGAAGAGAGACACGTAAGCTCTGGGAAAGAAGACGATAAAAAGAGAGAAATATTTGGTTTACCGATGGACCCAAGTGGAGAAAAGCTCACGTGCGAACAGTTTAAATCATGAATTTCTTACTTGAATTCCTTTTCACTCTTGCCCCTGAGGTCTCTCACCAACCACTGGGAGGAAAACGCGTCCTGGGAGGGCATCCCCCAGCGCATCACTGCGTTCAGGAAGGCCTTTCGCTGGCGTGTGTTAAAGCCCAGCACCTATCAATGGAAATAGTTGAAATAATACCAGGGAAAGAAACGACAAATTAGCTGACATCCATGTACAGTATTTCTACTCTGAACAGGTCTGACTGCCTAATAATAACAGCAAAAAATAACTTTGAATCCTATTTGAACAATTGTTGCTCATTACAATCACGTCCACCACTATCAGGATGATAGATAGATGAGTTCAAGAGGTTCAGCCTTGTTGGACGTGAAAAAGCTCTGCTGCCAAGTCCGATTTAATATTGCTAGATTGCTAGAAAAATAACTACGAGTGCAAGTTGACTTTAAATAAAAGCTGACAGATTCCAGTAATATCACAATTAAAAGAAAAATGATGGAAATGAAAGCAGGCCGGGTTTCAGGGAGATGTACAGACCTCAAGGTTGCCTCCGACTCTGGCCAGGAGAGGAGGCAGAGGTTTATCTTTCTCATTCCTCAACTGGCGACGCGACTGCCTTCGACCTGCACATCAAAGCGGGCAAAGAAAATGTTATAACAGCAACAGTAATTTTTTTTGTATGTTTTAAATTTGCACATTTTGCAGACTTCTCTTAAAATCAATAGATCGACATCGACTTCAAATCAAAAACTCCTGAAACGCTCGGAGCGCTTTCCTCTCAACTGTCTGAAGGAGGAGGTGGATGGCGGTTTTGCATTTTTGGCAAAGCGATTTGTTGGACTCTGCCAAGCAACTGTAACAACTAAATCAATTGCAAACTGTAATTTAACACAGGCCCGATACAGTGTGTGTTACAACAGGAATCTCTCGCTGTTCATGAGCAGCTCTGCTAGACGTCTCCCTCTCTCCCCCACTTTTTTTTTTTTTTTTTTTAAATTTGAAAATCCCTCCTCACCCTCTGGTCGATCGTCAAAGTCCTCGTCCTCCTCCTCGGAGCCCACTGAATACTCGGACTGGTTATCTGAAATGTCAGCATGCCACTCTGAAACAGCACATGGTGGTCTGTCAATAGGCCAGGCCCATTCACGTCCACTGCACAATAACTCAAACAGAAGAGAGTAAAATCCTAGGATCATATGATTACAATGATCAATCTTAATCATAAATTAAAAAAAAGAAATGTTTTACTTCTGTCCTTCTGCTGCAATAATTGTCAGGTTCAGGGAAAGATGATTTCATTTTTTGAATCATGAGTTTCCCAAAGGAAACTTAAACTCCTCTTGTGTTGCCAACACGGCCGTGATACTGAGGTTTGACCGTCATAAAACAAGTCAGATGACATTTTCAAAACAACCAGGTCCAAACCGAGACCCTACCTTGGTCCTCCTGTGCTGCGTCGTTGTAGTTGACGGGCTTGCGGTTCCTCTTGCCTTTACCCAGTTTGCTGGCGAGGTCCTCCTGCTGCTGCTCGTAGTGGTGCCGCAGCAGCTTCTCCCAATAATCAGGGTCCACGTTCTCCTCCTGTTTGATGATCTCCCGCTCGATCTCCTCGACCTGGAACATCAGAACAGGTTAGACAAGGTTTTATGAAACTCTTTTCAAATGTGTAAAGTGTAAAGAAAGGAAAAGTGCTGTGGCTCTGGGGAAATTGCCTACTGATACATATTTTTGAACACTTTCTTAATTCTTTACAGACTTCTTATCTATACGTTAGATTTCTGTTTATTACAAGTCTTTGTCTATATTATTCCTGGTTGGAGCAACTGTAACAAAAACAAAATTTCCACCAGGGATCAAAAAGTATTTGATTCTGAAACATTTCTTTGCTAAACATCCTGCAGAAGGAAGAAAGAACAGGTTTACACACGACCCTTCATTTATTTTTTCAGTAAAAGATGATGAACATGTTCTATGAAATGAGAATAAACATAATTTACACCTAACTGTGACTGTGAAAGTCTCGTACACGAGAGATTTCCAAAGCGTGGGCTGTAACTGGGCCTCAGAACATCTGCTGAGCTGAATCCTCACTTCCTCTCCAATGATAAACACGTTTTTTTTTTTTTATCATGCAACTAATGATTATTTTCATTCTTGGATAATCTGCTTATTATTTCCTTGATTGGCCAATAAATCATTTGCTGCCTAAAACATTAAGTGCAGTGTCACAGAAAACGGAGACAAGCAGAAAAAGCTGGACACAGCCAGAAATTCTCCACTAATTGTTTCAGCTCTAATGAGCCGTGCACAAATGTTTGTAAGCGCACGACCTGGGTGTTGCAGAGTCATCCATCTGTATTTCTTGAATTAGTAAGTAAACATAATAAAACACAGAACAAATAAAGTTAGTGGTTTCTCTCCTGTGTTGCTCTCTCTTCCCTCCGTCTCTGTAATGGTTTAACTTCCATACATCCAGGGCTAATTTGTGCACTGGGAGAATAAACAGAGGATTTGTGCCAGAATTAAAACTCAAATGATTTATGAACATGCGTGTGAACCCGGAAACAATCTGGGAGACACTCTGTCTACTTCATCTTCCACTGTGAGTAACTGCAGGGCATAGAGAACAATTGCGCTCTGCAATAAACTCCCACTTCCTCTGCACCCCCGACCTGTCGGCTGGTCCACAACAACGTTTTGGTCAAAACACACGACACTCCTTTCCTGCACCAGTCCTCCCACTCCTTCCTCCAGTCACAGCTTTCCTGTTTTTCCTTCTACCCTGCATCAGTTATTAACTCTTTATTTTAATTCACTCTCACCTTATCCTCCTCTCGGACCATGTACTGGGCCACTTTAAAGGAGCTGAGGTACTCATTCATGTTCTGGACGTCCGTGTCGTCCGTTTCGTTCTGGCTTCGGTCCAGCAGCCTCTCAATGGCAACGCTGTCGTAGTGGATGACGTTGCCCTCGTCCTCCACTTTATCCCCTGTGGTGTTTTTCATACCTGAAGTTAAAAAGTGGAAAACGATTGGTCAGCTGCTTCCAGACTAATGTCACAAATAAAAATGCTCTTGTCAACCAATTAAAACCTGCACAGAAACGTTCACCTCTGGCTAACTTTGTCAAGAGTTGAAGTGAGTGTGTTGTGACAAAATAATTTCACTCAGGAGAAGACGCCTGCCAATTTTCCTCTATTAAAATCAAACTTGTTCCAACTTTGACCCGAAACCCAACATCATTAGGTTTGACATGGAAATCCTAATTTAATTTGACAGAGCTCGTCCACTTCTAATTTTCACATTTAACGGTATCTGGTGTCACCTTCTCCCTCATCCTTGAAGAGCTCCTCTGTTCCAAACTTGAGGATGTCGTCCAGTTCCTGTTTGCTCATGGAGCCTGCCTTGGATCCGAGGCCTGGCCGGACCACCAGGTGGGTCAGCATCATTTTCCTCTTGGCCACCTGGGTGATCCGCTCCTCCACGCTGGCTCGGGTCACAAAGCGGTAGATCATAACCTTGTTGGCCTGCCCGATACGGTGAGCTCGGCTGAACGCCTGTGTAGAGAGGGACGAAGCCACAGGTTGAACACATTCATTTCATGTTGGATACAAGGAATTTCAACCATCTACCATCTGTGTGTGGTACCTGTATGTCGTTGTGAGGATTCCAGTCCGAGTCGAAGATGACGACGGTGTCAGCTGTGGCCAAGTTGATCCCCAAACCTCCGGCTCTGGTGGAGAGCAGGAAACAAAACTGACAAGCACCAGGAGCTGGGGAAAAAGACAGAGGGTTTGTGTTCGAGGAACATACAGATAATAATATTTTTCTATTTAATGACAGAATCGTATTGACACCAACACATTAATGACAAATGTAGATACAGGAAAGTCCCAGATTTGTATATCAAGCCTGTTTTGTAAATCGTTCAACTTCAAGAGTCATTGTTTGATCGTTTTTTGTTTGTGTTTTATTGATGAAAATCTGATCGATAACTCAATGCACTTCATAGAACAGGCCACATTCCCACACATTCAATATACAGCACTTTTCCAATGACACATCATTCACACACTGACGGTGCAGCACTATTGGGGGTTCAGTGTCTTGCCCAAGGGCACTTTTTTCAGCTTGAGGAGCCAGGAATCAAACCACCAACCTTCTGGTGAGTGAATTAAAGTGATAATAAGCTCTATTAATGTGTTTTGCATAGTTTTCTCATGAAGCTCTAAAGTCACATTACAGGTTAATATTACATAAGAGTTCACCTGAGGTGGTAAACGCACTCGTTCCAGCTTCACTCACCTGCAGGCTATAATTCAGAGTGTATAATTCAATAGCTTTCATTGACAGCAGCTACTTAGTGATATGGCAAAGCTTCACATGAAAACAAAGTTAGCATGCCCCCCAGTGTTCATCACACTCTGTAATATGAAAATATCAGTAACTGTAGGAACTGGTGTCACAGCAGGAAGACACTGTGTCATTTTGACACTAATTCTTCTAGATTACAGATAATTGTCGGTTCTCGATGCTTTACCTGAGTCTCAATCTCCTTTCAACATCCACCCCCTTTTACAGCAGTAGTGGAGAGTGAACTATGAACTAGGGGTGTGTGCAATGGATAAAACCTCCTGTCACGCTATATGTAATTAAATCATATCGATATATAATATGATAAAATACACCATCTGGAAAACTGACTCTGAATGTGTTTGATTGTATTCTTCATTTGGATTCTGACTTATGAAGCAACTTAAATATCTGACAAATCAAAGATCATCATCACTGTGACGATTAAGTGCCGAGTACGACCAGAGATTTCGAAAGGAGACATACGATGATTTTTCACTTCTCCCTTTCCTCAAGTGTGTTATATAGTTTTGTGTGTAAAACATCTGCAAGTTAAGTTAAAGTCTGCAGTAGAGGGAGCTCTTCTCACAAACAATAAGCCCTGAGGCTCCTAAAATGCCTCGTCAGTTGTCCAGACGATACTTCGGGGGGAATTGTGAAGGCCCAAAGTTTCATAGTTCCCATTTAGCCGTGAGGCAAAGCGAGAGAGCGGAGGACGACATTTTCTACATGCGCTGGAAGCAGATGACCAATAACAACAGAGTGAGCCAGCTGGCCTAAAGCCTTCCCCTTCTACTACACTAACATCATTAATCACCCCCCCACTATAAAAACAAAAAGCACACTGCCACATGATATCTCTTCATTAGACATTTCTTCTTTATTCCTGCTTCAATCAGCAAACGTATTCTGACTGACTCTGCATCTTTAAAGTGTCCAGTCACCAAGACAACTCACAGACTCACTGCACAACATCCAGTATCTCACCATTGAAGCGGTCGATGGCCTCTTGTCTCAGCGCTCCCGTGACGCTTCCGTCAATTCTCTCGTACTTATAACCCTCATAGTCCAGGAAGTCTTCTAACAAGTCCATCATTTTAGTCATCTGCAAAGAGGGAGAGAGGGAGAGAGCTGGTGATGTGTGTACTTGATTATCCAAACACACACACACATACACACAAACATGCACAGCTGGAACTGCAGTCTGCAGCTGAGCCTTCTGGGGGGTTTCATGGGAATAATATAACATCTGTGAGGGGTGATATCCATCTGGTGTGCGTTTATACACTTGTCTGCAGTTTCTGCATTGTGTGTGTGTGTGTGTTTATCTGTGCGTCCATGCAAGTATGTACCTGTGAGAACACAAGCACTCGGTGCCCCTGCTCTTTCAGATTCCTCAGCATTTTCTGCATCAGCGTCAGTTTCCCAGAAGCCTTGGTGAGGGCCGACCCCTCGTAAGCACCGCTGGGCGTTTTCTGAGCTTCCTACAATCAACACCACAAGAATAAACAACAACTAAATGAAGAGCTGCATCTCAACTGCAATTTTAACTGTGTATCACAAGGGGAAAAACATTACCTTAAATGACCACAAGGTGTCATTGCTACTCAATTTAGGATAAAAAGTGGAATGTAAAAGTGAAATGCAGGCAAATCAAAGAGACGTCAAAATGTACTACAAGCGTGTGTGTGCGCGTGTGTGTGTGTGTGTGTGTGTGTGTGTGTGTGTGTGTGTGTGTGTGTGTGTACCATGGAGGCCACAGGGAAGAGGTAGGGGTGGTTGCAGCACTTCTTGAGGTCCATCATGATGTTGAGCAGTGACACCTGGTTTCCTCCCTTCGAGTTCAGAGCCTCGAAATTCTTGGTCAGAATCAACTTGTAGTATTTCCTGTGTTTCAAAAAGATAAAGACAAAGACCCAAAGATGAAAAGAAAAAACTTCTCAGTGTAAATAAAGTGTAACACGAAGGTTTTCCTGTCATTGTCTCCTCTCTGCCCTCCATTGTTCAGTTCTTACTCTCATTTGTTTTCTCTTACTGGTGCTGTGGAGTTTTTCCACATTAAACTTCAAAGTTCCATGTTAATTTATAAGACATTGAAGGAACCAACTTTTTATCCCTGTGGAAACTCAAAGAAGCACTTTAAACTGCAGTGAGCAGTATTTTTGATTTATGTCTTGTCAGTGTGGGGCTGGATTCCCGTAAAAAAACAATAATTATGGTGGATTTCTAATGAGTTGCAATTCTTTTGTTCTCAAAGAAATTGTCGCGCTCACACAGCAGCCACTGGGCTTTTCAAAAATCAAAGTAACCACAGCTTATTAATCACTTTCTATGTATTTTATGAGTTCTCCATTGTCAATCACTTGCATCTCCAAGTGCCTAAGTGTCAGCAGGAGGTTCAGGTCATGCGGTTATTTCAGTCAATCATCAGCCTACATCCACATCCACCCCCCCTTGTCATACTTCTGCATAGGGCTCAGCTCCACTCTGACAATCAGCTCGGTCTTGGCGGGCATGTTCTTGAAGACGTCGGCCTTCAGCCTCCGCAGCATGTGAGGCCCCAGGAGGTCGTGGAGCTTCTTGATCTGGTCCTCCTTGGAAATGTCGGCAAACTCTTCCAGGAAGCCCTCGAGGTTACTGTCCGCAGGGAGGTGGAGAGGGTGGGGAAAATAGGTAATGTGTATTATGTGATTCCAGCTAGTTATACACAGTATTCTATGGAAAAATCTTTGTCATTAATACTATATTTGTGAGTTTACTTGAAGCGGTTGGGCGTGAGGAAGTTGAGCAGGTGGAACAGCTCCTCCAGGTTGTTCTGCAGAGGAGTTCCTGTCAGCAGCAGCTTGTGGTCGATCTTATAATCGTTCAGACGCCTGAAAAACTGCAAACAAGGACGAGAAAAAGTCAAACTCTGACTATTCATAATATTTAGACAATAACCGATACACTTTTACCTCTCATTGATATTCATGGGTATCTACACACATGTCAGAATATATTGTTTGGTATTGTTTAGTATACTATAAATACCCATATGTACTGTTAGTGGATTTGGTTAAATAAAGAAAATGGAAATTGCATCCAAATAAAGTATAATGTTGTCATTACATGGTTTGTCCACCAGAGGACTGCCACCTATATTTGTCAACTGTACAATGTCCTGTCAACACATATTATGATCTGTTCTTTAAAAAACTAATTTAATAAATCCTTAAATTAATCCACATGTTAATAATCTTGTTTTTTTTATCATTGATTAATTTTCATTATTTGCTACCTTGGACTGATTGTTCTTAAGGCGGTGAGCCTCGTCCACCACCAGGCAGGCCCAGTCGATGGACTTGAGCTGCCGTCTGGTCGATGGTCACCAACTCATAGGACGTCAGCAGCACATGGAATTTAATAGGAGCCTCCCTCTGCAGGAAGAGAAGCACAGACACAAGGATGAGCAGAAGTCATTGTATATCATGTTGTTTTCTTACATTTGATAAGTTATTTAACGGCATGTATGAATTATTTTTCTTGCAGACAGTTGGGAAATTAACCAAAAACAAGCTCAAAATACAGTTTACTCATATAATTCGTCCTCACCCTCAGTTTAAAGGCCTTCTTTCCTCCTCTGACAGCCGTGTCGTCGAAGGAGAACTCGTTCTCTCGGATGATGGCTCGACTGTCCTTGTCTCCCGTGTACGTCACTACGTAGAAGTCCGGTGCCCACATCTCGAACTCCCTCTCCCAGTTGATGATGGTGGAGAGCGGAGCGCTGACCAGGAACGGGCCCTTGGTGTGACCCTGAGGAGCACAGAGAGAAAGATCCACACTCTGCTTCGGTATCATCATTCACAGGGAGGTGGAAATAAGACAATGACAGAAGGATGCGGTTCTGGTACCTCTTTGAAAAGTGAGTAGAGGAAGACAATGGTCTGGATGGTTTTGCCGAGGCCCATCTCATCTGCGAGGATGGTGTCGGTTCCCTGGGCCCAAGAAAACCGCAGCCAGTTCAGACCCTCGAGCTGGTACAGATGCAGCGTCCCGCCGGTCGATGTGACAAAGTCTGGCTGCTCTTCGTATTTTATCGTGGGCTGGAGGAATTTTAGAAATGGAGATTTGGTGTAAAATATTATGATATAAACAGGAAGCTGTTGTAAATCAGACGCCACAATATGGAAACTCTAGTTGACTCACGTCAGTGACTGGTGAAGCAGGAGACTCCTCTTCATCCTCTGGGTTCCTGCTCCTCATCTTCCTGGGTTTGTCTGGATCCTCCTTCATTATTAAATCTCTGTTGGATAAGAAGACATGATCAAGTAAATGAATCAAGTGACAGAACTGCTCCAAAGATTAATGGTTTCTTCCTTGGCCATTAATCCAACCATCCACCAAGTTTCATTAAAAAAAGTTTGAGACTTCTTGCTTGTTACAAATTAAAGGTTCCAGTTTTAAATCTGTAAAGTTTAATAGTCGGTTCTACCTGTGCCTCCAGTAGTTGGCCTTGTAAATTGCAAAATCAGGGATATCCAGGTCGTCTCTCTCCCAGGTGCACTGGTCGTAGGTCAGGTCTCTCCACTTCACCAGGTAGTGGTACGACACCTTCTTGTCCACACTGACAGACAAACAGTGAGAGCTGATGTTATGTTATTGAGCTACTTATGTCACATACAGCTCACTGAACAATCTTAATTGACATATACTTGTAAATACAGCACTCACTTCAAAAATCAACCTTTAAACTCTGCAGTTTCTTTTTAATATACAGTAAGTAATGAAGTAAACTGTTGAGACACACACACACACACACACACTGAAGCCCTAGAAACTGAAAGTAAAGTCCTGTACCTGTGATTGATGATGCGGTGGATCATCATCCACTCAGGCTTGATGCCATACTTGTAGTATTTGTCATCCATGATGGCGTACTCAGGATCCTTAGCCCTCCTCTTTTCGCTCTTTCCCACTCCGTTCTCGTCTTCTCCTCCCGAACCATAATCCAGACTGGGAGGCTCGTCCATGTCCGTCTTCCTCTGGTAGTTTCTGTACATCACCGAGTGGAAGATCTCCAGCTGGAGCAAAGACGGACAAAGGGGAAGAGAAAGAGAAATTATGATTTCTTAGTTGAAAGGATTTACGAGCTAGATGGATTTGTTCTGCCAAAGTCTTGATGTCTTTCACAGTCCTCCATCCTTGTAACCTTGAATCTCACCTTCTCATTCATCCCATTCTCACCTGGAGCTCGGTGATCCACGTACAGTGCCAGTAGGACTGTCCGACCAACTTGACAAAGAACTCCCTCTCGGCTCTGCCCTTCATGGGTGGCGGCGGTGGAGCATCAGGCGGAGCGTCAGGAGCCGGGGGAACAGGAATCGGCGATGGAGGCTCTCCCCACCGCCAGTGGAGAATTTTCTGGACGCGGCCTTTGATTTGCGGACACTAGAGCAAGGAATCCGTGTGATAATCAAAATCTGAATATGGATGTGATACAAATATGAGATTTGTCAACGATATGGGAGAAGTAACGAACCGTGCATCGTGGACACAGCCACTCTCCGTTGGGGATCTCTGGCAGCGGCGGGTTGAGACAGTGGATGTGGTACGACGAGGTGCAGGTGTCGCAACACAACAGTTCACCTCCGTCTTTGCACACCCGACAGAACTCCATGTGGTCGTCCTCCTCCTCCTCCGCCCCGGTGGGGACCCCAATCCCGGCCCCGACGTCTGATATCACCCTGTCCTCACTGTCCTCCTCAAAGTCCTCAAAGTCCTCGTCCTTCGCTTCCCACTGGATTCCTTCTTTTTCCTGGCAAAGGATGAAAAACAGGGAATGTCCTGAACACAGCATATAAAAATCAAAAAATGAATGAAACTTAAATGCTTTCCTCTTATGAATATTTATCCATCCATCTATCTGAATAAGGATGTGTGTATGCTTATGAAGTTGTACTCACGCAGTGCGGGCAGCTCCACTTGCCCTCGGGGGCCTTGTCCAGCTCAGGCTCCAGACAGACGAGGTGATAAGCTCGGGGACAAGTGTCACATAGGATGATTTCTCCGCCCTGCTGACACACCTCGCAGTAGTCCTGATGGTCCGTCTCGTAGCCCTCCCCCTCCTCTTCCCCAGGGACTGGAGGTGGGCATGAAATGACACATGAAAGGGAGGAAGCAGAAGGAACTTTTATACGACTGGGATTGCAGGGGTTTGACCGAGGAGTTTTTTTTGAGATGTGGACATGATCAACTGTTTAGCATTTATGAGTTTGTGCTGTACATGTAAAAAGCAGTTTCCCTTACTTTTCTTCTTCTTCTTGGCAGGACGTCCTCGCTTGTTCTTCTTGACACGGCCGGAGCTGTCCGAGCGAACCGAGGAGCTGTGGACGCTGGAGTCCTCCTGCTCGGACTCGTCCTCCTCTAGATCATCGCTCTGACGGAGAACAAGAAAAGAGTCGAGGACTTAGTCAAAGAGAGAAGGAAAGAAAATGAACCAAGGGTTACATAGCTCCTTGAACTTTATACTCACGGAGCAGCTCTTCTTCCTCTTGGCACCTATGGGCGACAGTTTGATACGGATGGGTGCCATCTTTTTAGCCTTTGCTTGAGCCTTTTTCTTGTCTGAGACTCGAGGGCTTTTACTGCGCTTTTTGTAGCCAGGGCCTGGACAGATCAGAAGATCGTATGCAACGATTGAGATAAAAGAATGACAAAGTATAGTGCATGCTGTGTTAGCAAATGTGTAAAAGTGATGTTTGGCTCCATAGTACACACAGTTTATTGTCTGGTACTAGCATGTAAACCACAAAGACACGCGACTGATTCAATAACAAACTGTGAAACAAAATTCTAAGTGTGGTTAAAGGGGAGGGAAGGCTGCGGGTCTGGAGCTGATGACTGACCTTTGCCCTCTTTCGTCTTGGCTTTCCTGATTGGTGGTGGCTGTGGCGGCGGCTCAGGCGAGGCGGTCGCTGCAGAGACCTGCTCGGCGACGGCAATGGCAGCAGCTGCAGCAGCCGCAGCGACGGCGGCAGCGTTGCCCTTAAAGGGGTTGTTAGAGCTGAACTCCCTCCATTTGGCCCCCAGGATGGTCATCATCTTCGACATGGGGATCTTAGGGTTCTTCTTGGCGATCATTGGCCTGTGAGCAAGAGAGCAGGATCGTTGAAAAGATAGAAACCGCGGTGGACAAGGCAAAGAGCAGACATCTGACTTAAATGAACTTGACTTTTAGTGGACAATTTTTCTTCCTGAGTTGAGTTGAGCCAAAACCAAATAACCACCTAACACACTCACTCACATATTAGGCATAATGGATCACTCTGTCTTATCAGAACCAGTGCAGGTTTGAATCAGCCACAGGGGCAGAGGCACGCTGCCACTGCCACACTGGCAGCCCGGCTGGTTGGCTAACACAACCAGCTGACACGATAAAGACACAAATGCCAGAGGGAGACACATTCAAGTAATAGTACTTGTGCCCTTTAAACCCAAGGTTCCTGGATCAGTGTTAAGTCACACTGTACATGTGCTTGTTCATCACCATGTAAACAGAAAAGGAGTTTCCTACCTCATGAACTGGCTGAAGGCTTTGTAGTTGGTGAGTTCCCTGTAGTCTTCCTCTGTGAAGGTATGATCAACATCCTCCAGACCCCACTCCTTTGCCAGCTGGGCCGAGTTCTTCTGCTCCATTGGCTGCTGGGAAGAACCCACCAATCAAATGAAAAGCGTCCTGACACAAACGAGAAGGGACGTACTGTAGATGTGTTCGATCAGTCGCTCTTTACCTTGGTTGTTTCCTCCTGACTGCTGTCCCGCTCCCCGTCATCTTTTTTCTTCTTCTTGGTTTTCTTCTCCTTCCTTTCTTTATGTTTCCTCTTTTTCTTTTTCTCACCAGATCCATAGTCGCTGGCGACACTGTCGGAGTTCTCGCCGAAGTCTCTCTCTCTGTCCGAGTCTCTCTCTACATTGCTGTCCTGAAAGAGGAAGATGGTGCAAAAATAATTAAGATGGTGTGATAAAGTTATCAAAGGGAGAAAAATCCAGCGTGTGACAGCTGAACAAACGTACGATCTTCTTCCGTTTCTTTGCTTTGGCAGGTTTTCCCTCTTTGTCCTTCTTCTTTGTGTCCTTCTTTTTCTTCGGCCGTCCTTTCTTCCTGCACGGGACCTCTCTGTCTGATGCCTCTGCCTCTTCTTCTGGGAGGAGCGCGCAGGGGAGGGGGGGAGTTAAAGACAGCGTGAAATGACAGACAGCTATCACAATCAGATGAACAATAATCTTCTCACAACACTTCCTAACAAGCCGGCTAATCCCCGCGGAACATAATTACACTCCACAAAGACCTGCATGATAGCCAGTGTGGCTGCAGCGACCTCTGACCTTGTCTGAATTATGCCACATGCTAAGCTAGATACAGTTTGTCAATGGGCTGTAAGTCGATTTGACAGCTGGTGTTGCTGGCGCCACAGATTAGGGATAATTGGTTTATGGTGACGCAAACCATCTCTGGTGAAAATTGTCGAGTGAGTCAAGTGTTTTTAAAAACCTTTCTATTTGCAATAAACAATAGCGGAACAACAAATGTAATCTGTTGTATATAGGCGCTGCATTTTAAAAACATTTGCTTTCAGGGAGCGGATGATGTGGAAATAATCAGGCCAGTTATACCCCCCCACAGTACCAGGGTAATATCACAAGTTCAGGGAAAGCAATTCAACCTGCAGCCTGACCTGACATGGAGTAAACAAGGAGTCAGCTGCAGCCTCAGCTTCAGACAAAATGCAGCAGAGCATTAAAGCCTGACCCAAACACAAGCTGCGTGTTTGTCAGATTGTATTGTCTGCCTGCTTTTGTTGGTGCGCGCTCCCTCCACCACCACCACCACCACCACCAGCAGCAGCAGCAGCAGCAGCTCCCTCTGCCTCCACCACCACCAGCCCCCGCGTATCCGTGCAGCGTGCCGCCGCCGAAGACGCGCCGGGGGCGGCAGCAGCACGCACGCAGGGCCCGGTGATCCAGAGGCCGCTGGCGGCGAAGTGGAACGACTCCGCCAGCGCCCCCCCCCCCCCCCCCGCGGCTCAGTTATTCCCACAGCGGGGACCGTGACCACCACTGTGACCGCTGCTAGAGGTCGTCAAGGGGTTAAGGTCCAGCCTGACACTAATCTATCCGTCTGGCACGGTTAGGCGGCGCGTCCGGAGTCGAGCTCATTAAAGACAATGCATTGCATGATACCTGCAATATGCATTTAGAAAATCACACTTTGAGCCATCGTATCACGGAGGAGCCTCACGTTTCCTCCTCAACGACACGTGCACTGTGACTTCTAAGTGTTTCCACCACATCTGCATTGCATCCAAGCCAACGTATCACCAATTTTTCCCATGCATGTTATAAATGATGTGCTCTACTTTTTGCCCCCTGTAAACAAACCTCTGTCACAGCAACTTCCAGAAAGCCACGTGCATATCACCAAATCACCAATTTGATAATGATAGTGATCACAGAGCTAATTAGAGAGCAGGTATGCTCAGCTACCAGAGGGATCTGCACCCTCATGTCCTGGAAGTGAGCAGCAGTGTCCTATTTTGACCTGTCAAAGCCACAAAGGGGCAAAGGAAGAGGGGTGGGGGGGGAGTGAAAGTGTCCACGATTTCACACCATCACCAGGCTTTTATGTGAGCACAGCAACAAGCTTCACCTCCTCTGGAGATGGGTATCCAGCACATTTATATTTATGCTCAGCCTCGGGCCAGAGGAGCCCGTGTCTCCAGCCTGCAGGAGCCTTCAGGGGCGACCTTGTTACCAGCAACTGTCAAAGGGATTCAAGGGACAACACCCCCCCCCCCTCTCTCTCTCTTTTTTTCATGGTGGGTATTAAGTGACCACAAAACCCAGCTGTGACTGAAGTGGGTTTAAAAACTTTTTGCTGGTGGAGAAGAGGAAGTGGAGGATTGAAGAGAAACAACACATCTGGATTTACATGCTTTTTCACTCGTGTGTCTTTTCTTGTGTTGCAGCTGCAGGTGTGTTCATGTGTGCTCGGCAACACATATGTGGGGGGGGGGAATCTGGACTATTATCATTATTGTTATTATTTTTTTAATTATTATTATTATTATTATTATTAAGTGTTTCCGTTTTACAAGCGTGCCATCTTCTACTGTACCATGCTGAAAGTGTGGAGGAGCTCCGGACATGAGACATAAACTGCGGCCGCACTCCGGACACTGTCCCCATTTCTGCACAATGTTTCTGCACAAGTAAAAGTGTTTTTATTTCATGTGCACTCCTCTACTGTACCACACTGGACTTGGGGAGAGGGTCCGGACGTGAGACACAAACCGCGGCTGCACTCCGGACACTGTCTCCATTTCTGCACAAGTAAAAGTATTTTTAATTGTATTTGATGTGCTCTACTCCGCTACTGTACCCTACTGGACTTGGGGACACGCTCCGGACGTGAGACACACAAGCTGCGGCTGCTCTCCGGACACTGTCTCCATTTCTGCACAAAGTAAAGTGTTTTTATTTTCGCTGTGCGCGCTCCCGTCTCCTGGTCTGTTTTTTACCTGGCGCGGCGGCAGCGGCGGCGGCTGTTGCAGTTTCCCGAGGCGCCGCCGGAGAGTTTATGTCGCTTGCGTCCTCGTCTCGGTCCCCGTCGTCGTCTTCTTCATCGAAATCTCCTCCCTCGGAATTAACCACCATGCCCTCGTCTTCCTCGCAGGAGCGCAGCGGAGAGGACATTATCCTCCTGTCATCGGGATCCGTCCTCGTGTTCTCGGAAAGCGGGCGCGGGGTTAAAAAAAAAAATGTATAAGAGATTTTCTCGCGCCGATGTTTGATATTTATTTAATATTCAAATCGGCACGGGAGAGAGTGGGGGGCGTTTTGGAATATTTTACACTAGGCAGAGCAACAAAGATGGCCGCCCTCTTATATTTATTTTTTAACAACCCCCCCAATAAGAAAAAATCCCCTTACATAAAAAATGGCTGACTATATTATTTCAGAACGCGCCCCCCTCCCTCCCTCTGTGCGCGGCTGTCTCCCGTGCGCGCCCCCTCCCTCCGCGAAAACGTACACATTGTTGCAAGGGGAGAGAGAGGAAAAAAAAAAAAAAAAAGGGGGGGGGGTGCGAGTGCATGTGAGTTACATTGTTACTTGTTTGTTTCTTTACTGTCTGCCCCCCCCCTTTCTTTCCTCCCTCTCTCACTCACACTCACACACACACACACACACACACACACACACACACACACACACACACACCTCACCCTCTCTCACCCTTTACCCCCCCCCCCCCCACGACAAAGTCCGGATCAGTCACGAATCCGACCCACTCCCCCTGGTGTCACTGTCACTTTTGCAGGATCACACGCAACAACTCTCCCTTTCCTGCATTGCAGAGCCCAACACACATCTATCAAACATGGCCACCTTATAGTCTCACTGGAGCCCCCACCATGGTGGAAAGAAATATTTTGGAGCACTGTGCATGTGCGTGTGTGTGTGTGTGTGTGTGTGTGTGTGTGTGTGTGCTGGGGAGGGATTCAGAGAGAGAGAGAGAGAGAGAGAGAGAGAGAGAGAGAGAGAGAGAGAGAGAGAGAGAGAGAGAGAGAGAGAGAGGGGGTTGGGAAAATCTGCTGCAGCCATGCCCAGACTTACATCAGATTGTATTGCTTAAAAATTAACTACTTGTGGTGGGGATGAAAATGATTCACAATATGCAAACTGCAGGAAACCCACCATGTTAAAGCAGCTCGGAGCGACTGATCCATTCCTGCAGACGGAGGTTTGATAAACACACACATGAGCCGTTATTTTTAAAAATCAGATTGTGATAAAACGCAGAGGGCCGAGTGGACTGGATGGCGGTGAGGCCACGGGAATCCCTAGACCCCGGCCAACCCCTCGGTGTCTGCTCTGGGCTCGTGTGTTTGGACAAAAAGCAATTTTGATTTGCTGCTCGCGTTCAAAAACCCTCTCGGTGAAACAAGAGGTCAGACAGGAGACAGTGTGACACTGGTGCACTCAAAACATGAGCAGCACGGAGCAGCCGTGTGAGTTCAGGGAAAGAAATGTTATCCAGGAATAAGGATTTTAACGATTTAATGCATTCAACAGGAAAAGCTAATTAAACCTGCAACAACTAATGCAGTAATCATACGTTATAATCACTGAATATTCACTCAGAGCAGCAAAAGTCCATCATAAGTAGAAGAGGCCTTGTGATTCCGAGTGAGACAGTAGCTGGACAGAAAACCTTGTATTACAATGTATTTACCTGATGACTTACACATCTGAGCAGCCTGATGTAATGTCGCACTGACCTCTTTCCCTATTAGACATCGTCACGCGTCACAGTAGGAAAAAGCACACGTGTAACTCATATATGAAGTCATTACGGCTGGATTCCATTCAGCTGCTTCAGTTTGCTTTTCCTTCGAAGAAAAGAGAAAGATGGAAACGTCCTCATATTCGCGCACGGCGGTTTTGCTTCGACAGTAGATGCAGCTGGAGCTGTAGGTCAGAGAATAACTCAAATCTGACTCTCAAAATACTCAAAATATTTGAAAACATGTACAGTCAAAGTTTATCTACAGTAAAGAAAGCAAAGAAAACTATATGAAATGTGTTTTTTCTATATTTCTTATTCCCACAGATAAATAAGATATTTCTTAAGTTTCGAATTCACTACAATGGAAATAAAAGTCTTACTTATGCTCTTATATGGTTGCCATAACGGGGTTTTTTTGCAGTAGGTTATTGAAAACCAATTAGAAAAGGACTTAATAAGCATGAAATCACAGCTAAACTGTAACCAGGAGTGTTTCAGGGGACTTTTGCGGGCCCCTGCCTGTTTTGCCTACCCTGATGCAACGCCCCTGACTGGAAGGAGCTCTGTGCCCTAATTTCCAAGATTATTTATGGAATTCAAATGCTATTGCACTCAAATGTTACTTTTGCTTTTAACCTAAGGCCCAAACCTTAAATGAAACCATTTAAAATCCGAGAAACTGGAATTAATTGTGCAACAACTTCTCATAGAATGACGTACCGACACTGGATATTTCTGTCTAATGTGACAAGACAGAGGGAAAAGAGAAGCGACAACAATGTGACAGAAGGTGAGAGCCGCGATTTAACGTGTCGCATCCCGACAGCTCATCCTTCCATACCTCCGCTACACTGAGCCAACCACGACTTCTGCTTCCTCTCCTCACCTGCTCAATACGTGTAACTCAGTCAGCCACGGCTTTCATACCAATAACTGGAAACCATGTAAACAAGCATTTCAATTATGCCTCATCGGCTGTGCACTCTCCCGCCCCTCTCTCTCTCTCTCTCTCTCTCTCTCTCTCTCTCTATCTCTGGTGCAACAGGTGCCTGAACAGCTCCAGCTCGGCTCGCACGCGGCCACAAATGAGAAGGGAGGAATTTGTTAGTGTCGGATCCAACGGCCACATCTGCCAAGAGAGCGAGAGCGAGAGCGAGAGAGAGAGAGAGAGAAGAGAGACAGTTTGATGAAAGAAACACGAGGGGGGGGGGGGAGGAGGAGGAGGAGGAGGAGGAGATGTTGTGTATCTGTGCTGTGAAAGTGCAAACCCTTCCCGCCGCCCATCCCCTAAAGCCTCTGGCCACTGAGGTGTCTGCAGTTGCCAGATTGTGTGGCTGGCGAGACGGCCGCAGTGTATGTGTGTAATTTATATATCCTCACCCACAGCATCCCAGTGTGAGTGAGTGTGTGTGTGTGTGTGTGTGTGTGTGTGTGTGTGTGTGTGTGTGTGTGTGTGTGTGTGTGTGTGTGTAGGGAGGGGGTATCTGTAGCAGTGACTGTGCATGTGTCTGACGATGTGTCTACACTATGGGAGAGCCAGATATGCTGGCGGCCCTGACACACTGCACTACTGTGCTGTTGCTGTGACTGCCCCCCCTCCTCCGCCGCCGCCACCAACTCACCCCCCTGTCCGTTTGGCGGGGGAGACATGTCGAAGATGAGAGGGGAGAAGCGCCTCCCTTGGGTACTGCTCTCCAGCTAACACAGATTTTATGCAATGTGACAGAACACAGAGGGAGACAGCGGCTCAGAGCTGAGCTGAGCTGCAACGAGCGAGCGACCCAGGGAGCAGATCATGATTAAATAACACCCGTGCAGAAGGGGATGTGAAGAAGAAATGTCACCCTGACATATTCCAACAAAGCGTTCCATGTAAAAGTCTCACATATATTCTAGTGGAGCGTGAGTCAGCTAATAGTCCAATTATGAGTCTTGGGCTGGTTCAGATTTGCAGACTCTGAAGGACTTCTTTCATTTGCTGTTACAAAACACTCTTTAAATCTCACCTATTGCCTCATACGTCCTTTCACATACAGATTTAAATAAAGAGGATATATTTCAATCTAAGTCATAGAAAGACACTGGTCATTTACAACCATTGTTCAGGTCCTGTTTCTCCTGCTAATCAAAGTATTTTAGGTCTGATCACACGATGGTGACTGTGAATATGCACTGGAGTTACCCAGGTGTCCAGATACAGTGTGTGGAGTTATCTGTATTATATGTTTGGCATGTCATTCACCTCCAGCAGCAGCTCCTGTGATGTCGAGGTGTCGGTTTGGATCCGAGGCAGAGACCCCGTTCAGAATTCATCCCTCCAGCGTGACCGGGTCCGGTCGGTTCAAGTTCAGGAGCAGGACGAACCCTCGTCTGGAGATTCAAGGGTCTTGTTGAGGTTTGGGTCTGAGAGGAGACGATACACACACGAGTAAATCAGGGATGTGGCTGAAAACCGCTCGCTCATTGATTCTTTTGACCAAACAATAACATCTTCTTCATATTCAGGGTGAAACCAATGTGCACCCACACAATTCCACAATTTTACGTTTCTATTTCTATTTCACGTACTCCTGTTTTTGGCTGTTTGACAGTTTTCCATCCTATTATGCCTGATCATATCTCAACTTGTTTCACAAATGATTAGGCGATAGGGACAGCATGTGGACGGATACACCACAATAGAAACTTTACGGTTTTAACTTTGGTCTCCTCTGGAAATCGTTGTTTAAAGTGAGACTGTAACTTGAAGGAGAACGAAATAAGATGATCTCATAAAAATAGCTGAATAAATGATCTAATGTGGCCATTGTTGCGTTGCTTGACACACTGGACTTTTCTATAGTGTGTGTGTGTATTGATTTTGTATTGCATTGGACTACATTTAAATAATAAGCTCTTTCTATCTTCCTTTTATTTGAATTGAACTATTGCACTGCCGCCCTGACCGGTTTCCTCCATTGCACCGTTGACCCCGTGCTAACTTCCATACGACAAATAAAACTTTAAACTATAAAAACTTGATTGTGTGAAGTCCCTGTGAGGAAATGGAAGAGAACTCACACACATCACCATCATCTTCTTCTTCATCTTCTTCTTCATCATCATCTTCTCCTCCTCACCACCTGTGGCCGCCGTTCAGCACAATTCACACACACCTGAAAAGCTTTGAATCATCACATCCTCTGTGTTCAGTCACTTTAAAGTGGAACTTTTAACTTTGCGCTCACGTGGGAATAGTCTCGTGTCTGGACAACGTGTCTCCATCAACACATTTAGCCCAAACGATGCTAAAGGTCAAGTGTGGAATATTTTACTTGTTTAAAACGATGAATTCTTGAACGTGTAAAAGTTTGTTTCCGTTTCTTTTCACCTCGTCTCTCCTCCCAGTTCATATTCTGCCGGTTCGCTGCTTCCCCTTCATTTTGTTTAACTTTCATCTTAAATCTAAATGTTTTATTCGCGCGTCGTTCCCTTTAAAAAAAACAACTGGATACCTGAGCTTCCGGTTGTGGGGGCTGGTCCCTCACAGAAATCTGTCCGTGCGCAAACGCAGAAGGAGAAGAGGAAGCGGCCATGGCGACAATGATTGAGGAAAATGGTCCTTCCAGTCACGTATGTAGTAAATATTTTAGTTTGATATTATCGTTATCTTTGTTTCAATGAGATAATAAACCTGTTTAACTTGAAACACACTTTATTAGCATCAAGGCTTCGGTTATAGTTAAACATGTAGCTGGTGGCTAACGAGTTAGCTTGCACCACTATCTTAACACCTGTTAAACAAGCTGCATTTAATACGATTTACCAGTTTATTGCTGCATTCATAACCTTTTAGATGTAAATATTAATCTGAGTACATGTTCCCGAGTGTGTATGGTTATAAAACATGTTTGTCAATGCTAACTGAGCAGCAAACACAGATGTGTCTCAGAATCTATTGTAGATAATTGTCAGCAATATAAATAAATGTATATCTTCAAATCAATTTCTCAGCTTCTATAAAGTGATGAAATAGAAAACCATTAAAAAAAAAGCATCTACTGTACATCATTAATTGGTCATTAATTAAACACGTACCAATTCAGAGCTTTAATTATTAAAGTCCATTGTTTCTTTTGTGTCGACACCCAGGAGCAGCCTGGAATGTCCTCGTCCTTCCAGGCCAGGCACAAACTGGAGGGGCTCCTGAACAAGAACATGAGGATCCGCATGACAGACGGACGCACCCTGGTGGGACTCTTCCTCTGCACGGACCGGGACTGCAACGTCATCCTGGGCTCAGCTCAGGAGTTTCTCAAATCCACAGGTTAAAGAGCTCTTTCCATCACGTAACAGTTTGACACCAGAGTAACAAACCGGTTCACATGAGTGACATCACGGCAGAAAACACGAATACAGCAACAGCAAGAATCACCCGTGAGCATCTTGCTAGCCAGATAATTATTAGTTATTCATATGTTAATGCTCTGACCGGCTACTTGACTGAAGTTCATGATCTTGGTCATTTGTTGTGGATGCTGACTTTAATGATATCAGCAAACTGCACTTTTAGTTCAATGTCTCCTTTTCCCCTACTGTGACCATGGAAATTTAATTCTACTTTACTTGTTATTCCCGAGGTCAGGAATAAACTTTAAGGGTGAAAATGTGAGTTCTGAAAGGTAGAAGCAGGTGTAAATGAGATACTCACATTTTAACAATCAGAATAATTCAACTGGATTTGTCTTGATCTTATTTTGGCAGACACGTTCTCCCAGGGTGAACCCAGAGTCCTGGGCCTGGCCATGATCCCCGGTCACCATGTGGTTTCCATTGAGGTTGAGGCAGATAGTCTGGAGGACACAGACGGATTTGGGGTGAACCACTGACCCAGCCGTGGCTGCTTGAACAACACTCGTGTTGCATTCATGTGACTGACTCACGGAGCCATGATGTAAGATTGTGGCTGAGCCCAGACACCTCTGGACATGTGCTGTGGAGGATTTTACAGAATCCTGGATTTAACCACGTCCCTCCATGGTTGAAGAAGCACTGACAGCTGTACAGCTACAGCATGTGTGTATGATAAGAAATGGGCAAACAGCAGATACCTTGATATGTGTGGAAAAGGTGTTTCAGTGCTGTGTACAGGAAATGTCTTTGTTGTGATGTTTTATAAATAAATCGCTGTATTTGAGACTTTGTGTTGCTGTCCCTGCTCCCCTCTTACTATGTTTTACACAATGAGGAAGTTTGATTTGCGTCAGTAATTTAATACACTTGAACATGTCAGCTGTTTGGCAACAGATACAATCGGTGTTGCTAACAACAGAAAACCCCAGAAACCAAACAGTCCTACTCAGTTGATTTAAATACAAAGAGCCTGTCAACGTGTCCTCACACAATTTTAAAAAGTAGATGGGATTCCAAGCAGGTTCAGTCATTTGACAGAATAACTTAAATTGTGCAAAAACAAACTGAGAAAGAAAAACCTCGGTTCAAACAGTTGTCTTTAAAGTCAGTAAAACGAAGCCTAATTCGCAAAGTACTTTGATTCCACCTTTTAGTTTGTGCCTCAGTGCAACCTGTTAGAACAAATCCACCTTTTCAGTACAACATTAGACCTGTGCCCTTTCTTTGAGACCTACTCTATGACACCATCAGATTAGCCACGGACGACACACCCGGTTTGTAAAGAGTCTTTGCAGTAACATTTCAGGGTGGAGTGTTTTCTTTTCAAAGAGGGGTCAAAGTGCATAACTTCAAAGATTTGCTTAGAGAAGAGTCAAATGGAGGAGAGAAATATACAGTTCTTCACTCAGTCATCAGTTGCCACAACTTTGTGCAATAAATAGTGAGCTATGTGTTACTTCTTTTGTTTTCAACGTGGTTACAACCATAATGTTTACAGTTGTGTGCGATGGAGTATTCGGGCCACGTAGAGAAAGAACGTCGGAGATTATGAGAATTAAGTTCTCATTTTAGGCGATGTGTCATTTTAGAGGGAAAATATTAGAAAGTCAGCTGCATTAAAATGAGGATAATCTTGTTCTACTTCACTGGAGGTTTCACAATTAAAATACTTAATCTTTTGCCTCATGAGCTTCACATTATTATAAGTATTAGGATTTTGAAAAAGATTGTGCAAGATCGTTTAACATCTGTGTGATGTTGAAAAGGTTTTGTAGTTTCCAAATTTGTGTTTTCTTTATCTCACATAAAATGACTTATTTCTAAATAAATCACAAATGTTTACTCAAAATCTCATAATTTCTTTCTAATACTCCATCGTACAGTTCGATATATGGCCCATTATGTATATTTGTACTTAACTGTACAAACAAAAAGAAATCTATGGTAATTTAAAGCAAACTTCTACAGCCACAAGTTTCCTGTAAGAGTTCACATTAATACAGAAGCTCAACAACGTGTGACTTTTGATTTCGTTAGAAGCAACAGATTTAGTTTCTCTGGTGAGGAGCTGCTTTGACGTTGTGAAAAATATCGACTAAGATCAGTTGATTCCAACATTTGATTCCTTTAGAGATTACCGCGAAAGAAAACCAACAAACCGACAGTCATCTCTGTCCACGCAGAAGCTACTGCATTAAAAAAAACGGAGTTCCTCAATAAAGTTTTAAAAAAAAAAAAATGGCACAAAGAGAGAAATTAGTCATAAGAGCAGACGTCCCACAAACATAAAAAGAAGTCCAATGCCTTCGACCGTCACCGTTTCGTTCCTAAGGATCGTAGCCACAAGTCACTCTGTCCTCAGTTTTGTGGTAAAATGTCCAGTTTCTTTTACTAAAAAGCTGAAACCTCTGCCGTCCAAACACGGCATGAAAAAAATAAAATAAAATCAGCAACCCACCAAACTGTTTTCAGGCTGAAACAAAAGTTCTGGAGAAAGACGTCATTAATCTTCTCACAATGTCTCCTCCGTCCGAAATGTCCCCCCACCCCCCCCCCCACCCGTCGGTGTGTTCGTAAAGTCCTCCTAGTCAGTCTAGTTGTACTGGAACTTGAAGTGGAAGCTGCCCCCAGAATCAAACGGGTTGAAGTGGAAAGGCCAGTTCTGTTGTCCTCCACCACCCTGCTGGCTTTCCGGGTCCAGCGGATCCTCGCCAGCGTCAAACTTCTGCCTCATTTCTGACAAGACAACGGGGGAAGGAAGTATGACACTTTGAACTAATAGAATTATGATCAGCTGCAGGAATAACTTCTCATTTACTGCCATTGACCAAGCTACAACCTTTTGCTATTTCAGACATATGAAGTGAGAAGTCACTGACGTACCATGGAAATTACACATAAACTGAACTCTGTTGAAACAGACTCTTCCTCAAATTAGAATGCAGTAGTTAGCTCCTGACCTGGGTCGGTTAGAACCTCTTTCGCTGATGCAATGTCGATAAATCTCTTCTCCGCCTCCTTCTTCTCGTTCTCCGACTGGAAGTTGTCTGGATGCCACTGCTGTGCCAGCTTCCTGTACGCCTTGATGATCTCCTGCTTGTTGGCATTCCTGAGAAAAAAAAAAGGTTCATCAGCCCGTGTGATTTGCAGTGGCCTGGTTTGGAGTTGGATGTCAGTCCACAGGAAGTAAATCAAACTCTTTTATACGCTCATGAATCGCAGGGCGGACATATAGAGTGATGCAGGAAGTGAGGTGGTTACCTGTTGACACCGAGGATCTTGTAGTAATCTCGCTTCCGAGAGACTTTGAGCAGTTTCTGTGCTCGTTCCAGTCCTTCTCTGATTTCGTTGCTTTCGCTATCGAACTCTCTCGCCTCCTGGTAGTCCTCCACCGCTGAGGCAAAAACATGGAAAAGACATCTTAAACATGATCACAGAGGAGGTGTTTGTCTACCACACATTTGTTTTCATTCTGTTGAGACAATTCTTTTCATACAGTCAAACACACAATCAAATCCCCCGCTCTGCTTCCTGTTGTAAACCAGTTCTGCTGCAGCCGAGTCCTGTTACCTTTCTCGTATTCCTGGTTGAGGATGAACGCCTCCGCTCGGTCTCGGAGGACGTTGGTGTTGCGGGGGGTTCTCTGATGGGCTTCTGAACACGCGTCTATCGCCTCCGGAGCATACTTGAGCTAGAATTGGTAATAAGCACGAGATATTTCAGATAAAAAGACTTTAACGTGAACCAGCAGAGCAGTGGGAGGGGTAAGTTTCATGCCAGCTGAATCGGACCTTGCATACACCTAAGAAAACGTGCATTAAAAGAAATGACGTGCCATAAACCTCTAACTGACTATTTAAAACTTTCTCATCTTCTTGACCATTTGTCAGAAAGAAAACTTACATCACTTGGCAAGAAATACAAACTCTCTCTCCCTCACCTTGACGAAACAGAAGCAGATCCTCTCTACGGCCAGGTTGGTGTAGTAAACAATGTTAGGTTCCGTTTTCATCACCGACTCATATTTATCAATGGCCTCCTGATACCTAATTGCAGGGAGAGAATAAAAGTTTTTTCTGTTTCAGTGAAATAAATAAAATCATGGTTAAACAAATGTCAAGATGTAAGAAGAAGATTATAATTTAGGAGGAATAAGGGCACAAGTCCTACAGGAGAACTGACCTGTCCATTTGAATGAGCTCCTCTGCTGCGTCCAGCTGTTTGCTGAGTTTCTTCACCTGCTTGTAGTGGCTGAAACACTCCTTGTCATCCTGGTCGAGCTTGAGACACTCTCGGATGTGACTGCACAGAGAAGGACGGACAGAAGGATGAGAGGAGTCGGGGGGTGCAAAGGTAGGTACTGTATATTTTGACTTTAAACAAATCCTGAGTACAGAGGCTGCTCTGAAGACGGAAACAAACTACTTTGCAGTGACTGTCTATCACATTTAGTTTAGTCCAGTGAAAAAGCTCACTTGAGAGACTCGTGGTGCTCTCCGAGGCTGTAGTGGAGCAAACTGAGCTTCAGGAAGGCAGCGCGGTTGTCGTTGCGCAGCCTCGCTGTGGGCGTTAGATCCTGGATGGCTTTCTGCGGTTCCCCCATTCGGATGTAGCATTCTGCACGAAGCTCCCGCGCATCAGGATCCCAGGGAGATAACTGGAGAATGGCGGTGAGCAGAAATGTGCAAATTCATTTAACCATGGAAAGAATCTAAAAGTTTTCAGCCATCTTCCTCCACCTGACGCTCTCTGTAGACGCCACTAAAAGCTGACACACACCTCGATGACTCTCTCCAGCTCGTTGATGGCAGCGTTGTAGTCTCCTTGGTGGTACGCAGCTTGGGCGGCCTCCTGCAGCTCCTCCAGCTCGTTGGCGTTCTGGAACTGGATGTGAGCTTCTTCATGGTCTGGAGAGCGCTGCAGCTAAAGAAATGATAGATTTCTCCTTTAACGACATCCTGACAAAACATTAAAATGATAACAACTGTGATTTAGGATCGGAAACGTTTAACTCACCACTGCTTCAAACTCCTCCAAGGCCTGCTGCGTGAAGCCTTGCTTTAACAGGATATTCCCTCTCTGCAACCTGGCCTGAAAGTGGAGGAACGTAAAGGGATGACAAGAAGAGGAGGTGAGAGAGGTCCCCAGGAGATAAGGAAACAATAAACAAGACTTTAGAGAGCAGGTGAGCTTACAGCCAAAAAGTCAGGCTTGAGCTGGATGGCTCTGGTCAGGTCGGGCAGGGCAGATTTGGATTTTCCCATCGCCAGGAAAACCGCAGCTCGCTTGTAGTAGGTCAGGTAATTCTTAGAGTCTCCCTCTGGAAAATATCAAGAGCACTTAAAACTAAATTTCTGTTTAAAACATCAGTGAGTAGGATGGGTAAGGATGATCAATCATAGAGCAAAGATACAGACTATAAATGTCAGATAGAGGTGAAAATATAACTATGTGTGTGTGTGTGTCTGCGGGTCGCCGTGTGTAACCTTACCCACAGCAGAGTGGTAGTGGGACAAGGCCTCTGCCAGCTGACCGGCTGCCAAAAGTTTGCGGCCCATTTCCAAGTGGTGCTCAATCTCAACTTGAGTCGCCCCCAAGACACCTGTAACATAAAACTGCATGAGCTGCGGCTGGAGGGCAAAAATATTAAATACTGCAACTGTTTAATTTTGTCCTGTGTGTCTGTCTCTTAGGGTTTTTTCAGATTCCTTTTCACAATACGACATGGCAATAACAGAATGGCAAAATATATACTTAGAAAAATACACAAACACTATTAGAGTGAGTTGCACCTGCTGAACTGTGACTCTACTTTCACATGTTTCACGTCTTTAACTCTAAACACTAATCGGTGTCATCGCACTCAAGCAGATACACCTGTTTGTGATTTGCATGTAGTACGGACTAATATACTGATCGATACATGTGTTTGGATTATATTATATATCTTCCTCTATGGCTACTTTATATAAATATTTTGGGATCAATAGGTTTAAGTGCATGTTTTTACTTTGAAGGTCCAGCGTGTAAGATTTAGGTGAAATTCATCTATTGGCATAAATTGAATATAAAATAATCCTAATGATGTTTTCACTCAATTTTATGAATTGTTGTTTTCTTTAACCTTTATATTTAAATACTCTATATTTACATCAGGAGCGGGTCCTCTCTATGAGTCCTTATGACAACTGAAGGTTACAGCAGAACCTTTAAAGGTTCATTGTGTAAAATTTAGTGACATCTAGTGGTGACGTTGCATGTTGCAGCTGAACACACCTCACCTCACCTCACCCTTCCAAACATGACAGGGAACCTGTGGCGGCCTTCAGTTGTCATAAAAACTCAAAAGGTGTTGAGTTTGTCCAGTCTGGGCTACTGTAAAATAACATGGACCCTTTCCTGATGTACATATAAAGCATTTAAATATAAAGGGCTCATTCTAGGGTTAAACAACAACAACAATTCATACAATTAAGATGAAACACATTAGTGAAAACATCACTAGCATTATTTTATGTTCAATTTCCACCAATAGATCCTTTTCACCTACATCTAACACACTGGACCTTCAATTTGACGGATCAGTCGACACCCTGTGAACTTGTCACATCAGCTAACGTCCCTTCAGGGTTTGAGGAACTTTACCCAAGTGTCAGTGACAGAACCAGCTGTAAAGGGCGAAGCAGCGGCAGTGGGTGTGAGTCCTGGTGTGTTTAAAGAAGCTGTAATGGAGTCTCACCGTCCAGCTGGATGTCCAGGATGACACACAGCAGAGACAGGGAGCACAGGACCCCGCTGAGTCCGGCCCGTCCACACGACTCCATCGCCCCGGACTGGTTCACTGGTTCACTCCCTCCCACCGGCACCGGCTTGGCCTTCACCTGGACTGGAACCCCCGCTGCGCTTCATTGAAATGGGGATTTTCTGCCTGAACTCTTCATCGCTTGCGTCTCTGCCGGAGCCGGGGAGCTGTATTTACGATCCCTGCGTGACAGTGGTCCGTGTGGAAATCAGATACGCCACAGAAAGGTTCCCCCCCCCCCGCTTTGCCTGAGATAGTAAAACAAATTAATAATAATAACTCGTCAACAGCGGTTTCCCGTGTGGAAGAAGAACATCTGGACTTCGCGTGAAGTTAAAACATCTTAACGCAACATGACGGAAGAGAAAGTGAACAGCTGATTACTTCAAATCTGAGGAAACCTCCGCCCCGCCCTCCTCTGGCCTACATCTCTGCGATTGGTCCACAGCGGCGCTGATCCGCGTTCGTCAGGAAACGTGGGCTACTCCCATTGGCCAGACTGTTTTAATAGGGTGGGCACTCCTCTGCACAGAAACTGAAAGTTAAAGGTTTATGGATAATAATAATATTAATATATTAATAGGTTTGGGACTGATTGGACAAGGCACAGAGGAGTTATAATAAATCCCTCCTTTTTGGTGAATCATCCAACTGTTACGCCAAGGTCACACCATGTGACGTATACCAAAAAATGAATGTAGTTTTAATCTCGTTGTTGAGATGACACTCACTGACTTTAAAGTGTAAAAGGGTCAAAAATGGCCCCTTAATTCAAAATGGCCGACTTCCTGTTTGGTCGAGCGTAACGATCCAAGAGAGGGTTTTGTTTGTGTTTGGACTTCCTGAGGTGCAACACATCCAGTTGTATATAATCACTATCAGTAAAAAGCTCTGTGGGGGGTACATGGAGGCACAAGTTGACAATATTTCATGTCGTGGAAAATCACCTCGTAATTAATTCAATCATCTCTACATTCTCTGGTAGACTGACGTACGTTCTGTGTAATATATGCACTTTTACTCTGTTACATTGCAGCTGTTTGTAAAAAGTCAAACAGGAAAGTGAAGTGTAATACATTTTATTGTATTTTATCGTAAAAAAAAACAACCGAAATATCATCCAAACAAAGATAACGTGTCCTCCACCATCCTACACATACGATAATATCTCAAAAAAGAAGAACTGTATAAAACAACACAGAGAGAAAAATCGGAATCATCACACCCTTGACCTTCCCCTTACAAACGTCTGAGTGTGTAGGTTGATCGTGACATGATTGAACTTCTTCTAAATACGTGAATGTAAATATGCAAACAGGAACATAAATAAAATCACAAACATTTGGTGTGGTTGTGCATTAAAACAGTGATAAGATGCTTTGTACAACTTTTACAACATGGACGCGACTATCATTTGACAGAACACACACTTGTCATGGTGGTTATTTACAGTCCAGTGGTGCTGTGTTTGGATGCATGGACGTTCAGCAGAGAGTAGAAACACTTGGACATATCAGGTGCATCAACAGAAAGTGACCCGGGCATTTGAAGGAACTTTTGATCGACATAGTTCTGTTTTCACAGTCGGCTCAAACGTAAACATTTCGGCCGTAAGTACTGGCAGCCACGCTTCTGGTCGGTGCAGTTCCAGAATATACGGTTCCTCTGTTCTGATAAGGCAAAGGGCTGCGCGGGAAAAAAGAGGGTGAAAACCAAAATGTCAGTCTCACAGAGCAGATATTTAGTTTCCTCAGGGTCAATCAGCATTTATTTGATTTGATCAGGCAATAACAAAGACCCCTAAAAGTGAAGCAGCTCAATGGAATGGAATATTTACACATGTGCTTTTCACACCACATGGCATATTACACAATAAAAGTACGAGACAGTTCTGTTTTGTTATTATCTCTGTTGAGTTCTGGTTGAAATGGTTCAGTCCTACCACTGGGGAGCGCCAAACTCTCTTCACTGCAAACTCCTCCACCATTTCTTCTATTTCCTCCCCTGCACATTTGAATTACTGCACATGTGTGTGGAAGCAGCTCTTTAAAGGTTGTACGTGTGATGTCCATTGCCACTGGATGTCGCACTGGAAACAGAATCTCAGAGCAAAACAAATGCTCAGTCAGCCTCAACTAATCCCGTCTACCTTAGTGTTCTCAGCAAGGTGTCGCTGAACCCAAAGTGTTCCCTAAACACACAACTAGAAACACAAGTGAATAAAGACACTTAGGTATAAAAGGTATTTCGGGGCTGCGCTAACTTTTGCAACTCTGAGCTCTGGACACTTAGTGAACAGTGCCCAACAAAGGTGTCGCCGTGTTGTTTGTGGTTGAGCAGCATCGTGGTTGGGCACGTGCTCTGAAAGACGTCACATCCATCAGGGTGTCATGTTGACTTTACTGCCAATTGGGGCTGGAACTATCTTGCTTTATTGACTTTTCCCAGTTTAACATGCAGCCAGAACAGCTAAACAGAGGGGCTCAGTTCACACACACACACACACACACACACACACGCACACACACACACACGCACACACACACACACACACACACACACACGCACACACACACACACACACACACACACACACACACACACACACACACACACACACACGATCTCTGCTCAGGACCATAACTCTTCTGACTTTACAAGGAAAAAGTTGACGTTTCTAGATCTTGTACATTTGACCTTTAAAATGTTTGACACAGGTAACTAGGTAATTAACTTATTGCGATCGTGACTTATCAAGCACCACACGCCTCTGATTTATTGTACATTGTAGTTGCCGAAGCCTCTTGGTATCAAACTTGATAACAATTTGATGCCATAAACAGGCGTGTTAAGACGTGTGGACACATTTCGTTTTTTGAATTACTTAAAAGTGTTATTATCTTGTACATAAAGACAGAGACGGACCAAACACTTAAAACCTGAACTTACTATTGCTCCTCCTTGCCCAGTTTGCAGGAGCAGGTGAGACAGACCCCTCCTGCGATGGCGAGCACAGCCGAGCACCAGCCGATGTAAAGCCCCTCTCCTATTTCATACCTGCAACACACAGCGTGCACAGTCAGCCAACACTCACGTCAGGTGTCCCTTTTCCAACCCCCCCCCCCCCCCCCCCCCCCACCCTCCCTCCCAACACTGTCTTACCTCGTCCCAGGGTAGAACGGGTCGAAGAATTCCTGAGTGATATTGAAGGCGTACCAGGACACTGAGATCATCGTGCACAAACCTGTTGATTATAAAACATCCCACAAATATTCTTTAACCGTTGAGACGAGGGAGGATTGATTTTCGGAGATATTCCCTCATATACTGAATTTATGTGCTGGTGTATTGGGAGCTCATTATTACCAGAGTCAACAGAAAGAACAGTTTGCCTGACTTTTGATTCAATCTCACTGATTTTAAAACTTTTATCTTTACCTTGGAGTATGAACATGACCCCTGCAGTGCCGGCAATCCTCCCCTTCAGGACATAGTTCTCCCCTCCTGCCTTCGAGCACTGTACTCCAACCAGGGCCGCAAACAGTGCAATGGCGCCAAACGCTATTGCCGTGATCATCAAGGCTCGAGACGCCTGGATGTAACCTGGAGATGACGTGAAATCAAAAACCAGCAGCTGGATTAACCATCTTCTTTGTCCGAGGGCCTATAAAACCCTGAAATTGGCCTTTACCCGGTGCAGCTGGTTGCGTAATATGTTTTCCTGTAATTATTCTTAGTTGAAGTGATCTATAATTGATGTTTTGTGGTTAAAAATCCCCAAAAATCTTGTGTTTTTGGTTAACATACCACTTAAAGCGAGCAGTGAAGGGAACTCCCTGCAGTTGTGCACCCCGGTCGAGTCCGACGCACATGACATCCACAGGTTTTCATAGATGGTGGACGTGGTGATGACGTTCCCGTCCACGGTGGAGACCCTCCAGTAACGGTTGGGCAGGGCGATCCCCACCATCACCCACCCAATGAACCCCAGGACCAGAGCCACCACTTCCACGATCGGATCCATGCTCCCCCTCCTCGGTCCGGCAGCCGAACAAAAGTGTGTCCAGGTCCAGAAATGTGATGATTGGATGTGACTTGGTTGAGTGTGTGTGTGTGTGTGTGTGTGTGTGTATGTGTGTGTGAGTGTGTGAGGGTGTGTGGCGTTTGTGAGATGTGTTGAACTCAGCAGATATGTATAATCATTTATGTCTGGCTTTCTCTCCTCCCCCTCATCTCACTCTCTCACTCTCTCACACACACACACACACACACACACATACACACACACACACACTTCTTTTGCCTCAACTTCTTTTTTTTGTTGCATTTTACACCCCTGAAACTGAGCAGGTGTTTATCGGCTCACTCTCAGGGTCCAATGGTCGTTCATGTGTGTAGTGACACTGCACTCTGCATGTTTTCAGGTCTGTTTATGAGACATATTCATCTTTTTCTTCATGAAAACTTCATCCGATCGCAAAGATTTAGCCACATTTCACCTGAATTTAAGTGATAATGATGAACAATCTTTTTTTAGGCGATTTTTGATGATATTTGTTGGTTTACTCTCAAAGTTTCTCACTGAAGAGGCATCAAACGCAGCACACACTAATTCAACAGCATAATGTATATTTTATTAGTTTGATTTGCTCAAGGCCACAAGACACAAGGTCACAGTGATCCAGAGCCTCACCCAGCATTTTATAATATTTGGAAGAGTTTCAGCAGCGTCTAACTGTTTTGATTTAAGGACCAAAGTCACATGTATATATAAGCAGCAGACAAAGGTTGTGGGATCGTCCAGTTCCTGCTGCGGCTTCCGGGTTTTTGTGTCTTCATTAATAATCCTCCTGATAGCTGCTGGGTCATCGTTGCCAAATCCAGGCCACGCTGAGAACACCGAGTTCACAGCGCTGATAATAACAAGCTACATCTTTACCCTGCATCCCAGACAACGTGAGCAGAGGCCAGGAGATTTAAAAACCAATAAACTCCTTCATTTGTATCCAAGGCTCGAGAATCAGGTCCCAGAAATGGACGCCGATCCGAGTGGTTCGTCAGTTTTAGGAGCCGAGTGAGAGGTCAAGTGTTTGTTAACTGTAAATCAGTTGAAGTGACACAGCAAACATAGTAAAATCTAATTGAAATCAATATCATAGAGAATAAAAAAGAACCCACAACCTCACCACCGCTAAATAAATCAATAAGCATGTGATTTTCACTATCTTTCTTCTTTTAAACACAGTTTCCTGGAAATAAACTTTTGTTTTTTAAAAACCTGAAAACAAGTGTCCCACACATCCAGTGCATTGAAGCACGATGGATAAAATAATCTTCATCCTGCTAAAGCAAAGAAACTTTGTAGAAGATGTTTTATTTTGTGCTCTCGACCGGCCTTTTCCACAGTTGATATTGTTTTTGTCTGCAGAAGTAAGTGGAAAAAAGCCAGAATAAGTAAAAGAATATTGTTTATCTCTTCCTCTTCAAACAACACAATCAGTGCAATCGGAAGAAAGGAATAAATGTCACGTGCACATTAACTGCACAGAAAAAGTACTGGCCCTGCGCGTGTCACCTCCTGCAGTAAGACACCGTGACACTCAATGAGCTGCTGCTCCGCTGGATTACAGAACAACTTCAAATTTACCGTCTGGTTACATTTCTGCAGGATGTAACGTCACCAGAGAAACCCTGTTCCCTCGTGTTCTCCCTCTCTTCACGGTGATTACACATTAGTATTCCTCAGCTGAGGGTCAATGAACGTTGGCCCTCGTAGCTGAAACCCAGTGAAGCCCGACACTGATGAATCATTGATGTTCACGAGAAGAGTCTTGAGACGATTCCAGGTTTAGTTTGGAAATGTTCATTCCCTTCTCCTCTGTTTATCTATGGGATTGATTTTTCTTTCTTTTTTTTGGGGGGGGGGGGGACTTCCACCCGCCCTCGTGTTTGCGTTCGCCCACTCGATCACCTCTTCCACACCAGAGAAGATGGTTGTTTTCACCGATATGTCCCTGGGGAAGTTTCGGTACTGTTAATGAGTAACACCCCACGGGGCTGATAACACCACACACCGCTGATAGCCTCAATAAGGCCTCCTGTCGTAAAGGCTGACGGCTCGACCCCCCCCCCCCCCCCCCCCCCCCCCCCTCCCTACTGTGGGTCAAGACGTGAGGATGAGCAGCGGCGAGCTGAACTAGGCCAGGCATGTTTTTCCAGTTTGAATATGAACGACTCAGCCTCAAGTACATAATGATCCTAATGTCCCCCCCCCCCCCCCCACAGTGTCCAACAGAGCTTCACTGTAAATTTAATAGAGTCAATAAATGGCAGCGATAAGAGTGGGACTGTATCCTGGACTTTGCAACATCAATAAAAGAATCTTGTGGAAATAACTTGGATGAATGGATCGACTGCAGTAATAGAGAAATGGAAAATTACTCCGCTCATGGTGACTACACTGTTACAGAATACAGGAGGTGCGCTTCAGTCAAATGGTGATAAGACAAAAGGTGTTCTATTACAAATTAAAGACATCAATGCGCTTAATAAATCTGATATCGCACTTTGAATCAAGAAATGTGACAAGATTATTTGGAAATCCTGTGTGTTGCATCAGAAATGTCAGATTATAGATCTTGAAATAAATTAATTATATGTATAAATACAGAGAAAGTTAACAGTAATATGAGAGATGATGCAACAACTTTGTTAAACTGGCTTTGTTAGGTTATAAAATGTATTTCAAAATCTCCTTCCAAAACTATTTCATAGCTACGATTATTTTCAAAAAGGAGAAGCTTTACTTGTAAATCAAGACAAAACTGAGGAAAAGCTGTTTTAATAACCTTCAATTAACAGTTAAAGAATAAGGTGACATTTCCTTTTTTATTATACTGTCGTAAAATAAATTCAACAGTATTCATAGACATTTGCTTGATAAGTTAATTGACATTAATTACAAATGATTTGTGTCGGACTCAAATACAAACAGTGCCGTCAGTGAAAAGCTCCACAATAATTTAATATTTAAATTATTTTATTTATTCCACATGAAAACACAGGTCAGTGAATGCAGCACAGATGAATATTTAAAGGGCAGATGACATGAACAAATGTATTTAGTTAAAATAAGTGATTTGCCTCTTTCAACTTAAAGTTGTTTTTCAGAAGGAAACAGAAAAAAGGTCTTTTCCCAAAGCAGCAGCTGGACGTTCAGTTTTCTAACAGCAGTATTGCTGAGTCACTATTACCTGGAAACTAATGACTCTTCCTTTTTATCATGACACAGCCGCACTTCCCTCTGCACCGGTAACACTTTCCAAAACAATCCATCATGTCAAGAAATAATGAAAATACAGAACCACAACTGTATTTTTTACAAACATATGTCCACAAAATGTAAATGTCAACTTAGTGGGTTTTAGGCTAAAATGCACACGGATTTATTCTAATTTATTTACATAAGTACGATGAAGGTGCCATGCTATAGTACGGTGAGCAGACAGCAAAGTAATGAATACATGAATAGTGAATTTCAACCCTGTTAAAATATGAAAACAGGTTAATCACTGGCACATTCTAGTTCAAACCAAGATGTTACGCCCCCTTCAAACTTTCTCCGCTCAGCTTTTATTATTTCTTTATGCATGGGAAGGGTCAGTGGAGGAGTCCGGCAACATGAAGGCGCGTCATCTCACGTCCCAGTTAGGATTTGGCAGCTCCCTTCGACACCGCCAAGCCGATGAGTCCCGCTAAACCGGCCACGCCAAGACCGATTCCTCCAACGATCGCCATGCCAACCAAGCCGTCTAGATGATAATTAGGCGAACAGCCGTATTGTAGATTAATTCAACCCGTCAATTAAGAGAAACTGATTCTATGAACATTTATTATTTATTGTCTCTTTTACCTTTTTTTAGAGCCTTGACGATGAGTTTCTCCAGCTCCAGAGCCTGCTTGTTCCCGGGCTCGTTCTTCAGGAGGGTCCGGATGTACTTCAGGGCCTTTTCATATTCCTGCAAGAGGAACAGTAACATTAGGTGCGGGCTGTATTTAAAAGAAGGAAAATACATTAAAAAGGGAACAACACTAACTTTGAGTCTGTAGTTGGCCACTGACAGGTAGAACAGGAAGTCCCTGGAGTCGTCCTTGGAGGATTTCTGAACGAGCTCTGTAAATGAAATGAAATTAAAATTCAAACCATGAAAATTATAAACATGCAAACTAGTATCTGACAACAAGCTGCTATTCTGCTAATTTATAATGACCACCTTGTGGGAAATTGGGAAAACAAATCCAATCAAATATATGACTTGGAACATAAATACATATCTTCTATGCTTTGTTTATACTGTAACAGAAAATGTTCTCATCAGAAAACATAAACACACGTACTGATACGACTGTAAAAGGCTCATATCGGCCGATTTCACTGAAATAAATAAGTCAGGTTCTAGTAAAAGGAAATATATGATAACAGCAGTAGTAGTTTACAGTTTTCCCACTGTAAAAGTCAAAATCCTTCACAACCCAAATGTAAAAGTTCCTCTTTGGTGTTTCCACATATTGTGGTCGACAGCTGTCACTCACCCTCCAGCAGCACGATTCCCTTCTTGATGTCCTCGGAGTACTTGCTGCGGATCAGACACCAGGCGTATTCGAACTTGGTGTCTTTGGACACGGCTCCCTTCGTCAGCTCGCTGTTGTATTTCTTCTCGAACTTCTGTCCCGACACAAACAAAACAACGCTCAGAGACGATCCAGCCGTCATGTTTAAAACACGTCTCCTCGCGGGCAGGAAGTCGAGTGGCACAGCAACAACAACATTCTAATCACGCGTCGCTGTAAAACGTCAACACCTGTCATCACAAACACGACCGTTAGCATTAGCTCGCTAAGTGACGCGTCAAAGTCCAACTCGACACGTCGTATTTAATCTGAATGTCAGCATTTACAACCCACTCGGATGTCACCGGGACCTCGTGTCGGGTCTCTGGCGTGTTTGCGTGTTCGTGTGATGAGAGAAAGTCGCTGAATAAAGTGGAAACTCACTAAAAGATCCTCCGGGACGACCACATCGCTCAGCACAGCCTCCATGTTTCCGGAAACAGCCCCGAGGCCCGCCCACTTTTATCATGTGACACAATCGTTTTCTAACGTCACCCTTACGAACATCTCTAAATATAATAAATACAAATATAATAATAATAATATAAATCATAGTAACATTAATAATAACAATAACAATAATACAAGTAGTAGTAATAATAATAATAATTATTATTATATTAAGTATAATAATAACAAAAATTATACAACAACTACTAATACAAATAATAACAATGATAATTATAATAAAAATTATACAGCTACTACTACCACTTCTAATATTAATACTATAACTACTACTAACAATACTACGACAAATAATAATTATAACAATGCTAATAATAAAAATAATAATACAGCTACTACTACCACTACTACTACTACTTAATAATACTATAACTACTACTATTAATAATAACAATTCAAAAAGAATCAGACACAGCTTTAAGGGAAAAAAGACACTTTATTGTTGAAGTGTCATTTTCTATAAATCAACTGCAAACAAGATGATAACAAATATATTTCCTTTCTTTGTAACAATAACATCAGTGTAACTTTTGAGAATCCATCATTAGTTCTTTGCCAGATGTGCAGATGAGAAGGCGAGAGGCAGCAGTTCACTGAGGCTGGTTTCTTTGTAAGATCCGTCCGGCTTGGTCAAGTACACGGTCCAGTCGGATCCAAACTGGTGACGGAGAGAGATGCACAGTAAGGAAGGAGAAAATCACAACACGTACGAGAGGAAGACCTGTTTCATGTGAGGATGATGGAAAGTAGCAGGGATAATAATAATGTGAAGAATGATTTATTATCATATCACAGTTTCTCAGTACTTCACAAACATATCAATCCTTCTGAGTGACAGTGTGACACCTTACAGCCTGAATGCAAAAATGTTTTATAATACAAAAACACTATACTACATCAAAATGTACTTAATAATTCAGGGAACAGAAAAACTCAGTGGAATGTAAACTCCCAACATGTTCATTCCCAGTCTTATCAAAATGCAGAATAAATGTGTTGCAGTTTTAAATCCACATGCTTCCTAATTAAGGTTAGTTTTCCAATTATGGTCAGAAACAACTTCCTCTGATTGTAAAAGTGTTTGCGGTGCATCATGTTCTGATCAGGGGACAATGATTGTCTACCGGTGATAAAAGAGTTGCCTCACCTCCATGAGAACCTGTCGACAGGCTCCACACGGGCCAACAAAGTGATCTTTGATGTCGCTGTATGGAGGAGACGGTAAATGCATCAAAATGTGTGTCATGTGGAGCTTTTCATGAGCCGACAGTGCCACTGCTCAGACTCTCACCACGTCACAGCGATGGCCCTGAACTGTGTGTGTCCCTCCACCACAGCTCTCTGGATGGCCGTCCGCTCGGCGCACACCGTCAGACCGTAGGAGGCGTTCTCCACGTTACAGCCTGGGCCCCAGTGAAAGAAGAAGAACTGTTCACACACTCTCTCTACCTTTTAATTTCCTTGTTTTAAATTTTATTATCATAATATTATGTTCATGTAATTATAGTCAAATTGTACCTCTTCACTTAAATTTTATTTTATTATTCATTTTATTGGTGAATTTCAGAGGTGAAAGACATTTTTCAATATGTCACTATTAACAAAAAAATTTAATTAAAAATTGGAATAGAAGGTATAAAGTATATTGTATCTGCAAAAAGGTATGAAATACAATTACAATCTATTATTATTAATATTATTACTGTTATCATAGTACTTACACTGCACTTTCATGTTTCAGTTATTTTAAGGATGAATTTAATTAGAAGAAAACGTTTCCTTATCTTTTACTTAAGTAACCAAAAAATAAATAAATAAACAACAATTTAAAAATCTTTCCCTACATGTAGAAGTCATTCATTCAAATTTTTACCAATGCAATATACATATTATAAATAGTCGGGGGGGGGGGGAAGTTTACAATGAATAGGGTGAAGTAAAAAGTACTGTATTGAATTAAGAAGAGATAAAATGTAGTATAAAAGTACCTGAAAACGTGTACTTCAGTACAACCATCATCAGGTTTGTAAAGGTGCAGAGACCTGTAGGTTATTACCTGTGATTATGGCGCCATCTGCTGTCAGTATAGCAGCACCGACAGGGAAGCGGCTGTATGGACAGTAAGCCATGTCCCGAGCCTGGAGACACTTTGACACGAGCTCTTTAACTTGATCTGGGACAAAAAGACACAAACCCGGATGAGACACAACCAACAGGGAGGAATGGGTCCGATGTGATGAAGCACACAACAACAACAACATCAAGAGAGAACCACAACACTCACCTGACATTACAGAGCTTGAGGAGACACACAATCTGAGTCCTGTTGATGTGAGTGTGTGATCTTCAGTCCTGACAGCAGCTGACACAGAAAGACAGACACACACTGACCCACACAGAGAAAGCATTGGGGCACTGGGACAACTGCGTGTGCATTGTTTGCCTTCACATTATTGGTTGTTGGGACACTGCATCATCAAACTATTATCTGTTAATCTGTTCTCATTGATTCTTTAAATGGTTTTGTTACTTATATATTTAAATCTTAAAATCCATCTGCTTGTATGTAAAGAGTACATTTGTATTGTACATTTAAATAAAGTAATAAAAGTGTAATTAGTACAAGGTAAAGAAAGTACATTTCTAAATTCTACATAAAATATACGCACTCTTATTGCGATACTTCTTGTACCTTTTTAAACATAGTACAGGAACAATTTCTCATTTATTTTTTTGAATGTGAAATACCCCCTAAAAATACTGGACACATTTCAATACTAGCTAGAGTTAGAGTTAGAGTTAGTTCAAACTCGTTACTGCATTCATCCAGAAGATGACGCCCTTGAGTATCTGGTGAACTTTATTAAACTGTATGAAAAGTGTATTTATATATTACCGTGTATATTTGTACACGGATATACATATTTCTGTTTTGTATATTTCTATTCTACGTGTATGTTTACTCTGCTTCACATGTGCTGTCCACGTTGTACCTGATTCTTTAACATTTAAAATGTTTCAAACCAATCAAGCAAACGGTCAAAATGAAACATCCTGTCAATTATTAAGTGGAATTTATTTTCGTTTCCCCTCAACATTCAAACCTTTAAATTACATATTGTTGTGGAGAAATAAGCTTTACTCGTACAACTGCTTTGGACGACAGATATTTGTAAAGTACACACACACAGGTTCGACGGTCAGTTGGTAAAAAGCTCCAAAGCAGCGAATACGTTTTAAACCATCGATTGAGTGCAACGTCTGTATCTCTGGTTCAAAGCTCTGTTCTGTGGAACAAACCCTGTGGTTGCAACAGGCCATAAATAGAACAAACAGACTGGTATTATCATCAGCAGGTATCAAAGGGCATGAGGGAGCCCCCGGAACACACACACACACACACATTTTGAACTTGTGTGTGTGTTGGTGTGGGCACCTGTTGACGTCATGCGTTCCCTGGTCTCTTATCCTGATGTCAAACATCACACCTAAAACCCAAACTTAAAAGCTGAACCTTAAAAACCAAGTCTTGACCCTTTCTCCTTTACTCCCAATGTTGGTTTTCTTTTGCTGTGAGAAACTACGATCTTCACGTTCAGGTTTATATTCTTTATCTGAGTCCAGTGAGATGACACACACAGGTCTGAAATCAGATTAGAGTCGACCACGCCAATACTCGGCCTTTGTTCCCTCTCTCCTCCCTGTTCGAACGGTGACTGCTCGTGTTTGACTTTCACTGTGAGCAGGGGTGAGCTGTCAGTCCTGGGCCTCCCCCTCCTCCCCTCCCGCTTGTTTCCACCACCGACTTCTGCCTGACTTTAAGAGGACGGGGAGATACCTCTCAGTGAGAGTAGAGAAAGTGGACAGGGAGCAGTGAGCGAGAGAAACAAGGGTGTGAAACCATGTGTTGTACGGGGAAGTGCGCTCGCCTGGTGGGCCTGATCCTGCTGCCCTCCGCCTTCATCTGCATGATCGCCAACCTGCTGCTGTTCTTCCCCGACGGGAAGAGTCTGGATAACGACCAGATCTCCTTCCAGGTCTGGCTCATGGGGGGGCTGATCGGAGGAGGCCTCTTTGTGAGTAATGAGTAGTGTGGTCGGATGTTTTATTGGGTTTTCAGTCATTTACTCAGTCTGGTATAAACTTGTAAACATTTTATTGGTTACTTTTACTAGTACGTTTTATTGAGTATTATTTTTTGGGGGGAATACCGAGGAATATATTTTGTACATTTTGTTAAATTGTTGTATTTCATTTGATTCTTTTTGATTTCCTCTATCAGGATTTTTCTTGTTACTATTTCCTTATCTGGGTTTTGACTTGTGAACCATAACGATACCTCTGGAAAAAGAGCTTGTATTTTAAATTCTATTCCAGATCTTATATCTTAAATGAAAAACCATGAAAAAAATCTTAAATCTTAAAAAAAACATCTTTACATTGAAATTTAAACTCAACTTTCACTTTGAAGTACATTAACTATCACAAGTACAATTCTCCTGTACTTCAAGTGATGGAGTATTCCCATAGTTCAGAGAGAAATACTCCACTACATTTATTCACCAGCTATAATTACATAATTAAGTATGCTAATAAAATGTGACACATACAGACTAGTCTACCAAACTTATATAAAATAGATCAAATTATCTCCACCATGGACAAAAATAAGATAAAATGCAACTGCAGTAATACAATAAATGTAGTTTCACTAAATCTAATTTATTTAGCTGGTGCTGATAACACCGAGGAGAGCTTGGAGGGAAACACTGAATTATCTCCTGTACTTCATCATCGAAGACACACACACACACACAAAGAGTTTCCACTCACGCTATCATTCTATCGGACAGGGGCAATAAATATATATGATATGAATAAATAAATGATAAATATCGAATCTCATAAATGAGACCTTTGAGTCCAGCAGAGGGACAGGTCTTTATTGCTGTGATATAATAGTTTGGATCAGGGACAAGCAGAAATATCCATCTATCCGGATGCCATCGCCTGCTGGGATGAGAAAGTCAAACTCTTCACAAATATTTGGTTATGAGATAAGACGGCGCACGCAGAGAGACACACACATGGAAATGCAAATGAGTAGGTGCACGTACATGTGTGCATTAACAGACACAAACACACCTAAACCTGCATATTAAAAGCTTTAGAGAGAATCAAACATGTAAAGTGATGCATCTTTTCATATCTTCCACTTTTCAGATGCTGTGTCCGAGCTGCTCGGCTATCAAGGCCGGGGGCAAGGGTTGCTGCGGATATGGTTGCTGTGGCAACCGTTGCCGGGTGAGTAAAGTCGTTGAAAAGATTTTAATATATAGGCGTTGAGGCGTTGTTGGGTACCGGCCTGATAATGAAGGGTGGTGGTGAAGAAAGACCCCATAAAAATGAGCAAAGGACAAAGTTGAATCGTGTGTATTTTATCAGCGATGCACCAGATGAGCGGTGCAATCAGGTTATTAAAGGATTTACTGTACTGGAAGCACGTTGTCAGGGACTTCCACATTTTAAAATAACAGTTTAAATTTATTATGTTTTTGCTAATTATGTTTTTGCAGAAGTGCAGCTTCAGTATACTTCAGTCATTCTACACTTTTCATTAGGGAAACCACTATTATTCTATTATTGTTACATTATTACAGTGAGAAAAGATGCATTTAGGTGTGTATTCAACACAAGGATACCTCACAGGCTGCCACTAGAAAGACTGGTGGGAAAAAATCAATAGGAAATCAGCAAGCGAATCCATTACGACACTGGAAAAGAATCTGACAAGTTACTTTAAAAAAATCTCCCTTGACAGTAAATAGGTAAGTGAGTAAGTGAATATAATGCTTAATCTACTCGTGGAATTCAGGCCGATGAAATCCTACAATCGAAAAAAGACAATTAACTATCACTAATTGATTAAATCAAGAAATATTCGGACGAGGCAAATCCTTTGAGCGAGGCTTTCAATGTCACCTTGATGACATCATCCTCCATGTGATAAGAAATCAGACCGGGGATTCTCCAAAGTCAAGCAGAGTTCAGTCTGTACTGCCTCGTGCCAAGTAACATCTATAGCTTTCTATATTCTTACACTTGTATATGAATATATATCTTGATATATCTACATCACCTGAGTATAATGACAATGAAGCTCTTTGAATCTGGAGTATGAGAAAGAAATGAGCAAAGACTACTGATGTAATATAAGTACGAATACAGACGGTATAACTTCTACAGTGTTGAAGCTACTGGAGGTAAAGTGATGTCTGTTCTCGTCTTCCCTTCAGATGTTGAGCTCGGTGTTCTCCTCGGCTTTCGGCCTGATCGGAGCCATCTACTGCACCAGCGTGGCCTCGGCAGGTCTCGCTATTGGACCCAAGTGTCTGAACAATGGCGAATGGACGTACCCGTTTGAAAACACTGGCACGTGAGTGTTCTTCACACCGCTGGAGTTTCAAATGTGCTTTTTCTCCCCCCCACCCCCCCCCGCAAACTGCCTCCTTATAGATTCTGTGTATCTATGTGTTGTCTTATCATCAGCTACAGTGGAGTCAAAAAGTCTGAGGCAGCAAACCGGACCCCACCACACAGGCAGCTTCCTTAACTTTCTCTTGAGAACAGGAACAGTTCCAATTTATTATCATAAAAAAGAAAAGAAAAGAAGAACTAGACATGTAATATTCCTAAAGACCAGTAGGTGGCAGACTGAGCCAACCTCTTCTGTTTGTGTCATTGCAGCTGTAGTTGGAAAATTACTCTTTCTCGCCATAATATTTAGTTTTAATATGTGAATAAATAAATAATAAAGAACCTTTGGCCAAATGATCGAAAAGAAACGATTCTTATATTCTGATCAGCGGCCATGTTGATTTAAATTGATATTTATCTGCACGTTTTTTAAAAAAACATAGAAAATTATGAGAGGCCTTCACCTTATTAATGTAAAAATATGGAAATAGGAAATTAACATGTAGAAAAAATTTAATAAAAACTAAATAACAATCTTAATATCAAGATAAAGGCAATAATAGGCCTTAAGTTTGTGATTAGGCCACAGATTGTGGTTATTCTGATTCTTGAATTAAATATTCAGTCTTTAAATATTTCATCTTCTTGCTGACTGATCTAAAACGGGGAAGAGCCACAGCGATAACGTGTTTGGCTCCGATGAGACATTTCACAAGCTCACGCAGGAAACAGTGAATCACCTGATAGACCAACCATCAGGTTAATAGATATGGGAGATTAAAGGGCCCCACTGTTCACAGCGGGGTTACTGAGCTTGATTACACATTGCATGATGGGATATTTATAGTCAACCGGAGCGTGTGCTTTCCGACAGCAAAGCTCAGTTTCGGATTTTCTACATGTTTCTGGGTTATAATAAAACAATAATCAATCGGAACGTCAGCTGATCACTGGGGAAATTAATCAACAACATTATTGATCATTTGGGAAATTTATCAAGCAGAAAACAGGATATTTCCTGAATTCAGCTCCATTCTAAAAGTGAGGATTTACAGTTTTGCATCATCGGAAAAGTTAATATCTGTAGGTTTTTACTGTTTGTCCGACAAAACAAAAAACATGTAAACTTCACCACTGACACTGGGAGACTGAAATGGGAATTCCACACTGGTCCCTGGTATCTTACATCTTACAGATTAAATGAAGGATTGATCAAACTAAATGATCTAGAGATTAACAGAAGACAGATGGAGAAAGTAAAGGATTACCTCAATATTCACCTTATTGGCTTCGTGGCTGTGAGTTAGACGAGAAGCTCAGTGCTACTCTCATGTCTGTAGGTGAATATAAAGCTGTAGCAGCAAACTCGTCTCAACCTGGCTGAGGCCAAAACAGCAAAACATGCAAGTTTACACTTCGGTTATTTCCCAGGTTAAACAATCACGATATAATATGTTAATTAGTGACCATTAAAGCTGCAGTGATGTTGTTACTTTGGACAAAGAGCACGGGAACTGTTCCCAGACACGAGAGTGGTACAAACCTGCTCATCAGTGTCAAACTACTCATATAAATAATAAGTTTGAACCCTGAAACTTTGCAAAAGCTTTTTTGTTTTCCTCCTCCACCCCTCATTTTTTCCTCAGTCATTCCATCTATTTCCTCCTGCACCCCCAAACTCTGCAGTTTGTTTTACTGAATCTGTGTGTGTGTGTGTGTGTGACTGTTCTCCCTCTCAGGGGTAACACCAGCTACCTCATGAACCAGACCTTGTGGACGATCTGCGAGTCCCCTGCCAACGCAGTGATGTGGCACGTGGTGCTCTTCTCCATCCTGCTGGCCATGGGTCTGCTGCAGGTGGCGCTCTGCGGCATCCAGGTGGTCAACGGCTGCTTGGGCTGCATCTGCGGGGACTGCCGCGAGAGAAAAAATGTGGGTAAACAAGAGGGCCGTGCAGAGACCTTTAGAGGGGCAGGTGCTGAAATTTCAAAAGGGGCAGATAAAAACAGCCTCATTTCCCGATGTGAAGTACAATTTTCTGTTGAGTTGAACCCCCCCCCCCTACAAAGGATTACAGGAGGTTATGAAAAGGGGAAGCGATAACATGTTCCACAGTTTTATCAAACAGGAACACACCAACGTGAGGGGCTTCTGTACTGGTGGAGTTTCAGGAAGTGAGCCAGGTATATGGAAAACAGGAAAGGGCAGAGTTTTGTGAGTTTTGATCCTTGTTGATAATGTGGGCGCGGGGAAGTGGGCAGATTGACTGTTAATGGCTTTAGTGGGATTGTAGCATGGGTTAGGCCACGACACAGGAAAATGGCTCTCACCTATGAGAGGAAGTCCACCACAGAAAACATTAGGAAAGGGAAATACTTAAAAACACATCACGCCATTTTTTGCAATATTTAATGGATTAAACAAACGAGGCAAAGGAGTAAATTATAAATAATACGGGTTTAATCATTTGGAGGATCTAGGACACTCTGTAAAATGTCACTCTCGTAAACATGCCTGATTTTGTCATCAAGATTTATGTTTTACTTTCTGACAAGAATTCCCAGAAACATTCCAAAATGTAATGGGTTCTTTCTTCTTCAAACACTGTAACATTCCAAAACACGATTCGACGTTGAGCAACACTTGTTCCACACGTTTCTCAGCAAACAGACACATCAGCAAACATCTACTACACATTAACGCAACGCGCACATTTATTTACAGACCCCGTCAGTCATCTGAGCATCGCCTCCTGTCTGAAACATGAAATTGACCCGTGACTTGTGTCCCGTTGCAGGATGATGGTGGACTGTGAAGATCCACCTGCTGTGACCTGCGTCCACAAGGAGCAGGGGATTGAACGCTGTGAAGCAGATTGAGATTTTCTCCTGATGCTCCGCTGTACCTTTATTCTGAAGACATCCTGTTTGAGAAGCTTTACTCCATTTGTTGTTCATGTCGGTGGTTTGTCTCTTCACCAACATGAATCACACTGTAATGGTGAGGATTGGTTTGCTTTTGCTATAAAGAAACAAACGTAGATATCAGACAAATTGAGGAATTTCAAATATTATTTTTTTACTTTTTAGTGCTTGTGCATCATGAGTGAAAGTTAAGCTACATCAATATTAAAAAATATTTTTCCCAAGAAATATTATTGGTGAATCTTCCTTTTTTGTTTTATATATATATATATATTATATATTTTCCTCAATCACACACACACACACACAGTATTTGTTCAGTAACCTCAGTGTCATCGACTGCCTCTAACGATCCATCTGAAGAACCCCCCCCCCCCCCCCGTCACCCTGAGCTCATGCAGCCACAGACAGTCACATCTAACAGGATTTGTCGTGCGTCAAGACCAAGTGTCAAAGGTCAGAACGCCCCCTGTGGACGCCACGAAACCTGCAGCTGCACAAACGGTGCACAGTCCTCCCAAGTGGCTGTTTGCAGGGTTAAGCTCTTAATCTTTTGTTGCCACGGACTGACTTCGTGGTAATTGTTACCTAACTTTCAAGTAAAAAGCCTGTCTCAGGGCGGCAGCCAGGTAAATATAGACATAGTCTCTTCAGAGAGAACCAAACAACCCAAAGCTCTGCAGCTCAAAGACTCCCTGGTAGTGCAGATAAATACATCTAGACCCGCTTCAGTGGCCTCATTAATAATGTCTACAGAACATTTTTCACCCTGCTCTATTAAAACCCCTCTGCCTTTCTCTGAGTGCATCCAATTGAATCACAACCCCATGTGCTTTGGCCTGGAAACTGCACAATCTGTTTCAAATTCAAAACTTATTTTCAAAACATACGTCCGGGACAGGGTGGGGATGGTATTTCTGCCGTGGAAAACAAGTGCTGTGCCCAACACCACGAGCATCTTAGCCAAGCGATTGGCCGGTGTAACGTTATGCAGCCGTCTTATATAATGCACAGCACAAAGCGAGGAAGGGGCATCAGTGAGGAGAATTTGGAATAAAAGAACGGTGGGACAAAGGGAGGAAAACGGGAAGGGGGCCCGTTCCCAGCTGCTTCTCATGCAAATCGAAAAAAAGGCACCCTGAAGGAATCCAGAGAGGCAGAGAAAGTGCTTTTTAATGGCGAGGCGGAGGAGCAGTGATGTAAGAGCACACATGCACTGACGGAGGCTGAAAAGCCCCCCCCCCCTCACCCCCCCCCCCCCCCCCCCCCGCCCACACCCCCCACCCCAAAAAGAGTAAAGAAAAACAGGAGAGAAACAAGAAAAGTATTCAACAAGTGAAAAAGGCACAAAAAATCCATCTCTCTTCCCAAAGGTTTTAAGAACACTGAAAAAGAAATAGTCAGCATGAACTGTCAAACTATTTGGACACAACAGTGCAAATGACTCTGAGCAACATGATAATATGCTGCCTGTGTAAAGCATCTTGAAAATCCCAGGATCACACCAACAACCGCAGCCTCATTTGAAAGCATCAGTCATCCTGTGACCAACGCAGACGGCAGAACTCTCGACTCAGACACATGACGCTACTGATAACTCAGCAGTGTCCACCGCCGCCCGGCAATTATGTCAACCACACGATGAGTGACCCGAGTGGATCCCCAGAGCAGACAGTCAGGCACCTTCGGCAGGTCTGGAGTCAGATCTGAGCCATTATTCTACTCACTTTTTAGCCACCTTTAAAATGATTTATAACTTTCAACATTTCTCATTTTAAGATGCAGGATCCCAAACACTGTGTAGTATGGAGCCTCGATGTAAGTTCTTCTTTTGAGTTGAGTTGCAAGTTTCTGCCAAGGTAACAATTGTTAAAGGACTCTGTCAGCGCCTGTATCCCTGGCTCCTTATTATCAAACAACACTGAGGCGTGACATTTTGCACGTGAACCACATATTAGCAACATGACATAGTGTCTCTTGTGTGTTTCATTTTTCATGCACGGCTGTCGCAGGAGCACAGACGCTTAACTAAACTGGAAACTACCAGGTTGATAAAGTTGTCAGCAGCCCGGCAGCAGAGATGCTCTATAGTCTGTAACTCTCCGTGACCGAGACGCCACCTTCAATTACACAGTCCATGCAGATATGAGGTTATTACCAGGCCGTGCTAAAGCTGGAATCATCAAAATAAAGTGTATTTCCTCAAACTCAGCAACTGCATCTACCTGTTTTGGAGTTCTGTTTTCTGTTTTGACGTTTCTTAGTTTTGATTTGACGGGTTTGACATCAAAAGGTGAAGGAAGAGGGAGAAATAAAGACAGTCGGTCGTCCTTTGCCCTCAGACGGTTTATTTACTACTCTCCAGTATCAGCTGATTTGCATGGTGTGTAGATTACAGCCGTGATCAGACTCCCCTCCCTGCAACTCAGGATTGATGTAATCACTGAGAGCGACGCATGCACAGGTTTTTCTATAAACAGAGACGTGATGAAGAGGCACCAGATAACAGACACAGTGCTCTGAGGAAGAAGAGGAAGGAGGCGACTGATGAGACGAGGACAGCGACAGAGGCTTGAACCGGCCACAAGCGACCTCAGCCAGAATGGCCCGGCCCCCGGCTCCGCAGAAGAACGCCAACATCAACAGAAAATCAACAAAGCCTGGGCATGGGAATGTCTGGAGGTCTGAGGGGGAGAGGAGGAGCGAGGAGGAGCGAGGAGGGGGAGAACGTGCACTCGGGGTGGGGAGCAGTAAACATTCACAGAGATCTGGTTTGTTCCTGCAATGGCTCTATTTTAGTTCAGCAGTTCAGGGCTGCAGAACAATGACTGGATACAGATTTGGGCATTTTAAAATTAAATTAGTCTCATTTTAAATGTCATTACATGGGTGTGGGACAACTCACAAACAGCCTGTAGCTCCTCCAGCTGTTAAACTGAGAGACTCTTGGAGTAAACTACCCCATAAAACCTCTCATGCAATGTAAGATCATGACCTTTCCCAGTAAATAAGTAAAGACTTTAAAACTCTTAGGGGGGATTTAGAACCGTGGGTCAGGACTTGTGGCCACTAGACAAATCTGAAGGGTCGTGCAATGAAAATCAACATCTCAGATACAGAGGAAAACTTGTGCCAACTATTTTTGGCTTTGCTCAGAATGTTTGGCTTTCTGGATATTTAAAGTTGCTGCAGTGTTTTATAGTGACATGAGACAGTCCACGCACAATACACATGTGCAGCTTTGGGGCTTATAACCTTTGTTTTTTGTTTTTGTCTTGATTTTAAAAAGTTTGGGGGAAGAGGTTTCAGGATCATCAGCAGCCTGTCGCTCCAGTCGTATTGAAACAAATAGGGAAGGGTGATGTCAGTATTGTGACAATGTAGGTTTCCACTCGCCGTCCACTGCCACCACCCCCGACCTCCCTGCCCCCCACCCGTGACTAAAGTGTCTGATATCACGGTGGCACTTGAGGTCACTTGGGCAGCGGGACTTGTTCAGCTGCTGATATCCGAGCCACAGGAAGCCACCGGGCTCCCTCCTAATCATATTCGGAAGGAAACTCGCCACCTTACATGGAGAGGAACGAGTCTGTCAATGCACAGTCAATGAGGGGACCACTGGACTTTCTGCGTAGGCGTGACAATAACATCAGTGCAAGTATTACCACCATCATACGTAGTTTCCCTCCATTAAATCTGTCTTAGTCGTTGCGATTGACGGACTATTTCAATACATGTATACTTTGAAATATATGTTTAATTCAAAAGCATAACTTTCTGTAACCGCCTGGGTCCAAGTCGACTGTCCTGCTGTTAATCATCACACGGGGCAGATTTAAAATTAGAGTCAATGTCCTACTGACGCATGTCCGTCCTTCATCCACATTCACGGTGTAAATCGGGACATGTGAGCGTGCACACCACCTCACCTTGGTGGGTAAGACCGGGAAATGTACACAGATGACAGAGATATTGAAGCTCAAATGACAGAAATAAGGCAAATATAGCAAAACAATGATATCCATGTCTTAAGAAATCAAAGTTCAAGATTCTGCGAAGGTTCGTTCGGATGCTTTTGGTCTACGAGCATCAACAAAAGGCCCAAATTCTTAAAAACCATGACTATTGTTGGATTATCGAATGAGACACAAGCTGCCAACATGACCCGGTTACAAGCTATTCAATAACCAACCTATTTCACAACCTAACATTGCACAAAGTGGACATTTCCCTATGAACTCAACAGGAGAACAGTCTTTTCTCCCTGTTGAGGTTCTCAGTGCAGCAGCAGCAGCTTTAGAAAACACAGACCGTTTCCAGGGTGATTTCTGACCAGTGAGCTCAGACTCACTCTGAGAACTCATCTGGGTAAATTTCCACTGGGACAAATCTCTGCAGCCGGCAGAGTGGCCTCAATAAGCCTTAAACTCCGGCTGCAGAGCCAATAAACAGCTATGAGCCATCTAGTCAGCTGATAAGAGCCAACAACTATATACATGTTCTGACCTGCCAGACGGGAGAATTTTCCTCAAGTCATATTTTAATGTGTTGACACATAATGATGAGAAATGCTTTGGTTTCCAGCCTGACGTTTCCTCACTTACTGTATTTGCTGCAAAATATGGATTTTAGGTGCAGTTACAGTGCAGGTCAGGCTGATGCTGAGGCGGCTCGGGGCAGTTTGCATGTGCTCCACGTTGCACAAGCCGCTTTCAGATGTAAAGACTTCACGCATGCAGCGGGACATTGTCCGAGTCAGACGCGTTCACGACAACAGGAAGCTCCTGATTCTCATCATCTTTCCAAGCCGACCTCTTTGTCGGAGAGTTCTATGTGTGTTGCTCCTTTACTGAGATATTCGTATTCAATCAGTTTCACGCCTGTCACTGTGTTAAAAAACGTTGTCATCGTCTCTGGACATTTTCCTGCGCCATTCTCACATGGGCTCACTCGGACATTCTCCGGATATTTCACTAGGGGACTCAGGAGAATGTCAGGAGCAACTGACTCGGATTGACTCTCACAAACAGCCCTTCAGGAGAATTTCAGGAGAATATCCGGACTTCAGCGCGTGTCTGAAAGACGCAAGGCAGATAGATACGAGTGTGTGAGAGTCATTCGCGCTGGTGACAAGCGACACCCGACCACACCTTTATTTTTCACTTGCTTGGTATTTAATCCACGAGAATCGTACGTTGACACACTGTTCTTTCACGGCATCATTTTCAAAACAGGTTTCTAATAATTTTAAGTGAACACGAGCCAAGAAACAGGAGTGAACAAGTTTGTTATGATTCAAATGTGACAGTAACTTTTGATCCTGTGGAGAAAACAAGGAGCATTTGCATGGACAACAAAATGCCAATACAGTGCTCACTGAGTCGGGCTGTGTTGGAATAAAGTGGCTGAACGGACAGAGAAAAGCGTCCGCTGTCACCTGAAGAGTCACAAATCCGTCACGATACAGTGACGCTGGTGGTTCTTCTCTGTCGCTTTAATCTGCATCAGATTAAAACACTCACACTCTAACAGGAGAGGGATTTCCTCTTTACGGCTACGTCTCCCTTTTATCCACGGCTCTAATAGTTCTAGCTTCATGTTTGCTTCCTTCATCCTTCTTGATGTGGAAGTTTTGCTTGTGGTTAAATGAGAAAACTAGCATGGCTCTCAGTAGAGCTCATTCCCCTCCGAGGCCCAACAGTTCCCTTAAACTTGATCAAGCTGCACTGGATTTTAAACAACATCAGTTCCCTAAATATAATAAGATTCATAAATGAGTCCCTGGGAACATCCTATCTCCTGGATGCACACCAATACTTAATGGATTCTGCGACTGAACAATACAACATCTTTCTCTTTTCGTTTCCGTGCAATGCTGCTAAGTAACAATTAAAAACGAAAATTAAGAAGTGGCGATTCAATGGCGTTTGGAGGAGTCATAACGCCTCATCTCGCCCGGGTAAAAGAAACTGAAAAAGGATTTTCTGGAGCTGCCTGTCTATCTGGAACCGCTCTAGAATTGTGTCATGCCCCACCCAGCCACTGAATTATGAAAATGGGTTCAGCAGTGTTTGAGTGATCCAGATAACCAACAGCAATTATTACACAAGCTCCAGGTGGAGGTGAATTAGTTTGAACCTCACTAAGAGAACATGCATGAACGCCCACCATCCAAACCTCCTTCCCTTTGTTTTCACATAATTTAAGCATCAAACTACCTTTAATTCTATTACCCTCACATCACACTTGCATGGAGGACAATGTGTTTCTGTTGTTTCTTACAGTCTTGATGTGTATTTTAAAGGTACGTAAAATAACACAGTTCAAAAGAAAACGCTACCAGAGAGGACACGTTACTGTTGATGGTGACCTCTGGCGTCTTTAAAGAGGGATCAGGATCTGTCAACAGCTCACTTCATGTGTGATTGAAGAACAAATTAATCTGTTAGGGTTCGCACTGATTTATTAGATTGATGAGCAGTTTCATGGGAGTAATTCAATGAGTAATTATATCGCCAAGTGTGCGGCGGCACCACAAAGCAAGGCGTGCAGGAGAGTGCAGTATGTACAGAATGTGGGATGGGTGAGAGGCGGACGAGGAGGAGGAGGACAGGAGCGCAGGGGGAGGGATGGAGGCAGAGGGGGCGAGGGAGGGGGTGAGGACGGGAGAAAGCAGGCGTGTCCACTCACTCACTCAACCACCGTGCTCCGGGGGATTAGCTATTTAAAGTTCAGTCACTGCACAAACCTTTCCATTGGCAATAAGGACGCAGCAGGGACGCACAGGACTGGGCAGCGCTCTCTGGACCTGGACACACCCACCCACACACACACTGAACCACTGTGCAATGAAGGGAAGCAGATGAAGAGAGAATAGACGCTGTTGTTGCTGGGGATCATTATCAAGAATATCCAGTTTCCATTGCTACTCTACAAGATTTTTCCACCAGGTAGGTAACTTGGTTTATTTATAAGTGAAAAAAGAAGCTGTTAAGGCCAAATAAAAGGTCAGAAGAAGTCAAATAATCTCTTTGAACTCCAGAGCTGAAATGTAAGTTGCTTTTCTGACAGTGGAGCAGGGGGTGTGTCAGTGAGAGGGGTCCTGCTCATAAATAGAGCAACTCGACTCTGTGATTGTTTGTTCTCGGAGACAGAGAGGAGGGATAAGTGATGAGTGTAGTGCTCCAGATGAAAGCTCAGATTAACCTGTCTGGTGCAGCCTCTCGGTCAACCTTCAACCTCCAGCGTGCACGGAGGCTCTCGAACCTTGTGCACGAGCCCTACGCGAGTTAACAAAATAAACAAGAGGCAGGGAAAAGTTGGACTTAATATGTAAAATAAAGCCGTAGAAAGAAATAAACATGTGCACAATCACTATTTAGTGTCTGCGTTGAAGTAAAAGTGACAAGTGACAGGTTAGGGACCGAGGGAAAGTGAGTCCCTAAAAGTCCTGCAGTCAAACACTTCAGTAAAAGCATTACATACAAAAGATTTTGTATTTATTGATGCATTAAAAAGTAAGCGACATTTTGGAGCTGATTTTAACAAACCTTACTTTGTACTTTAACACATTATATTGTATGTGATATTCTAATTAGAATGTTTAATGCAGCTGCAGTATCTCACATGTCAGATAAAGGCAGAGCAAGTACAACATTTGCATCTGAGCTGCAGTGAAGCAATAAGGAGGTAAATGTGTCTTTAAACAAAGTAGTTGACCAAATAAACTGTACTCATGTCCCATCAGTGATAATATTGCCAGTATTTTGATGAGTCTCTCTGATGTTGGAGCTGCAGCGGAGCCTGACAGCTGCATCTGTGATGAACATGAAAGAGGATTGTGCGCTGTCATCGATGGGCAAACACACACTCGTGCAGGTGAACATGCACAGTGTGTGCGTCATCCTCCCTGGCAGGCCTGTGTGGAGCTTTGTGCTGAGGGCAGGGACACAGAACCGCACATTTTCTTTCACGGAGCCCCAGGGGCAGAGCGTAAAAAAGGGCGTCTCAGTGGAAATGTGGAGCTGCAGGAAGATTCTTATCGCGTCCCTTTAAGCACATGAGCGCTGCTGCTTGTTTTAACAGTGTTTACAGAGCTGATAAGGGAACGAGGGGACAGAGGGGGACTTGTAAAAGTGGAAAATATATGTATGAGAATCATATTTAACCCTCCCATAAACTCCCTTTAAAGTGATGAAAACCTGCTACGCGTGACACAGCGCAGAAAACAAAAAAACGAAAAATGTCAAAAGCCGCTCAGTAATGTTCCCCGGAGGGATTGTGTGATTGTCACCTTCACTGGCACATTGCCACTGATTGAGGCTGTGTGTTGCTCACAGCAGCTGCAGAAGAGAAAAACATGTCAAGCACAAGTTTCAGTGCCTTCCCTTTTACTTCCCCCCTAAACCTGCCCTGCGCTAATTTGGTCATTTTTATCACATCCTCTTCTCTGTCTTATCTCTTTAACTTAAACTAATAAATCAATAAATACATTTCTAAATACACCACGTGTCCAGTCAACCTGTTTGCAAATATGTGTCAGGTCCGTGCAATAATGAATCAACTAAATCTAATAATAACGACCTCTCACTGGACATGTAGAACGCGACCAGTCCCAAGGCCTCCTGTCTTCCTCCAGTGTTTTCTCTCTGCAGTCAGTGTGTGTAGTTGTGTGTAGTTGTGTGTAGTTGTGTGTAGTTGTGCATGTTTGCCATCTGAGGTTGTTTTTCTCCTTCAGCTTACCAGGGCGCTGCATGCTGCCAGACCCCCACAACCAATCATGGTCGCAGGCCAAAATTCCTCACCATTGACCAGGCACTTAGCAGTGTGTGTGTGTGTGTGTGTGTGTGTGTGTGTGTGTGTGTGTGTGTGTGTGTGTGTGTGTGTGTGTGTGTGTGTGTGTGTGTGTGTGTGTGTGTGTGTGTGTGTGTGTGTGTTTTTGTTGCCCATTTTCCAGCATAAACACTGGCCTTGTCAGGACCAGTAGACCTCATGGAGACCAAAGCTTAGTCCTAATGAGGCAACAAGTGACTAATAATTTGAATTTATTTGAATAATCTGTGCAAGCACAAGTCCACCTACCTGTGGGAAGCTGTGTCGTGCACATTCTCCCTGTGCTCAGTTAACAGTGTGTGCGACTGTATATTGTGAGAACCTCTGCATTGACCACCACCATAATGGGCTCCACTGTGTGTGTAAATGGGATTGGATTTCAGAGGCACACCTGAGTGAAGCAGAGAAGGGAGGTGCACGAGAAATGAGGGAAACGGAGGATCTGTGGATTTAGAGTCGTTCACTTACTGCAGCTCCGTCTCCTCTGGCCTGTGTGCAGCGCTCTCCCTGCGACTCTGGGTGAGTGTGAACTGTACGTGTGAGCCGTCACGTCTCCACGCGATTGCCTCACACCGTCGAGCAGCACCAGGGATTAGCAGTAAACAGAGGAGGAGAGGGGGGGGGGGAGGAAAAAAGAGAGATGTTAGTCCAACACTGGCCTCCTTCATGTCGCAGTCATAGTTCACAGTTTGTCATCAGATATCCAAATCTTTCCCTCTGTGATCAGGGAACAATGGGGCTCAGTGGATTATCACAGCAGTTGGTTTTACTCATCAGACCGACCAGGCTGCTGCTTTGGTTTCCGACGCTGCAGGGAGGATTTTAATGAAACTGCACCACAGTGAAAATACATTGACAAATTCCTGGGACGTTATTATTTGAAATTGGATGGGACAGTAACTGCTTTGAGGAAACAATGTGCAGGAATACTCATTTCAATGCTGTCACTCACTTCAGGACATGCAAGGGCAGTGAATGAGGCGGTCAGAGCATTTATAAATATGTTATTAACACAAAGTTTTTTAGTAGTTTCATAATGAATCAATGCTACTTTAACAAGTTTCAATATCCCCTCACTCCTACAATAGAAGCTCTGCTCCATTTCTCGTGACCTATTTCTTAACCTCATTAGACTAAAATAAAGACCTTTTTTTTTCTTCCTACTCTAAGTAAATAAAGCTCGGTGCTATCGTGTGGCCCTGAATTTATCTTATCTCTCTGAGGTGCCACGATTTGAAGGACGATCCTCCGGGAAATTAGCTGTTTGAATTACTTGCAGCTAAGGATAAGTCTCTATTGTCAGAGAGAACCACAGACTGGATGTGAAAATGGACACAGGTGCAGAAAGTAAAGCTGAGGTAGAAGAGAAACTTGTAATCTCTCAAATGACCAGCAGAGGGTGACTCCATTGGTTTCTATAAAAGTCTTGAGAAAACGACTCTACTTCTCAGTTGATTTATAACGTCAGGAAACACTTTCAGGAGTGTAATCTCTTAATTGACAGCTAGTGATGTCCAACGGGTGCAGGTTGACCCACAACTCGGCTGAGAGGAAAACGTTTGTCTGTAATTGTCTTCAAACCAAAAACCATGGCCTCATAAGAGTTATCCTCCAGTTAATCAAAGCTTCCACACAGCAGATGACAGCCCAGTAAATCTGTGTGAGAGCTTATCAGTGTCCCCGGCTGATGAATTCCAGTGACGTCCTTCTTCCAGGATTAGACGGTGGACAGGATGATGATGATGATGATGATGATGGGACTGTAATTAGTGAGTGATTGGCTGGTCGCCGGGTCACCGGGCCACTCATTGCTGATATCATGTTACAGAAGTGCATGATCGTAACTCAATCAAACTGTGACCTGGTGAGGGGGTGAGGAGCTGTCAGGCAGCTCAAACGTGAGCTGGAGGGGAACTGGGCATGCTGGGAAATGCTGTATATTTCAAATTTGAGATAATTTCTTTGATATTTACTGTGTTTGTTCATTCTCGTCCCTCTACAGAGTCATGGGTGTGAAGATGCTGCAGTGTTTCCCATTCTACAGACGCTGTAAAGAGCGCTGCAAGAGCAGGCAGTGCCCCCCCGCCACAGGTGAGGAGCAAGTACAGAAAATCAAATGTAGAGTGAATAAAAAGCAGCACAGTCTACTAAAGCCCGACCTTCTGACTTCTTCCCTCAGTGCCCATCGAGGAGATGAAGCCTCGTCTGTCCTCGACGACATCCTGCGGCAGTGACAGCGATGGAGCGGGAGGCCTCAGTCGGGGGTCTCAGATCTACTTCTCCACCAAGGCCAGGCTGTCGTTCAGACACCAGCTCGACAGCAACATCAACGCAGTGGACGCCACCTACTGAACGGAGGAGAAGGGACTGGGAACAGGCCACAATTCACATTTTGACCCGTCGGTCTTTGCTGCCAACAATTAACTCTGGATGATTAATTAGATCCAAAAAGGGACAAGTGAAAACACCCTGAAATAGACTTAGTTTCCAGTTTTAGTGCTTTCAGACGTCAGAATACTTCACGGAGCGGATCCTCAGCCCAAATGGACAGATTACTGATGAAAGCGATGGACAACAGAGACTTGTTTACAGCGTTCAACACCAACAAGTGCATTATTAGTTCTTTTCTTGGCTGGGTGGGTGGGGGAGGTTTTTGTTTTTCTACTGTGTGGTTATAATTTCTATTTTTAGCAACCTTTGTGGGGAAAATGCAGTATTTTATTTCTAAAGTGCAGATGACATCATGCAGCAGGATGAGGCAGAGTATGGATATTAATATCTCAGTTTAAATCTTGATTAATCATATTTTTAAACCTAATGTTGACATTTCTCCTAATCTGCATTGATTTAACTTTCTAATCCTGCCCTTTGACACAAAAAACAGCTTTTTATTCATGTTTGTTTCAAAAGGAATTAACCCTAATTATAGAATAAATGTACCGGGGTCATGTTGACATGTATTATATTTCAGATTTGAGGATATTCAACAGCTGCCTCTAGTTACTTCCTCGTTGTAAAATACATTTCGTAAACTGAGCTGCACAGCTATTAAAGTTATCGTAGGTATTTTGTAAGTCACACTTGACTTCGGCTCATTCTGTCTTTATATTTTTATAATTAAAAACACTCCTGGTAGCATTTGATATTAAAATGTGTCGACTTTTTAACAAACCCTAAGTTTAAGGTAAGCAGAGTTCTGTGTTTTGGCTAAAATGAACTGATATGAATGTAAGCGCTGATCCCGAGTGACTGTGAAAAAACCTGCTTTAATGTTTTTGTCCTTTAATGCAAATCATTGGCTTTTCAAATCCACAGAATGTCAAAAGAAAATATCTTTATTCTTGACTAACAAAATAAGAATGTACATAAAAAATGCCTCGTGTGTTTTTATTGATGGTGACTGTGACGTTTTTCTGCATTAATTACGAGGTTTACATACATCATTTATAAAACATTGCTCCAAAAGTGATTCACACACATTCTTCATGGGGTTTCATTTCTTTTACCAAGACACAGACGATGCATCTAGTTCACAATTCATATTTTAAAAAGTAGTTCCAGATATAAAAAAAAAAAAAAAAGGAAAAGAACAAAAACAACCTATCGACAAACTTCTCTAGACCTATGACCAACAGATGATCTCAACACTGCGTGTGTTAGGGTTTGGAGATGACGCCGTCTGGATAACGCTTCTTAAACCGAGCCACGACCTCAGGATCCAGAAGATGAATTCCATCAAGCTGGTTTCCAAGAGTTACCCTGGAGGGGGAACAATGGAAAGCAGGAACGATCATAGACTGTAAAGTAAGATGGACGACATGTCGCCACTTCCTCCCACTATACAGAAATGATGTGATTTGGATCCAGGAGCAATCAGGGGACGGAGCCGCAGTATCGAGGTCTGAACACTACACGCGCTAGACCAGTCGTGAGTCTCAGCAGTCAATCGTGACATTTTAATCTGTTTTTATAGCATCAAATACCTAATTAAAACCACACTTACCGTACAAATAAGCAGTTGAACATACACCAGTGTTAAAGAACTACAGAAAATGAATGAATTACCAGTTGGGCTGGACGTTGTGGGGTCGACCGAACAGCTCGATCTTCCGGGTGCCGGGCGAGAGTCTCTCTATCATGCCGTAGATTTCATCTGGTTTGTGACTGGTGGAGCGAACCTGGGGAGAGAGAGCGGGCAGAGTTTAATAGAGCAACTGACGAGGTAACTGCAGCATGTTTGACAGGAGAAATAGACGTGTACCTCGGCCACAATGACATCACAGTCCAGACCTCTATTGAAACCCTGTGGATTTCCCTTCACGCCCACCTGAAGAGAAACAAACCACATGTCAGGAGCAGCAGCAGCAGCAGCAGCAGCAGCAGCAGCAGCAGCAGCAGCAGCTCAGTATCTTCCTCCAAAACACCTTCTAGCTATGTGACCTCATATTACATGTAAACCTACCAGACAGTGCTCCTTCCCGTGGTTCAGCCAATGGCCCGTCCTCCCAGTGCGGATGATTCTCTGCAGCTGGTTGGTTTTCACCCATATGATTTCATCCACACGCTCATAACTGAGAGAAAAAACAATAAAGCAACGAAAAGAGGAAACGTATCAAGACATGGAATCGAATGGGGTGCAAATGAAAACCATGACTTGATGGTGGGAGATAAAGGGAAGGAAAGACTCACCCCCACAGACTGAGGCACTCTCTGCCTAACTCCATAGCCCTGGAAGGAGAGGAGCAGGGCACACGATGACTTTAACACTATGCAGGTTCAATCCCCTTCAAATTTTGCAGACTAACTAATCTTAAACATGAAAAATCTCATTACTAATACTACAATCCACCATTATTTACCTGCCGGTGACCCAGAGGAAGAGGAAGCCGTCGTCCTGCAGGATGGGGATGTTGAGTTTTCTCATCTCGTCGTCAGTCAGTGTTCCATAGGGCAGCTCCATGTGGATGTCCCAGGGAGGGTCGGCCATCACCACGGCAAACTTACCCAGGATGGAAACGTCCAAGAAGCGGATATCACAGCAGATCCACTGCGACAAACAAAAGCGCAAAAAGATTAACAACCGTGCTGTCCCACACCATCTCCCTTCCCTCGCCTCTCCACGCTCTCTCCCTCACCTGTGAGGGGAAAAGTTTGCCCTCGTCGCTGTCTGTGTCCTCGGCGTGGAGGCCGAGCTCCGTGGTGCCCGCCTGGGGCCCGAGCAGACTCCCCTCGGCCTCTGGGGGGCTGTCGATCTCATAGTGGACGTATTTGCAGGTGTCCATGTGGAAACACGTGTTGAGGAAGGAGCAGTCGCCGAGGCTTTCGTCTGTGTGCTTGTTGATGATGCGACTGGGTGAAGAATAACACACATCACAAAGGGAAACAGCTTCCTTTCAGGTTTGAATGTAAATCCATATAAAATCTCCAATATTTGATTATAAATGTTAAAATATAATAAAACTGTAAGCATCAATTTGAATTATTTTTAGAATCAATGATTGCATTTGTAGTAATTGATCTTCTTGGATTTATACCTTTGTAAGACCCTGAACGCCAACAAAGCCTCAAAGAAAATGTTGTTGTATGAGGAGAAACTCCAGACATCAAATATTTTCATTTAAATGCAACTAAGAGGAGACACAATCCTTCTTTTACCTTTATTACAGTGCCCTCTGCAGACCAAGCTGAGTATAAACACTGAAGTTCAATTCAAGTTCATCGTTTGTCTAAATTAAGTGTAAAACTCTGAATCTATAACAGTAGATATAAATATCGATCAATAATCAATCTATCAACCTTGGATTAAGTCTTTAATGTGGCAGAGGCACAGCAGTTAATACTGGTGCAGTCAGGACCGATGCAGGAATAAAACATTCAATTATTGTTTGTTTTTATGTTGATTATATATATTCAATGATTTTTGATTATTTAAAGTATACTGAGAATCACTGACCGGAAGTGTAGCTTTGTGCATGGCTGCGGTGTGTACCCGGAGCGCATGCACTCCTCTTTGGTCCCGTGGTCGCAGAACTCTTGGACCTGAGCTCGGCCCCGAGACCGGAACTTCTCCACGATGGACTGCTCCTTGGCTGTGCTGGCATTTAGCAGCTCTAGAATCTCTCTGCTCACCTACGCACAAATAACATCGGTTGAGGAATTTTTGGCACATTGCATCTGTTCACCACTGGGAGAGTTGGGACCGCCTGGTTCCACAGACACTCCCTTCTCTCTCCAAGCAGTTCCCAAGGTCAGGTTAGAGATAACAGTACATTGTAGTGTCTACGCTCAGGGGCTCTCATATCTAAATCAGATGCCCAGACAGAGAGGCCCCAAACTCCAACTCTTTTGCATATTTCACCAGTGGCAAGAAATAAGGACACAAGGTGTTTTAGGAATGCACGCTCTGGGCTTAACCATCCAATAGGATGTGAACACCTACATGTAACATAGAGAGTGAGAGCAATCCTAGCCTTTCATAGATGTGCTGTTGGAATGGGTGACGCAAGTAGGGGAAGATATACTGGGATGCTGTGGGAGACATCTTCAGAGTTGCTCATGTTACTCTGTTAGCGTTTGAGTTCTGCCTGAATTCTCCTTTCACCAGCTTCCAGAAAAGAGTCCATAACACCCTCCATGTGATGCCACAACAACAACCACACACAGACCCCCTGCAGCTGTCTGATTCCCTCCTATTTCGATTCTCAATGATTGAACATTTCACTGGTCACAACAATCATCGTTACCTTCTTGCTCTGCTGCTCTTTTGTGGACTGCTGGTTCAAGAGGCTCTCGATCTCCATGTCTACATGAGACGACTGGCTTTTACTGCTCCTGCCCTTCTTCTCAGCCCCGCTCCCTGATGCTGAAGGCCCTGCCAGCGGTGAGGTGGAAGCTGGCGTTATAGAGGTGGCTGATGCGTGTGGCGGAGAAGCAGAGCTCTGTAGCGAGGGCGAGAAGCCCGCAGCTCTTTTGTTGTGGGTTTGATCCTCTGCTTTTCTCTTGACACTGGCCCGTTGGGCTCCAGCCCCAGTTCCTATCATAGCCCATAGTTTTGTGTGGTCCACAGCTATGACGACCGTGGAGGAGGAGGCAGAGGAGGAGGAGGCTGAGGTGGACTGTCGGACCTCGATGAGCTCCTGAGCTGAGAATTTGAGCAGCAGACTCACAATGCACCCGTGACTAACAGCGGATTCAGACTGTGGGCAACAAACAAATACAACACAATTAATAAACAGCCATGATGGATTTTCTATATATAACTCCCGGACACTCAAAACCAGACTCACGCTGTTGAGTTCATTCATGATTGCGAGAGAGTCTGTCGGCAGTGAGATACTCAGATCAGACAGATATCCCAGCAGCCTCTTCTCCAGTGCAGGATCTGGTGGTTTTTCTGTCTGCTCCTGAGAGGTGACAGGAGTAGACGGAGCTGGGCTGTCGCTCCGCACCGTGGAACTCTCTGTGCTGCCTCCGCCATCTACGTGGTGGAGAAGGGACAACAGTTAAAGATGCTTAAGGTGTTTTTTTTTATCTTAAGTGAGACAGAGCTGACCCTTACACTTACAGTATATATTATATTTAAGGTTTTCCATAACTTAATAGGTTTATTTGATCAAATTCAATGACACAAATTTTCTATTCTGCAGTTTTGGCAATTTTCAGTCGTGACCAATGTGAAATCTTGCATCAACAACAACTGAGATTCAATAGGTAATTTAATCAATTAGCCAATGGGGCAAAGTAAGAGGGAACTTTCAAGTGAGGTGAAACTTTGACAGCTGCTCATTTGTTGACATTTCACAGTATTTTCTGACAAACGCAGTTAAAATGAAGACATCGCAGAAGCTTCTGATCGCAACAAACTTCCATGTCTCTCCGTTTATGTTAAATATACGTCATTAACGAGCTTTCAAATCTGATTCAATGACTTCATAAGAATAACACCGGTTGTTTTTGACCCCCTTGGTTTGGATCGTACCCGCGGACAGTTGCGCTGGGTCCTTCCGCCGCCGCTGCAGCCTCTCCCGCAGAGAGTCCAGCTGCTTCTTGTGCGCCTGGATGTTGCTCCACGTGTCCGACATGACGAGCTGCCTTCACCGGCGATAAAACACACCGACACCCGCAGAAATGCGAATCGACCTGACGGCACAGACCGGCACAGACCACACACAGACAAACACAACTCGCCCTGCAGAGAGCGAGGGTGTCTGGTGCGCGGGTGGAAACGTCTCGGTCCCTCCGCTTGACTGGAAGGTTCCGCCTCACAGCAAAATAATAACCCTGGCGGTTATGTTACATGTTTTGGATACAACCATCACGCCGTCATGAATATAGCTTGAATGGGAATATTTAAAGGAATCATAACTCTACAGTAAAATGTTTATTCGTGAGGAGGGGGAATCATTTTCAGTGCGGACTACTCCGATTTCCGGCGTCACTGAAATTAATATTCCCGGTTTCCTCTGCAGCTCAAATCGTGGCAGCAGCAGCTCGTAGAGGCACTTCCGGTGGCAACAAAAAAACTGCCACTGATATGTAAAGGCAGCTGTCAGTTGCCACGGCTGTTTAGGTGGCAGGTGGCAGGTGGCATCAACGGCAGCTATCCTACATATCAGTGTGGAATCAAAGGCAGCTGCCTCCAAACAGTGTGGCACCAAGGGCAGCTGCCTCCAAACAGTGGCAGTTTCTGTTGACACCGGAAGTGCCTGTACGACCTCCCGCTGCCACGATTTGAGCCTGCTCTCGCTGCATCATCGCATGCCCGATCACTCGTGGGAGAAATGACACTTTTCTCCCCACGAATCAACATCGAGGCCTCGCATTTAAAAGGTTTTCATCCGTGAGTCCGGTTCATTCCTCTCCTGCTCTCCAGCCGCGAACAGGCTCCTGACGCTCCAGGGCAAAGATGGCGGAAGACGAGAAGAGTGGCGAGCCAGCGACAGACAATAACGAGCTGCAGGTTTTCAAGGCAAGTCCTGTCATTTGTAAACTCAACGGATGTTTAAACCTCTCACACAGTGTCTGCAGCTGGGTTGTGTTGCTGAGTTGTCGTGTGGTACTTGTTCGCGTGTTGTGTTCCTGTCAGCTTGTTACTATAACAACTGCCACGCTAACTGTATTCCTGCTTTTATCACACTTAATGTAAAAGGTGTAGAGGGGCCAGAGATTGTATTGATTGTACCTCATTCATCTACATGATACTCGTATTATGTTAGTTGTGATTATTTCTTATAATTACTTATTCTTTCTTTTGGTCACCAGGTTGTCGGTATGTCTGGAGGCTTACTTGCAGCAAACTAATATGGGCTGGGCAATTTCCCTTGATCAATAATACATAGCAATATAACAAAGGTTCGAGATATCCTGACGTATTAGTCTTTAAACCTAAAACAAATTCAAATGTAATATCTATTGAGATGATAATCGATATCGATTGATTTGAAACATTTATCTTTATCATTTTTGGCCATATCGCTCCGCCCCAAATGCTTACAATCATTTATCAGTAACCTTATATCTGTCTTTACACACCACCAGGACAAATACAAGTGCATAGATTAAGTCGGTTTTAGGGAAATAATATTATTATAAATCTCTCTTTCCTCCATATTGAAGTATCGTCAGCAAACATAACCAAACCAATAACATACTGATTTGTACTCTGTGACATTTAAAAATCTAACTTAATAATAAGCTGGTGTATCCCCAATAGCACGTCATCCATCCATTATCTATACCGCTCAAAATAACCGAACCTGCGGGACCTGGAGAAAACCCACCCAGACACAGGGAGAACATGTCAACTTTGACCAGGGATTCAAACCAATAGCCTTCTTTGTTCAATGTAGCACATGATTGTCCTAATTATTCACAAACTCAGTCGTGTGCCACAGGCAGATTAAGCTCTGAGGAAATGTGCCTTTGGTCTATTTTTAATTCCTTCCTCCCCCACTCCCTCCCTCTACATGCTACCTTCGATTACAGGAGCTGGTGGATGAACTGTATAACTTTAGAGACTGCTATTTTGAGACTCACAGCGTGGAGGAAGCCGGACGGAAGCAAAGCGATGTCGTGCAGGAAATGGAGAAGACGCTGAAGAAGCTGGAAGAGAAAGAAGGTGATCATTATGTTTTACACAACAGCACCACACAGCATTTTCAGTTTGAAGAAAACATTCTGACGCCCACTGCATCTCACGTACTTCTGTTCTTACAGATGTCTACGAACACAAAGTAGAGTTTCTGCTGCAGAAAGGCAGGTGTCTTAATGTAGCTCCAGACTTCAGCGCCGTGGCAGAGAAGTGTCTTTCCCGGGCTGTGAAGCTGGAGCCTGGCCTGGTTGATGGCTGGAACACATTGGGGGAGCAGTACTGGAAAAAAGGAGACTTGACTGGTTCTAAAAACTGCTTCACGGGAGCATTACAGCAGGTAAAGTGAACAAAGAGAGGGACGTATGAATATCAAAAGCCAGGATTGAGAACATTTTCAGCAATGTATCTATGTTGCATCTCTGTAGAGCAAGAACAAAGTGTCTCTACGTAACCTGTCCATGGTGCTGAGGCAGCTGCCAGCGGTGAACAGCGACGCACATAGCAAACAAGTTATGGAGAGTGTGGACATGGCCCGACAAGCTGTCCAACTAGATGTCACAGACGGGACTTCCTGGTGTGAGTAGAGTGTCATAGTCTCAAGGAGGCAGTGTTCCTTTTGCTCTGTGCAACGAGGGACCTGAACACAGATTAAGATTAAATCCAGAAATTATAACAGTCATCACACAAATGTTGCCGTTATGCATGTAACTGAACAGAATTGTATTTTATGTTGTTTATATAGATATCCTGGGAAATGCCTACGTGTCCCTGTTTTTCAACTGTGGACAGAATCCTCAGTTGTCTCAGCAAGCTCTTAGTGCCTATGCTCAATCTGTGAGTACACACACACACACACACACACACTTAATTTCAGTTCAAATCAACTACTGTACTAATATTTTACTCCTCTACCACCTTTGTAGGAGAAAGTGGACAGAGCTGCCTGTTGTTACCCGGAGCTGCATTTCAACCGAGCCACACTATTCCAGTACGAGGAGATGTTCGGGTGTGCGCTTGAAGGCTACAGCCGAGCGGCAGCGCTTGACCCGGGCTGGGAGGATCCTCCGGAGAAAGAGAAGACGCTGTTGGAGTATCTGGAGAAAGTCACAGAACTCGTACAGAAAAAGGTAAGAGAACGGGTTGGCCACCTCATGGTTTTTCAAAAGACATTTAACCTATGAGACTTTTTTTTTTTACCACAGGGTGGCAGCACAGTGCAGCCATAGTACTTGTTTTGAGACTAACCTTCAGTGTGTGTTTCTCCTCAGGGGACGGTGAAGGCACGTCGGTTAAGGAACATGCTCTCTAACCTCAACACGTCGGCTTTGGGTCCCTGCTCCTCCCCTCAGTTCCGTTCCCCCACAGGCCGCGTGGGCAGCCTGGAGCCTCGGACTCTTTCCTCCCTCTCCCACGGCCACAACGCTGGGGTGGCCGCCTTGGGCAAGGTGGTGTTCAGCCTGGCCTCTGAGGGTCGCATGTCATTGTGAGTACCGCTTCTTCTTATCAATAATAGTCCACTTATCCTCATGCAGGTTTCTTCAGTCTTTGTGTGATGGTGGAGGAAGAGTTCTGGTTTTTGGAAGTAAAATGTGAATTTCTCTTTTCCTCAGTGCATTCGGTATGGTGGACAGCGAGGAGACATGTATGGTGGTGATGGTTTACAACACGGCGAACAGCTGGGGTGTGTTGATAGGAGACAGTGTAGTCATTCCTGAACCTCAGCTCAAACGACACAGTATAACACATAAAGACAAGGTCAGTGTTTCGTGCATTTTGTCAGAACATTTACTAAAAAACGTCCGATTGTCTGTCTGTCTGTCTGTCTGACTTCTCGCCTCTCTCCTCTCCGGCAGTCGTTTGACTTCAGAAGTATACGAGTGGACTCGCCTCTGCTGCTCATCGTCAACGGAAAGAAACAAAACGTCAACAGTCAGATCGCTGCCTCCGTCAGCTACAAGCCTCAGTGTGAATAAGCCGAGCAAGAAGCGAGAGGACCAAACCTTTTTTTTTCCTTCTTTTTGCTGAAAAAGCAAGAACAGTCTGGATATTTATGGAAGTTTGAAGTTTCCAAAGTTTGTGCCTGTTCAGTGTTTTTTTTTATTATGTAAGTTTCACATGGTCTTTAGAGACAACTTGTTTATATTTATAAATATTTCTCTTTTTTTTATTCTGTTGCGCAGACGTGGAGTTGATTTTTCTAAATGAATGGACCTGTGATGACGACAATGTGATGTCAGAGTTATGACTTAAGTTTATCTTAAAATTCTTTGGGTTTAGCTCAACCAGTTCACCTGCCACTTTGGTGCTGAGCCGTTACAAACTTCACAATTCACACAATTAACTGTAGTTATTCAGAAACGTCAATACAAGCAAGTGAAGGAAATGTTTATGTTGACCTTATTTCATGTCACCTTACAGTACATGCTTGTCTGTGTATAACTATGAATATGAACTGTCTACTGCAAGAAAACACAAATGGCCAATTGAAAGACACTGGCAGGCTGGAGGTGCTCAGTGGAAAGACTGTTAATATTGTATTTCAATGACTTCCACTGGCTTGTCACATAAATGTAGAAGGACAGCCCTAAAAGTGAAACTACAATATTTATCCAATATCTGTTACGGTCTAAAACCACATTTAAGGCTCAAAGTAAATAACACAAAAGCACCTTAGGCAGAAACTTGCAACTTAATTAACATTAAACCACAACAAGTGGGTGACTAGAGTAATGGCAGTTATGAAACCTGCTCCTCTCAGTGCTTCTTGATGAATGGCCGGCCTCGCTCCCTGGTAGGGGAGCTGAACTGGAAGAAAGTCTTGGTTCCTTCGGTCTCCAGGCACGAGAAGAATCGACTGTCCGCATCAGGGCCCATGAAGTGGAACTCGGGGCTTCTCTGGGGAGACGCTGCTCGAGCCGTCCCTGGGTGACACACAGCAGGCTAAGGGATTGTCTTTCATTGTTGCACCGACTAAAATTCCCTGACATAGACAATCAGCTCATTACTCCCACGGTTCTTCCTTCACGACCTCCTCCTCTCGACAAAACACCTACAGCTGTGTCTTCCTTTGTGTTAACATTATATTCTTGCTGAGCTTCCTTCCTCTTCTCATCCATCAGCGTGGGCACAATGCGACAAGTGACTTTATAAATTCATTCAAAGTTTTTTTCACATCTGTATTGGATGAAGTTTATTTGTTTACTGTTATACTGTTTCGTAGTGCAACTGACAGCATCTTTCATTTTCAGGAATTAATAAATATGTCCTTTAGCCAATAAAACCACCAGAAACTGGATCACTTTCTTCCCAGAGCCCACAGTGACTCTCTGCTTCATAAATGACTGGATTAAATGATGAATTGAAATTGCTGAAGAAACAGTGAAGAGTTTTCTTTCAAATAATCATCTCAGAACTGATATCGTTGTTCAAATTTAAAATGGGATATTATTGAATAAACAAGTGAGTAAGAAATACTTGTAAGTATCAAAAGTCTTAAAGTTTCTGTAGTATTTAAACATGGAGAATTGGAAATAATATAATTTTCCTTGTCTACGAAGAAAAGGTGTTTCTGGACAGAGTAAAATGGCATTAAAGCATCTATCAATTCAAAAGTAAAGTAAAATTGTAAAGTTCCTAATCTGAGTTGAAATTGTTGAAATCCTTACCTGTGATGAAGTCATGATGTCCTGGCTGTGGCTGTGCATCTCTTTCCCCGACACCCACCACCATGTTGCGCAGCCTCAGAGAGTCGTACAGCCCCTGTAGTTTCTGGTGCTGTCTGTTCCTGTCCATCAGCCTCTCAGACACCTCACTGTACTTCCTCTTATACTCCTCCATCACCTGACGAAAACATTTATTCTCTTGAGTTTATGACATAAATCAAACCATCACAGACCTACAATCATTAAATTTAAGTAATATCACAATAGAGACATGTTTTACTCCCATTTCTACTTTTTGGGATAATCTTTCTTATCTCAGGTGTAAAAACAGTGTAAGAGTTGTGATTTACTTTCTTCAGGGAAGTGATTTCCCCTCTCATGGCGGTGAGCTCCAGCTCTCTGCTCTGGTTCTGCTGGTTCAACACCTTCTCCATCTGCTTCAGCTGCGACTCCGCCCGGGAAAGACTGTACTCTTGGTACATATGCTCCTGATGGACCTGTATACAAATTACTGACAAATTGACGTAGGCACTTCAAGGTTCACAGACACAGATTGGAGCAGTTCATAGACAGAGAGACAGATATTTGACCTGATAGCTCCAGAAGGCCAGAGCACGGGCACTGATGTCCAGCACTATGTCTGGTCGCAAACCTGCCAGCACCATGGCTTTGTACTCCTCGGACGGCGACAGCTCCGTCCTCACGATGTCCAGCTTCCCGGAGAGCGCAGAGGAGCAGGCCGGGCAGCTGACAGGGGAGTGGCTGAACTCGCCGGACCCGTGCTTTTCACAGAAGACGTGGGAGCAGGCTGTGACCCAGGCGAAGCCGCTCAGCTTGGTGCGGCACTTTGGGAAGTTACACAGGAGCGTGTCGTTGCAGAGGGACATGGCTGAGGATCGTAGAGGACAGACACATTGTGAAAGGAATTCATTTCGGAAACGGTGGCTTTTAAATCAACATGTTTGTGTGTGATTCCTATTTGGTTAAATCTAGGGAATCAAAATCACTACATTTGGGATTGAAAATAACACTTTTATAATAAAGTGTTATGGCCATTATTAACATATTGAAGCACCCTTTTGAACACCCAATTTTAAATGAATGAGAATTATCTCTTAAACTAATGAAATGTAATCATGAAAAACTCAATATTTTCAAGGTTATAAACTTATGTACAACTCAAATCTAACTTTCACAGATTCCCCATTGAATTCATGTAAATAATAAAGCACCATTACTGTACTTAGCAGCTTGTCCCACTGTTTTTATTTGACCTTGTAATTTATGTAAAACTTTACTTATTAGGATAAGGAAACACTAAATAGTTCAAATACATCCCTTTGTTCTATGACGACGTGTGAATGTAAGTTTAAGATGTATGGCTAATTAGCAAGCTAGCTAGTCTTACATCGACTGCCATGACAGGTTAGCAATAGCCGGCTAGCTTACTCGTAGTTTCACCAAAAACTAAACACTTAATTCTACTCAACTGTGGAAAAACACGCTCTGGCGTTTACAACTAATCCGTCTGTTGAGTTTAATCCGACGTATGAGCCTGAATTTAACCTTAATCTCAGCGTTAAACTCGGGAAATGTTCAACCTACCTGTGGGTGCTAGCTCTTCCTTGTGCAGGTAGCAGCAGGTGACGCTGAAGGAATGCTGTATTCTGATTGGCTGATTAAAACCAATAGCAAAAAAACACTCAAACTGATTATTTCAATTATAAATATAAATATCTGAATACAAAGCCGTCTTCAGAGTATATTATCATATAAACTACCTTCTTCAGAAAAGTCTGATAACACTATTGGGACCTATTTACCCTAGTTATGATATTTTTCTACTTTTAAAATACTTCCTCTATCTGTATTTTCTGCTCCCTATAGTTTATACTTCCACTCTAGTACATTTGTACCTTTTCAGTCATATAAGAACTGTACTTTGGATTAATATTTGCATCTAACACATACAATCATCTTATCAAACTTGATGCATCTATGGGTGAATCTACCAAACAGTAGCCTTGTGGCCTATATGAAATTGTTGAATTTCTATTTACAAAACTTCCTACATATTAAAAATCCATTGATGCTATTGTGACTGGTGGGCAGACGTATTAAGTAAATAGTAAAACTAGGCCGACGGCAACTCTTTAAACAGTTGCATCTAAAAGAATACTTTTACTTTTGGTACTTTAAGTTCATTATGTTGACAGTTCTTTTTTAGTTTGCTTTCATTTAAGTGACATTTTGAATTCTGGATTTTGACTTTGATTTGATATCATACATTGTGGAGCTGCATGTTTCCTTGAGGAGATGAAACCCACTTCTTTGACTTTGGCCTCACCTCCAGGATGATGTATTTATTGTTTTCCATTTGTTTTCTATGTGACAGTAGTTAGCTTGAGTGAAGTCGGACACTTTTGTTAAGCCACCCCCCCCCCCAAACTGTAACCCTTTAGATAAATATTCCCACAACTCAAATAAAGCCCTGTTTTCTTACCCGCGGCCTCTGAGTGGATATATGTATAATGTGAGACACCAACTTAAATATGGCCCTCCTCCTCCTCCTCCTCCTCCTCCCCCCTTTTCTCTCTCTCTCTCTTTTATCCATTTCTCCACGTGGTACAGGAGTAAAGGCAGGGGGTGAAAGAGGGGCATTGTGCTGTGCAGCAGTGGATCCGGGGGTTCATAGTGCGAGAGGGGAGATGCTCACTCAACTGTGTCCAGCACGCCATTGTCAAAGATTCCCATCTATTCTCTGCCTTTTAAATAGAGCTCCAGTGTAAGATGCTTTTTTTTTTGGGGGGGGGGGGGGGCTGGGAGGGAGGGAGGGAGAGGGTTTATTATGCGGCTGGTGATAACACACGAAATACATGCATGCATGTGTGGATGCTGTGTGGCCCCACTTGCAGACAGCAGCCACTCACTGCACTGTTGTTGATAATTGGCCCTATAGAAATCAAAGCGTAGAAATATTGCCTGCCTGGCCAAATAACAGCTGGGATCATGGATTTCTTTTTTGACTTTTGCAAATGGAGGCGTGCACCTGCCAGTCAATTATTATAACCACATGATCTTTTGTAGGATTATTAGCACAGGACACCTGAGGGCCCCTGAACAGATGTCACCTGTTAGACCTCTTACATACATGTTGCATCTTGATTCAACCCAATGATGTGTTTTATCCTGCAATGATTTAAAACATGTATCACATCCAGCAAACAAACAGTCAATTCTTACCCCACTTTTAATTGGTTTCCCTCTGCGTCCAGCAGCTTTGACACCTCATTGTCATATTGGAAGTTTATAGCTGCTGTGAGTGTGTAAAGACAAAATAAAGCTGGGCAGACAGAGAAAGAGAGAGGACCGGGGAGGCTGTGTTACACGCCATTGAAATGCAAATATCAGTGAGGAACAAGGAGTGGTTCTGTGTGTATGAGTGTGTATGGCGTGTGTGTGTGTGTTCGTGTGTGTGTGTGTGTGTGTGTGTGTGTGTATGTATATGGTGTGTGAGAGTGTGTGTGTCCTGTATGTGCATGCAGAGCGGGGCAGGAGTGGGAGAGGAGGGGCGCAAATTGGACAAGTTTTTTGGGGGAGAAGAGACTTTAGAAAACAGCCACACACACACGGCAGATTCATCTGACACGGTGCAGACCTGCGGATTTCCACACACCTTTCTAAATCCTCTCTGTCGCGCGTCTCCCACAGCAGAGCGCTCTCTCGACACTTGAACAGATTTTATTTACATTTCAATTTCGTTATTTTTATGAAAGGAACTTTTTTTGTCTTTTTTTTAAACACCAGAGGAACTTTGGACGCGCGGATGCTTCCAGGAGCGCGTTCCAAGTGCGCAAAAACCCGTGCCTTGTGCCATTCGACCCACGGATGCCCCCCTCTCTGTGTGACTGAGGCGCCGTGAATCATGTCACGCCGGAAACAGAAGCGACCCCAGCATCTCGTTAACGCGGACCTGGGTGGCCCACGGCTGCTCGCTCACGGTAAGAAGCACCGCTTTACGTGCGCGCATGTGTTCTAGCCTTCGATTCATTCAAAGGGGAAGCTGCGCGTCCACCAATAACCTGCATGTGGATTTCATTTGAAGTCAGAAAGAAACTTTACAGAATCAAATGTTTGGGGTTTGTCTTGCATGTTGCGCGTGTGACTGCTTCTCTTTGGTTTCACGCAGGCCCGTGCGTGGCCACATTCCTGCAAACGCACCTGATTTAACGCATTTAAAAAAAAAAAAAAAAAAGTTTGTCAACTGCTGAAGCTTCATCCTGCTTATTCACTCACAGCTATGGGCCCCACTAAATGGAGGCCGTGGGCACTTTGGTCGGGCCAATAAACTTGTCCCTGTGAAGTGAATAGAGGAGGATTAACTAACATACATCTGTGGCCATTTTCATGTGCAGGGCGTCCTCCAGGAAACCAACAGGCTGCTCAGTGCTGACTGCTGGAGGTCTTTGATTAGCATAGAGCTCCCTCTTATTTGTTAACAATAAGGTGCACGGGTGGGGGGAAGGGAAGACAGTGTTTTTGGTCAAGATTAATCTTCCACCCTGCTATTCTCTTCTTCTTTTGCTCTTCGTCCATGCTTTTCTTCCTCATGCACCCCTCTCCCCCCACTTTCCACCTCCTCAATACCTTCCTCCCCCTCCTTTCTCCCTCTTCCTCCCCCCCTCCAGCCCTATTGACTGTATACTCCTTCACAGTTGGGGGGTGGATGGGAAAAAAGATTGAGAGGGGATAGAGAGATTGCTCTCGCACTTGTACTGTGCTGCAATGGGACATAGCTTCAAGTGCATGCATGTTAGTCTCTGCAGGTAAACCTCCATAAATGAAAGTGGAGGTTTAGATTTATTTATGTGTGGCCTGCAGGTTTGTTTATAAGTCACAGGGAAGGAATTTCACTGAGGTACAGTCTTTCATTCCATCACTATATCTCTCCAGGAGGGAATAGTTAGTTTGTCTCTCCATTGTTGTTACCCTCCCCCTTCTTTTTCTTTTACTCTTTCTCACTCTGTGCTCAAGATTCTGAAAGAATTTGACCCCTGAGCGGCAGAGGTCAGGTTAGTTGACCAATCAGAGTGTCTGGACAGTGCCCAGAACCCTTAGCGTGGCCTGACCCTTGACCTCCACTGTGACGTAAGGGGGGATGGGTGAATAGGGAGATGAAAGACGTAACTGCTACAGGGAGGGGGTGGGTTAAGAGGGGTTATGGGTTGTCTTGGTGATGCCCATTGTCCTCTAAAATGTGTTGCCGTAGCAACAAGGTGGTCTGTAAGCTTTTTTGTGTGTGCAAGATGTTTGAGGAGTTTTGCTGCAGAGAACACAGATTGAGACGAGACATTTCAAAGACTCATAGACTGCAGAGTTTCTTCCACTTGTTTATTTGCTTGTTCAAGGCCATTTCCTAGCAGGCATTTCTTGTGAAGGTGAAACAGGATCTCCTGGTTCTGCGCACAAATCTCAAAACTAAATTTGGAAACAGCAACTGGAAACAATTATATCAACAAAGTTTGTAACAGAGGCCAAAAGTTTAAAAGTATTTGCGTCCTTAGTTATTTGAAAACATCCTGCACAATAATGTTCATGCAATGAAACACACAGGTTTTCAGACTTTTACAAAGTTCTGAGCATTCTTTTTTTCTTTTTTTTTGTCAATCCTCAGATGACCACCTGGGAATGAAGTCACCGTCCACATCTCTGGGCTCTGAAGTGACGTCATCAGGATCATCATCCTCATCCCCCACCTCTCTCCAGGACTGCCAGCCGCCTCTGGCCCCTCGCCCATCCCCCGGTGGGCTCCACGCGCCCTCCTTACCCAGCGAGAGCTCGCCTCCTCCCCACTGGCCCAGCCACATCGCCCCCTTCACCACATCCCTCCCCAACACCCACTCTTCCCTTTCCCCAGACTTTCCTCACCCCTCGCTGTCTTCCCAGACTCACTCGCCTCCTCCCCTTGGTCAAACCTCAGGTTCCCACAGCCTGTCCCACCAAGGAAATTCTCACTCCACTATGACCTCCCCACCAATGGGCAGCTCGGCCACCACCACTACCTCCTCCTCGTCCTCCTCCACATCCTCTCAGTTTGCGCTGCCTGCCCGGGACAGCACCAGTCCAGGTCAGCAGCTGTCCTCCATCTCTCCGGGGCTGCAGGGACAGATCCAGGTGCCTCCGACCCTGGCTGTACTCCTAGAGGAGCTGAGGGTTTTACAGCAGAGGCAAATCCACCAGATGCAGATAACAGAGGAGATCTGTCGGCAGGTTCTGAGGCTCGGAGGGGCTGTCTTTGGACAAGATGTTAACGCACAGCCCAATGGTTCAGAAAGAAACCAGAAGTCTACAGGAGCAGTGTGTTCATCACCAACACACCCTTCCACTGCTACTCCAGTGACCACAGCCTCATCATATTTGACAGGCCTACCATCTTCCCTCTTCCCCAAGTCCGCCATCTCCAAATCAGGTGCTTCACACGTTATTGGCAGCAGAGCTTCATCCTCCTCTACCACTTCCTCAATACCTTCCTCTTCTTCCTCATCTATTTTATCCTCTATCAGCTCGTCTGTTGCCTCCCTACACCCACTGTCCTTATCACTGGGCCTAACGCCACGCTACCTCCATGAGAAATCGTCGAACACTTCCTCATTCAGCCACAGCAACGGTGTCAGCTTCCCTACTCCTCCACTTCCCACCACCAGCCTTTCCCAGGATCTACAGGCCAACGCCACTGCCGCCTTAGCTGGACGCCCTCAGCACGTCTGCCGTTATTGTGGGAAAGTGCTGAGCAGTGATTCGTCCCTCCAGATCCATCTGAGGTCACATACAGGTGAAAGGCCCTACCAGTGTCCAGTCTGCTTGAGCCGTTTCACAACCAGAGGGAACCTCAAAGCTCATTTCCTGCGACACAGAGAGCAGAACCCAGAGCTGTCCCTCTCCCTGTTGCCCCCAGCCCTGTCTGAGCAAATGCTGGCTCCTCCTGTAGCCATCCAGAGAAGGAGAAAACGGCGGGCTGATGATGACGAGCCATTTAATGCAGTGAAAGGCAGCGTTCCTGGAATGACAGAGAGCATGTCTTTAGGATTCCTACCTGGTGCATCCACTCGGCCCTCCCCTTCCTCTCTACCTCTGCCCCCCACGGTGGACATGGCGCTGCTGTCCACGGCTCATTCACTGCTGCAGCTGAACAGAGCTTCAGCTGCAGCCGCTGCCAGTGCATCAGGCACTCTACTGTCTTCCTCTTCCTCATCTTCCTCCTCCATGGGAAACCACTTTAAAGGTGCAAAGCAGCAGCGTTTTGATGAAAACACACCTCCTCACTCTGCCTTACATACAACCTCCCCATACTCCCAGCTGGCCCACCTCCCTAAGATACTATTCCCTGGAGGTACTTCCCCTCATCACCTTGCACTTCTGCGGCCTCCGGGCCACCCATCCACCTCCCACCTCACTTCTCATCAGCTACCCTTCCCCTTTCCACCTTTCCCCAAACCATCAACCTCGTCTCCCTCCTCATCCTCGCCCAACACCTCTACCCAGACCTCTGACACCTCCAAGTTGCAGCGGCTGGTCCAGAAACTCGAGAAAGGAGGTTCTTCCTCCTCTTTCTCTGCCTCTTCTTCATCCACCTCCGCACAAACACTTGCTGAAGCCAATAGGGACACATATGGTCATGACCTGACCACCACCTCTAGTGCCTATCGCAGGGAAATGTTGGCCGCACTCGGCCTGAGCCCAAGTGCCACTATTGCAGGACTGGTGACCAGCCAGGGCTTCTCAGGTTCGGGCACATCAACTACCACCACCGCCCCTTCTATGCCTAGTACCCAGGTTCCTAACCAGTGTGGTGTCTGCTTGCGTGTCCTCAGCTGCCCCAGAGCTCTGCGTTTGCACCAGGCCACACATCTGGGAGAGCGTCCATTCCCTTGTAAGCTGTGTGGACGCTCCTTCTCCACGAAGGGTAGCTTAAGGGCTCACTTGGCCACTCATCGTGCAAGACCGCCAAATGCCCGGGCCCTGAACTCCTGCCCGCTGTGCCCACGCAAATTTACAAATGCCTTAGTTCTTCAGCATCACATTCGTTTGCACCTGGGAGGGCAAATACCACCTGATGAAGACATGCCACCTGAAGATGGTGCAGAAACAGAAAGTGCCGTCTTCGATGATGGTGAGAACAACGCCATCAGCTCCCCATCTAAAGACCAACAACTCCTTCCCTTGGCTTTAACAATAGGCTCCAAGTCGTCAAATGATGTGCTCAAGTTAGGGTCCACTTCTAAACAATCCACAGCTGCTGATGTTACTACTGTGAAGACAGAGGAAACTGAGGGCTCGACACCCAGTGTCAGTCCACCCATGACCCGTAATCCCCCCACAGCAGGAGCTGAAGACCCCCTGCGTCTGGGAGACAACGCCCCAGCTGATGGTGGCATGAACAGCCCAGAAGAAGAGACCCTCACTGACCTGGGCAGCAACAGCCCTTTCAAAGCACCCATAGCTAGCTCTCAGTCAGCTGTAATGAATGAAGATACAGAGGCAGAGGACATCCCTCTTTCTCTCTGTGTCTCGAAGCCTAGGGTAGAAAATGATACACCACAGAAAGAGGTTAGTGTTGATGAAGCCAACACCACAGACGAACCCACAACTGACACGGATTCTACCCTAAAACCCCAAGCTGCAAATACCTCACCTGCACTCACCCCTCCTGCCAGCCCCAAAGCTGTCCCAGAAGGAGACAAGGCCTATGGAAGTGTGCCACAAAGCCCACAGGAGAGTAAAGGGAGGGGGGAGACAACCACGCCCAGGGAGCCTTTGCCAGCGTTGGATCCAGAGGTGGACAAAGACACTGCAGGGGAGGAGGGTAACAGTGTTCCAGAAAAGCCTTCAGAGAGCCCAGAGCCCTCTGCCCCAGCAGCAGCACCACAGAGCCAACCCCCCCGCTCAGACAAACCCTACAGCTGTACCCACTGTGGAAAGGCATATGCCAGCCGGAGTGGACTTAAGGTAAGAGTCAATAATGCGCTTTAGTCTTAACTCAGTGATTTTGATATTGTACCTGGCAGATATTTAAATGTTGTTTTTATTATTTATTTTCTTTTACTTTTGGACTCGTGTGTAAACGTCTGTTGCATCTTTCTCCAACAGGGACATATGAAAACTCACGCAGGAGCCTTGACCAGCACCCCCACCCCTGCCCAGACCAATAACAATGACATTGCAGAGGATCACAGCTCACATTCAACCAATAAGAACCCGACACAGCAAGATGATAAGCAGGGATTGGCTGAATCCCCCAAGAAAGGTGATAGCGCTGATCCTCTACCAATCAGTGTTGGCGCTGAAGTGGCGGACGAGCCTATGGACGCTACTGTGTAGTTATTATTGTCGAATGGCTGCAGTAAGATTTTAAAGGGTCCTGACAGGGGAATGTATTTTTTTTTTGTTGGATTAGATTTTGTTTTTAGAGTTATTAATTCAAGTTCATGTGTACCTTTTTTGTATTAGGCAAATAGATCTAGTTTATATTGTAGCACCATTACAAGAGACTTTTGAATGTAGTATTTTAGGTATGTATTTTTTTTGTATTTCAAAGACCACAGTGAGGCCTTATCTTACACAGCGTTGTCATGATGAGAATTCATTTTTTGCTGACACCTACTTCAGCGTGAAGCTGATTTAAAAAAAACAAAAAAAAAAACACACACAGTGGAGGGTCCAGAATTTTACAAAAATGAACTCCATACCAAAACAGGCCAAATTAGAAATGGCCAAAGTTTGTAAATATGAGCTGCGGTTGTGTTTTATGCCTTTTTGTTGTTACTTTCTTCTTTCTTTTTTAAAAAATGTGATGCTGCTGAACGCATGTTTCTGATGTGCGTTGCACTGTGAGTTGCACTGTCCTGTGCTGCCGAAACATCCACTGGAGCAAACGCATGCTAGCAATGAAGATAACCAAGATGATGATGATGATGATGATGATAATAATAATAATAATGATGATGATGGCGATGATTGTGTTAGATTATCAGTACTGTATCTACAGCTGTACACTTTCCTAGCAGCAAATGACCTTATTCATACTGATGATTGTAAATGTCTCTATTGTTGATCTGCAGCGTCACGCCGACAACAAGGATGAGCCCCGTCTGTTATAACCCCCCCCCCCCCCTCTCAAAGCACTTGAGAGTTTGTCTCCTGCAGAAATTGTCTGCACTCACCGCATTCCTGCTTAGCCCAGTTTAGGATGTGTATGCTTTGCTTTTACCCTTTGTAAACCCCACTTCTTTTTTTTGTTTGTAGCAATGACACAGTATGTTCCCATGATTCCCGAATGTGATGTGTAAAAGATAAATAAAACAATGGCGATGTGAAGAGGAGACCTGTGTGTTGCTCGTCTGTGGAGATTCTTTTTTCTCGTGTATTTGTGTGGGGTTCAGTTCGAGCCCGTGAATTCAATTATCTGCTTCAGTATTCTGTTTGCATGACTCGTCCTCTGTGTGCGCCTGCATGTACGCTCAGCTTTCTCATGTTTGTTCCAGCTCTGGGATTTGGGGGAGTCCTTTGTCCGGGGACGCTGGCGAGCTGTCTCTTAATTCTGCCTTTTTTTGCCCTCAGTGTCTTTTTAATATGTTTCAGTTCCCCAGTACTGTGTGTGTGTGCGTGTGTGAAAAGGATAATCAGAGCCTGTATGAGTGTGATTGAGGGTGCAGCTGTAGAGGCCGCCACCTCCCTCCCTCCCTCCCCTCCCTGTGTCATACTCTCTTTCATACGCACTCTCTTTCATTTTCTCTTTCATTTCTCTCCCTCACTCTTTCTACTCACCCCATCACCCCTGTACTCCCCCTCTCACACCCCGTGTAATGAGCTGACACACAGGAAGCTCTAATCCTCACACAATGCCATCCCTCTTCCCCCCAGAGTGACTGGGAGCGGGACAGGGGGCAACAAGGACCAACCTGGCCCAGCTGTCCCCAAAATGGCCGCCTTTAATCCCTCCAGTTTTTTAGCTTACATGGGGCTCCCGAAACCATGACAACCAGTAACCGAGGACAAGAATGGCCGGGGCAGAAAGCAGGACAAAGGGAGTGAAAGGAGCCATGTGTGAGAAGTTTGTCCACATGCGTTCACGAGCAACAAGGGATGTGTCTCAATCAAAAAAGGACTTAAAAAAAAGTATGTCTATTTAATAGTTTAGGAAAAAACGTAAAGAGGGCGAGGTGCAGCCAAAAGTCCACAGGTGATGGCTGCAGACTTTGATCACAGGAAACACATTCATCACTCGTCAATAAGCATTAATCAATCAGTCATCTTCAGTGAGAAGGACAAACGCTGCTGAAGGTGTGAAAGGTCACGAAACCTGAATCTTTAGTGGAAGGACTTTAAAGGAACAACATCCATTTGAAAGACAAATCAGTTGTTTATCCCACATCAACCTTTAATTAATCAGATGTTTGGTAATTCATTTCCATTTAACTGAAATATAAATACATCTCCAGATCAGTGACGGGGTTCGTTACCTGTTTTTTTTAATTCATTCGCTTGTCAGATCATTTTTGTATTTGTTTTAAAGCAAAATCTTAAATAAAAACATTTGATTTAGTCCTTTAGCATTTCTGAGCACAATGTAAAGATTTAATATATGAAATGTGAGGCAGGTTATGTTATTTAAAACAAATATAAGTGTCTGTATGAGCAGACAATAGAATAAAACTGTTACTATATCATGTCTACATGTGAAACAATACTGCACGCGAATAAAGACTTAAAATGTCCCTATAGCTGCATGTCTACAACTGTTACAAAGGACACAAATACGAATACAAATGTATATATAACAAGAATAAAGTCTAAATGAAGTCAAATAGATATTGGATCCTGAAAAACATTATGTGGTGATGTTTTATGACATAGTTTATATTCCTAAAAATCAATTTAAACTTATACAGATGTCAGTAAGAGACACACTCATAAATCCATGTGCTATTTTTTAAATCCACAAGATGGAGCCATGGTCCATAGTTTTGAAATCCAATAAATGAAGTATTTGCAACAGAAATTTGATAATTTTGTATGAAACTCACTGAATTATTACTTTATTATTCCGTCTTACACAGAAACAATGTTGTGTTTATTTAATTTTATATTATCGGTCGTTGCCCAGTACAATATACTGTGCTTTTGAATTGTTCTGCTGTTTAGAGGCAGATTAAACCACTTCCACAGAGAGACTTTTAGAAAGATTTATGAAAGCTTTCATCACTCACATCAATGGAAAACACAACTTCCTCCCACCATTCATGCCTCTATTAAGAATCACTGTATGGACTAATGGTTGTTTTACTAAATCAAGTCAGAGTGTATTTGCATAACAACATCTCTAATCACCGCACCATCCATGTGACGTTAATCAAAGTGCTGCCATCATCCTCCATCCATCAGTGATGATAACCCTCCTCACCCCCCACCCACCGTCTGACTCCACGGTAGTAAAACGCGTCGACGGGGGAAAAGTGGCGCATAAAAGCCACAAGTGCATCAGCTGAGGAGCAGAGGTGGGACATCACGGAGCAGGAACTGGAGGAAACCGCTGCGTAAAGACGCACGAAAAGGATCAGAACCAACAGAAAAACTGTGAAAGAGGAAGGAAGATTACAGAGGAGCTGGCGAGGAGATGGTGAATAATCGATTTTAGATTCCACCTTTTCCCCTTTTTTTGTGATCAGTGAAGACTGTTCCTGTTGCAAACGGAGCTGAGACGCGTCTGGAGAAGGTGAGAACCTCGCCAACAATCCCCCAAAACACCAACAGCTGCTTTTCTTTCACTGTATCTGCTCAAGGCTGCTTTTAAACTTGTGATTCATACCAGATAACACTGGTGGTAGCTTTACAACACACATCATATATCATTTATTGTCTTATAGATGTCCCTATTTACTATTTTAGGAGGAAGTATTGTCAAACCAGAAAACTCATTTTTGTTACAGTAATGCTAAGTAGGAGCTGGACATCCTGCAACCAGCTTATTTCTCCTCTGTCATCTCTGTGTCTCAATCCAAACTCCATAAAAGCCAAACCAAATCCACTTGATAATAAATTTGTCTGACCGATTCACCACTGTGCACTTGATTAGAGAGCATTTTATGGATCCAGGATGTAATCTTGAGTAACTCACAAAGGACGACTTATCAGCAGCTCCTGGACCTTGCTCTCGCTCTGTGCCAGGGGCCTCGCCTCTCAGTGTCTCCGGCTCACTTTGATCATTCGCAGGGACGCTCACATCTACCGTCCTCTCTCCTTTGCACCCTTCCACAGTCCCAGTCCTTCATGAGCCCACGTGCTGCTGATTTGCTGCTGCTGCCTCAAGGTAATGTGAACTCCTCGGACACTCACTTAAATCGACAGAAAGTTGTGTTCGTGTGCATGTTGAAACACGGTCAGCTCATATCTCTGCCTCTGAATTACTTATTTAGCCTCTTCTGTTTCTTATCTGGAGCTCATTGTTCTTCCTATCTAAGTCTATCTGTCTGAGATCCTGTGAATTTCAAGTTTTTCCACAACTAGAGTCTCTGTTTTTGGTTCATTTGATCAATCTCACGTTTTGGTTCTGCTCATCAAGAAAAGCTTGAGGGGCTCAGAGGTCATTTTTTAAGTCAGCTGGGTTCAAATGTGGATATATTTGGTTGAAACGTGAAGATTCTTGAGCTGAAAGAGCTTAAAGATCATGGAAATCTCCTTGAAACAACTGCTGTATTTACATTTTCCTACAATCTTAATATATCCTGGGTTCCTCTCACCCAAAAAACTGTGTTCAGCAGATTTGCACTATTTGTCGATAGCCCTTGCGTCATACTCGGCATTGAGGAAGCACTCTCTCTCACTTAAAACCTCATCACCAGTAAATGAGAGTGTTAACCTGATAAGGCAGAGTGACGCTACCTTATTGAAGCAGGGAGGTGAGTGAACACGCTGCCTCACATGTGCCTGTCACATCATTAAACTCCTGAGGATCATGAACTTTGGAAAACATGTGACCAGCCATGTTGCTGATGCTCTATATCTCTGGGCACGCCAGTGTCGGTGGATTGCTGGGTGGCCGTGAGTCAGAATGTACATCTCAGTCTCGTAATTCTTCCTCAGCTTGTGGTTACTAGAGAGGAACTGGTCTTTTTAGGCATGCCACATGTTTGCTCCACTCCCCTCTCTCTCTGTCAATACACTCAACCTCAAAAGGCCATTTGCTGTGGGGCCTAATGGCTCTGCAATCCACAAAACCGCTCTCAGACCCACTAGTGTCCACACCGGTGCCGTATTATGATTTTTTGCATATTTGTTCCCACATTAGCTCCTGCGACATGTAAATATATCTTTGTTTGACTAGATTCGGACAGGATTGAAACAACACGGGTATTTGCCGTCTGCTCTCTGTGACAAATGCAATGAGTCTCCGTGGTAACCGCATCGCTGACCTGACCGTGTGTTTCTGCTTCCACAGATGGCAGGAGGTGATGAGAGATAACTGAGAGATCACTTGTCCCCATCGAAAAGGAAAAGCTCTTCGCTTGTGACTCAATTGGCAGAGACCAGCTCCACACTTGTTTGATAAACTGGTGAAACACGAACAATGGCGTCCTACGCCCCTGCCCCAACACAAGAGGAGACGAATGGCGGCACCCCGTCTCCAAAGTCAAAACCCCCTGGAGAGTCCATGAAGCTGAAGAAGGAGATCTCCCTCCTGAACGGGGTCTGCCTGATCGTGGGCAACATGATCGGCTCGGGAATCTTTGTCTCGCCCAAGGGCGTCCTCATCCACAGCGCTTCCTACGGCCTCTCTCTGGTGGTGTGGACCGTTGGCGGGATCTTCTCCGTGTTCGGGGCCCTGTGCTACGCCGAGTTGGGGACCACCATCACCAAGTCGGGGGCCTCCTACGCCTACATCCTGGAGGCCTTCGGGGGCTTCATGGCCTTCATCCGCCTGTGGACGTCGCTGCTCATCATTGAGCCGACCAGCCAGGCCGTCATCGCCATCACGTTCTCCAACTACATGGTGCAACCCATTTTCCCCACCTGTATAGCTCCGTACCTGGCCAACAGGATGCTGGCTGCTGCATGTATATGTAAGTACACATCTGGAGAGTGCTTGTGCTTGTGTGTGACAGAGTGAAAAAAGATAATGGATGATGGATGAATCCATGACACATACAGTCAGTGATGATCTGTCATGGCCACTGTCTGTTTCACATGTTAGACAAAGCACATGAGCCTTAGAGACGTAGAGAAGTGAACCACGGTGACACCACAGCTGAAGTCAGCAGGTCTGCGGCACAAAGAGTCACTGAAATCAGATGAAACAGGGAAGTGAGTAACCTACAAACTTTGGAAAAGCCATTTTCCTTACGTAAGATTTAGAAATCCCAGCATTGTGTCACATGTGAACTTGAAACATGATGGATGTTTTTCTGACCTGGAAACTCTCCATGCATGTAGCAGCAACATTACAGCCCAAAGCAGTTTGCACACAAGGCCACTGAGAAAGAGCTAAACTTACAAACTGAATAAATCTAACTAACAAGAACCTCACTTGACTGGTCACACAACTTCAGGGGCAAAGAAATACCAACACTCAGGCAACCAGACGCTGAGGCAAAAGGCCAAAGGCAGACAGGGAGCTTAATGAAGCAATAACTCAGGTGCATGATAAAAGAAAATATTATTATCCTGCTCTTGGAATAAATATCAGTCACTCGTCCTCCTCACTGCAGGGACACTCTGACCTGAGAGGCAAACTGACAGCTCAGCACAGGAGCCACAGTTTAAACCGAAGTAAACTCCACTTCCATTCAGTGAAGGTCTCCCTTAAAAAAAAAGGTTTTGCTTCCCAGGGAATGCTGTGCACTGTAGTTCCCCCAATTCTAATCGGATACGTGGAGATTAGAATAAAATTGTGTTCATGCTATTATTGTTAAAAGTACATTTTTGCATCCTTTTTTGCAAACTATTTGACATACTCAATCCAAATTAAAAGTCAGTGAATCAAATTTTAAACAGTTTATGAGTATGTCTTAATTTAATTACGATCTAATAATCCTGACTTTATAAATCTGGACTTAACCTGTTATGGTGTATTGTATTACAATATAAATGACGGATTCATAAATAAAAATTAGTTAATTAATCATCTTATAATTTTGACATATTTTTGACTCATAATTATAACTTAGCATCTCACAACTGTAAAGTCAAAAATGGAAGAAATAATCTTGACTTAGAAACTGTAGTAGTTACTCTGTCATGAATGTAATTTTTACTTCATGAGTCAGAATGTTTTGCATTATTAAGTTAAAGGAATGCAAAAGTATTTTCTTAAAGTACTGAATACTTTGACCTACTCTCTCCATTACATTCAAACGTTATGTACTTTAGCAGCTGACATCCGGCGCCGAGATCTCACATTCACACGTGAGTTCACAGTTAGAGAACAAGTGAATGAGTTTTCTAAAGATCTCCATTTCACTGCACATCTGGACCGTGTTTGACCTCCGTTACCAGCCAGCGAGCCTCCTAAACCCGATCTCACACCTCCCACCCTTCTATCCTTTCACTGTCAACACACTACGCCTCTACTTCTGTGTGGCACCGCCCCCCTCTCTGCTGCCCGTCGCCGGCTGCCTCCGTCTGAGCTCCTGTGAATTTTTGCGTTTGAAGAGGCGTCCTGCCGGGAAGGGACTGTTATGATCCTCCACCTGTCAATGAGGTGGAAGACGATAGTGTTGTGATTCACCTCCCTTCACTGCGGCTGACGGCGGTGATGTAATCCTGTGTTGGTCTTTTCTCTAAACGTCTGGGTGGTGTGAAGGTCTGTGTGGACTGATAAGTGCATGCAGGGGCTTTGCAGGGGAACTTGCTTCATCAGGAACCACAAGGCTTCAGGAGACAGGAGGAGGATTTAAAATACAACGAGACTGAATTTTCCATGAAGTGGTTTTTGTGTAGTCTTGTTCACAAACGAGTAAACAGACAGGGGTGAAAACATAACCTCCTTAAACTCTACTTTTCAGAGAAATATGATCAAACAATCCCAGTATGATTCAAAGATATGAGCCGCCAACCTGAGCCTTCACTATCTCCCTGTTTATGAGCTGCAGCAGGGAATCATGCGCTGACCAGAGGCCAAAGGCAGATAAGCACAACAACATGTTTTCCAAGTTCACCAGAGATGCTCCAGGTGAAGGAAGGGAGAGCAGTTTTCCTATCAGCTGCTGAGACTGTTGGTCAATAAGTGGACATGGTCACATGTCACCTCAATATACAAGGTCATCAGATTAGTGCTGGTTTCACAACTGTCGCTAAAATCCCAAGTCTTGCTTCCATGAGTGTACCTGCTTGTGTGTGTGTGTGTGTGTGAAGTTGTATGTGCTGCACTCAGCTGTTTCCTCGTCTGAAAAACAACAGGCCAGTTTGCTTGAGTCAGCAACAGCGTTTCCTTAATCAGCCCAACACTTCTCCGGACACACATTCAGTTCACACAGCGACCTTTGTTCTCTATGTGTGTGTGTGTGTGTGTGTGTGTGTGTGTGTATGTGTGTATGAGAGAGTAATGAATGCATATTTGTAATCTATGAGCTGTGTTTCCTCTCTCTCAGGTTTGCTGACCTTTGTGAACTGTGCCTATGTGAAGTGGGGCACCAGGGTCCAGGACCTTCTTCACCTACGCCAAAGTCATCGCTCTGATTGCCGTCATCATCACCGGCATGGTGAGGATCGGACAAGGTGCTGACTCTTAAACCTCCTCGATACCCAACACTGCAATTTTAACACAACTAAAACAAATACCTAGATTGCATTGAACACGATAATGCGAATTCAGGGATTCTTCAAATCGATAATAATCGAACAATGCCTTTTTCTTTTTTTTTTTCCAGGTCACACTCAGAACTTCGAGGACCTTTTCTACGGCTCGTCTAAGGACCCAGGGAACATCGCTCTGGCTCTGTACTCGGCCCTGTTCTCCTACTCCGGATGGGACACCCTCAACTTTGTCACAGAGGAGATTAAAAACCCAGAGAGGTGAGGACGGCAGGAGATAACTGCACATAGCTGGACAGTGCATCCTGTTTATTTAGGATAGACATATTTAATATAGTGATCGATTCTACACACTAAACACAAGGAACTGGTTTTGCAGACGGGCTATAAACCAAGGTACTGGACAAACTGAAATTCTGATCACCAAAGTGAGCAGAGCAGGATCATTCATGTCTGAAACAAATATGCCAATCCATGTAAAAGTTGTTGAGATATTTGGTCCGGACCTAAGTGGTGACCACACACCAACACACAGCCATAAACACACATTGTTGTAGAAACTTAGAATGCAGACAAATTATGACGGACATCATTAACTGTTTCCAAAAAGTGATATCTACTTGCGGTGCTGCAGGGTGAAGCTTTAGGAATGAGCTTAGCACCATTGTAACACTGTAATTAAAGTTGTTCATTTCAAACGTGGGCCTCACATTTTGATCATCATCCTCTCAGTACTGCTTCATATTAAAAGTTACACATCGCCTACTGATTATAAATGAATATAAAGCTGCAGGTTGTGATTCGATCATCGTCTGTTGCATCGTCGTCATCGGTGAATAAGAGATGATCTGTTCAGTAGGAAACAAAACATTTAACATCATCTAGTTTGTTGTGATGTTTCTAGAGGAAACCGTGTGTGTGCGTGTTTAAGCCTTTCGCTGTGATTGACAGCTGATCAAATGAAGGCAGACTACACACGTGATTGGATCACAAGCCTCTCCCAGAGTTCCCAGGCAGATTAACTGACAAACACCCCCCTCACCACCACCACTACCCTTATCCCAGCATTCCCCATCCTTCCCTCAACCACAGGGTCCATCGCCTCCTGAGGAGGGGGCTCCATCCCGTCACTGCTCTCTTATTCAACACTCTCATCTGTTCTGCTTCCCCCTGCTGTTTCTGTGTGTGAATTACAGGAACCTGCCACTGGCCATCGCCATCTCCATGCCCATAGTGACTGTGATCTACATTCTGACCAATGTGGCGTACTACGCCGTCCTCCCCATGAATGCCATCTTAGACAGTGACGCTGTAGCTGTGGTGAGTGCCTGTGCAGCTTCAGCTTTATACTATACTTCAGCTCAGGTGTGGCTTTCGTCTAAGATTCTTCCCCCGTTCCCCTCCAGACATTTGCAGACCAGGTGTTTGGCGTAATGAACTGGACCATTCCCCTCGCCGTGGCTCTTTCCTGCTTCGGAGGACTCAACGCCTCCATCCTGGCCTCCTCCAGGTGAGAGAATCGGCGACATTTGAATATTTCACCCCCCCCCCCCCCTTCATCGTGTCCATCAGCGTCACTCATCTCCATCCCCCTGTTGCATCTTTTTGTCTTTGAAAGGTTGTTCTTCGTGGGCTCCAGAGAGGGCCACCTCCCCGACTACCTGTGCATGATCCACGTCCACCGTTACACACCCATCCCTGCGCTGCTCTTCAATGTCAGTCAACCTTCACCATCCATTTATCCTCCACTGTCTAAATGTCTTCACATTCATCCCCGCGTTTCTCTGTCTGACTCACTGTTTCTCGTACGTCTCTGCAGGGCGTCATGGCTCTTATATACCTGTGTGTGGAAGACGTCTTCAGGTTGATCAACTACTACAGCTTCAGCTACTGGTTCTTTGTGGGTTTGTCCATTCTGGGGCAGCTGTACCTGCGCTGGAAGCAGCCGGACAGAAAGAGACCACTGAAGGTAAGTTAAGATTAAGGTACTCAGCAAGAGAATTTCATGAATCTGACCCCTGATCCAGATCCTCACCAAAATTGAAAGGGGGTTTCCCTGGTCCATGACCCACTCCTCCACAAACTTCCATAGAAATCGGTTGTGTAGTGTTTGCACAATCCTGTCAACAAACAAACATAGTTGATTATGTGAAATAAAAGTTTTCACCCGCATCAACACCAATACCAATGTACCGCCCAACCCACTGAATCAGTCGGGCTCTAGCATGGTACCTATTCAAATTGTCTTTATCCTATCCGACGTGGTGATCATCGTCTCAACTCTCCCTTCTCTCTCCCTCCCACAGCTCAGTCTCTTCTTCCCCATCATCTTCTGCCTCCTCACCATCTTCCTCGTGGTCGTGCCGCTCTACAGCGACACCATCAACTCGCTGATTGGAATCGGCATCGCCCTATCAGGAGTGCCCGTCTACTTCCTCTGCTGCTACACTCCCGCCACTAAGAGGCCAACGTGGGTGCGGCACATCATCGGTAAGAGACCCGCAGGATTTTCTCATCTTATACGACTGAATCCAGCTGTTTTCAGGTTGACGACAGATGCACAAGCTGCTCTAACCTTTCTCTTGTCTCGGCCTCTTTCAGCTAAATCTGGCCTGGTGATCCAGAAGGTTTGCTTTTCTGTTCTGACTGAAATGGACACTGACAAGGAAGAGTAGACGTTTTTGGTTTCAACACGCTGCCGCAGGCCGACGACCCAACCGAGGCTCGACTTGAACTCATCCTGGCCGGTCACTGCCGCCGCTCGGCCTCGACTAAAGAACACTTGGGTCTGAGCTGGACCCAGCTCCCTGACCTGTCAATCATCACCCTGTAATATGTTTTATGTATGAAGCCTCCGGGTGCTTGAAGGCAGGATTTCACTCTTCACTGATCGACTGATTTCAGAAAGAACAATTAAATGTATCTCTGAAGAAATCACCTCTGGTTTCTGTAACAAAACAGTAGAGAATTATTTAATTGACATAGCGAGACAGGGTTTTGTGTGAAGATACATGCGACACCTTTCTGATCATAGGGGAAGGTGACAAATATGGTTTTAATTGTTTGAGCGGACGGGAGAAGATCCTCAAAACTGACAGTAAGGGTGACCATTGAAACATCCTTGGTATTATTATTATCACATGAGAAAAGCAAGTCACTGTGGAGGATAAAGTATATATATCATATTAAGTGTTATACACAGTCACCTGCGAGGTCTACTGAAGTAAAGGGCTATTTTTACACAAAGTAACTCAGTGTTTTTTTGGGCTGTTAAATGTAATTTTGAGACAGTTCAGCTGAAAACATGTATTTATAATAAAATTACTTGTTGACAACACAACTGACTCATTTCTTTAGTTCCTCGTGTGTGTATGTTCTTGAATATAAAGACGACGTTCACACCACAGTGGTTGTTTCAAGGCAGATTTGACATTTTAATTAGCATAATACATACACTGTCTCAACCTGTCCCAATTCAATCCATAAATATTTACAATGTGTTTGTCGTAGATTTAAAACTATAACGCTGCGAGGAAGTCAGATTTATCCAATAGTGTCCTTCCATGGTCTGTCTTTGTCGTTAGCTTGCTTGTCTTTCACTGGTGCTGCGGCCATGGGAGGCGTCTGCTGCACAGGATTGTGGGTAAAAGTCTGCCTCAGTGGACCTGTGATGGAAATGGACAGAAAGACTTAGATGATAAACTGAAGGAAATACGTGTCTATGCTCTGCTGTGCTTCACCAATCAGGAGTCAGTCAATCAATCATCAATTTGCTAATTAAAACCAAACTTACAGGAAACATGAACAAACATCAGAGTGAAAAAAGCTACGTAAAATCACAGGAACCATCTTTAAGAAAAAGTTATTTAATATGAACTTTGACTTTTTAGACAATGTCCATCCACTGACACGGAGGAGACGGCCACCAGGGGGCAATCGGGACACTTGGGCTTCACTTTTGGGGAACTGTAATGTCATCTATAAGAGGAATAACAATGCCAACAGCTCCATCTGGCCGTCATGATGTGTAGGTACATTTTATAAACCCTGGTGGAGTGTCATCGTTCGGTCTCTGTTCCCAAGAGTGAGCCCTCGTTGACTTTACACACGTGAAAACATGAAAAGCCCCAATTGTCCAATAATAAATTAAAACATACTTAAGATGGAACATAAAAAATGTTTACCTGATGTGAATTAATCTACATTTCATCTTCTCTAACTAATTCATTGTCTGTTCTATATAAATGCAAGAAAAAGTGCAATAAACTTCATTTAACATTTAATTTCAGACCACGTAAGAAAGATATTCACATTTGAGAAAGAGGAAAACAAAAACAAATGCCTCTAAACGAGGGTAAAAAGCTGCTCAAACTAGCTGGTGTTTCTGACCTTTAGCAGCAAGGTCCAGGTGATTTTTGATCCTCCTCTCCCTCTCTTCCAGCTGCTGAGCCAGCTGAGCATTCTTCCAGCCTGGAAGCCCGCAGAGAGTCACAATATATACAGAAAGAAATCATCAGCGTTTCAATTTCCTGTTTTTTTTATAAAATAAATCAAACAATGGACGCCTTCCTGGTTTAACAGTACTGTCAAAACCCAGCACATCAGTTGTCTGCATGTCTGTAACACCCACCCTTCTTCATGGTTGAGAAGAATCCTTCACTTTGGGGCAGAGCGGACTCTGGGTGTTTGATCTTCTCTGGGATCCTCAGTTTATCTCTGACCAGTGGGTGTCTGAGCAGAGCCACTTGACCCAGGGAGAAGCAGTTAGAGGTCAGCCAGTATGTGAACACCGCCTGAAGTCGAGAAAAGAAGACTTTTACTGTTAGAAAGTGGCTTTTTGTTATAATGTGAGCGGGAACAAAAAATGGTGAGTGAGTGAACGACAGACTGACCGTGGGGAAGTTGATAGTGAGAGGGAGGATGACGAAAGGCATGATCCTGAACACAGTCTTCATGGCTCTCAGATTGGGGTTGTCAACACCAGACTCTGCTCCTAACTGAAAGAGAGAAAACAACACATTTATTTTAAAGGAAAAGCCCATTTACATCATTAAGTTTATACAATGATCATAACAACAACTAATGCAAATTAAGCGGGTTCATGGTGTTTAACTGTTACCGTGTCCGTTTGTGTTGCCTCACCTCCAGGATGAAGAACATGGTTCCAGTAACGACTAAAGGTAGAATATAAAAAGGATCTGCTGCCGTCAGGTCTGGGAACCAGAGCAGACCTCCTGTCTGCATGCTGGGCACCGGCAGATAAGCCATCTTCCTCAGTGCGATGAAGAACGAGACGAAGATTGGTGCCTGAGGGAACAGACGGATGAGTGATTTGTCTTGATCATCAATAGACTTGAAAAAAGATTTGTATCAAGCACTTGCCAACACACTGGCAGCTAAATGTCACATTTATCTCTTTGAATTCTGCACCAAACACACTAGAGTAGAAATCAGTTCCCTGAATATGTCAGATATTTCCATTAAGATCCAGGGATTATTCTACAACTAGACAGGGATAAAAAAACCTCCTCCCTGGTGGAGACAATCAAGGAGACAAACTGACCTGCACCAGGGGAACCAGGAAGCCACGCAGAGGATTCACATCATGTTTCTTCTGGAACATGTTCAGGTCTGTGTAGGCTTTGGCAACTGCAGCATAAAAACAAACGCCATACCAACTTGATTAGATTGAGGACACACACACAGACACAGACACACAGACACACAGACACACAGACACAGACACACACAAAGCAAGAGAAGAATGTAAGTTTACATTCAAATTTGTTTCCACTCTGTTTGGCCTCCGACATCCTGGTAGTGAGTTTGGTCATTTCAGGCATTACGTTATTCAGCTTGGCCGCCTCTCTCTGGCCCTTCACGATGACTGGGAACACAGCCATACGAGCCAGAACTGTTCCTGTACGGGATTCAGAGAAGCGGAAAGAGGAGGAAGAGAAGGAAAAAGGGCAAAGGATATTAAGATGCTGTCACTGTCAGACACTGATACAATCTACCTTGACTATTTCCCCAGAATGTCAGATTCATGATATGTTGACTTAAACCTTTTTGTTGAGCGCCGTGCTTACCTACAACAATTGCCCCCCACCAGGGCAAACCCAAATCCAAGTGCATGAACTCTAAAAGGTTCTGGATCAGTCCCACAGGTGTGTGAGCAGCCAGTCCCAGCTCTGCTAAGGTGGAATCTGCGGTCGCAGCTTGCAGGACCTCCACTGCGGTGGGTGCAGCATCAGCCACGTGCTCGAGGAGCGGCTGCGTTAAAACAGGGGTGGGGTCAGTGGACACGAGCTCAAGGGACAAATCCAAGACGGGAGGAGAAATGGCGCTCTCTGCTATTGGTACGGCCATGGAAAGAGATTCAATTGGAATCTGAAAATATTAATGAAGACCAAATAACTTAATTAACTTTAAAGTGTTCAGGTCTGAGACAGATGATATAATTCCAGATGTGGTCTCCACCTGTTCAGTGATTGGCTGTCCGAAGATGGGGGTGGGGTCAGCGGACAGAGAGACAGGGGTGGACTCCAGGATTGGAGAACTGTACGGAGCTTCCACCACTGGAGCTGCCACTGATCCATCCTCAGGTGGGATCTGGAAATATTCGAATGCACATTGAGTATCAGTATAGTAAGAATGTTGCTGGACTACAGCAGCTCGTGTACGACCCAATCACCTGTGAGCTGTTGTGTCTGACTGTCACGGCGTTCACCCAGAGGAACTTCCCACGTTGTCTGCAGCCCAGCAGGGTCCTGGTGGTCGCACCACGACACTCGATCACTGTGTGCAGGTGGGACCTCTGGAGCAACCGCTGTGTGGGAGCCCGAGGGTCAGAGTCAGTTGGGTCGACACTTCACACAATAAAACTACAACCTGATGGAAAATACTGAGGTTGTTACTGTGTCACATATCTGCTGCCAAGCTAATGAGACGCCAAAAAAAATGGATTTGTAGGCCCAGAGAAGGGAAAGTTACGGACTGACACTACATCTTGTACAAATTTCTATATGCACAACACTAATTTATGAAGATGCAGGAATCAGCATCTGCCCTAAGAAATCATATGTACACATTTACTTGTCAGCACAGTGACTCTGAAAGTGTAATTATTATTATAAAATGCTAGTTGCTGTCTTTATGCAGGAGATTAAAATGTATATATTTTTTTCTCGTTTGGGCTTTTGCATATATTTTAATCTGTGTAGTGTTGTAATTTATCTGAATAATCATCATCATCTTATCTTAAAGGTGTGGAGCAGGTTGAAGTTCACCTTCAGACACAGCGACCTCTAGTGGGATTTAGGTAATTTGCACCAGACTCAGCAACTGGGTGGCTATTGACTCCTACATGTATATAAACTCATAGGTATATCTAGGTGAGGTGTGAACCCCCCCCGACCATCATACCACCGCTTAGCTTGTAGCAGAGCCACAGCTCCAGTGACTTGAAACCATAATAAATGAAGCATCAATACGTTAATGTACTTATTCTCTCCTGGTGATCGTTAGCATGTTTAAATACATCTATCTATCTATCTATCTATCTACCCCCCCCCCCGCCCCCCACGTTGTTCTGGCTCAAACCCCCTGTTGAAGTAACAGTTGTGTTACTGTTGTGTTAGGCTGCTGCTGCTGCTGCTGCTGCTGCTGCCAAAGTCACAGGAGACATGCACGCTCAGCTACCTAGCATCGGGCATGCTAACCCGGCTAGCCGCTGGAAGCCACTGTTTACGTCGTTAATTCCAGACGCAGGAATTGAGACGCAGACGCGGAACAGTAAAGAAAACCTACGTGGCTCCACGCGTCCGGGACGGGTCGACTGCCGCGGCTGGGTTTTCCAGTTTGTCTCAGGAAACTTCTGGCCAGGCAGCCCGGTGTCACCCCGCTCCTGATGGCGGCCATGTTTGACAGGGAAGAAGGGGTATGACGCGCTACGGGAAGCGAGTGGAGCCAGTTCTTGGCAACACGCTTCTCGCACGGTGAGCTGTTTTGTTTTTTACTTCCGGTTTTTTTATTTATTGAAAAAAGAATTATTGTCAATGTATTCATGTCACTTTGTGCGTTTACCTCCGCTCTGGGGAAATTTCTCCTTAATCTTCTCCTTCAGCTGCAGCACCGTCATCGTGTTGCACAAGTCGAAGGTCATCTTCTCGCCCCTGAGACCTTGAACCACGACCTTGCAGATTTCACTCATTCTTGCTGATTTCTCAGTGAACCGCTCGCCTGCACTCTTTCCCTCTGCTCTGCCTCTAACCCTCTAATGGAGGGCTGTGGTTTGGATTAAACACTTTCACTTTAACCTGAGACTACACCAGGGCCGGCCCTGGCAATGTTGGAGCCCTAGGCGAGATTTCATATCGATTTTAAACGATATAAGTGGTATGTTATATTTTATATAAATTATTAAATATGCATCCCATACTTTCGATTTTGCGCTTCCTGTGTGAACAGCCAGGCAGCTGAAATCTCCCCGAAGGCCAAGCACTCAATAAAATAGCTCACAATATTAACACATTTTATGTATATTTATTCAAATATATTTTTTAATATTAAGCAAAAGTATTTTATTAGTCACCAGAATCTCTCAAGTGACAATAAATGAATGATAAAACTAATAAAACCGTATACTTTAACAGTGAAATGAAAATAAAAAAGCACACGTCACATTTTTGTTGCATCAGTTCATCTATAATCTTTCAACAATCCGGTCTGGTCATTTTTAAAATCTGAATATTGTAGATATAAAATCAAACTAACAAGGAAACGAAGCAGCAGAGACAGACAACACAACAAATAAAAAAAAGTGTGTGATGATCATGAATGTGATCTTGTTTTCCTTATAGTGAATTCAACTTCTATTTGTGTCATTTTCTATTACAAAGTGAAACAATAATTCAGCACTTTAATATAAAAATACAACCCTGTCTCTCATTTAAACCATTTACTTGAACAGGAATTGAAGTGATGCATTTTACACGACCAAAAACCATCAAAGATGATCTGTTAAATAGACGGAACCACACAGAACGAATTAAAGACTTCCAACAACACAAAATATGCGGTATTACAGTGTTGATTATACTGTAGTGTCTACTGAGATAAGGTATAATCACCACTTTGACATGCAGTCGTGTAAAATCCTGTTATCTGAAAAATGGTAAACAGCCAGACAACCATGTGTCATTTTGTGTTTTTTGTTGTTTCTTTGCATGATCTCCTCTCGATTGAGGAGCGGCGTCTGTCTCACTCTCCTCCTGTGTGTTTCCAGCCGTGCGTTGCTGTGGCTCTGGAGAGGGCGACTCGTTCAGGTTTATCCCGCTCAGGCCCTCCGTCAAAGTCACCCTTTCATTCGGCCTTGGGTCAGATTGTCTTTCGATACTCTCTCTATTCTTTGAGGTGTCCTGTGGGCTTTTCTCTCTGTTCTTCGCCTCACTGCCTCTTTGGCTTTTCCTATCCCACTCCTCATTTCCAGCACTGCTGTCTCCCTGGTTCTCTGCCTGTCTCCTCCTGCCTGATTGTCTGATTTGACTACATTGAGCATCTCCTTTATTTTGTTTCTCTCTGATCCATTTCTCCTCTGGTCCATCACCTAATCTTCTCTCATCCTCTGAACCTTCTCCAAAGCGACCCTTGGCTGAGGATCTTCTTTTCCTTTCTGCAGCTTCATCACCTCCTCTCCTCCGTTTCTCGTCTCTGCCTCATTTCCTCTCTCCTCCTCCTCAACCTTCACCATCTTCCTCTTATCTATCTCATGTTTTCTGGCCTCTTTTGAATCCCCCAAGTCCTGACTTTTCTTGTTACAACCCTGACGATCGGGAACATCGCCTCTGTTTGCAGGCTGACAGAATCCATTGGAGTATGCAGCTGGAAAATGTTGTTTAAAATAAAACAATTAACAAACACATTTAAAGCAGAAATCCACGCCACATGAAAGTAAGAATAATATAAATATCTCACTTTTCTTTTTCTTATAAAAAAGAAGATGAGAGTTCTGGGATCTGAAGGGATGAATGAGAAAAAATAAAGTCATTTTCATGTTCAGCAAAACGTCTGATGGGAAAGAAAAGACGAATGAAAACCTACTCCTCAGGATTTCCAGTCTGGAACGGCTGGTTATCAAGCTGTTGATGGAAAGAATAACTACAAATTAGATGGAAAATAAATACACAGATGAATAAAAGTCAAAGTGATCACTCTTACCAACGTGACACTGGCATCATTGAAGTAGTACCACCGCTCATCATCCTGGGACTTTATCGTTGCTGTGTAATGTCCACCTCTACAATCACCGAAGTGCTCCACGCACGCATACAGCTCATACCACTGATTCTGATCACCAGGGGGAAAGAACAGGGTGAGCAGTAGAAAAATGCATGTGTTGTGATAAAATACTTCAAAATAAAATACAGACCATACCTCTGGGATTTGTAGGGAGGAGGGAACAACCACGCCCCGGTTGTTTTTGACATACGACATGTAACGGTAGTCAAAGTCAAACCTCTTCAGCAGCAGCGTCAAAACCTCTGGATGATGCTTCATTGCACATGTCTGTATGAAACACGTGTTGTCGTGTTGTTATAGTTCCCCTTGGTGCACATGAATCAGAAACAGGGTTTGTCATTACTCACCATAGTAGCATCGGATTTGGTCTCACAGTGGTCACAGTATATCTGGTTTTCTCCGCTGAAATGTGAGGTTTGGAAATACTCCTTGATGCCATCCACCTAATAAAAAATTGTCAGTTATTATTGTAAACCTTTATGTGTCAAAAGCACATTCAGTCTGAGGGGAAACCTGCTGTCAGGTTCTCACCACACTGTAGACGTCACCGTGGGAATCCACCAGTTCAAGAGGAAGATGCCAAAATCTCCCATCTGTGTTATTATCTTCGTGACAGCCGGAACATGTGATCTTATGCGTCGACTCTCCGTGGAAGATCTGAAAACACCAAAAAAACAAGTGTTACTTTACATGTCACTCACGTGTTCATCTTCAGCAGTGGCGGCGTGTTTACCTGTGATGCTTCAGAACTGGTCAGAGTTAGAATCTTCTCAAAGTACTCGGCAGCGTCGCGCTGCTCGTACACTGAACAGGGAGGACAGGAAATCAGTGTTTGGACAGAAAACACGAATGACAGGTTTGTCTCAGTGGGTCTTAAATGATTCTATGTTAATACTTCTAGGTGCGGGACGCAGATCTGAATCACATGATGTTATTTTAAGATACATAAGATGTGTCTCACATTCACTCATTCACTAACCAAGACTCACTATGTATGATTGACAATATGATATGATATGATGATAAGACAGATATAGAAAACAACAAGAGCGAAGAAAAGACACAATTACAACAATTAAAAACAATATGGGACTAATGCAATGACGTACAGCAACAACAGTGTCGACCAGTGGAAAATCCCATTATAAATGTCAAATGTTCACTTTACACTAAGCAGGAGTGCAATGCATGATGGTACATATAGCTGGACCAAACTAAATCGTCAAAGTGCATGTCAAATACATTTTTCTCACTGATGTATGGTCAGTGGTTCCTGTAAGTTTGGTCTAAATGAGCTATTTGATGATATAAACACAGGTTGGATCACTACTCCACAGACATTGGCTCTGCATGACATCATCAGCACAAGATGGCGGTGTTTTGTGGCTAGTGGGAGGAGGTGGAGACATGTCGTCCATCTGTAAACACAGCACCAATCAAAACAGTTTGATCCTTCAACGTCAAGCTTCTATTAAGGCAACATGTTGTTCCCACGTACCTGTGTGGATGCCCAGCTTGCTTGTGATTTCATAGGTGTCTGATGTTTGTTTCAGTAACTCATCAAACACGTCTTTGAGTTGATGATCAATACACTCGGGGTTATGAGAGGCGCCCCTGAACAGGAATCAGACCCAGAGTCAAAGGTGCACTTATTTAAAATGATCATACTGTGAGTTGGACTTTGTAACACACCTTTCCACAGCCTCTCTGAAGTCCTTGGTCATGAACAGCACCTGCAGCACACTGTTCAGGTAACATGTGGCCCCTTGGTTGAACAAGCCATGATACTTTATATCAGCTGCTGGGAGGAGAGTTTGATCAAACGCATGTAAACTACAGGAACGTCTCACACCATGGCTGCAGAAAACAGGAAGTGTATCTTACCTGGAGTGCTGGGTAGACCAGTGTAGGGCCAGTTCATCATGATCCTTTATCAGTCACCACAGTGTATCTGCTGTTAAAAAACAACAACTGTGTTTCCAATCAACACAAATACAACGAGCTGTAACATTCACACACCCTCTCCTCTGTTTGACCATCAACTGTTCTAAACCCAGTTGTTCTTTCACTTTCACTTGAGGGTGAGACACTGGCGGGGATCCTGCTGCTGTGGCTTGGTGTGTTTCTGAGTAATCGCTTTAAGTATCAGACACCTCTTACGAGAAACAAGTCTCAAAAACAGTCCAGAAACTGAAAGCTTTTTTGTCTGAGACACACCTTGGATTCGTTCCATGCAGAACCTGAACAGAGCATAAGGTGGGGGAAGGAAATGATCCTATAAAGTGACACACTGAGTTCCATGGAGGAGCACAAGTGACAAGGAAATGGTAATAAATCATTTCATTAATTAATACAAAATTGAGAAAAACACATGCATTCATGCATTTATTCACAAATAAATTCAAGAATCTATAAATTAATAGAGTTGATAATTGTTAGATTCGATATTTTAATGGGCAACGAGAAGGAATTGTAAAAATATCCCTTTTTAATAACTTAAAAAGGGATTTAAAACTACGAATTAACTTAACTATTAATTAATGAAATGCTTTAATGCCGTGACCATGACACTTCTTCACAGCGATGTCTCATCTGTGGATCACACATGTACACATACAGTTAACCCATACATATGTTTATTTACTCTCATATGTAGACCATTTGTTTATACTAAGTATTATTCCCTGTTTTGTTGATGGAGGTCGATAGAGGCTTTGCAGGGATCCATGTTAGAGCCTTCAGCCAAACTAACTGTTCCTTTTGGATGTAGAAAAGTAAAGTTATTGTTAAAAAATATAACTTTTTTACCAGTATTTAATGTCCTGTTAAAGAGTCTTGAGGCTTCACTTTAACCTCCTAATACCCACACACTGATCAAAGATGAGACTTTAGAGGGAACACTGTTTTATTTTGTGCAACAGCAACCTTTCAAACATATTTCAAGGCAACTTGGGAACATCGCTAAAAGGATAATTGGAATAAAGGTTCGACATTTGTAAACAGGAAGTAGCTTCGTGAAGCAGCACAGCGGTGGTATAGGGGGACGTCGTCTCTGTCAGGCCGTCAGTCCTCCAGGAACCTTCAACGCCATCTGGATCACGGACATGTGCTGGATTCCATATTCAGAGAGCAGCGTATAGTCTCCGTCCAACATCTTGTCTGTGAATATCAACCGCAGAGCCTCCTCTCCTGCACACACACACACACACAGTAAGTCAAACTGTAAGACATATATTACTTATTAAGGTATTAGTTATTAGCATTACATTTATACCCCAAATGAAACTCAGCTGGTTGTTGGGTAGGAGAAACAGTAATGGTGGACACAGTTAAACAGTATTCAATAGCAGAACATGCCTCTAGGAGCCCCCCCCCCCAGGTCCCTCTTTGCCTAGGAACCCAAAATCCCTTAGAACGCTCCTGCTTTAATAACACGCTCCATGGAAATCTGCCGACAGACAAACAGTAGGAACATTTCCCAGACTACGTTCAGTTCCCTCATATAAGAGCACAAAGCGACAGAGTCTTATTTAATCGTCACTTGGTGCGTTTACCTCCGCTCTGGGGAAGTTTCTCCGCAATCTTCTCCTTCAGCTGCAGCACCGTCATGCTCTGCATCTGCTCCTCCGTGTTGCACAAGTCGACGGTCATCTTCTCGCCCCTGAGACCGTGAACCACGACCTGGTAGATTTTGCCCATTCTTGCTGATTTGTCGGTGAACCGCTCGCATGCGCTCTTTCCCTCTGCTCTGCCTCCAACCCCCGTGGAGGGTTGTTGTTCAGGGACGGTGCTTTCACTTTCACCCGAGACCACACCCACTCCCCCGGAGCTCTTTGGAGCTGAAACAGAAAGTTTGAGATAAGAGCGCGTTTGGACTCGGGAGCAGCAGAAGTCTCCAGTCTCCACCGTCCGGACCAGAGAAGAGGAGCCGAGTTCAAGATGACCACAAACAACCAGGGAGAGAAGAGATACGACCCCAGAGACACGACCCTGAAATTCGTCAACCGGCCGGACGACCTGGATCCGATGCGTAAGAAATAAGACTTTAATTATTGACCATTTAAGGGCAGGATTCCTGTTTATTACTCTCGTTTAGTGAAACAAAGGAGATGCACTGTGTTCATGTAATCATTATTATTTTTCTTATTGGCGCTGCTATCATTAATAACACGATTACATCTAAAAAATACTGTTTCTGGTCTATGAATAATATGATTAATAATAACACATGTTATGTGTTTAGCACTTTTAAAAGAAGGTCAAAGACACTTGACATAGGATTTAGAAGGACACACTAAAAAGACGCTAAAGATAAAAACATGAATAGAAAATAACATGCTCTTGTTGTTGTTGTTGTCCTGAAGTCCCAGACGAAGGGGACCAGCGTCTCTGTGCAGAGATGTCCTGCGGTCATGCCGTCACCCCAGAGTCCCTCACCGGGTGGTGTCGCAGCCTCCTGGATCAGGTACCTTCCACCATCACACTTTCACAGGTTTCTACTCATGTTAGTAGAGTTAGGCCCAAAAACTGTCTCCTAAAACCAATCATTTCTTTAGTTGCATGGAATCTCAGTGATTTATTGGAGTTTCACAGTGAGGTTCAGTCATTGTTTAGCTGCCCGCCCTCCCAACATTAGTGAAAAAGCTTAGAAATCATTGTCTGCACCACCTGTTAGAGCAAGTTAGTGCTAGTTACTTCCCTCAGAGACCAAAAACTGAGCTGGTATTGAATACCGAGCTGTATATTAGCTCCATTACACAGATATTACTCCATAACTTCGGAATTTGTAAATAATCATTTGTTAACAAACGTACAATATGAATTTAAGACCTTTTGTAATGTCAATCTGATATAGGATCATTATGTCTTTGACTGGTTGATGTGTTCTTCTTTTGATTTCAGGGCCAGTACAAATTTAAGTGCCCTGCTTTGAAGGAAGGCACCTTAGAGAAGTGTAATACGGTGTGGTCCTATCAGGAGGTGCGCAGGCTGGCAGTGCTGACCACTGAAGAGATGGCGTACTTCGAGGAGAGCATGGCCCGCCTGGCTGCCGTAGAATACTGTGAAATAAAAGAGGTGAGTGTCGTCTTTACCTTTGAAAAGATACAGACTGATTTATGTGCAATAGCTCGAAAGGAATTGGCAAAACTCAATGAGAAGCCTTAGACCATACATGAGGGGTAATGTGCCAGACTGCATCTTAGCTATAGGTCATGTCTGTGGGAAGGGTGTAGCATGGCCTCTGAGTCTGATGGACCCCCAGGGGCCCCTATTAGAGACCATAGAAGAGACAGAAGGAAGGAAAATTATTAGGATTTATAAACATGAGAGGAAGAGCAGTGGTGGAGGTGTGGTCCTGAAGTTGAACTTTAATTCCATGAACCCCCAAATATGAGACTGGTTATTAATCTTCTCCTCAAACTACCAATTTTCCAAATGATTTCTTTCCAACAGTGTCCTGGCTGCAAAACCTTTGTGGAGCGAGAGGACCTGACTGACCTCTGCGTGGTGTGCACAATCTGCCTGGCAGACGGTAAGGATCAGTACCAGTTCTGCTGGCAGTGTCTGAAGAAGTGGAAAGGCCCGATACCGCGCTCTGACCGCTGCGACAACAACGGCTGTGTCAACCACAACCTGGAGCTCCTCAAGAACTGTAAGGACACCAGTCTCCCTCAGGTGCAGGGCGTGGACAAGTGTCCCTCCATCCGGGTCTGCCCCACCTGCGGTCAGCGCGTGGAGCACGACAGAAGCGGCTGCAAGAACATCATCTGTCCTCGCTGCCAGGTGGAGTTCTGCTTCGTGTGTCTGAAGCTCACCAAGGAGTGTCTGAAGACAAGCTCCTACTTCATCCCCTGCAGCGATGGCGTGGCTCCCAGACAAACCTCCATACCCGTGTGGCACCAGAACTAACAGGGTTCAGGCTCACACACATTCACTGTGCAGGATGTGGGCTTCTTGTGTTTTTCCTGTTTGATTTCACTCTGAGTTTTGACCTATATTTACTTAAACTGAAAGAGTTACGAAAATCTCCTGTATTCTCCTACAATGTTGTTCATTACACATCAAATTAATCTCTGTTCACTGATCATTAACAACTGTATCACTAAATAAAGGTTCCTTCACCTGAACACAGAATGCCTATTTAATGTCTCTCCCCAATATAATAAGCAGTGTATGACTAAATTACCTGAATAATTAAATATAAAAGAGCAGCACAGTATTTCACAAACAGTGAAGCTGCAAACCGGTCAAAGTTTCCATAAACATAATCATAATCTTGATTTAATAGCCAGAGTCAACTGAATCATAAAAAATAACAGTGTGCAGCACTTTAGACCGTTGTGTCCAAGATTCAAGGTGCTCAAAATTTAAAGAAAGTAATTAAATATCAGAAAGAGAAAGAACCGTTTAAAACAAGCAGAACCAAAGAGGTCAGAAAGAGGTAAAGAGATGAGAAGGAATAGAAACTGATGAAGCTGTATACATTAAAAAAAAGAAAGTTAAAGGAGTACAGTTTTAAACCTCATGAAATGTTGTTATCACTGAAATGTCGACTGGAAATCCCCTGAATCTCCAGCAGCTTTGTTTGGCCTAAAACTCGCCGTCCTAATTTTGTTTAACCAAATGGGGAATCCCGACCAGATTCTCGTGATCCACATGGTTTCTTGTAAAAGCATCGAGACTGAAAGTAAAAGTAAACAAGCTCCGTGCAGGGAAGGTGTCACATGAGGTCGCGTCCAGTGTTCAGTGTTCATCAGCAGTTTTGAGAACAGCTGGAATAGACGTGGTAATCTCCCTTGTTTCTTTTACAGTGAGCACATTTGAGTTTAAGATCAAAAGACGAACAAGACAAACGTTCAGAATTTCATCTTTTATTTCCTGGTTTGAACGTGTTGAACAACTGGAGGACATGACCTCTCTACTTTGAACCTGTCCATGAATGTTGATTCTTGGTTTTAAACTCAGGTCTCAGCGAACTCCTTGTTAAAAAGGATTAACCAACATGAAGACCTACGATGGAGTATTAGGGCAACATTACAAACAATAAATCATCATCATCACAAAACATCAAGAATAAAGTTATAATACTTTGTGAATAAAGCCAATATTCTGGTAAATTTACAACTTTATTCTTGTAATATCATGACTTTTTTCTCATAATACTCCGTTGCAGAGACCAGAGAAATGTCTGGAACCCAGCTTCCAATCAAACTTATAGAATAAATAAAAAATACAAATATCGACCTTGTTTATCGAGTCACTTCCACGGCGGTTGTTTGCTTGTCTCCTCGTTCTTTTTCGTGCGTTTTCTCTTCCCCTCACTTGCCGTCTTTGCTCCGGCCGTCACAGTTTGTGTGGCCTCCAGTTTCCACCCTTTGTTTCTCTGTACGTTGCCTGAATGTCTCCTGAGGGGGGGTGAGGAGCCACAGGCAGCAGCTTCATTCACTCCACAGTAACTGTAGTGAATGGGGGAAACTTGACACGGCCTTACAGTATCTTTTCCTCCTATGCTTATCTCTGCTGCTACCTCCCTTTTATTTTTCACATGTTTACTTTCTGACGGTTCGACTCTGGGGCTGCTGCCAGTCTTGTCCCAGGTAATATCATCTCGCTGTCGTCTCTTGTTCTGGTAACTATGGGTTTGTTCAGACGTACTGTCGACAAAGTGTGTTCTGATGTGCTCCGAGTTTGATTTCAGATGCCGTCTGTTTGGCTCACAACCTCCATCTTTTTGCGACTTTGAAAAATGTGACTTGTCTCCGTCTACTTCAGCGTCTTTGTGTCGTCTCCCACACGCTTCTCCCTGGTTTGGCTGCTGTTCCAGTTCCCGAGGAGAGTCGCCACCGCATCTGTTCTTCAAGTGATTCACGCTTTCCCCTCCGCAGCCACTTTCATCCCTCGGTGCACGATGAGGATCGAGAGCCTCTCCTCCCTCTGCCTCGTCGTGTCGTCTTTCAGCCTCGACATCTGAAGAACGCAGGAAGTTAAAATTCTAACACATGCAATAACAAACTAAATCGTTAATTTTAAACTAAAAAGTAAATGTGTTGCATGTGCTTACCCTTCCTGTACATGAGAAGATACGCTGTATCAGACCTGGTTTGAGAAGAAAAAAGTCTTACCACAACACTAGTTCATTTCCCTTGAGAATTCAAGCCCTGAATTTGAAGCTCATTTCTGGTCAAAATTAAATATTAACCTCACTGAGCCGTTTCCAGACCCAAATAGTGGTTTGACCTGTAGAAGTAGAATATATTTTAAACATCACAGTCACTCAAATGCGGATTTGTTAAACCTTATGTTATTATCAGTAAATTGGACAGGAAAGGAAATAATAAGCCTCCTCACCCTGTCAACAATCTCGTCATTGAAGCAATACCACTCCCCAGTTTCAAAAGACTTGATCTCTGCAGTGTAATGACCTCCTGTGAGATTCCCTAAGTGGTGAACTAAAGCGTAGAGGTCATATCTACAGTCCTGCAGAGCGGGAAATTAAACAACCGATTCAAGAAATGTTTAATTAAATCACTTTTCTGCAACATGGTAAATATATATTAATTTAAATGAAATACCTTCATGTGCAAAGTTTGGGGAACATCCACTTGGCAGTGAAGCTTCACGTAGAGTCGGCACGTGTAGTCGAAGGTAAATCTCTTCAGCAGGAGTGTGAGAATCTTTGGATTTTGTGTCATCTCACATTCCTGAAGTCCACACGGTGAAAACATCAGCATAAACAACACACAGTCACAAACTCACCCGTTATCCAATAAAGATCCGATGATGGACTCACAAGGTCTGCGTCGTGCTTCTTATCGCACTCGGTGCAGTACATCCTGTTTTCCCCGTCGACTTTGTCTTTCCTGAAGAACGCCGTCAACCCTCGCTCCTGTAAACGTTTGATATTCATTCATCCTGTCTTCTTCTCGCTACATACGAAAAATACACTTTCTCCCATTCTCGTTAAAACATGGCACAGTACCACGCTGTAAGTTTGACGGCTTGAATCTTCCATCGCGAGAGGCAGAATCCAGAAGAAGCCCCTGGAGTCGCTCTTCTTCTTGCACCCGCCACATGTGGTTTTATGATTCAGCTCGCCCTTAAATATCTGCACACAAAAGATACAGTAGAGGTTCAGTTGGATTCTGTTCAAGGAATAATACACTAAAAAGTATAATTAATACTGTACTTAACTATATGTATTTATGTGTATTAGTGTAGTCTGTACTATACGTCACTGTTTCCATTTTACCTTTACTCTACTGCTTTTAAATAAAAACATGGACGTGTCTCTACCTTGGACGCCTCCGGACTGGTCAGACACAGGATCTTCTCAAAGTACTCAGCAGCGTCACGTTGTTCGTACACTAAGCGTTGGAGGGAGCGGACAAAACAAAAAGATAAATTCTGTTATATTCTGCTTCTACAGCTGCAGTGAAACGCCTCCAATCTAAACTTACCATCTACGATCCCCAGCTTTTTTGTAAGACAATGTGTTTGAGCCAAATCTACCTCCAAGACATCAAACAGATTTTTCAGGAGTGCATCAATGGTTGTGGAGTCTCTGCTGCAGCACCTGAAGCACAGCGCAGCCAGGATTAAAACGTTGTCTGATGAAGGGTTAAAAACTTTTACAGAGATCCGACTCTGAGTCCCGAGAGAGCAAACGTATAAAAATGTGTCTTCAAGAGGGATTTAAAAGAGGATAAGGAGCTTGCTGGTCAGATGTCCTCAGAGAAATTGCTCTGAATTATTAATTTTAATCAGATTTGCCTCAAACTACAAGAACGTCTCTTAAAAAGTGAGATTACAAACCGTTTGATTGAAGCCCGGAAGTCTTCAGTCATGAAAAGCAGCTGCAGCACAGTGTTCAGATAACAGGTCAGACCTGGACTGCGGAGGCCGTGGTAATCTAAAGACACAACAGTCATCAGTTAAACTCTGATATACTGTGGTATATAATGTGGTTTCATGTCATGTCTTTTACCTGAGACTGTGAGGTTGTCCAGTTTCTCTCTGAACATCTCTACGAGCTCAGTCTTCATACTGGGGTCCTTCAAAAGAGAGTGTGGGCATTTTCACATCGTTGAACCTTCTTCTTCCAGATGTTTGGCTTAAGCCTGTGGAAGAAAGAAGTTAAGGGACAGAAACCAGCCTCACCATTTACTTGCAATTGAGTATTTTCACAGTGGGGAAATTCTACTACCTCCAGTGTGACTAAAGGGAGACTTGTGGTGTCTCTATACTAAATCAAAATGATCACTAAATTAAAAAAAACCCAAAAGAAAGAAGATATATTTACATTTTAAATATATAAACATAAAAAGGATGCTGAGTCGAAAAAAAACAAAACACACAAACATCTGGAAAGAACCAGTGACAGTGAAGGCAACTGTTGTGTTTGGGGGTTATGGGAACCGACGCTGCCTCTCGATCCTCCATTATCCCAAACAATGACGAATAAAATAACGCAAGACAATTACAAACACACAATAACGTGCAACCTGTACACAGCGGTATAACACACGCGATCTCATTTAACAACTGACGACGGGAAGTGGGAGGAAACTCACCGAGCAGCGGATTCGATGATCTGACGAGTTCCGGCTGCAAACTTTCACTTTGGAAACCAGCGGCAGAGAAAACACACACACACACACACACACACACACACGTGAGGAGTGAAACTACACAAACACACACGTGAGGAGTGAAACCACACAAACACAAAGGAGACGGAGAGATTCAACCAGAGAGATTCAACCTGAGATAACCTGCAGGACTGTCAGTCAGGTTTCAGTTGAGAATCTAGTGAACGCACTTCCTGTTTTGAAGCGGAAGTACGTAAAAAAAAAGTTATGAAGCCCTTAGAAAGGTATTGTTATTTATTATTTGACTTTATCAGCCTTATTCAATCATATTTTCTTTATTCATCAACAAATACATGTCCAGTGTAAATAAAAATGGATTTGACTTGTACTTTGACTTTTAGTTTGGTCCATGTCTGATCGATTAACGTGGAGGAGGTGGGTGGACTGCCAACCAGCAGCGTTGCCAGAAATTGAGGTGGTCATAAAACTTTATTGCTTAGTGTTGGACGAGTGTTCATAGAAGTTGTTGCATGATATTTTAGAACCTTCCTGGCTAACTGAAGTAATTCTGCAATACCCCCACCTGCAGCTGGAGTTTCTGGAATACAGGTGTCTGACTTTAAGACATTTTATACAAAACCATTTCACTTTTACAAGTTTTGTAATAACCTCAAAATATGATTTTTGTATATTATATTTTGTTATAATTCTTTATAACATAAAATGATCAATATGTTCTTCTTTTTTTTTTTACAAAGTAGTGTGAACTATTATTTCTTAAGGCTTTAGTTACACAAACTATATTTCTCCCTGTAGCTTTGCTGTTCACAACACATAAAACCACAAAGGAGAGAGGGACATTTTTGTTGTGACCAAAATTTATTTTGGTCACATTAAGGGTCATTAAGTCACAGTAACCTTCTTCATTCATCATTAATTATATACAATAACATAACATAGAACACATAATACTGTCCAGTGTCAATGCCTCAGGGGGAGAGGCCCACTTCCATAGTGTGTTTTTTTGTCTTCTAGCCACTGCTCCTTTGACACAGCCTCTACAGTCAGCTGCCACAGACAACTGGACTGGAAAGGACAGGAACTCCTGCATCCCCACTGCTTCTTCAGCCTCTTGTGTCTCTTGTGTGTGGCAAAAAACACCACCCTCTGCTTGTCGTAGTCCAGCGGGTTCTGTCACATACCAACAATGTTGCTCACCTAATCAGAGAGAGAACACAACAGAACAGAGTACAGGAGCATCCCCGTGGCACATTCAGATTCCATGTAAAGATACAGATGCAGAGAAACACTAGGATGTAATCAATAAGGTTATTGGATGAAGAGAAAAATCGTCCCTGGGTGGGCTTGAACCACCAACCTTTCGGTTAACAGCCGAACGCGCTAACCAATTGCGCCACAGAGACCTGTGCTGGTGAGACTTAGGAGGTGCCCTCGATCACATATACTCGCCCATCCGTGTTTACATTAGCATGTAGAGTGCCCATTCTGCAAGGGGACTCTGGCACATAAACAGTGTTATGGACCACCAAAGACCATAAAATCATTATGGTCAGCTCAAATGGAGAGTAGCAAAGAAGCCCACGAAGTCAAGACTCTGGTGGGGGGGGGGAGAGATGGAAGAACTAGCTGCCCCCTGTAAAGATCGGCTGCAGAGGTTTTCCATTTCATACATGACCAATGGAGTTGATGGTGTTACAAGGTGTGGAGGCACAAAACAAGCCCAAAGGTTACACTGTCTATTTAGTTAGGGATAAGGTAAGGAGAGAAAAATCGTCCCTAGGTGGGCTTGAACCACCAACCTTTCGGTTAACAGCCGAACGCGCTAACCAATTGCGCCACAGAGACACATTTGCAGGTGTATTTATTGCCCACGCCGCCTCTCACTGACCGGGGCTCACAGACACTTGGCTGACACAACACGAGCAGTATGGAGGCATTTTCAGCTGTTCTCCGTTGTTGATCTACGGCTGAAGTAATTTACCAGCAACGATAAAGGGACAAACTCTGGGCTTGCTGCCTCCATCTAGTCTCTGTGGCGCAATTGGTTAGCGCGTTCGGCTGTTAACCGAAAGGTTGGTGGTTCAAGCCCACCCAGGGACGACATGTTTTTTTTCTTCCTTGAAGTATTCTTTTAAATTCATTGTACACTGAATCCTAACGTCACCCGCGGCAGAGTTTCTAATAATCTCAATTAATCTATATGAATTACTTTGCCAAAGCTTCAGAGATCGTGTGTTGAGAAGGGAGAAGAGGTGGTGTCCACGTATGAAACGCTGAGCAGCTATTTGTTTGTATAACCTCTCTGCGTCTGCAGAGTGAGGAGGAGAGAGACTTGAGGGGGGGGACGTAGAGATTGCAGAGTTTTTAACAAACAGCGAAACAAAAAACAAAAAATCCACTAAACACTTACAGCAGGAAGAGAAACGTCTGAATCAGGCCACTGTTCAAACAACAGGGACTGTGTGTGTGTGTGTGGGGGGGGGGGCACCCTGTCTACTTCCCTGTAAAACAAATTAACATCTTATTGTGTTTTTTAATACGATAAAAATAAAAAAAACATGTCGTCCCTGGGTGGGCTTGAACCACCAACCTTTCGGTTAACAGCCGAACGCGCTAACCAATTGCGCCACAGAGACTGGGACATCCCCCATGTGTGAAAACAGAGATCTTGTATGTGTGTGTGTGTGGTGGGGGGGTGGAGACGTGCGCTGTCTGTGGAGGCAGCTGAGGGGGGAGGGGGGGGGGGCTACAATGGTTTCAAAGGGGTAGTTGCCAGACCAGTGGGAACAGACCCCTCCCATTGGAGTGGGGCTTAGGGAGGATTGGGTCCCACTGCTCCTTCATTTCCCTGACTCAGCCCAGGTGCCGCCGGTCCCCCCCACCCAAGGCGTCAGTGCCTCGTGCCGACTTGGTCCCTTTTAATATTACAAGTATGTGGCTCATTGTTATCTGTCTGTGAACCTGCTAAACAACAGACAGACAAGCTACCTCAAAATTATACATTAAATATTTAGCTGTTTGGGTTTTTTTAGATATAAAGGAAATCCCCACATCAACACGCCCATGACAAACACAAAAGAGAAAAGACTGTGCGCCCAACGTGGGGCTCGAACCCACGACCCTGAGATTAAGAGTCTCATGCTCTACCGACTGAGCTAGCCGGGCTGACAACATGCCATCTGCAAGTGCCTTTATACCAGCACTACTAAGTAGTGACAGTATAACTAACGTTAAGCATGTAAACAGACCATATTGATAGGTATCTGTTTGAGATTGGACATTTGGTGAAGCCAGGGAGATTCAACTTGTTTGAGCTCAGAATAACTAGGCAGAGTTTTGATTTAAGTAACAATAGACTGGATGTCCTTCCTGCAGCAGTGAAGCCGTTTTCAGACATGACCTGTGGGTAAAAACAGAATCAGCTATGGAGTATAACAGCCCGGAAATGCTAACAGTCCGCTAGCTTCAATTGTATTGCGCTATGCTGCAACAAAGTTTACCCCTTACACTCCTAAAATGTTTTGATGACTCCACTAATATGAGTAATGAGTGAATTTTAATTTTTGGGTGAACTATCCCTTTAACTGTGTCGATCACACGACGTTGACACGTTCAAGAACAGTTCATGCAGTTTTAGGACAAAAGCAGTGAAAACATGAGTCAAATAAGCTACAGCCTCCTGATACTAAATAAGTTATTTGAATAACTGACGTAAAAACGCAGTGGTAAGAGTATTAGAAAGTATTACTTACTGTCGTCTTTGCTCATCTGCCCCAAACACCTAAGGTCCTGCCTTAAAAAGGAAAAAGCCACAGGAGACACAGAAAAGAATTTAGCGACACCAGAAAGTATCTAGTTCAAATAGCTCCATCTTGTTTGTAAAGTATTAATAAAGAGAAAGTGTATCCAGACTTTAATTAATGCTAATGATGATGATGAGGGCCACGCACCATGTGCTAACCACAACTTAAGCTAGATGAGCTTAGCTACTCACTCTTCCTCCATTTTCTCCCAATCTGTCGTTAACAAATCACAATTAACACAAAACACACAAATAACAACGTCACAATGAAACTCGGAGTTTTAATTAATCTTAATTGGCGCGACAGTCGTCACCATGTGACCCGTGATTAGGTCCCGTTTGAAGCTAAAGCCGCTCGCTGCGTTAACACGAGCACATTTCAGCTCACTTCACTCGACACGTGCGAGTCCAAAACAAAAGTCCTTCACAAACAAACCTGTGTCTGTTGTCATGGAGACGAATCCTCCACATCAGATCTGACACTGGTCTCATTCTCACCGCGGAGACGCAGCTCGACGCTCGGCGGCTGAATCGTCGACCCTCCGCCGGGTGGTGCCGAGTCCCGCTGCCTCCAGGTGGGCACGGATCTAATACATGAGATAACACGCGTTTTAACGAGTTGAAAACAAAGCGTCTTTAAGTCGATGGACACATTTAATCTTCAGGAGACGTTTGGAGGACGTTTCATGTGTAGAAGTGAGACACAAAGAGGATCTACTTTCTTCATCCTGCGTCCAGGAGCAGCAGCGGAGGGAGACCGTGGGCTACTGGGTAAAAAAACTTTACAAACCTTTCTGTGACGTTGTGTTTTATTGTGTTATGTTACATTGATTTATATTATGTTATATTGTGTGTTTTTAAAACTCCTGCTTTTAAATATCTGGGTCACATTGTTAGGGAATAATTTATCACCAAAAAATATTATCAAGAAATAGATAATATGCTGTGAGCAGCATAGCATTTGTACAGTTTAACCAGATAATAAAAAAATGTGCTTTAACCACTAATCTTAAAGAAATACAGATCCTTTTTTACATGAGAACTTTATTTCCTTTCACCAGGGAAGTTTGAAACAGAATTACAGACACGAAATCACAATTACAATGGGAAAATACAATTTTTCAATTCTAATCAAAAATATAAAATTGTAATATAAAAGCACAAGATAAAAGAATCCGTGGTTGGAACAGGAGGTTCACTGAGGTCAGCATCGATCCTCTTTATATTTAATCATCTGAACATCGGAAACACAACCACCCAATAATAAGGAAGTAGTTGAGGGAGTGTCAAAGTGAGCTGCTGGCGTTGTTACAAACACACACACAAACACACAGAGAGAGAGAGGATCGATGTTGCTGCTGCTCTGTATGAACGAAAGTAAGTTTTTGTAGCTTTATCGTTTGGTAACTTGCAGTGATGTCCTGTGGGCACGCTGTCTCCCCCGAGTCTCTGACACTGTGATCAGGTACCTCACTCAAACTTGGTTTTTTTTCTTTCTAGGCTTTGTTTAAATCCACGTGCTTGCAAATGAAATGAGAAATGTGATTCATTATAACTAAATGCAGAGTGAGTCACATTGTGCCACGGAGATGCCCCTGTGCTCTGTTCACATTCACAAGATCGCTAAGCAATTTAATTTAGGTACTTTTGTCCAGTGATTCCCATAAACTGTATATACAGGTGCATGACTCAGCTCCACTCCTCCCACTATCCAGAAATGAAGCCAAATCATTTTTGGACTGGAACTCTGCCATCTTGTGCTGATGACGTCATTTGGAGTCTATGCAGATGTTTCACTCTGTTATTACAGCATCAAATAACTAATTGAATCCAAACCGAAAATGAGCATTTGGACAAACACCAATGTTTCGGATAATTAAAACACAATCAAGTGCACTAATTCCTTTATATGATGGGATTTTTCACTGTTTTCCATGTCAGTGCCCACAGTGCAATACGAATGTGGAGCGAAAGGATCTATCCAACCTGTGTGTCCAGTGCCCCATATGCACTGCTGATCAGAAGACGAAATACCACTTCTGCTGGCAGTGTCGGAGGAAGTGGAAAGGTCGGGGCCCTCGGTCGGACCGCTGCGACAACGACGGCTGTGCCAACGACGGCTGTGCCAACAAGGACCTCCAGCTTCTGCAGATATGTCCCACCATCAGTCTGCTTGACGTGGAGGGTGCCACCTGCTGCCCGTCAGTCAAGGCGTGCCCGAAATGTGGCATGAGGGTGGAGCACAACCAACAACACTGCAAAACCATTGACTGCCCTCGATGCCGTGTGCTGTTCTGCTTCCTCTGCCTGAAACTAAAGAGTGAATGTTGCAAGAACAGTTCACCGTACAAAATCTGTCAGGGTGGTGTGGCTCCCAGACAGACCTCCATCCCAGTGTGGCACAGAAAATAAAAACGATATAAAAGGCCTTTATATTTAAATACTTTGTATTTTTACATCGGGAGCGGATACTGTGATTATAAAAGTATTTAAACACCAGTTTGTACAATCATCTTTAAAACCTTGCAGCCTCTTATTCCTTTGCTTTGTGATATTTGACCACATCATAAGAGACGATGAGAGATCTACTAGTATTAAGTGGTCAAATTAAAATTTGTATTCAAATGAACCGTGTGTGTGTGAATATATCTGTATTTCTTTTTCACCTCAAAAACACAATGTCACTTAAATTACAGTACAGAAAAAATAAACTAACTACTCAAGACTCAATAACAGTGTTAATGGTCAGTGGTTCTTAAAGGTCACTGTGATCGTCTGGAACAGTGCGAACTCCTGTTCTTCGCAGGAGCGACATTTCCTGTAAGACTACAGCGAGAGCAGCCAGGAGACACACAGCAGCCGTGAAGCCGAGCGCCGAGGCCACACTGAGCTCTGTGTGAGGCCTGAGGCTCGACCAGCCGCCGTCCTGGGCTGAATTCATCATCTCGTAGGGGTCGCTGAACAAAAACACAACAACGTAAAGTTGTCCTGAGTTACATTATTGTAAGACGAGAGGAAGCCATATTTTTAAATCATGCTTGCCTTGTGTTGGAAGGAGGAAATCCACCAACATCATCTAAGGGAGGAGTAATATCCGGGTAAAGGCACAACCTCCTGTCCGGGCAGAAAACTAAACCCTGGTATCCATTTATCTGAGGATTTAAAAAAGACGCAGGAGTTAATGTTTACAGCATCTCTTAACAAAGTCTTGTGATTTACAGCACACTATAGTCACATGTTGGGTCTCATTACCTGAATTGCGCCCCCTGGGGGACAGGTCGCCCAGTCAGAGCCAGACACCTGGATTTGGTATCTGTTTGGTCCAGTACATCGGTGTCTGTAACAGCGGCCCTCCACTGAGCTGCTCGACACAAGGAACTGCGTCTGCTCGTGGAAAAGAGAAGGAGGAAAATAATGTGAAACTAAGGGAAAGGTTTTAAAAAGGCAGGTGACAAGGATTCACACACACACACACACACACACACACACACACACACACACACACACACACACACACACACACACACACACACACACACACACACACACACACACACACACACACACACACACACCACCTGTCTGGTCAGGTTGGAGGAGAAGCAACGGCAGCCGAGGCCCCAAATCTCCCCGCTCCAGTCGAGCTCAGGTGTCGGCCTGGTGTTTTCCCTTTTCCAGCATTCACTCTGCATGAAGACAAAGCATGAAAATTTAAATTAAAAAGGCTCAGATTACAAATAAATACATAAAATACAGAAGTTACTGCTTTACAGGATTTGACGGCTACATGTCCAGAGCATAGATGTAAAGAATGCACATTTAAGTCAATGCAAGATGAGTTCAATAAATAAAAAACACCATAACCACACATTAGAATAAAAGCAAATTAACTAAAGATATAAATTACAAAGCAGTTGTGCTTAAAAATATATAACTCACTGAATTCTTTAGCGGTTTAAATACTCTACACCCCTCCAGGTATGGATCGGTTTGGCACTTGCCCTTGTGGAGGTGAAGAAAATGACACCCAGGTCCACTGAGAGGGAAAAATATTGCAAAACATTATTGCTGGAAATATAATCAGCCAATTACAATACACACAATGCCAGTGTTCCCCTTGAAGGCACAAGTTGTTTTGGAGAAAACAAAGTTTGATTGAACCTGCCGGTGCAGAAAAAGGATGAAGAGTTGTGTTGGCAGGTTGACAGGGAACCAAACGAGGCTCCTTCACCTACAAAACACACATTTATATTGAATTATATAGTTTATTGTCCATGAAACAGTCTTGAGACAAAGAAATCAGCTCATTTTAATTATCCAAACATCAAGTGTTGTTCCTTTGTAAACTCTGGTTTTATTAAACATTATATTAGTGATCCTGCAGATTATCCTCATCACCCCTCCTCTTCTCTTACCGTCACCCCAGACCAGACTCTGTGCCCGGCTCAGCTCCACTCTGTACCAGCCTGTGTCCTGTAGAGCAGCTAAAGTGACCGGGTCGATCCGGACCGTGGCAGGGTCCTCCAGCTCCGCAGCCATGATGGACCCCCGCAGGACCCGGGCCTCCCAGTGAGAGGACGCTCTGCCTGGTGCATCCTGAAGGAAGGAGTCAGCAGTTTGAAACGGGCGACAAGTACGTCCGTTGAATCTGAATGGAACCTGAGCAGCTGCAGTACCAGGTTCTCCAGCGGGCCTCCCAGCTCAGGGTCAGGGGAGGTCAGGTGCGTCTGCAGGGCTGAGATGACGGACGACGTGTAAATCCTCATCTGACCTGATCCATCAGAGTGAACCACTTTCCCCCGAGGTGAACATCCAGAGCCCAGTGCTGCACGAAGAAAAACACAAACACATTTCTGACCAATGAAACTGATCCTGAATGTGAGTTTAAAAGTGTCGCTGATATTTAACCTTTGACATTTACAGATATTACTTTATTTCTTTTATACACTTTTAAAAGTTGTAATGTTTACTCTCCCATTTTATTGCAATTTGGACTTCAGGGGCCACCGTGTTAGACCAACACCCAACAAATACATGTAATTATTCAAATGTCATTTCACACATTTGCCTAAATCACACTGAACAGCGAGAGGAGCGACATGACATATGAGGCATCTAAAAACAGTTGAAAAACCTGGAGATGAGGACGAACAGTCTTTCCAGGTGTGGAAGAGATCTCTGGAGAAGCCCAGAGCGTGGAACAGCTCGTGAATCACAGTCTGGAAAAGACACACTCATTATGATCCTTCCATCTCATCCTGCTGGAGAAAAACATTTTATAAACATGTTTCAGAGTTATCAACATGATAAATCCTACCTGTACTGTAGCCTGGTGGTTGTACGCAGCTTCTGAGAGTCTGTCCCTGCAGATGACCACCACCCCGGCCACAGGTCGCCCCTGGGTGTCCGTCTGGCAGTGGGCAGCGTACGCCAACACATTGGGCTGAAGAAGAGATACTAAACATTTGGAAGCAGTAAATTGAAATAAAAGAGCTGCAGCAGGATTTCATGACTACTCGACTTCTTTAAGATATTCTTTATTTCTCTTCCATTGTAAATAACTGAGTGATAATGAATATATTTGCTGTTGTAGGAACTGATATTTGGTGAAATGTCTCCAGTGACAGACAGAAAACAGCATTTCCAGAGACACTTAAACTTACTGAACGTACAAAGAAAGAGTCACACATGTGGTTTGAGGGCAAAAAGACATAAGCACTGAAGTTTTCTGTGAGTCTTCACCTCTGCCCGACACTTGTCAGTGGACTGTGTGTGGAGGTAAAGCAGGAAGTCGGTGTCGGGGAGTCCAGCACCTTCAGGTCTGAGGACAGCCCTGAGCGGTGAGTCAGGCTCCGGGTAAATATCACATCCAGACAGGTGCTCATCTGGGATCTGTGGGGGTGGGGGGGGGACAGTGCTTATTTGATGCTTGTCATGAAGGTGTCCCTCACTAACAAGGAACAGAGACATAACAGGTACCTGCTGTTTCTGTCTTCTCCAGTTAAACAAAGGAAAACATTTCAATGATTCTGACTTACTGTCACATCCAGACACGTCTCATTCCTGTAGTTGTTGTTGGCTCGACCACACCTGAAGAGAAACATCTGTTATAACGTTTGAAATCAGTTTTCATGACAAGCCTCCTCCTTTTATATATGTGATTATTATGTAGTTCTATTGGGTAAATAAGGAAGTGGGGCTTTAAAGGGAAGACGTGTGCGGCTGAGGCTTTTCTGTGTAGAGTCTGCATGAGCTCTCCCCTACATTACGGTCATAACTACACACACACAAACAAACACACACACACACACAAACACACACACCTGTTGTAGTTGCTTGTTCTTGAATTGCTCCAGACAAACTTGCAGTATTTGTTGACGTCTCTGCTGAGCAGCAAAGGACCCACAACCCTGTTCACTATGAAAGATCATTAGGTGGTTTATTATACTGTGTGTGTGTGTGTGTGTGTGTGTGTGTCTCTCGTTTTCTTACCTGACAGTAAAGACGACACCACCCTCACAGCCTCCTCCACTGCTGCCTCCAGTCTCCCCTTCTCTGCGTCTGATAGGAAGTCGCTCTCTCTCGGAATCCAGGTGTGGATCCTGATTGGCCGTGGCGAGGCAGGAGCGGAAGGGGTCGTCTCTCCCAGGCTGCTCCTCTGGTGCCGTGGCCCAGTCGGGGGTGCGGGTGTGGGCTCGTCCGGTGGCCCGTGGGGGTGGATCCGTGCAGCTCTGACCACTCGGACCTGAGCCTGAACCTCATCAAAGATGCACTTCTGCAGAGCTCCAGGCAGCTCAGCCACCAGCACGATCACCAACGTCCCCACCCAGAGCCTCAGGGCCGGAGGCGAGCTCATGATTCCGGCTGGGACCTATTTAAAGGTCACAGTGAGGACAACGTTTCACAGTTTGTCTCCGGACGTCTCATAGAGCAGCAGCAGCACACAGGGTACAGCCTATAGAGAAGCACTGTCTATATAAAAAATAAAGTTAAAAGGTACCATAAACTTCTATAACTCATTCATATCATACTGAGATGTAATATGTCGTTTTTCATTATTTAAAAGCATAAATAAGAAACAAATAACTGAAATGGAATAGTACATATGATCAAATCTGTTTTGTGAGGTCAGTGTATTTATATTTCTCTATTTTAGGCTAAAACACACTGTAAAGTAGTCATTTAGTTCAGTTCATTTCACAACCAGAATTATATTCCCAGCAATGTGGGGATAGACAAACACAGTGGGTACTGTGACTCATGACCCCAGTGTTTTGTAAATAATGCAAAGTTAATTAAACTGAATTCAAAGTTGACTTATACGATATGAAACTAAAGGAAATGAAGATAATGTAAAGTGATGTGTATTTATTTGTCCTTCGATTTAACTCAATACTTCAAGTTTGTAAACCAAAGTCATGGCTCTGCATTTAGCTTGTATCTTTCCATAGTTTAAACATCAGTCAAAATTTAGTCAGTATATAAAAAAAAAGTTTCAATGCAGTTATATGGTTTCTAATTTCTACAGTAATTATAAGAAATTTAACTTCAACAATCCCTGTCCTACGACATCAATGAGTTTAAAAGCAGTCATCGTGATTACCTTGTAGCCGAACTAAATGTCGCTCTCTCCACGCGTTCACTTCTAATCCTGAGTCCTGATCTCAACTTCTGTCTTCAGGACAAAACACTGAGGAGCTCATCCAGGAGTCGGAGTGAGGACATTTGAATACAATACACAAAGCAACAACTCTGTCACCTGTTGTCTCCTCTGTGTCGGCCGCGCCTCACGCTCTTCACTGACCAACAAACACAACACAACACAACACGCCGAAACTAAAAGTGCAAATCGTTTAATCTCAGCCACATTTTTACTTATATACAGTGAAGTTGACCCTAATAAAAATCATAAAATCACTTTCTCTCTTATTTTGCTAAATTTGTAACTTCCGGCTACTCTACATCGACACCAATACATTCATCAAAGCAACAGAAAATAAAAAATTAAACTTAAAAGAGGAAAGGAAGAATTTGAAGCAACTCGCTGAAATAAAAACACTGTAAAATGTACAACAATACAAATGGCACACCACGAGTCTGCTGTGTCAACATGTGACAGGATGCGATCCATTCCCCTTCAGGGGCTGAAGATTCAAGTTGAGGTTGATTTGGGGATTGCGGGGGCCCTGTTCATCACGAGGGGGCCCCTCATCTTCCTGTGCACACAACACACACACACACACACACACACACTAAAATCAGGCACCAAAGAGATTGTCTTTTGACATATTTGCTTTTTGTATATTACATACATTCGCTTAGAAAGTGTACACGTGTGTGTGTGTGTGTGTGTGTGTGTGTGTGTGTGTGTGTGTGTGTGTGTGTGTGTGTGTGTAATCGAAAAACGCAGTTACGTCGCCATGAATGTGCACAAAAACTACGGGGGTCCCCGAAAAGTTATTGCCGGCTTGCAGAGTAGTCATGCATTGTTTTTAATCGTGAAGTCACTGATGTGTCGATGCGTGCTGTGGTGTCAGGAAAACGTGCCTCCGTGTGTTTCCGTGTGCAGCGCGTTTCACCGGGAATCGTCTCAATCACCTCGAGCCATCTACAGGAAACTCCTCAAAAAGGCACTTAAATAGGAAATCTTTTCTTTTCTATTAGAACATCGGATATAACGTGAGACTGGATGCAAGTGGCAGAAGTATGTGGGGATGGACCACATCTACAAACATACTCCACTGTCTACGCAAGACATTAATTCATTCACACAGTTGCAACCATACAAAACACAACAAATTTCCATCATAAAAACTCATCATTCAGTGTGACAGTCGCCTGCCTCAGTTTCTGGATAGGGAAGATTCTTCTGTGCAAAAAGTTTACCTTCAATGTGCAGCCCGGCGTAAAATTAAGTGCACACCCGATCCCGACCCACGCTCACTCCCCGACATACATCAGCCACGCTCTTCGTCTAAAACTTACACTTTCTGAAAGAAGTCTTAAAAAAAAAAAAGGGTCAAATACTCGTTTCCATACGTCAACAAATCCAACTCAAAGCAATTTCAAAAAAGGCACCAGACTTGCACAGTGCGGGTGCGTCTCGCTGTGGGCCACCTCCTGTGCTTCAGTTCAAACGAATGTGGAAAGACTCAGTTATTAGTGCGTAAAAAGGAGACAGAGAAGGGGTGTGAGTCACTGGGCGAGGGAGGAAGCCGTTCAGGTGAGCATGGGCACGTCATCCTCTGAAGTGGTGTCTTCGGAGAGAGGGATGAGCAGCACCTCGTCATCTGAGGAGGAGGAGGAGGAGAAGGAGGGCGAGGCGGAGAGGGGCATGGAGTTGGTGGAGGAGGACGAGGGCGACGCTCTGAAGAGGGAGATGCTCAGGCCCAGGGTGTGGAAGATGGAGGCAAGAGAGGGGCTGCTCGGGGGCACGGCGACGGGGGGAGTGAACGAGACGGACGGGGGCGGAGCTGGGGGAGCGTATGGAGGCGGAGGCGGGGAGGCAACTGGCGGCGGGGGCAGCGAAAGCAGAAGAGGCGGTACGTCATCGTCGTCGTCCTGCTGGCGATGCTGCTGCACCTCGGACTGAGCCAACAAGCCCAGTTTCTGAGGCACCGGCTGGTTCAGCGCCTCCACGGCCAACGAGGAGCTGGTGGGAGTGGAGAGAGCCGGTTCCTGGCCAGAGGGGGCGGCGTCTCCCTGCTGCTGGCTGGAGCCGGATGTCTGAGTCGGCCTGGAGGGAGGTCTGGGGATCAGACCCCAGCGCCTCATGCGGCGAACGGCCCGACGGACGAAGCGGGGCCTGCGTCTGCGGTGCGGGGAGTTGGCAGCGTCCTGGCGGAGGAGCTGGAGGATTCCCCTTAGAGAAAGAGATGAGGTCTGACAAAGAGGAAAAGGAACAGAATTAAAAAATGTGTTTTCTACAACCCTCCCAATTTCTTCAAGTTGTATTAAAAACAATCCCAAAGCACTGATCCAAGTTTAAAGAGCGAGTTCGTATCTGGGGCCGACCCATCAGACATCACATGCTTTGTTAATCCCTCATCTAAATCACCCCGACTGTCGTCATTGGCTAATAATAAAGCACCTTAATGTGAGCTCGCGTAGCAACAGCACATTCGTTCTATCTTAACACTCCATTAATCTCCATCAGGAGGCTGTGGGCTGAAGGAAGTCGGCTGCTGGAGTGGAGCACATGACTTTAAGACCGATGACACAGGAGCTACTGTAGATGAGAGCTGAAGAATGTGCAACTCAGCAACGAGGCCTCTTCCCCCATGAATGAGTCGGTTATCAGTCCTCTTCATCCCGCCGTGTTTTCATACCGACTCCTTTCTTTCAAACTTCAGAGCATTAAATGAATTTGTTATGGTCCTCTGAAGCTCGGGCTTTAAATTTCACTGCCAAACAAATAAGCCTGTGTGAGAATTGAAAACTGGACGCTGAAGTCTGCGTTGCAACAGAACCCTGATGTCGGTTATTAAACCAAATCGACCCAAATATGAGAGAACTTTTAGGATGACCCTCCTCTTCGAAGGAATGTTCTCAGAAGGTTACAAACAACCCATAATGCAACACAGACTGTGGGAGCCTGTCAACAGCTACGTGCTCTCGTGACGCTCTTCTCTCTCACCTCATTGGGGTTCTCCGTGGGGAAGTCCTCCACTGGCGGGATGATGCCCTGGGCGATCAGCTGACCGTAGGACGGAGGAGCCTGCTGCTGGATTAGCTCCGCTTCCTGGCGGCTGATTGGAGCAAACAGGCTGCGGGAAAACACACATTAGGACACATTCTCTCACACACACACACGTGACACTGGTTTCTGATGTGAGGGTTTTCCAGAGATTCATCCACAGTATAAACTTCTTTATCATATATTTATCTACTGTTCTATCGCTAATTTTGAAAGTAAATTACCCTGAATAATGGCTACAATCTCTAAACCACACATGGTTTGTTTTTTAAGCGCTGTACACAGTTGAGTAGTGTAATTTTCAGAAGAGTACACAACATGACCGGCTTTGGCTGAGACAACCACCTGGTAGTCTGTGTGTGTCTTTCTACGCCGCATGCTGTCTGTGTTGTGGGAGGTTCTGAGAGGTGCTGTCTGGTCGTTTTGGCAGCAACCGAATCCAGAAGTTATGAAAACAAAGTGCGCCTCTTGTGAGTCACTGTCTCAGAGAGTCAACACAAAATCTGGCAGTGGTAGTCATTAAAAAGCCCACGATGCTGGTTTATAAGAACCAACACGTCTGCAAAGCAAACATACGGCAGAAACTGCGGGATGAGTAGTATTAAAAACACTAAATGCACAAAAACAATTAAGTTACCTGTACTCCCTGGTCCTGAGCGAGTACAGTTTACAGGTGCAGCCCATGGCGATCACAAGCAGGAGCCCGCACACCAGGCTGCCAACCGTTGCCGCGGTGATGACCTTGCGGGGCAGGATGACGGTGCAGTTGAGCTCGTCCGTGCCGTCCTTACAATCCACCTGGCCGTCACAGCGCCAGCTCTCAAACACGCACCTGCACACGGGACAATGGGCCACTTGTGTGTTAGAGTATGCAGGGAAAACACGAGTAAGAGATTCTACAACACAATCACACACAAACCAAATTCATGTTCAATACTTCAGACAAATGCAGTCGAGCTCTCACATGATTGTGTATCTTCACACTCCATCTGACTAACACACTAGACACACCTCACGGTGACAAAAAGTGGTCAAAGTCATGAATAAACTTTGACCACTAACTTTTAATTATTAAATCAAGGTTCAAATTTAACATTAAACATCAATAGCTCACCGGTGAATAAAAAAACCTCAAATCAGGTGAAACAAGCAGTTTGATATGATGGAAAATCTCCAGATTAACTAATGTATGGACCAGAAGTTATTTGATTAACAAACATTTCCAAGATAAAGACTGAACTTTAATCTTTATCACGTGCTTCATGCGAGAGCACTGAAACTCAAATTACACGCCGTCGTCTCCACAGCAAAAAGAGAACTGAATTTCAGTCTGAAAGTCTCTGGAGAAACGGACACAAACTGACCTGTCACTGTCACAATGAAAGGTCCCCGGCTGGCACACGGTGCAGTCCCTCTCGTCGCTGCCGTCAGCACAGTACAGCTGGTAGTTGCACCTCTCCGTCACCGGGTAACACACTGGCCGGCCAGCAAAGTGGCTGGATGCCACCATCCTCTGCCCCACCACTCCACACGCAAACTGGTTGGGACTGCAGCCTCGGCATCCCTCCTCGTCCTTCCCCGTCTCGGAACAGTCCCATTTCCCATCACAGCGTTGCTCGTGGGTGAAGCAACCACCTGATGCTCCCCCACACCGACCTTCCCATGGAGGGCAGTAGCTCCCGACGTGGAACGTGGCGTTAAAACCGCTCCCCTCTGAGCCAGGAATCGTCTCATACGTCAACGACAGGACGCCAGTGTGGGATTCAGCTTGGACTGGTTTGTAATTGGAGGCGCTGCTGATCTGTCAACATGCAGGGAAGGAACATTGTGTTACAATAAGGAATGTTTTATAAGGATTCTTTAGAGACGATTATCAGAAAAGTGTCTAAATCAAACAAACTCACAATTTTAATAACATCTCCTTTGCCTTGCTCTCTGTTGTAGATGGTGAGTCTGTCCCCGGGCCCCAGGACCAGCTGCTGCAGATCCAATCTGAGGGGCCGGGAATCCTGAGGGTCCAGAGTCCAGACACAGAACAGAGCAGTACCCCGAATGGCCGGGGGGGAGAATGTCCCATAAAAGGTCTGTAGGAGCCCACCGCATGGCCACTCAATGGGACTTGGCGTCACAGCGTGTTCCTTATGGGTCGGAGGCTGATCTTGATCCACCTGGGCCTCCTCCTCCCCCCACAGATCAGAGTATCTCTCCTCTGACCTTTCTGAGCTCTGACTATTATCCATGACCTTAAGTTTCTCAGAGTCCCTGTCATGGTTTCTTTCTGTGTACATTTCCTTTTTAGCTCCTACTTCCTGTGTGCTGCCCTGCTTTGAGGGGGCTGGAGTTCCCGTGTCTCCATCGCAGCCCTGTTCGTCTGAACCGAGACCAGGACCTTCACCGAGACACTCCACCTGGCCGTTACAGCGCCAGGAGAGGGGAAGGCAACGGCCCCCGAGGCATTCAAAAGATGTCAAAGGACATTCACCAGTGTCTGAATGTGTAGAAAAAGAAGGGGATAACACAGATTATGACCATTTGATAAGAAAAAGTAGAAGTTGCAGCAGAAATGTACAGACACAAGTTCCATTGAAAAGGTACAAGAGGTGAGCACTTTGCAAAACATGTCACCATACCTCTGGCATAGTTCAAGAGAAACGATGACACAGGGAACACATGCGGGAGGAAGTGGTGCATCACTGTAATATTTCCCCCTGGGAATTCAATTGGCTGCGGCAGCTTGGATCCACAAAGGACAATCGGCTCACCACCAGCGGAGGATTTTATAGACACCGACTCCTTTCTACATCGTGCTGAAAACTGGGAAAAGCTAAAAAAAAAGAAAAAAAGTTTGAAATGAGAAAAGGGGGATTAGCGATGAAAGATAAATCATGAAACAGATAACCTGACTTAAAGCTGCAGTGCAGGACAGATTAAAATCGATCGCGTCAGGTAAATCTGTATTTTGCAGAATATGCAAGTTTTAAATCTGGTGTCTGTGGCAACACTCCCTCACCACACCAGTAGTGATGTATTTTACGACAAAGAGCAATAGTTGGTTTGCCAGAGCTGAAGATGGGAATAACAATGAAAGGAGTACAGTGATCAGAAAATGCTCCGTCTCAGCATCTGTACCTGAGAACGATGGGTTCTCCTTCCCGACCATTGATGATCCAGCAGTCATAGATAGAGCCGAAGCGGTACGACCAGCTGTGGTACGCAGAACTCATAATCTGTCCCACTTTGTCGTCAAACACTTGAAGGGAACGCCCACAATGAGCTGAGAAACAGCAAGACAAAGGAGAAATGATCCAACCTTCGTTTCAACACATCACTTCTGCTTCCCCAAACACTGATGGACACTGATTTTAAATTACAATTGGAAATAAATGTTTAGACAAGAAGTAAAGGAAGTAATGCTAAATAGGATCTGAGATACAATCAAAAAGACCCTCACAATAGGAGAAAAGTGAAATAAAACAGGGAACTGTGTCTAAAAGTCAGATCTCCTCAATTCAAAAAGGTTACAAGAACGTATGAAACAAGAATGTGACATTGGAGAATACTTTCATGACAGCCACAGACACAACATGAGATAAAGTGCTGAGTCGACGTCTCCTTACCGGAGCAGAGGGCAGGATCGAATCGACTGCAGGCTGCAGAGAACGCAGAACGAAAACACAACGAGTCAGACCAGTTAAAAAAAAAAACGTCCGACACAGATCATAACAGCGATATACCATGAAAAGTGCAAACGTAACAAATGTCTGATAAAGAGTTAAAGCCGGCAGCTGAGACAGAAACATACATGGACACAGATGTTGTGTATGTGTACTCACTCACCTGCTATGGTGAAAACCAGGAGGGCTCGGACTTTAAAAGAAGTCTCTGTCATTGTGATAACGCTTCTCCTCTAAAAAGGTGGGAAATCATATATAAAAAAAAATAAAAAATAAAATAAGTGAAGACTTTAAAAAGGGTAAAAATAATAAGGTCAGAGAAGCGCCATCTCGCGGGGGGGGGCGGGGGGCGGGGGTGGTTCAGGAAGACTTTACCTGCAAAGAGAAAGAGGAGGAGATGAATGAAAGGTGTGTTTGATGTGGCTGTCTGTTGAAACTGAACTTTCACCATGATAACTTTTTATAACTACGTCACTCCCATAAAGAAATGAGTCAGCAGACACGTACATCAGATTAGTTGGATAATACCAGCTTTCTTAATCTGCTTTTAATTTGATAGTCAAGATTGGGATTTAAACAATTAACAGAACCCGTATGGTCAAGTGTACTTCTGAAAGTTTATTAGTTCATATTCAATTTCTGCCAATAGATCCCTTTCGCCTAAATCTTACACTGGACCCTTATGAGACTAATTGTGATTTGTGAATATGAGCTATACAAATACAAGCTGATTAATTGATTAATAGATATACAGTCAATTAAGCCAAGAAAATGATTTAAAAATACATATTACATTCAATTAAATCTCGTTATATAAAAAGGGGACAGATATATTAATAGGTTGTTCTGATCTCTAACACAATGGACGCACACACACGCGCGCACACACACACACACACACACACACACACACACACACACACACACACACACACACACACACACACACACACACACACACACACACACACACACACACACACACACACACACACACACTTCCTTGCCATAATCTTCTCAACAATGACGCCAGGCTCGCCACCATTTCCGAGTTACAAACAAACTGTTCCCTGACACTTTTTCTGTCCTTCTCGGGGAACGTGAACCCGCTTGAAACCGCGGAGTTCGGCTCGTGCTGTTGACAACGCGACGATTAAAAACAACAGGTTGTGGGTTCGGTTCGGTTCGGTTCGGTTTGTGTCGCGAGCCGCTTCGCCCCCTTGGAAGAGATTTAACAGTTAGCTTCGCGAGCTAACAGCTAGCCTCCCCTCCTCTGCTCTCCCCTCCGCTTCTTCGCTTCTTCCAGGCGGCGACACCGCGAGGAAGCGGCTCGAATCACATCACTTTGTATTTTAGCGGATAAATAAATGGCTTCTTTCGGGTGGGAAGCGGTGAAGTGGTGAGAAAAGGCCGGAGAAGGAGAAGAGTACGTTACCATGTCATTCGGCCTCGCTTGTTGACAAGTTCTGAGCCACTTCCGGGTGTTTTAGCTCATGACAGGAGGGGCGGGGCTTGTGATGTCCAAAAGTGTGTTTTTCTTTCATTCATAAAAGATCAAAATGTGATTTTTTTTCATTCACAATCACAAAGTCTTGGATTTTTAAATAATATTTAAAGTTAGAACTCTGAAGGTTTTTTTATAAAAGCTTGTTTAACGTGTGACAGGAGATTGAGAGGTGACATGTTTATTCTCCAACACAAGGTGTCAGTGTCCAACATCACTTTCAATTCACAAAAACAAACCTTCAGGATTTTTAAGTACTTTTGTGTTTATTAACATGTATAGCAAATAAAAGCTGGACACATTAAAGGATACGTAAAAATGGGAACAAAATAAATACACTGTTCATACTTTAAATACTAAAATGAATATTTGTTAGACTGACGAGGGAGAAAGATAAGGTGTTTGACCCACGAGCAATCACATGAGCACATGTACTATACTCAATGGAGTTCCCTTTACTTTTGATACTCAAAGTGCCTTTTGCTCCCAGTATTTCTACCAAGTAAAACATCGAATGCATGATTATAAAGCAACACTCTGTAACTAACTCTTACTGAGCAACAGCGCCCCCTGCAGCCACACGAATACCTGCAGCTTCGGTGCAGATCATCATTTCACCGCAGCTCAATCAATCACTGTTACAGTTTCAGAAAGAAAAGCTGCAACCAGCATCACCACAGGCCAAACAAATAAAATAAAAAGGTAGCTTCAACATGTAATCGAGTATCAGAGTAATATAGTATTTTTTTATTGCTGTGTTTTCAAGTTAAAATCTCAGAGTGTTGATATCTGAGTCTCAATCATATCAACAATAGATACATGGAGGATGAGCCAGCTGAGGGGAAAATGACGTCACCACATCTGGAGGAGGACCCAGAGGGAAATCCACTTCTCTCTCTCCCTCCTTCTCTCTCCTTCTCTCTCTCTCTCTCTCCACGTCCACACACTCTGAGGGCATCGATCACCTCCACCAGGAAACACGAGTCAGACTGTGAGAAGTAGGAGCTCATTTTCACTTCTCCTCGCTTGTTTCCAGCTCAGATCTGAAGCAGAGGAAGTTTTTTTCCCATGAGGATCCGACACCGTGTTTCTCTCTCTCTCTCTCTCTCTCTCTCTCTCTCTCTCTCGCTCTCTCTCTCTGCCACGTTTTCACATCATAACGGGAGCTCCTGCATCCATCGATACTTTTTTCCTTCCCCGCCAGGACGTGTAGAAAGTTAGTTTTGTGAACTCTTTCTGTGTTTTGGAGGGGCGGTAGTTTGCAGAAACCAGAATGCTGCCCCAGCTCCTCACCCTGGCCTGTGCTGTCTGCTGCTTTGGTTTTACCTCCGTCTCTGCAAACGTGCTGAAAGCTGAGGTAAGTCACATGGAGACACACTCAGACCTTGAAGAAGTATGGACGTGTGTTCATAGATGTTTTCATGTTGTTATGTGTCATCAAGCTGTATTTTCCACTGGGATCCCTCTCTTGAATCCGTTGTCTGCATTATTCATGGTGAATTTTACATTTTACAAACTCAGAACATACATTTTTATTTTATTCTAAGCTTTATTGTGTTGGATGAAGGTGTAGTTGCGACCTCGAGGGTCTTTCAATCTCTCAATCTGAAGATGGGAGAAGCTGAGGAAGAGGAGGGAGGAACTGTTTATACTGGTGTTTATTCTTCCTCCCTCAAACACTCCAGATCTTATTTTTTCTCCCATAAGAACTGATTTAAGGAGATGAAAGTTCATCCAGGGAACAAAATGTCATGGCAAACTTTGAATGTTGTTTTTGAAGGACAGGGTGGAGGAGGAGAACCAGGCGTGTAAGGGTAGTGTACAGTTTTGGAAAACCACAGCTGGGCTGCTTTGTTCTGAGAAAGAGAGGAGGGGGTGGGTGATGGTGATGTGGGGGAGGGGGTTAATAGTTTTCATCCGCCTGTTAAGGCCGCACAGACAGCCCGGCCAGGAAGTTGGTCCGCCTTCACAACAAGCTGGACATGGGGCCCCTCCAGCTGGGACAGTGTAGGCCTGCAGGGCCTTGAGGCTGTGAAACCCTCCTCCACCAAAGTGCAGGTTAACTCTCATCTCAACAACAGATTTGGTCATCAGCTCTGTAAATGAGCGGGTACGAGGAGCCATGGGCGCCTCTGGTCTCAGCTCTGTTTAGATTTAGCCCTGAAGGTAGTGCTTCGTCCCTGAATGTCCCAAGTTCACCTTGCAGATAACATCAACAACAAGCAGTGTGGGGATAAGTGCATGGAAGGGAATGGAACACATCAGCATTAGGTCACATAGAGTCACAGAGACAGGAGCAGTAAGCACACCGAAAAAAAATCAAGATCCATGAATTACTCTGAGAAATCAACAAGTATGTCAAAAAATGTAACTATTTCACAACGTTAAAGAAAGTAAATCCGCTCCCAAATTTATTCCTACTTCATCCTTCCACCAAGTTTCATAGTAACACATCCAGTAGTAACCTCCAACAACTGCAGCTCGTAGTATACAATCATTTGTCCTGTGATCATTTCCCAGACTAACATCTCAAAGAGTGGCACATACAACGTGTCTCCCAGTGATGCACTAATAGTCAGCTGTCACAGGAAATTGAATCACTGAGAAAACGTCCATTAGCAGTAAATGGAGAAGTAAGGACGACCTTAGTCACTGACCACAATCCACTGGCGTGTGAGTCAAGCCAGACATGGTGGATAACTCCGGAGAGTCAGACGGTTTATGAGATGCCGCAGGCCGCTGCCCTCCCGCGGCCGACGCACCGACACAGTGATGAATGTCTGTAAACAAAGTGAGAAAACATGAGTGTTTACCGCAGCTGGGGGACAATACCTCTAACACGTAGCATCCCTGCAGCTGTACATCTCTGCAGCGCTGAAACGAGAGTGGCCCTGAGTGCAGGATTTAATGTGATATCAGGTCAGAGGTGAATGTGTCGTCTGCCGGTGCAGGTTGGGTGTTGTGATGCTGCCAGAGCCACCAGTCAGCTTTAATTATGGCTTAAGGATGACATCACCTGAGAGCTGCACGTGAACCCTGTGATCAAAAGATAGACGTGTCTGTGTGTGGAGAGAAAGTCGACTGAACTGGAGCTGCAGAGACGGGAGAAACAAACAAACAAACTCGAGTGACACAAAATGTTTTAATTAACGTCGCCGGAGCTCAGTTTTAATGGGGCTGGGAGGGGTTGAGCGGAGCGAGCAGACGGAGACACTGAACTTTGGGGAATTTTGTGGTTTCCCGGCGTTGCTCAACATCTGAACGTCCCTCGCTGACTTCACTTCGACAAACTAAACCCCCACTTAATCCAAGCTGAGTGAAAAAGAGAAGCTCGGCAAATAGAGGAATAAGACCTCAGCTATTCCCTGTAACCCTCCTCTGGTGAGGCCTTCGCACCTTCCCATCATCTGTTTTCATTCTTCTCTCTTTTTGCCTTGTCTAACCTTTTCTGCTGAAATGAAAATGCAAATCTGGACCTCGCGAGAGAAGGAAGTGGGCAGCAGTGAAAACAACGGAGTTTAAAACAGGATATCTCTTTATCTGGCTGAAACAAAACAAAAATAGGAGATTTCCCAGTTGCCATCTGGAGACACACGTCTCGTGAGCTCAGCGGAGGGCTGCAGATGTGGCCAAAAGCACATCTGGGTTCAATTCTCTTTATCTCGACATAGAGTCGCTGTTGATGTAGCATCAAAGAGGAGGCCTTGCTCAGGATCAGTGCGTGCTGCTGTGGCAGGCGGCGGCTGTCACTGAAGAAATGTCAAAGCACTCAGCTGGATCGGCCTTAATGTGAAACTGATGGACTTCAAGGGGGAGAGGGAGTTTATCTGGGATCTACAGGGAGGACATGAAAGAGATAAATCTGCTGATGAAGTTTACTCTGTTGTCATGGAGATGGCTCCAGTCATAGCTCTATTGTTATTGGGCCAACTCAGCAAACTACAAATTAAAGTATCCAATGCATAACCACATTAATTCACCAATAATGACCTCAAGCGGGATACATAACTATACTGCATAAGGACTTTAATGTGTGATATTATAGTTTATATATATATATATATATATATATAATTTATAGTATAGGCTACTTAGTTAAGATCAGGATCTGCCATTAGCTGGAAATAAGAAGTTTCCACCAACACCACAAACACAAGCATAGTCTATTACAGGTAAAAGTACTACATTCAAATATTTACATAAGTGAAAGCAAATAGGTTTTATCAGATAGTGCACTGTAAGTACTCAGTGTGTAGAATGGAGCCTTTACAAAGCAGCGTTTACCAGCTGAATTAACCATTAAAATGACATATAAGAATAAGTAAATGGTGTAATACATATTAATAAAGTCTGAGTATAAAAGTAAACCTTAAGAAGAGTTTTCCCTGTAGATTATAGGAACATTAGTCTTGAAGTATACTGGTAACTACAGCTTGCAAGTGTAGTAAAGTAAGAAGTAGCATAAAGTACAAATACTCAAGTATCTGAAAACTGTCATTTATAGGGTATAACGTTCATTTGGTGCAATTGAACTGAATTGATCAGTGCACTGTTTGCAGGCATCAGTCGGATACGGTTTAGTTCAGCACAATAAAAGCACCCTGTGATTGTTTGATTATCTGACCCAGCAGAAGTGTCGATGTGTAGAAGAAAGTATCACCCAGTGCAGGGGTGAACGCTAACTGGGTCAGAGGAGCCAAGTAATGAAGGCGATGTGGGATTCAGCCCCTCATGAGCAGAATTCTCTGTTTTTTCCGTTGGCACCGAGCGAGAGGAACATCTGACTCAGGCCCTCAAATTGAAATTCAGCCATACTCTCCTCAGCCTCCTCTGCTCTCGTCCTGCTTTTCATTCACCGCTCCGTCCCCTCTAATGTCTTTACCTCTTCTTCTCTAATGTAACTCTGCACTTTAGATCATCCTCTGCCTGTCCGTCACCCTCCGTCCGTCCGTCCCTCGGGGCCTGCGGACATTTAAGTGTTTCTAAAGCCAGAAAACCTGTGGCTCATAGAAGCAGTTTCTGAAAAACAGACGTACACAAAACAATGACACATTACTGCGAAATGCAAACACAGAGTTAAACCCAGCTCCACACAGGATCACATCCTCATGTTGTTTATCGTCTAGTTCCTTATGTTGCACAAAGATCGACAGACACCCACATGATGCGTTAACTATCACAATGACAGTTTTTCCTCCTGAAAATAACAACATTCTTTTCACCACAAATTTAAAGCTCAGGGGATTTTTTCGTTTTTTCCATTTTGTTTTGTAGGAAGTTGTGGTCGGCTTTTTTATTTATTTACAGTGCAAGCAGGAAATCACAGCTCATGGAGTGTGTGACAGTAGATGCTGTCGACCACATGTGACCAGTGGGACACGGGGAATTCCGACATGATATACGTACATCACCATCATCCCTTTTTTTTCTATTTGTTTGTGCTAACAGCTTGTTTGTCGAACATCTGTTGAGCATCTGAGGCACGAAATCGCCTGACACGTCAAGGTGGGCCTGTTGTGCGACCTGATATCAAGGCTCCATCTTGAGGAAGGTACCAGTGTCAAAATATAGATGATGAGCTCAGTTTTGTGCTCGTGTATTCACAAAAATATATTTTTTTGATCCAATCTGGGGCCAGGGAGCAGAACAGTGGTAAGAAATAGAAGTGCATTTAGATTTTTGTACATTTAAAATCATAAAAATTACCTATGTTATATATTGTGTTGACTTGAATGCGTTACATTCGCTTTACCTCGTGGCTTTTTCCGTTTCTGCAATAACCTCCGTTGCAAACGGCGTCTAACGAAGTAAAAACACACTAGTGCGAGTCCGTTAGCAAGTTAGCTGTTTCTACCTTTCACCGCCTGACTGAAAAAAACGTACACACATGACCTCCTCCCAACCCCAAGCAGCTGAAGTTACATATTGTACATATAAGTGTCATTGATGGTTCACGCTTCTGCAATTTGAAGCTGCAAATAAGCAGCAAATCCACACAATTAAGAGGCAGGAATAAGAATAAATTATTAATAGACTGTTAACAATCTGATGAATTGTCTGGTTCAGCTCTATAAATGGTCGTGAGGTCAGAGCAGGGTCACAGGATCCATGTGTACATCACGCAGCTCCACTGAAACAACCTGTCCCACCACGTTTACATCACACTGTCTGTGCTTTATACATTCAGACCTCATGTCACTGCTGCTCGCACACAGACCCGGCGGTGTGTTTACCAAACCTGCAGCCAGCCCTTTGACCACACATGGCCGCACGGCGAGCAAACCCAGCTCCTCCGACGCCAACAATACCAGCCATGTACGAGTCTCAATAAATAGAGGCTTTGATGGTGGCTGCCGGGAGTTCCAGGGGGAGGAGGGGTGGACGCTGGGATACCTGGCGTCCCGGGCCGGAGGTGGGCGGTGTGTGGAGTAGTTTGGTGCAGGAGCAGAGAAGTGGAGGTCCTGACAGTGTGTGTGTGTGTGTGTGTGGGAGAGTGTTTTTATAGAAGCAGACGCGTCACCACACTGGAGCCGCAGGACACACTAGCAGCTCTCAGCGGACGGGCAGAGCGAGTAAATTTGGTCGACGTTAGAGGCTGATTGACTCAGAGGGAGTCAGGAGATAAATTACATTAACTAGACGCTTAAATAATCCTGAGAAATCTTAAGGGGGGGGGTGGGATATGCAGGGATGGGGAGGAGGTCGCGTCTCTGCCGGGCCTCATAAGTGAACCTTGTTCTCTGTCCTCTCGGCCCACCACATGACGAACAGTAGCTGTGTGTGCACACACAGGCAGAGTAGGACCAGGTAGTCCTGCCCAGTGGCTCCATCCCTCCCCCTGCTTCCCCTTCACCCGTTGGACGAAGGCGCCGAGAGAAAAGTTGCAAGAATGGTGGAACAGGAGAGATATCTGATTCTGTGACGCCAGTGAAGGAATTCTGGGTAATTCCACCGGCCTGATATGCGGTGGAGATGAGAATGTGTGTTAACTCTGTGTGGTCGGGGGAAAAACACACACTTAAAACAAATCCAACAAGAGAGAGAAGATATTAGAAGATCGATAGAACTCAGATGCACCATCTCTTAAATATGAATCTGCAGCCAGTGAGCTTAGCTTAGCTTAGCATAAAGACTGGAAACAAGTCTTGTGTTTGACATTTTGTCCACCGCCCTTAGTGGGTTTGAATAGTATTTAATGTATATAGAAATGTATGTAAGGAAACTCCTGACTCAAGCTTTGTGTTCAACACAAAGACATGAAAGTGGTTTTAACCTCCTCATTGGAGGAAAGGGAATAAAATGTCAAACTATTCCTTTAACAGTGTCTCCGTCCAGTCTGAGACCACCAGCAGCAGGCAGTGGAAAGAATAGGTCGGCCTTTCATGTGTAAAGATAAACAGCGGTGGTTTTGGTCGAGGACGGAGAGAAACAGGAGGAGGAGGACGGACACAGGGACGAGGACGAGGACGAGGTCAGACAGAGACAGAAGGAGGAGGTCAGACAAAGACTGAAGGAGGAGGAGGAGGATCCTAAACTTTGATGAAGCCAAGTGTTGCTGAAAATGTCTCTTTTTCCAGCGTTATGACGACCAGTTGTCTCTGTTTGGCTACTTTGGTCCAGACAAAGTTGTGGGTCACTGCGACTGAAAAGACGTCAGTGTTTTCACATTGTGTGTTTTTATTAGTTTTTTTTCGGTTCCTCTCTCGTCTCGACATGTGAGGACTTTGGCTTGTTAAGAGTTTGGAAACAAGTTAATGTCCCAGTCACATAAAGAGAAGAGAACACATTTAAAATGCTGAGTTGACCCACTCACACACACACACACACACACACACACACACACACACACACACACACACACACACACACACACACACACACACACACACACACACACACACACACACAAAGCCTTTCCCATACAATCTGTGTTGCACATCTGATCGCAGGTTGAAACAGGCACTGACGTTGACTGGAAGCAGTCAAACACCCACAGGTTCACACAAGCGGCCGATCCCTTCTTTTCTGTTGACTAAGGTGTTTTCTGCTGGTTTTCCTGTTGTTTCTGGCAAATCTGACTAAACCTCATCTGACGACTCAGACGTTCACAAAGAAACCAAAACAGAAGTTGCACAACACCTCATAATTTCCAAGCGTAAAATACAAGTCTCCGCATTTTTATTTTAGCAGCTAAATCCCCTTTCCCTGCTGTTTCACGCTAATTATTTTGAGTTGTGTGTCTTTGTGTTAGTTTGTTGTATTCTAAGCAAAACTATATGTTTCTTCGTACTTTAGATCCACGTATTTGATATTTTTGTAATATGAAAAATCAGCTTTGTGTCTTTTTTTTCTACTGAAAATATTGTATATTGCACTGAAATCCAATATCAATCAACCCGTATTTGTGTAGTAGCTTTCATCCAGGTTTGTGCATTCCTTGAAAATGAAAATGCTGCCGTGAAACAGGATTTAAAAGCTATAATAATAAAAAAGGTAGAAGAAATAGAAGAAAGAAGTCAATAAAAGGGGGTAAAACATAGTCTAAGGTAAACACGGTCTAATAACATGCATTTTCTTGATGAATATAAATGGCTTTGTGAAATACTGAAATACCAAAACAGTTTCAAACTGTCTCACGGATGGTTTCTAATGTTTGGCTTCCTCAAAAAGCAAATGATTAACCATTGCACAAACAAAAGCTCTAAACCATCGTCCTCTCTCTCTCTCTCTTCAGGCTTGGCTGCAGTCGTACGGTTACCTGCCTCCAGGTGACGTCAGAGCTCAGGCCATCCGCTCGCCACAGTCCATCCAAACAGCGATATCAGCCATGCAGAGGTTTTATGGTTTGACCATCACCGGCTCCATAGACTCCAACACGTTAGAGTGAGTCCCGATCAATGGCAGTGATTTTAATAACACATGGCTGCTTGGTTTGATATGTGACCATTAAAAGTTATGGATTTCCAAAGTCTCAATGTTGCCAGGACGAAAAACAAGGTTATCATTCACAAAAATATGTCTCCTTCACAGCAGTGGAAATATTTGACATATTTTTGAAACATGTGAATATCTTGTTGCTGTTGCCAGGGCGATGAGCCGGCCGCGGTGTGGCGTCCCTGACAAGTTCGGCCCAGAGCTGAAGACTAACCTGAGGAGGAAGAGATACGCTGTTCAGGGTCTGAAGTGGGACAAGTCGGAGGTGACCTTCAGGTCAGAAAACACTCTACACACACACACACACACACCACTGAAACCATTGAATTATCTGCATTTTTACTTTAAGAAATAACTTAAAGATTATGAATCGATGATTTGACTTGTTAATCAACAAATCACCACCAATATTTTTATTATCCCGTTTAACATTTCATGCTAAAGGCTTTTATTTTGAAGCACTAAGTCACTTAAAGATAAACTGACAGTACCGTGCCTTCTTACTGTCTCACCTCCCTTCAGTTTGTTATTTTGAATTGACTCCAACCATCCGAGCCCTAAAATCGCTGCATCTCCCGGTTCTCCTCCGACAGCATAGAGAACTACACCCCCAAGATCGGGGAGCAAGCCACATATGAAGCCATCCGAAAGGCCTTCAGGGTTTGGGAGAGCGCCATCCCGCTCACCTTCAGAGAGATCCCCTTCAGCCACATCAGAGGCAAGGTCGACAAGTTCGCCGACATCATGCTCTCCTTCTCGGAGGGCTTTCACGGAGACAGCACGCCGTTCGATGGCGAGGGCGGCTTCCTGGCTCACGCATACTTCCCCGGACACGGTATTGGGGGAGACACACACTTTGACCTCGCAGAGCCGTGGACCACAGGCAGCGACGACCAGGGAGGTAAGAGAAGGAAGAGTGGACGTCGAGAGATGGATCTGACTTTACACTAAAACGTATTGAACAGAAGTTTCTCCTCGTCTGTCTTCTCTGAAGGTAACGATGTTTTCCTGGTTGCCGTCCATGAGTTGGGTCATGCTCTGGGTCTGGAGCACTCCAACAACCCGTCTGCCATCATGGCGCCCTTCTACCAGTGGTTTGACACAGAAAACTTTCAGCTCCCCGACGACGACCGCAGAGGCATCCAGACGATTTATGGTGAGTCGTTTTCTCAAGCCGTCAAAACGTCCAGAAAAGATCCAGCATCGAACCCTCATCTCCAAAAGTCCTTATATCTAGTTGTCTTTCCTGTGTGATTAGACGAGTCTCATTTGAAATATTATCGGTCGCTCTTCTAACTCCACATTATCCATCTCTCACTCCTCTCTCTCTCTCCTCTGTGCTTCAGGAACTAAGTCCGGGGCTCCTCCTCCTCCTCCTCGACCCACAAAACCATCCAAACCCGAAAAACCAGACAACGGCCCAGACATCTGCGAGGGACACTATGACACTATCGCTGTCCTCAGAGGGGAGAAGTTTGTGTTTAAGGTACAGCCCACACAGGCCTCGAAAATTAATAAGCTTTTGGCAGAAAAGCTAATAAAAAGTAGTAAAAAGAAGAACATACGTTAAAAGATAGATTCTCCCCCTTCGTCTGTGTTGCAGGACAAGTGGTTCTGGCGTGTGCGTAACAACAAGGTGCTGCCTGGTTACCCGATGCCCATCGGTCACTTCTGGAAGGGCCTGCCCTCAAACATCAACTGCTGCCTACGAGAGGGATGATGGGAAGTTTGTCTTCTTCAAGGGTGGGTTCCCTCTGGAGAATAAACCGAATCCAGATTTGCTTTCTGGTCTCACTCTCAGTCCTTCTCATCTTTCTGTTCTTTTTTCTTTCCTCCGTGTGCAGGAGACAGGTACTGGGTTTACAGCGAGTCCACCATGGACAAGGATTCTCCAAAGAGTCTGGCCGACATGGGCACCGGCCTCCCCACAGACAAACTAGACGCTGCCCTGTTCTACACACCCACAGGACAGACGTACTTCTTCAGAGGCAACAAGTGAGTCTGTCCAAGCAACATGTTAAATGATCCTCTGCTTTTATATCACCTGTAAGAACTGTACTGTCACTGGGATTCATCCTCATCATCCTCGTCCGATTCCCATATGTCCACCTCCTCCTGACCCGAGGTTTTAATAAGAAGCATCAGAAACATTCCTGCAGCCTTCGTGCAGAGATTAGATCTCTTTCCGTTTCGCAAACAAACAACTGTTAAAACTCGCCGGGCTTATCTGAAAGTAGCGCACAGCATTTCAGTTCCCTGAGTCATACTTCGTACTTATTTGCCTTTCGTCAGATTTCTAACAGCTGAGGGTGGAATCCACACAGCAAAGGATTTAAATCCAGAAAACCATTGAAACCGATGAGTCTGTGATGACACATGTAAAACATTTACAATCCACAAGACCCCCCCCCCCCCCCCCATGCAGCACAGAGATGTTCCAGATAAAATTCCTCTGTATGGGGCCGTAGTCAGGATTTGAGAAAAACTGAGGTTATTACTTAGGTTTCAAATGAGTCTTTCTTTAACCGCTCTGTCTTTGTGTTGTTTGCAGATATTACCGCTTCAATGAGCAGACTCGCACTGTGGACAGCGGCTACCCGAAACCCATCAGCATGTGGAGCGGAGCGCCAGAGAACATCAAGGCTGCCATCATGAGTGAGGATGGATGTAAGTTTCCTGAGAGCCAGAACGATAAATTATTGACTTTAGATTGATTAGCGAACCGTTTGGATCGTTTATAACATAGTTTAATTGGTTGTTTTACAGCAGTAATGACAGAACATTGTTAAAATAATAATTTGCAGCTATATTATGGACATTCAGGGATGTTCGAGTCCCTGGAAATCATCTGTTGAACCTGGAAAAACTCACTTCTGTGCATTTTTTCTGCAGCCTACACGTATTTCTACAAAGCCAACAAGTACTGGAAGTTCAACAACCAGTACATGAAGGTGGAGTCCGGCTATCCCAAGTCCGTGCTCAGCGCCTGGATGGGCTGCGAGAGCGAGGAGCCCAAGAAGGGTCGGGAAGGGGAGGTGATCATCATCGAGGTGGACGAGGCGCAGAGCGGGGCCGGGCCCATCGCCGTGGTCATCCCCCTTCTGCTGCTGGTGCTGGTGGTCGTCACCCTGGGAGCGCTTTTGTTCTTCAGGAAGTACGGCACGCCCCGACGCCTCCTCTACTGCCAGAGATCCCTCCTGGACAAGGTGTAGGCAGAGCGACGGGCGACTGAGAGACTGCCGCAGAGGGAGAGAGAGAGAGGGGAAAAAAAACATGGGCCGGGAGACGATGGAAAAATAGAAGAAAGAGGAGGAGAGAGCGAGCGGAGGAAAAAGACAGTGTTAAGTGTTTGGTGGTTTGTATTTGCCACGACAGAGCGGAAAAAAAGGAGAAAGGCCCTAGAAACCGAAATCAGGAAAATGCGTATTTGTATGTTAACTATTTACATGTACTGTGTCAGGAGGTTAAAGAACAAAGCCACCGTCTCACGTAGAGAAGGGAAATATGCAAAGACTGACCTCTCCTCTCTCACATCCCAGGTATTCAAAACAACAAAAACATCCCTCCACGCTTCCTCTACTTTAACTGGACGACTCCAGCTGAACTGCTGTCTGATTCACGAGTTCCACCCCCCCCCCCGGAAACTTTACAATACTTTTTTTTACTCATAAATTCATCGTTTCATGTTTGCTGTCAAGTTCATTGTTTTTTTGTTTTGTTTTTATGCAGAAAGTTATTGTTTGAATATGACATTAATTCTTAAAAGTGCCAAAGTTCTGAAGATGAACCATGAAATATCGCCTGTGTTAGCGTGATTTTGTTTTCTACCACTAAATAGAACCTCAGACTTTTTCGGTGAAGCCAGAAATTCAAATCATCTAGTACTTGTTATGCACAGTACTTGTACTTTTGCTTGTGTAACATGTGAGAACTTTGGCTTCTTTTTGTTTATGCAAAAACGTGAAGCAAATGCTCACATTCCTCAAAATGAAGTACTGAAATAAGTTTGTTTGTTTTGTTGCCGGTTCGTGTATCAGCACTATTGTACAACATTTTTAAAGGAGACATATGATTTTTAGTTTTTCTTTCCTTTGTGAATGTAAAAGTTCTGCAAAGTTAAAAAGCCTCGACAGAAAACACTGAAGTGTCAGTAGTCCGGCCCATATTTCCGCTCTATTGTGATGTCACAATGCTCCACCTACTGGCTACTCTGACACGCCCCTTTACAAAACCAGGTAACGTTCGATCTGGCCAATCAGAGCCGACTGGGCTTCATAGGGAGGGAGGGGCCTTAAAGAGACAGGAGCTCAAACGAAGTGTTTCAGACAGAGGCTGAACAGAGGAGCTGCAGCAACGGACAGAATATTAGAGCATCCTTAATATTTTTAAGTAATAACACAAGTTAAAATTACGAATCTGGCTCTGAGCAGAATATGTCTTCCTTTAAAACAGCATAAATCGTTAACAACTAACACGATTCTCTCTCATCTGCTAAAGATGTTAAGTTTTAGTTATTGTTTTGTTTTTTTTGGATGAATTTAACGCAGCAGACTAACGTCACGTCCCTTCTGCAGTTTGGAATATTGGTATCGATGGTTGCAGACTTCTGAACGTGCACACGTGTGATTTATGATTCCTATTCGTTCAATCAGAAGCGGTTTCGGCCACGTCTCAAAACCAACGATGGTTGGAATCTATTTTGGTTTTTGCCGCTGCGACTCCAGACGCTCGCAGGCAGAACTCCTCCTTCAGTGCAAGCAGTCAGACGGGAACTTGATTATTTTTCTTACGTGACGTTTTAACTCACAAATGACGGTTTTGAAAACATTCCAGTACTTTTGCTGTCGAGCACGGCTGCTTGTCCGGACGGGTCAGTGAGCGGTACAGTTTCCAACAATATGGTGCAATTTTTTGTAATTATTATCGTCGCTATGGGACATTGTTGTTATTATAAGTATGGTTATTGTTATTATTGTTCTCCTGGTAAGGTTATGATTTTTTTTTTTTTGTGCATTGTCATTTGGAGTCCTGCTGGACAGAGGCATAACATGACAATGGTGGAGGCGAATCCCAGTTTACATTCAGCATGTGGTGAATTAGATCCGATCAGAGGGTGAATGTTGGCACAGAATAACAAACGATGCTATTTATGAACTTTGACACTGATGGTGATCAATGTTTTTTTTTTTTTTTTTAACTCAAATCAAAATTGAAGGTGAATTGATGCAGTTAATAACAATGATAATGGTAATGATATTTATAATGATGATCATATCAATAAAGTGGAATGAGATTTTTTTTTTTTTTGTTCCTGTCTGTTTTCACTTTTGTATTTCAGTAGATAAAGTGAAATTAAACTATTTTCTACAAACAGTCGTACATTTTCTTCCAATGTTTTCAGAATCTTTTCACACGCACACATACTTTCACATTGTAGGCTAAAGCACAACCGTAAATACAGCCAAATATAAATGTAAGGATATTTTAAAAATAATATAAATTCCATTATACTTTGGTGTAATTAAAATGGAATGACCTCCACTAACCTGCCTTGTAAAAACCAGACCAAAGCGTCTTGATCGCTGCCACCTGGTGGCTCGGTGTAGTATAGCTCCTAAGCCACACCTCCTCCAAGTTAGTTCATGGGACATGGGCCAAACTACAAAGTGCAAAAAACAATTTTTCAAAGATAAGATGCTTCAAAAATTCACATCCAGGATATTTTGGCTTGATTGTTGGATAGTGGGAGGAAGAGGGGACAAGTTGTTCCTCTTTGTATCCAGTTTATGGTTTAACCCGTCCTGACCTCCACTTTGAGAAGGAGTTGTGGAAAGTTGTCGGATTAAAACAAAGAGAGGTGCAGTGAGACAAAGGTCAGGGTCGGAGACAAATCCTCGAAGTCTGCACACAGTTGCACCGCCGGTTGTGCTGCAGTCGTGCGCTGAGGAATGAGTCGGAAAAAATGATAGAGCGGCCACATTTTTCAGAGAAGTGAGCATCTGGTATTCCTGAAACATCTGAGCCTCTTGGGCTGCAGGCTGCATGTGTGTAGATGAGTGTGAGTGTGTGTGTGTGTGTGTGTGTGCGTTCAGTTTCATGCTAAGAAAAGTTTACGCCCTGGCTCTCCCCGACTAAAAGCAATAGTAAAAACGTGTGAAGACAAACAGTGGGCAAAGGAAAAGGCAGGAAAGGTGAGAGAAGTGAGAAGGCCACAAAAACTAATTATTTTATTGGTTTGGAGATTTTCTCACCCCCCCCCCTCCTCCCTCCCTCTGCACATTTCGACCTAAAAAGCCCGTCTCTAAGCAGCCCCCCCCCCCCTCTCTCCCCTCTCTTATTTCCTCACCCATTGCAAAATAATTCTCTTTATGAGGCTTCAGTCTCAAACCACTCCTCCTCTCACCACAAGTATCTCTGGTCTGTTTTTGCTCTTTCTTTTCTTTCTTTCTCTGGCCCTCCCCCCCCCCACCCCCACTCTCCTGTCCCTGTGCTCTCTGTTTTAACTCTTCACACGCTGCAACGCTGGGAGTTTGCTGCTAAACAACAACAACAACCTGGGCGAATTTACAGAAATAGGACAAAAGAGCCACAGGAATGGACGAAAAATATATCTCGTTGCAGTTGTGGTTTAGTTTCTCAGAACCTCTGTTTTCACGCAAGTGACTTTTTCCAAGATGCATCACAACAGTTCTGAAAATTCCTGAAGAAGTTTATATCAAATTGTCCAGTTGCAGCCCAACGTGCAGCGTGTTTGACTTTCTTAAAAGAAAATTTGTTTTATTTTGATTTAAATTGGATTTTTACATGTGTAATATAATGTAATAGCAGATTTAATGCTGAGTTTAGGTCGTAAACTAACATACTCTACATTAAGCAAGTGACTGGACCTTGAGTTGACATTGGCAGGTCAGATTTCAACTCCTCCGGCGGATCATTTTGTGAGAGACTGAAAGACGCATTTCTTTTGCACCAGTTGTCATTAAAATGTGACTTGTCTGCGTCACGTGTACGATTCTGTCCACAAACCGGACTGACTGCTCACATCTGTTCCTCCACTTTCCTCCGTCGCTGGCCAAACGCTGGTGTTTCCATTTGTCTCAGTGGATCTCTCTCATGCACAATAACTGTTTTGGACTGATGAATCTCCACACTCTGATGGATGTGAGCTGCACTGTGTGGGAACACTGAAGGTTTTCAGATCGAATCTCTCAGCTGTTTCTGCATTAGAGCTTCTAATAAAGCAACATTTGAATTCATTATATGCTTTATAAATCAGTTATGAATGTTACTGATTAGAATTTTGAGGTTTCCTGGTTGAGGAAAAAAAGATCTGGAGCCCAAAGCCATTTATTAACAACCCAACTTGGAGTTTATTCACTGGTTATGCACCAATTTTGTTCCCTATGACCACAACTGATTTCCCTCAAGGAACCTTGCCAAGAATTTCCTGTTCTCTTCCAGGAAATGATTAGGAAACTATGGGACCTATAAAATTCACCTTGCAGCTCCCACACCGAGGAGGTCTCGTCACAGAGGTGAAGTCAGACAAGAGACTGTGAAGTTTAATGTCACCAAAAGAGGCTGCAGATGAATTCTGAGTCAGTAAACTCGTGGTTACTTTGCACCGAGCCGTTTGGAGCTGCCAAGAATCTGCTTGTCCGGTCTTGTAGGTCACGGAGATAAACACAGATGAGATCGCTGGCAGCCACGTTGGCTTCTACTCCTCTTTCTCTGTCTTTGTCAGCCATTTTAATGCTGAACTCATTCGGTGTGGCCGGGCGGTGCAGGAGCAACCGTCAGGCTCAGCACTCCTGCTCCATGCCATGCAGGCAGGAAGTGGCCAGGACAGCTGCTTGCAATTCAACCTGAGACTTTGTTTGGGTGACCTACATTATGGCACAGTTTCCTCTCTACTGTAACTTTTTCTCGTCTTTTTCCCTCCTCGTTTTCTTCCTCTACCGGACGTCCAGCACCAGAACTGTAGTAAAGTAGAAGTTTGAGGTGCTCGACTCGATGTAAAATGTAAGATTTCAGGAAAAGACAATGACATTTAAGTTATTTTTACCTTAAAAATTGCAGAACTCATTACTTTTGCTTTAACTACATCATCTACAGACATTTCTCTGAAAAACAAGGATTCTTACGTCTTGATTTTTAATGCAGGACTTTTATGCAATTGAGTGTTTTTACGATACATTTGTACTTTTATTCAAGCAAAGGATCTAAGCCTTTCTTCAAACTCCCACTCAAGCAGAAGCATTTTAACAGACTGACGTGAAATAAGACTGAAACTAATCAACTATTTAAAAAGTATTAACTTCTGAGAGACCACAAAGCTTTCTGCCCAACAAACAAAGACAATTACAGTCATGTTCAAAACGTTCAGGCTGTGTAATTCTGTCCGTCGTGCTAACCCAGGATGCCCCATACCCCAGGAACACCCAGGTCAGGAAGCGGTCTCTGGGAACGAGTTGCTGAATCAGACCCCCCCCCCCCCCCCCGACTCTGCACCAGCCCATCCTCACTCGACCCCCTTCCCCAGTCGGCTGTGCCAGGAATCCCTCCCTGTTTCTGGTCTGTGGGCACAACTACACAAGGCCTGTCAGCTAATCCTCAAACGCGACCACATCTGTCCCATCCTTCACCTCCTCCTCCTCTTTCCTTTTTATCCTCCATCCTTGCAGACTGACCTCACCTAACACCCCCCCCTAAAACATCCGTCTCCCTCCTCTCCCTGCCTCCCCTCTGTCGCAGACTTCTGCACAATAAGCAACATCTGGTTCTAATTTCAGGAAAAACCAAAACAACACGAGGAGGAGAGGAAGGGAGAGGTGGTGGTGGGGGGGTGGGGGGTGGATGGGAGGAGGAGGAGGGGAGAGACATTCACAGAAAAGCAGGATGTGAGAAGACGGTGAGTCGGGAGAAAGAATGGGGGGGGGGGTCACATTTCTCCCTGTCTGAGGTCTTTTGATGCTCCAGGTGCGAGGACACGTGTGAAGGAAGAATTCAGTCGCCTTGTTAACCACTTTGACGTTTCTTAAAAACACCTTTTTCAACACCTCACACCCTCTGTGGCCTGTTCAGTGACAAACAGTCAGCTGCTTTGGTCAACTGGGTAGAAAGAAGTCAAGACAAGGAGGGGAGGAGGGGAGGCGCGGGGGAGAAAACTCCCATCTCCACAGAAAAGAATCTGCAACTCAGCGGCTACAGCAACCCTAATTACAGTGGGGCTTTGCTGAAGTCTGCAACAAGACCCGGGCACAGACAGCAACAGAGAGGAAGAGGAAGAACGTGAGGAAGAGGGGAGAAGAAAGCAAAAGTGAGGGTGAGCCAAGGGGAGAGGGGAGGAGAGGGGGAGGCTTACCTCATTTTGTAAATAGTGTGTTTATAAGTCAAAGTCCCTGCAAGTTATTGCTGAGTATACAAAAAGCACAGCTGCTCTGCGTCTCTGCTCAATGTCCATGAACAAAGAGTGCAAACGACAAGAGGTCAAGTCCAATCATCAGGATTTCAAAAGACGTAGAACAGACTCAAGCCTCTCGCTCAATCTGCCTTGAAAAGAACTTGTGTATTTTTGCTTTGACAGTTCAACGAAATAAGGTCAATTGTTTCTGCAGCTTGATTGAGATATCCCCCCCCCCCCCAGCTTTAAAAATTGAGCCGATACCAGAAAATATCACTTTCTGTGGGACGGAGCTTTTCTGCCAACTTGGCTGCAGTCGGTTAAATCATCTTTCCAGACACGCGGCTGCAGAACGGCACAAAACTCCAGCTTGTCCTTCAAGTTGGTGGAGAAGCCTCATGAAAATAAAGACAAAGTAGCTTCATGCGAGTTACGAAAAAGCCTGATTAGAGCCAAAACGTCGCCAAAGACTCTCTCTCTTTCTATCTCCAAACATCCTGAGTAATTTGTGTTTCTCTCCGCTGCCACAAAAGCTTTTATTTCCTTATCAAACTAAGCTGTGGCCTCCGGGCATTCGTCATGTGCTTCGAGGAATGACACTGACTGACTGCAGCATGCCAAGGTGTGAGCCCTTCACTCACTCTGGCTACAACACAACACACAACACACACACACACGATCCTGAATCAGTTTGCCAGCTCCTCCCTTCCTCCGCCTGCTCAACACAACTCCCTGATATACTCGCTCCGAGTGTCGACACCAGACAAAATGGCGTTTGAGCTCCGACGCTGCCTCGAAAGAGAAATGCTGCATTCTAGTGGAAGCAGAGAGACATTAACTCCACATTTCGATCTGTAAAATGAGCCCAAAGAAATCAGCAGAACTGCTTCGTGCTCCTAATTAGAAAATCATTTATTTCAGACGTCCATGAAGACTGACAAACTGAAATTATAAAGCAGGAGAAAACACAGACATCCTCATGAATCTGTGCACGGACATCAACATGAGGATATCACAGGATGATCAGTTTGAACTTTGAGATGTCTTCTTCAGTAGTAGCCTCCCTTTGGGCTTTAATAAAAGAGACTTCTTGTGCTCCTCCAGTCGTTTGGCCTCGTCCTGTTTGTTCTTCCACTTCTCGACTCCTTTGTCCACCTCGTTGTTAAGCATCACGATGCGTCTCTGTGAAAGGAAAACAGGGGAAAGGCAGAAAAACGGTTGTAAAAACTAAAATACGGAAGGAGATAATTAAAAATGAAATCTACGATACTCACAGCTAAAACTTCTCTCTCTTGTTTCCGTCTCAGGTGGCCCTTCATTGGTGGAGCTGCTCTTCCATCTGTCCACCATTAAAGATTAAGTTAACTCACACACACACACATCATTTACATGCCACAAATACACACATTTGTTTACTACACACCATCACAGCTTTCTCCCATATTTACAAGGAGCACATCGGAGTGACAAAGACGCAGCACGGCCTTTAGAGGATAAGCTTAAGTTTTGGCAACACAAGCTTTGATATAATTATTGTGTCTCATACACGGTTTGCGACACAAAAGCTAAATAAAATAGGAAACAAATCATATTCTTACAAAACATTCAACATTCAACCTTGTGGGGCAAATGTTTACATCAGGAAATCAAACATTAGACACCGAATAAGATAAATTCAGCAAGTTCAGAGTCAAAACAACTTTTCTATATGAAAGTGCAACAGAAAAAGGATGAATCACTTCCCCTTCACTACAAACACGTGATATTAACTCTGGTTATTGTTGCTTCAAATCCCTTCGAACAACTAAGACCAAAGGTTTAATGGCGACCTCTGTCCTAACACTTTCTATTTGGAGAGAAGTTTGTAACTCACGTAAAAAAGAGAAAAGTCTCATGGACATTTTCAGTTCAACTGTACCACAACCTATCACACCAAAATAAGAGCAACATTTCCCCCCGGTTGACTTTCTACAGACGAAAAAAAGCGAAGAAGAAACTAAACAGACGACTCTTCATTCCGATAACAACTCACAATCCTAAACGATTATTATTCCCTCTTCATTTCCCTCTATGTCATGATCAGAAACTTGAGAAAAACAAACACTGACTATAAATGATGTGGCAAAGAATAAAGTAAAAAATACCTGCAAACGACCAGTCGGGTAAATCCGTCAGAGGTCCATATTCTGTGCCGCTCCGAGCGAGTCCATGTCTGAGAGCAAACACACACACACACACACACACACACACACACACACACACACACACACACACACACACACACAGTATAATTACTGCTTGTTACAGTACTGTTATTATTATAATTATAAACGCAGTACTCAGTAAGTGTACTCCGAACAGGAAACTTACTCTTTCCTCCATTTCTCTCCAGCCTGTGCTCCACATGTTGTGCTGAAGCTTCGAGTGGAGTTTCTCAACACTGGGGAACAACGAGAGGAGACAGATGTAAACAACATGTAAACAACATGTAAACAACATGTAAACAACATGTAAACAACATGAAATCAACATGAAACCAATGTTCAGAGCTGTATTTACACTGTTAGCAGCAGGTTAACGTGCTTTGTGGGTTCAACAGAAAGAGACTTTGCTAATAACCGTCTTTATCTCGTCAGTTTTTCAGCAGAGCTCAGTCATTTAAATATAAATATCAATGTGAACATCACCTCACTGCTGCCAGTAGTTTACACGAGCTAACAGTTAGCATTAGCATTAGCTCGCCAGTCGGTACAGCGGCTTTTACAAGAGTTATTAAAACAGACTCCGGGTTAAATAGGGCGACGCCTTGATCTACAGCCACACGCGGCTTCGGTGTTTTCACGCGAATCACACAAACCGCACATTCAGTGAATAACCTCTGTCTCACCTGCGCAGCACAGCGTCCTGACGGGGGCCGCCATGTTGGTCTGCAGTGCTCACCGCTCACCACCGGGGGGAGCTGAAGGTGCACTGTGAGGGGGCCCGGGCTCATTTCAACTGTTTTCAAATCAATTCAATTCTCAAGACTATAAATCATAAAAAAGATATCCTCTCTTTGTTATGATCTGCACATGGGCCTTGAACTAAATAATTACATTTAAAAAGTGTAAATAATCAAATAAGAAGTTAAAATATGTGTATGTTTTTATTTGAATGATCTCATCGGTTGTTTTTTCCAAAAATTATGAATCAGTAATTGCACAAATTGTGAATTACACTGGATATGGTCTGAATACTATGAAGTGGAGAGGAAGACTGTCTGTGAATAACTGTAATATAAGTGTTACTGTGAAGACTTTAATCATAGTGTGAGTGTGACGTCGACCTGAGCCTCGTCATGTCTGAGAGACAATAATCAGATGACCAGTGTTTTTGACCCATGACCCCTGAACAGATTGTCTCACATCCATCGTCAGACGTTATGATCTGGTGTGAACATGAGGTGTGAGCGGTGCAGCAGGAATTTGAAAAAACACATAAATCTAATTCCTCCAGAGAAACAAAAGTTGTGTTTACATGTTTTGTTTGCTCTTTGAACTGCTAATCACACAAATACACTACAGAGAAAGATTGATGTGGATGGATGGAGAGTACTTCAAGTGTCTCTGTGTAAATATTATGGAGCTGAGTGTAGTGTGTGTGTGTGTGTGTGTGTGTGTGTGCAAAGTATTGTTTTTGCATGAACTGCTCCAACACTAAGCCCAGAAGAATTTCTCTGTTGGCTTTTCAGACAAGTTCCCACTCGCTGAGCTGCAGGAGCTGAGATCAGACTGGAGGCCGCAGCCGCTGCAGGGATCTGCTGCACCGCAGGGGCCGGGGGGGGGGGGCTCCGTGAGGGGGGGCACAGACAACCGACAACCCCCTGTGGTGCAGCAACAGCGGGTCAGTGGTGCAGGGGTCAGAGGTGCAGCAGCAGCCGGTCAGTGGTGCAGGGGTCAGTGGTGCAGCAGCAGCGGGTCAGTGGTGCAGGGGTCAGAGGTGCAGCAGCAGCCGGTCAGTGGTGCAGGGGTCAGTGGTGCAGCAGCAGCAGGTCAGTGGTAGAAGGGTCAGTGGTGCAGCAGCAGGTCAGTGGTGCAGCAGCAGGTCAGTTAAACAGCAGCAGTTACAGTTTAGTGATGCAGCAGCAGGTCAGTGATGCAGCAGCAGGTCAGTGGTGCAGCAGCAGTTCCAGTTTAGTGGTGCAGTAGCAGGTCAGTGGTGCAGCAGCAGGTCAGTGGTGCAGCAGCAGGTCAGTGGTGCAGCAGCAGTTCCAGTTTAGTGGTGCAGTAGCAGGTCAGTGGTGCAGCAGCAGCGGAGTGTTTACTCTGGATCGTCCCTGGAGAATCCACACACGGAGAAAAAATCCACCAGGCGCCTCACCCCTCCGTGTCCCTCCGCGCATTCCACAGGCTGGCGCTTCAACAAAGTAGAGCCGTTGCCCCAAACGACGCAGTTTCAACTCAAGCTTCACTGCAACGTGACAAAATGTGTTTACATGTTTTTGCAACAGTGTTAAAGTAAATATACTTTAAATACCATCATTTAAATCAGTAATAATACACAAAGCCTTTTAAATCTATTTCCTTTATCATTCATATTATGAGCAGTGGTGTAATCGAACATTGTACTTTAGCAAATAGAGAGAAACATCAGTCAAGTACAAGTTAAAGTACCACATTCACTTTTTCTAATTGAGTAAAAATCAGTTAGCTCCTGCTTTTAAATATACTTAAAATATCAAAAGTAAAAGGACCACTTCTCTTTTCTGTTTGTGTAAAAGTAACTAAGTACTTGCTATTAGATATACTTAAGGTATTACAAGTAAAAGTAACTGTACTATCGTTTCGGGGGAGGGGGGGGGGGGGGGGGGGCGTGACCCTGGTGTCCCCACTGTCCCTTACGTACCATTCCAAGGTACTTGTTGCCTAGTTAATTGTGCAATAACTTCTACACACTGTAGTTTTTACTCCAATACTTTTGTTTAACTGGCTTCGAAATAAAGTACCTCAATAAAAGAGGGTTAGGGTTAGTAATACTTACTTAAAGTATAACCCAGTGATAATACACGGTGTGTTAGGACTGTATTAAATGAGCAGTTTGGGTATTTTAAGTTTCTTTTCAAACTTCAGCTTCCCTGTAGGATCTCCCTTCACTGTCAACTCTTCACATTTTAATCCAAAACTAATCCAGACATGAGCTCAAGTATGTGGGAGGTGGAAGACTTTATTTGAAATGGCAGAAATCCTGGAGAACTTTTTCACTTTCAACAACTTCCCTCTTCCACACTCCGAGCTCCGAGGGCAAGGTGCATTATTAAGACGTTATTTGATTGTTGTTCGCAGGGATCAGGTCAGAAACGTCCCCTGAGCAGTTTTTGCGAATGAATGACGAAACAGCCATGTCTGGTGGAAAGGTGTTCCGGCTGCTCCCTGATCCAGGAGCAGTGCGGTGTCAAGCTGCACACACACAGGAAGTCTCCTTCACAATAAAGTGTGCCCAAACTATACACAGGCTGTGTTGACAGTAAAGGAGAATGTGAATGTTTACTCGTTTTGTAGTTTTCTATGATTGTAAACTCAACTTTTTGTCTTTACTCTTACAAATACTACAAATAAACATTTTAGACACTAAAAAGAAGCATAACTTCTAAACAAATTAGCAAGAAAAGACCAAAACAGTTCAAGTATTGTTTTTACACATGAAGCTTAAACAAATGAGTGATTTATCAAATGATGCAAACCCAGATTATATGTAATGAACCTATGGGGGCCCCTTGGAGTGTGGGGCCTCACATGGAATTCTAAAAGACTTTATACCGGGAGGTCAGTTGGAGAAAGTCCACAGATGATCCTGGAGTGTCTCTTTCTCGGACATTCCGGAGAAAACACGGAGGATCTGCGGAGTTCAGTGCACGTCTGAAAGCAGCCATGGGATTTATCACCTTCGCTGAACCCAGCGATCGAGATAGGGCTTCACTTTTGGATGGTAGTCTCGTCGTCCATCCATCTTTTTAAACTGTTGATGCTGTCGATTAACGAAACGTGAATTAACGGAGGGGAGTGGGGGCGTTTGGGGGGCCCCCCTGGACTTCGCAATCTAAGCTCTTGCAACGCCCCTGCAGTGCTAAATTTGAAAGTTTACTTCGAAAAGCCGTAACCGGAAGCAGCTCGCTCCGCCGCGGACAGCTCGACACAGTTGAAAAAGAAGAAGAAGAAGAAGAAGAAGAAGAAGAAGAAGAAGAGGGGGAGGTCGGTCATTATTCAGGGGGAAGAAAGAAAGAAACTCTGCCGTCCACCGTGCACCGCTCGCGGGGAGGGATTTTACTGACGCCCGGAGGCTCGCTCGGTCCCGCCGCTCCGCTCCTTCTCCGCCGGGATGTGAGTTAACGGAGCTCCGGGTTTTCCCTCGTCTACTTCTCCGTCTCCTCCAAACTTCTCCGCTACTCATGTTCCACCGAGTCCCGGAGCGGACTTCTCCTCCGAGGAAAAACCACCGGACGAGAAACGGACCGAGGACACTAACCGGAGGCTGTTCGTGCTTCCCGTGTTTCTAAAGTTTGACTCTTTTTTCTTTTCTTTTTTTACAAACCGAGCACGTTTCTTCCCGGGATGAATGGCAGGAGTCGACGGATCCGTGTTGTTGTTCACACCGGAGCCCACATGAAGTGTTGATATCCCGCTTTGTCTTTCTTATTCTCTCCAAGAGGGAAGTTCACACACTCGCACACACACAGACACACACAGACTCTGGATCTCACACACACGCACACACTTCACAAGATGCAGATGTGGAGCCACATGAGGGCCCACAAAGGAGGCCCTCCACCACCGTAGGTCACTCTCAAGTGTCCTGGATGTGTGTCTCCATCATTTCCTGTCTGGATCCACACTGAGGTGAACTGCACCAGTGATTCTCTCCCAGTGCGATGGCTCCTTGTTCACCACAGTCCCCCTGCGCCTGTGGATCCTCCACATAGAGGCCGAGGACCCCGAGGACCTGAGTCATGTAACCACCCTGAAATGTCTTAAAGCTTTTATTTATCTGTTTTTGTATTTATTGTTTATGTGTATATATAATAAGGGGTCCATTTTTTATTATTATTATTTAGATTTGAGCTACTTCAAAGGCCAGTTTTTTTTTTTTTTTACTTCTAATTATAGTATTTGATTTGTTATTATAGTATTTGAACGCTGACATTTCAATTGTCGTAGTAAAAGCTGTCGATTTTCCTTAAACATCCTTGTTCTGCTGCTGTAACTTCAAGGAGAAGCTGTGAGACTTGACTTTGCCCAGACAGGTATTTAAAACACACACACACAGGAGAAGGCTTCATCATGGACCGGCCCATCAGCAAGTTACTGGAGAAGTTAAAGCTCACAGACTCGGGCAGTGTGAAATTCAACAGTTCCAAGAAAAAACACGACTCTGCCAACAACTCCAATAACAGCAACGCCAACGCTGGCATCTCCAGAGGAGGAGGAGGAGGAGGAGGGGGTGGTGGGGGTGGGGGCAGCGGTCTGCCACCAGCTCCCGGCTCTGCAGCTGCCTCGCCCTCCAGACCTGGCCAGTTCCCGCTTGCCTCTGCAACCACAAGTGATGCATGTGTTCCAGCGAGTGGGAGGGGAGGAGGGGGAAGCATTCCTCCCCCTCAGCTCCTCACCTCACCACAGACTTCCGCCACGGTGGGCACCATATCTTCAGATGGGGAGCAGCCGCTTCACCCCTCCACCTTGGCACCGCTGAGGCGCCGCTCCCCCCAGCAGCGAGCTTCCTGTTACCTGGGGGAAGGTGTGGATTCCCACATGAGGCGGGAGTCTGGCCTGGGTCCCGAGTGTGACATTATGGGGACGTTTGGATCCAGGACGTCCCTGAATCAGCGGCGCTACTCCCTGGAGCTCCAGCAGCTGGTCAAACGACAGCAGCTCCTCTCCCAGCCACCTCCTCTCTCTGTGCCTCCGCCGTACCCTGCCGCCGCAGGCTATGGGTCGGCCCCCAGAGGTGGTCTGGGCGAGCCCGGGTACCTCTCTGAGCCTGAGAGGCACAAGCGTCTCTCTCTTCAGGAGGCTCTGTTCTACAAACGCCTGAGCACGGGTAGTGAACTGTGGGAGAGCCCCAGGCCTGCGTCCCTCTCTCACCCACCACATCGGCCTTCTGATGTGACTGGAGGAGGTGTAGGAGGAAGCTTCTTCTACCCTCCAGGGCCGACCGTGAGCCCATGCTCGTCTTTCAGCCTCCAGGAGTCGGTGCTGGTCAGCCCCAGGTCCAGCTTTGCCTCGAGCACGGCCAGCGGAGGCGGGGGTGGGAGCCCCATGGGGAGCCGCTGTAGCAGCAACCGGACCAGCGGCATCAGCCTGGGCTATGACTCCCGGTACTCTGCCTCTGGAGGCCTCCCTCCACAGCAGCCGTCCCCCTCTATGCAGTCGGGGATGTGTGTGGCTGGTTACTGCGCCCCAGGAAGGCCTGGGATCACCCCTGTAGAGGCCTGGACTCAATACCTGGATGGAGGGATGCGCCCAGGGGCCCACGACAGTCGACACTCTTACCCACCTGCTGTAGGAAGCCCAGCAGCTGCATGTTACCGGGGTGGCCCAGAGTGGTGGGATGAGCAGCAGGTGGGGGCGAGAGGCAAAGAAGGGGGTGTGATGGGAGAGAGGGCCCGCTACTCGGACCTGCCCGGCACCCGCTACCAGGAAGAGCTCACCCGACTGCTACTGAGAGATGCGGCGCTGGAGGGCGATGGGCTCCTGGAGGGCCTGATGCTGAAGGAGCAGTCCCTCGCCCTGACGGCTCTCTCCAAACCCAGCGCAACAACACTGGGGCCTTCGTCAGCTGGGGGGCCCGGCAAACCTCAGGAGGACCCGGGAGTCGGAGGGGGACGGGAGGCCACGGAGAACCGCCAGGAGTACTTTGGTGAGAAACTTAATTTTTTTCAATAGTTTTCAGGAGCGGGAAAGGAATTGAGGACGTTAAACATGAGTGTTGAACACAAATGGTACAATAATTCGAGCCGGTGGCGTCACTGGTCACAGATGGCATCACGTGCATTCATTCATAGAGGAGCCACAGCAGCGGCAGCATCCGTCCTCACTGTGTTATTATTGTCCTCGGCGCTGCCTGGTGTCAGATCACAGGTTTCTCTGTAAATGAAAGGGGGGGATGGATGCAAGGATGGATGGACAGATTAATAGTTCAAAGAGTGTAGGGATGGATGGAGCCTGCAGAGACATGCAGAGCATAAAGGAGGAAAAAGAAGCGTTCAGGCTTCAAACACTGATCCAGACAAGTAGACAGAAACACACGGTGTAAAGATGCACGATACTTAAATAAAGGAAACAAATAAAGCTCCGGCAGTGCAGAGACGTGTGGAATCACACCTGTGTCCACGACATATGGCGAAGTCAGCTGATGTTTCACGCAGGCGTTGCCGATTTGCCACAGTGTCGTGCACACAGGGGCCTAATGCAGCGTAGCTACATGGCCAGTAAAGTGCACAACGCTCTTGTAACACTCAGACACAAATTACATGGTTCTATATAAACACAACTGTGACCATTACTGTGAGTCACAGAAGTTGAGGGGTGTGTGTGTGTGTGTGTGTGTGTGTGTGTGTGTGTGTGTGTGTGTGTGTGTGTGTGTGTGTGTGTGTGTGTGTGTGTGTGGGCAGGATAGGAGTGTGTTATGGTGGCTGGATGAATATAAATATATGTGTGTGTATTGTTTCTCTGCGGCAGGGTGTGTTTCCCCTGAGTGACTTCAGGCCACAGTAATGCAGTGTGTGTGTGACTCATGTGTGTTGGTGTGTGTGTGTGTGTGTGTAATGCTGCCTCGGTGTGTGCTGTAGCCTGTTTTCTCCGCTCAGGTATGTGCGCCCGGAGGGGACATACAATACTGTACTCCTCTGCCATTAGGAAGGAATCAGAAGCCGTGAGCCGTCAAGACAGACGCTCCGAGCTCAGCTGACACACACACACACACACACACACACACACACACACACCTATGTGAAGGGGAAAAGAGTCACAACGCCAGAAAACAAACAGTCATTAAAAAGAAAGTAAAGGCCGACAAATATTTCCTCACAAATCAGGGTGACGGAGGTGTAGTCGGGGAAAATCTGTCGAGAAAGTGTTGAGCTTAGTAGAAACAACACGCAAAACTAGTCACGTAGTAAAAAATATTCTTAATTGTCTCAAATCTGCAAAACTCTTGTCTTTTAAAAAAGACTGAGTCTTAACTCCATCATTTCCAGGCTTATTCTATATGCGGTGGCTTTGGACGCTGTGTTTAAAAGCTTGAGTTTGAGTCTCGGGCCTCTGGTTTCTGGTTTTGGCAGCGAGCCGGGCCTGTTCCTAAATATCCGAGGGACTGTCCAAGGCGGCAGCGGCACAGGGTAGGAATTCTGGATTTGTGTGGCACTCCCTCAGCCACATTAGACGGGGAAAAGGAGAAGAAGAAAAAAACAAAACGCTGGCAGACCTTTAAATAGATCACAGAAACGCCGCTGCTCGGACCACCACCACTTTTCCACTTTGCATTGAGTGCTCAGCGTGAACTCTCCTCTGTCGCAGGAAAAAGAAAGAAGTTGTGTGCAAATGTTGACCTGAAACAACTGTGACCTTCACTGAGCAGCAGCGCCCTCTGCAGGCACACACACACAGTGGTTTATCAGAGAAAGATTAATTGGAGAAAAAAGCAAATCGTATCCGTCACAAAAAACAATTGAGCGGTGGATATTACCCACAATCCCCGGCTTCCTGAACCAGAAGAGCTGCTGATTAGCTCTGATTTAGAATTCTTCATATTTTCAAAGTTTCCTGCTGAATATTGGAGATAAACTCTGGTTTATAACTGATCTACGGTTCAGCTTTACTCTTCAACTCACTGGACCTGATTCTGACAGTGGAAGCTTCTCACTGGAGGTCGAACCCACTCACCAGAGTGACATAGAACAGACGCTCAGGGTGAGGAGAGGGAATCAAACATTACTCGGTTCTGCCTTTTAAAAGTTGATGAACTATATATTTTGTCGTCATTAAGCAGCCAAACTTATTCCAATTTTGACCTAGAAATGTTTATTTACCTTCTAACTGAAATAGAGTAAAGGCTTTTTATCTGACGCTTCAACTCAAAAAAAGAGGGGAAAGGAACAAAGCATCTGTTTCATTGACTTGAACTGTTAAGAAGATGTTGTTTCTGTTGTAATCTACTAAAGCAAGTTGTGAGGAATGAGCGCCGCCTTGTTTTAATCTCAAAATGGCTCCAATTGTGGGGCTTAAAGTACAAAAAAATTAAAGGAATGTCTTTTATTTCAAACACTCCAGGAGAAAGGAGGAGTCCCTCTGAAGCGCCTGCCAAAAAAAACAAAAAGTTGGATCCGGTGGAGTTTCCCTTTAATGACAGAGCTTTAACACAGACACTGGAGTGGATGAGCAAACAGGCTGGCACGGGTAGCTGGGTTTGAACTGTGTGAAAATCCCCTAGGTGGTGCGAACTGGAGGATTTACAAGTGTTGACACTTTGTGTGGCGTTGGATTTCAGACGCATCCTCCTGGAATGCGCCGTAAACGAAGTGTTAAGAGACAGAAGCGATTACTCTCCACTAAATGCGTCTTTGTGTGTGTGTGTGTGTGTGTGTGTGTGTGTGTGTGTGTGTGTCGGCAGGAACCTGTGTGAAGTGTGGGAAAGGCGTGTACGGGGCGGACAACGCCTGCCAGGCTCTGGACAACCTCTATCACACGCGCTGCTTCACCTGTGTGTCCTGTGGTGAGTGCCCCCCCCACACACACACACACACTTACATGATTTTAAAGGCTTCATTCTGGATTTCTGTCGCCACCACACCTTCTCTCAACATGTGGCGCTGCCTCACCTCTGTCCCTCTGCAGGACGCACCCTGAGGAACAAGGACTTCTACAATGTCAGTGGCTCTGTGTACTGTAAAGAGGATTACATGGTAAGAGATGAGGTGGAGACGTGTTGTCATCCACACACCCACACACACACACACACACACACACACAATAAATATCATAAGTCACCATCGGGGACTTTTCATACATTTGCCAGAAGACTTTATCTACACTTTTGTGCTCATGTTAATTTTGTTTGTTTCAGTTTTCGGGATTCCAGGCTGCTGCTGAGAAGTGTAGTGTGTGTGGCCATCTTATTCTCGAACAGGTGAGGTGTGTGTGTGTGTGTGTGTGTGTGTGTGTGTGTGTGTGTGTGTGTGTGTGTGTGTGTGTGTGTGTGTGTGTGTGTGTGTGTGTGTGTGTGTGTGTGTGTGTGTGTGTGTGTGTGTGTGTGCGCGCGTGCATCATGAGGAGGCACAGATGCGTCTAACCTCCAGGACTTATGTAAGGTTTAAACGACTCTACTCTAACCTTTAACCCGCCTCGGGTAATTTTCAGTTAAACTTACATCCTGTTTCCCAGAATTCCTTTCAAGAACCACCCCCACCCCCCACCCCTCTTTCCCAGAGAAAAGAGAAAGTCAGTGACGTCTTGTTTGTTGGCGTCTCTTCGGGTTCCCACGGCAGATTTCAGTGGAATGTTTGCCTTGGGTTTGTGATAAATGGAGAAATAAGACTCTGCGCTGATCTTTGAAGGTTTTTACCATATTTGAACCACATAAAACCCATAATATAAACACAGAGCTGCCAGCGCGTCTGAGAACCACGGGCCTTATTTTCTACATAACATAGATGGGCAATGGCACGTTGATGCCAGAGTTGGTAATATAGTTACGAGAAATAAGGTCATAAAATAATAGTTTTCCTGTGAACTATCTAACAAACACAGTTACAGACATATAATCTCCTCTGTAGTTTCCTTGCTTCATTTTCTTTTTCCTGTTCTTCCTCCTCAGATCCTTCAGGCTCTCGGGAACTCGTACCATCCCGGCTGTTTCCGCTGCGTGGTTTGCTCCAAGGCTCTGGACGGCGTGCCTTTCACCGTGGACCAGCACAGCAACATCTACTGCGTCGCAGACTACAACAAGTGAGTCAGGCTACGTGTTGTCATGCTGCTGTTATGAAATGTTGTTTTGTCACGTGCGTAACAGTGTGAGCGCTCCTGTTTTCTTCCCTCGTCTAACTTCCTCCTTTTGTTTCTGCAGGACTTTTGCCCCCAAGTGTGCTGCCTGTTTACAACCCATCTTACCCACTGAGGTGAGTGTGACCTCCGAGCACGCGCTGTAAATACTCAGATCGTACAATCGAGTATGAGGGACACTTAAAGGGGAATAAGAGATCTGAAGAATAATGGTGTAGTATTACAAGACAAGAAAGTAGCTTTAGAAGAATAAAATCATAATTTGAAAGAATAAAGCTGTAATTTATCGCTTCATATAATCTCAATGCACATTTTTTTCTGCCCAGTTATACTGAGCACTTTGAACATTGTGCAGTTTTCCTTGGCTAAATCTGTCCACCAATCACAGAAGAGATTCCCGTGTTACTTTGTCTCTGTTCCTGAAACTCTTGTGTTGACGTCTGCAGTTTCTCTGCTGTCGTGTGTCTCAGGCCAGTGAAGAGATCCTCAGGGTCGTGTCTATGAACAAGGACTATCACTTTGAGTGTTATCAGTGCGAGGTGAGTGACAAACCCCAACAATCTACCCCCCCCCCCACCCCCCCAAAATGGCCTCAAATCAGAGCCACCACCCGCTCGGCTCTGACTTTTAATGTGAAGCATCCTGGATTCCTGACCTCACTTCCTGTGTTTATATCCCTCTCCCTGTCTGCCTCTTTTTTCCGCAGGGGTGTGGAAAGCGTCTCTCAGATAAGCCCGGCTCGCAGTGCTTCCCCCTGGACACTCATCTCCTCTGCCACTCCTGTCACATGGGCAGAGTGTGCACCAACGCCACACACAACATTCCCCCTCACAACACACACTGATCAGCGTCTATGCAGCTAACGGGTGTTTTTGAAAAAGCTGGTCGCGAGGCGTGGTCGGGTTTCACTCGGCCACACGTCGTTTTCTGTTTCCCTCTCGGAGATGAAACTGCTGATATGAGACATTTCCACTGATTCACTTGGATCAGTCCCCTTGTGTCACATGTACTGCCTGCTGTACTTCTTGTACTATTACTGTATCATAGTTATAAGGGAACGAAACTACTGCTTTTTTTTTATTACCCCAATGTGGCTACTGTTTGCTGTAGAAGAACAAGGGATTTTGCTAAACTGTTTTTTTGCTAAAACATTTTGCACTTAAATTTGACTTAACTGTAAGAGATTTGTTACGTGAATCTGTACAATTTGGGGAAAAAACATTACTTAAGTTCTGTATGTTGTAATAAATATTTTCATTTTGTGTTCCGACAACTGTCTACTCGTAGATGACGAATTTGTAACATAGTTAAACGTAAGACTTTAAGACCATAATGAATGAAATTTAAGAACGTAACTCTTATAAAAATAAGTTTAAAGCAGATGAATTAGTGACTAAGCTAGTTCGTAGTATTTAAACAGATTTTAATCTTTTTAAAGGCATAAAATTCAGATAATTGAATTTTAAGACCCTGTGGAAACCCTGTAATCTTAAGAATAGCGAAATCGAAAGTCCCTTTCAAGCTTTTACCGCTCAGTTATAAATGAGAACAAGAACTTTAACAGGTACTGCATCCCTCCACCAAGTTTCATGAACGTCCACTCGGTAGTTTGAGTGATCTTGCTCAAACAAACCAGCGGCTGAAAAACCCCGAGGATAAATAAATGTTTTAGTAATTGTCAAGTGAAACTGTCAAACACTCGCTGGTTCCAGCTTCTCAAGTGGAAAGATCTGCTGCTGTTTAATCACATCTGGTCAACTTGACATCATTCAAATAAGCAATCAGAGAAAACCTGAAGTATTTTCACAATTTTCAAGCTTTTCCTTTGCACTTAACACCCCCCCCCCCCCCAACACACACACAAGAGAAAAAGGCTCAATGTGAGAAATGGGTGGAAAAAAACATCCAGGCAGAGAAGCTGATAACCAATTTAAATTTTATTAATTTTTAAGTTCTCGGTACATTCAGCACTTGCAGGAGAAAAAGCAACAAAATCAAAGTGTTTAAACTAAAAACTAAATTAAAAATATTAAAATTGTAACCATTACTCTATTAGAAGATAAACTTTATTTTTTTTTTTACCTCCTCTTAAATATATATATGATTGAAAGCTGGTAGGAGGGATTGGTGGTTGGAGACGTCAGTGCAGGGAAGGTCAGCGTCCTGTAGCATTAACAGAATAACCCTCCTCTTGAAATCCATCCCGTCCTTGTAGATCAACCACTTAAGATCAACTTGGGCATTTGCATCATCACAAGATTTACTACCACATCTCTTTCTATCGCTTATTCTAAGTTACAGTTATGGAGACTTCAGGAATCTGTGGGAGATCAAGATTCACTCGTACAAACGTCACCTGCTTTTAAACACACAAACCTCCAAGGCAGAAAAAAAATAATAAACAAGATGCATAAAACTTCCACAAAAACAAATCAACTTTCCTCACGGTGACGACGACAAGGGCCTGTAGATCTAGTCGTATATGTATAAAAAAAAAAAGAAAAGAAAAAGAGGAGAAATGCTAAAACTGATCCTGGAACACACTTGAAGGTCAGGGATCTATTTTGGACTGGTTTTATTACAGGGCTCCGAGGAGGAAGGAACTGTTCACCCACAGAACTAAAATAAAGAGGCGGACTCCCAAACCTCAGCAGGGACAAAATGCTGAGGCGTGCCAAAGAAACCGCCGCCCTTCCCGGCTTCTTTTCTTTGGCGGAGGAAAATGAACAGCACTACACGGAGGCGAGGAGGAGGAACGCTGCCGCTCTCTACGGGATGAAGACTGAATTTTCGCTCCTAAGAGACACACGGAGAAAAGACTGAGGGAGAAAGGAGCGAGACGGACCGTTACTTCACTACAAACCGAACATGTGAGCGACATTTGGTGAGAACTGACGTTAAGGAGGCGGGGACATGGCAGAAGTGTTTGGAAGACAACGCTGGCGTCGAAGTGGATGAATTAAAGCACGGCGGGTGCAGGTGGCGAGGAGCAGACACAAGTCCTGAATTTGAGGCGAGACAAATGATTCACCAAGTGGAAACACTTCCTTCCCAAGACTTCCTGTCTGCTGTGTTCTCCGCAACACTGCTTCCCCCTCTCTCTCCCTCAATCTTCAGCTTTCCCACCAATCAGCGGCGTCTATCCCTAGGGTTGCTACGGCTACGAGACCGTCTGCCACTGCCAGTGCTGGCTGAAGGTCGATTGGGCCGCTGACCGCTATCCCTCCTCTTGTCTGGCTCTCTATCTCGGCCGCGGTCCCTCTCTCGGTCTCCGTCGGCTCCTCTCACGGCTACTCCGCCGCCTCCTCCGCCGCCGCCGCCGCCTTCCTTCTCACGAGCCTTCAGCCTCTCCTTCCTCTCCTCTTCCCGCTTCTTGTCCTCATCCTCTTGCTGTTGCTTGCACCGCCGCTCGCGCTCCTTTTGCCGCTCCTTGCGGTCCAAAAGCCTCTGTGTCGCCTGGTGGACACAAAACACGATTACGTTTCTGGGTACAGGTGAAATCTCGATACTCCCGAATTGTAACTTTGTACGACTGAAAACACGTCTGTGTGTATGGAACCCACCTGATCCTCCGTCAGGGGAAGCCAGTATATACATGGAGCCGCTTTGGTCTTGAGGAACAAGTCGTCGAGAAGTTTGGCCGGAGGCTCATCTCCCTTCTCTGTGAGTGAGGAAACAAACGGGTGAATTTTCTGGTGTAAAGTAGACACGCTGGTTGATGCTGAACAGTATCAACCAAATCACCACAGAAATTACAGATGAAATGTTACTTGTAAAAAATGTCTTTGTCTTTATTTTCCCGTTTCCTCCTCGTTCTCTTACCCTTCTTATCTGACTTCTTCTCCTTGCTCTTCGCCCTCTCCTTCCTCCTGCGCTCTCTCTCTCTGGATCGGGATCGGCGGCCGTCCTCCCCCGGTCTTGCGAATTCCCGGACCTTGTCCCGGTCCCATTCCCGCTCGCCACGGGCCCGCTCCCGGCGCTCCATCTCTCTTTGCCGTTCAGCCCATAGGTCGCGCACTCCAGCGACTCCCCGCTCACGCTCCCGGTCTCGCTCGGGCATCAGTGGGGGCAGCCGGTTCTGAGGGGCGATTGGCTGGGGAACGTGGTCCTCCTCTTTGTCGGGTTTCAGGACCCCTTTGTGAAAGTCCAGCTGCAGATAGACACAGAGACAAATGTCAGATTGTATGGAGATGCACAGTTTTACAAACAGATGTATTAATAATCTGATGCCACTTTTATTCAGGTCTAATGCGTCATCAGAAATCCATTCCTGGATTAAACTGATGCTAAGCCTGGCAGCGGTTTGAAGATTTGCTGTGTTTGATGCAGATGTTATGGACTCAGGTACAAAAGGGCAACTTCAGCCAGTTTGGACGACTCGACACTTCCTACATCTTAAAGGAAAACCCCAGTGAATATTTTACTCCTTGTACCTTTTACTTTGGAAAGCAATAGATGTCTTCCACATTTACAAACTTAGGTGCACAGAAATGCTGAATCACCCGGGGACATACGGGGGCACTTTTACAGACTTTAAAAGGCATTTTAATATATATTTTATAAAGCAACAGAAGACGCATCCACACTTTCAGACACTGTCTGGATTCAATTTTAAGTAATAAATAATGGATTTAAAAAAAAAAATCTAACTTGTGTGGTTCAAATTAACCAGGATTTTAAAGGAAATTAGAAAGTTAAGCTGGAATATGCTTCCCACCAGCTTTTGTAAGGTTGGCAGCTGTGTATTTTATAGATAGAAGGTGTTCATTACCTCATCCTGCTCACAGAAGTCGACGCTGAGGACCTTGGGATTGCTTGAAGGCCATTTGACCCCGTGGATGGCAGATCTGGTGGAGACGGCCTCCTCTGCTGTGGCGTACTACAGACACACAAGGAGAGGGCAAAGGTTAAATACATGTTAACGCAGGTGGATGTAAACACAGAGAAGTGAAAATGTTCATGCTCACAGTGACAAAGCAGTGAGACTTGATCTTGTCGATCCAGAAGCCCTCTTCCACCAAGGTGCCGGTCTGGTTCAGCAGCTCCTTCAGCTGACCCAGGGTGAAGGGGCGCACCTTCAGGACGAGGAAGAGAAAACCAGTCAGTTACCAAAGTCAGTGAGAGGCCGATATTTCAAATGAGTTAAGAACACAACGGTGATGATCTTTAGTGTCACCAGCTTTGATCTGTCTGTCTTGTTTGGATTCTGTTTTATTAGAGGCTGGGTGGCAAAAGAAATGCGTTAGACTTTGATCCATGTGTCACTTTAAAGACTTGCTTCTATGGAACGGATAAAAAAAATGTGCAAATACCAGTCATTAAATGTGTAATGTCTTGTCATCATCTGTTTAGTCACGCACTGTGCCCCCAACTTAAAGTGATGCCTGACTACAGCCATAATACCTGGTTAAGCGCTCCTGACTCTAATTATGGGTATGATGGTGATATGGTTTCCACTGGCAGCAACACAATACGCCTCATTCACGAAAAATGTGTACGGTGGATTTGGAAAAGCTGGATTTCTTCCCCCGAACAACCACATAATTTGAGTTTGTGGGGAAAGTTCCAGGCTGCAGTTCAGTTAAGACATCTTTTTATGGGATTCAATTTTAACTTGGAGACACTGGGCTGTATTTGTGCCTTCGACTGTCATGTAGAGTTTCAAACCCACCAGGTTGGTCACATGGATGATATTTGAGATTTTGCCTCGAGGTGGCGATGGCTGCCGAGCTGCGCGGACGGGGTCGTCGATGGTGATGGACACGCCGGACTTCTGCTGACTGATGGAGCGACGCACCAGACTGTCGCTGGGAGTAACTGAGGGAAAGAAGAGTGAGAGGGACTTTAAAAAACAGGAATGTGTGTAATCAAGAAGAGAGGGAGAGATGCCTGAGGGATGATGAGAAGACAGAAGCAAGAAAGAGATTTATACCCAACAATTTACAGCAGTTCAAAGCCCACAGACTTTACAGCGAGTCACATTACCTTTCTTTGCCTCGACGTCAAGATTGACGGATGTCTGTGATTCTGCTGCTTCCTCAGAGAGACTGTTCTTCCTTTTGTCTCTGGAAGTCCTGCGCGGTTTTTCCTTCTCCGGTTTCTCCACCTCTTCCTCTTCATTTGTCTGGCCATTTTCCTGACTGTCACCTGGGACGACCTGGAGAGGAATTACAGGTAGAAGAACAGTCATGTGACGGTTCAAAACACACTGACAAAAACTTGTTCTTCAAATTGGACAACGCACTGATATAACTTTCTGTACCTGTGTGACGGTGCGTCTGATCTTCAGTCCTTTGTCCTGGTCACTGTGGCTGTTGTCCAGGTTCTCCTCGTCCCCAGACAGCTGCAGCTCCTCTGGGTGAAGCTCTACGACAGCCTCCTGGTTCACTTTAATGTCTGGGATCAAAGACTGAAGCACAGAGACACAGACACGAGAAGGTTGGAGGGAAAGTTCACCGGCGAGTCTCAAGACATCAATACATATCTGAGTTGAAATTATAAGGACTTCAGGATGTTAGTCTTCTATCAGTACCTTCAGTGAGTCGGTGGTGATGCTGATGGATGGTTTCTTAGCAGTGACTGCTGTGCTGGAGCCCCAGCGCCTCTTCCTTCCTGCTGCCGTCGCCGTCTCAGATTCTCCTGCTCCTCCATCTGTGGTGGCTGGAGACGTCTTACTGCCTGCAGGAGTCAAAGAAAGGTAGTTTATCACTGAGAAGAGAAGAAAGAGAGAGACAGAGAGAAAACACACAGAAGGGAACTTGAAAGTCAAGTCACTCAAAGCATATGAGAAATAACTTTTATTATTTAAAGCTTAATAGTTTTTTTTCTGGGGGCAACAGTTACTCATTTAAGGCTAAAGAGTTTATAAATGGAATTCAGACAAATAATTTGATTTAATATTATGGGAAGTAGAGTATGTAGCTTAAATACTAGGGATCGAGAAGTAGATAAATAACATAGGACAAGGGAACAGAGGCTCCATCCACTACTTTGTTTTAAGTACAGTTTAAAAAGGCAAAACTACATTTACTCCTGTTGTTGGCACGACTCTGGAGTTTTCGAGCGTCTAAAACAGAAGTGCTGCTGAAAACTCAGCAGGAGCAATGTAGTATGGATGTGATAAAAACAGATGTGTGACACAATTATCAATAAAACTGCAGTGAAAATAAGATGAATTGTAGCTTCCCCTAACGAAATTTGCATTTGCCGACTAAGTGAAGACTTTAGTTTGAGTATTAACAGGGAAACATGTTGAAAAGAAATTCATACCAACTCTGTAAATCAAATTATTTCTATAATAAAATAAAAGCAACACTGCAGGTCTAGACAGAACGCCTACGTTTTCAGCATGACAGTCACATGCGCTAATGTTCCCAAAAGCTTGAATCATTTACAGTAATTTACAGCTGAAAACCATAGGAGAGAAAAGGGGTTTTAAATTCTAGGAGTCATGTGTCTCATGTGGGACGAATGATCCAGGAGTGTGGGGGGGGGGGGGGGGGGGAGAGAGAGAGAGAGAGAGAGAGAGAGAGAGAGAGAGAGAGAGAGAGAGAAACATGTAAGTGGTATACTCACTGGTCAAGGATATCTTCCGGGCAGCGAAAGCCTTAGGAGTTGTGCTCTGGGAGGAGAGAGAGACAGAGAGAGAACATACAGAAACCCCAGGGGTGCGGGGCGAGATGAGAACCAGAGTCCAGACCAGGCATCAACAGAGAGGAGGTGAAACAGGACAAGTGGAGGAGAGGGTGCGGGGGGGAGTTAAAGTAACAGAGACCTGGAGGCTCCAATTGTGCCACATTAAGAAGAAGATGGTTTGGTCGATAGTGAGACTTCAGACACATTTCTGCCTTCCACCTCTGCTCACAGACACAGAGATAAATCTATACGCTGCTCCCCTCGTGTGTGTGTGTGTGTGTGTGTGTCCATGATGTGCATTAATGGCTGTGTGTGTGTAAACTGAATCATATCTCAATACAGCATTATATTACATTACAGTGTCCATCAGACTACTCTGAGAATAGAAAAGACGAAGCCCAGTGTCTGTGTTTGATTTGATGCTGTCACTTTACAAGACTGGCTGGGTGTGCCTTCTCTCGAGGTGGGGGTGTGATCTCCACACTACTGTGCTTGGTACTGATGTTAAACCTTTTCTGTCGTGCCTCTATCTGATTTTCTTTAACGAAAACCAGGAATGATACGAGCCCCAATCTGTGATATAGTCCTATCCAGTATCCAGAGATACATTTCAGTTCTCTTTTAGGACTAGGTGAAACAAACCCAAGCCCCGAGTCCAGAAAGTAAATCATTTAAGTTAGGGTCCACAAAACACACCAACCACACGTTGATGATTACCAGGATGTGAAGAGGATTTTTAAGATCAAATACGTTTCAGAAACAAATTACCAACCCTACGTTTAAGGTTAAATCATAATAATATTTAACCTGCTACTCATTAATTTTCCTTTTCAAAGCCAGCTCCTGTAATTATCTGGGAGCTGTAATGTGGTTCAGAAGAACAAAGGAAGGGTGAACTAAGTATGAGGCAGCTGTCCCGGCATAATAATAATAATTTCTAACTTGTGTGATGGTAGCACATGATTCCCGAGTATCTGTAGCATCATTAAATATGAAACTTTAAATATGAACTGACTTCTGTGAACAGAGGTGGCGAGGCGGAGTGTTAAAGACTCAAAGATCTGTCAGGACTGATTATACTGCAGTTGACATTCACCAATAAACCAATAACCGTATTTAAATAAGAGACAACTGTGGATCCACAGTGTTCAAATGCATGATGAGCATTTTCAGCTTGGTGTCAAAATACCAAATTCAAACGGCAGTACATGTGTCGGTTCAAATTTTATACTAAAATTACAAAGAGGAAAAATAATTCACTCCTCTGATTTACAAAAAAGATAAGATAGATTTACAGTTTATCATTTCAATTAAACCATTTGACACCTGATTCCTTACTGGCTTGACTATGGCCCAACCGCACGACAGTGTGTACTGTATCTAGGCAACAAGGATCCAATCAGAGAAGGCAGAGGAGTGAGGGCGGTACTCGATTTGAGTGTGCAGATTTGCCACCAGGCAGGAACTTATCACTGGATGGGACTTTTTTTCTTGAATGGGGCTGGGGAGAACTTTTGTCGTGTTACAGTCTTTTGGGAAGCCGGGAGTTTCAAATTGTCTCATGGTGGATTCTGATGAGGGACGGGGCGAGGTATACTTTGTTGGAGTCCATGATCTGTGAGGTGCATCGGGAATAAATCCGCTGGCTTGAATTTATAGTCAAAGGTGTCCATCTTCTCCGATCCTGAAAGTCTTTCTGTCATTTGAGTGTATCGGAAATGTCAAAACGATAAAAACTTGTCTTGCGAGGAGTTTGTGTGTTGTCCAAAAGATTTGAGTTGGTGTTTGAAAAGTTCATTGGAGTTTTGGATTGCCTAAAAGTCAGTTGAAGAGTCCTTGCGTTTGTTTTGCACGTTGACAGCACAGGAACAAGTCGTAAGTCTTTTGATGGAAATAAAAAGGAAAAACAATCCAGGAGCTTTTGGCTTTGGAAAATTACAATCCAGAAAAATAGTGAAAAGACAAAGGCTTAATGCATCTCTGGTTTGATTGCCTTTAAATCATTGGGAAGTCACTTGAGATGCAAGGGCCAGGTTGTGGATGTGATGAAGAGATGGATTTTTATAAATAGCAGCAGCAACTGCAGTTGTCCGTCTGCCAGGTCCACAGCGGTGGCAGCGAATCTTGGTTTCCTGGAGAAAAGGCCACGAGTCACTGACAGTGTGGCTGCAGAGGATTTCATGTGTACATGCCCAGCACTCTTGGGCCACGTGTGGATGATCAATGGCACCGTGCACCCACAATACGCCACAGTGCACGATTAGTCCATTAACTTGTCCTTGATATTATGTCCTTTGAATGTCTCTGGTGCTCCTGAGTCCAGGGGAACAGTTCTCTTGTGATTATCACATCCAGCTTGTTGACAGGATTTCACTTGCACAGCTGAATAATGAATGTCTCCCTTTAAAAGGCTGGTTAGAGAGCAACTGCTAGCCTTCCATGCTGGAGCAAAAACACTGTTCCAGATATTTGAGAGTGCACATAATCGTATTGCATCCACAGATCTTATCCAAAAGGTTTTCGATGTAAAGTCCCATGAACAAATCTTCCAAGCAGATGGAATGTGCTGTAAAGCTTAAACCCCAAGTAGTGCTCATATAACTGCTCTGGTCACAGTTTGGGTTATTACAGCAGATCTCAGTCCAAAGTCATTACTCAACCCTGCAAGCAGAGGGCAGTGTGGGATTGGAGGTAGAAGTGAAAATGACACTGGAGTGCAGAAGAATTTTGTCTTTCATCTGTGCTGCATCTGGCTTTTGGAGGACAGCAGCACGGATGATGGAGGATGACACTTGGAGACTCGTGCTCATCTTCAAAATGGGAGAGTTGGGGAGAGCGGGAGGCGATGCAGAGCGTTAAATCACACTCCCCTTCCCCTATCCCATCATTCATCACCACCACACAGCGCAGTACAGTCCAGTGCGGTTCAGATCAACGAGCAGGCTCCCAGCCCTCGAGGCCGGGTTACCATGGCGACTGCGTGCTGCTGCAGTTACCATGGCTGCCGCTGCTGTCGGTGGTGATGGGATGCAAGATGCAGTTCCTGCTGGCTCAGCGCATCACTGGAGGGCTACGGGGGAGGCCTTGCAGGCTCAGGTTTTACTCAGTGCCATACGGTTGCAGACTCTGGGCCTAATTCAGGTACCAGCGACGCACTTGGGCATAGCGGGACAGGAGTTGTAGGAGAAGTAGGAGGAGTGGAGGAGGTGTTGGTGGTGGTGGTGGTGGTGGTAGTAGTAGTAGTACGCAGCAGGTACCATTAGGGGCAATGGAAGAGGCATGGGAACCTTCATAACAAAGCAATCAATGGGGTTTTAAACAGCAATCACACCATAAATATATATAGTGAGAGAGAGAGGCGATCATGATGGGATATAAAGGCAAAGATGGAAAGTAAAGGGGGCAAATAGGGAAAGAGAGACACTGAGTTAAAGAGAAAGGCAGCGTGAAAGGAGGAAGCAAGAGAGCAGGGAGTATGAAGAGAGGGTGAAAGAAACAGCAGAAACAAGCCCTGATGCATCTCTACACACACTGTCAGGGTCCATTACTCGTGCAAACTCAAAACCACACACACACACGCGCGCACACACACACACACACACGCGGTAAAAGGACACATGCCTGATAACTTTCGATAGCATAGAGGTTATTATTTGAGGTAATCTAAGTAACATGCAATGTAATGAGCCTGTGAGAGTCTTATGTTGCTAACAAAAAAGATCTGTGGTATAATCCGGTTGTAAATGTGTCAACGGAAATAAAAATGCATAGTTTTTTATTTAAATAAGGAAAACTGCATGGGAAAGCATAAAATTAAATACCCTGTTCTGACTCCAAGACCCTGACACACCAAAAGATTTAGTAGCGTACAAAGACAAAAGCTGAAGGTTGGCGACAAATGCACTCCAGCATGAGGGGAAAATTAAGTCAGTAGTACCATTTAATTAATTAATTTTGGCAGTCGAACATGAATCAAATACGTCCACTACAAATAATCTGCTGCTAATCTAATTTAAATATTATAAAACTATTGTATTAAATAAGGAATGAAATAGAAATGGGACCATATCCATTGTGACAATGCTGGCACTGTCACTAAAAGAAAAAGGCAGAGGCAAGAAGATAAAGAGAAACCATTTGTTTCACCAGCTACCTCTGCTTTGCCAATTGTGCAGGATGCTCCATAAAAACTAAGAGCCGTAGTCGCCCACAGACGATTAACAGCAATTGATAATTGACCTGGTGCGTCAGGGCGCTGGGGTTCAATGTTTTCTCTCACTGCCTCCTAACACAAACAGGAACTGTGATGCTCCAGAGCACAAACATCTAATTTAACACTATTAACATCATTACTTGTATTCTAGCAGTATCAGCGCTTAACATCCCTCTAAGACGCTGAGCCAGATAATGGACGTGTGTGAGAGATCATCAAAATTCATGTGGTAGTTATGAAACATTAGTTGCATTAAAACACAAATGAAAGGTTTAGTTCATTCCTGTTTACTTTGGGACCCAACTCCAACTCAGTCCACTGTTTGTTCACTGATGATCAATTTGTACAAATCGTCTATGTGAATTATACGTTGAGAAAAGGATGTAGAAATCTCCACAGGGGCGAAAAGGCATGAATGAAAACATTGGAGTTGTGTTGGTTTTGAGTCATCCTCTAAGCTACACATGCTTGTATGTGAATGAGGATGCCGGTTAGTGGGAGACAAAACAAAGACCAAGGCAGCCCCACCCTCAGTGACCTTACCTCCTCCAGGCGGTTCTCGCTGCTCTCCGGCTCAGCGCCGGACGCCGGCTGATCGGCCATGGAACTCTCAGAGTCTGGTTCCACCTCTGTCACGGCGGCTGCGCTCGGCTCCGACACCTCCCTGCAGGAATAAAAAAAGACATTTGTGGTCACTTGGGACTGATCGGTGAGACAGTATGATTCTCAATAGGGCTCCCCCTTGATAATCATTGGGGCCGCAATCCAGACATGGTGGTGTTCGAGCTCAGCTCTGGAGACTGGGTGATGTGAGGATTAGTGTGAAGGGAGACAAAACGATGTGTAGGACAAGACCGAGGAAAACACTGGAGCAGTCAGAGGAAGGGTGCTGGAGGCCAGTGATCTGGGTCAAGCTATAAATAACTCACCAGCTAACTGACACCAAGGGTCACAAACACACCTCAAACGTACTCATCGTCCAGGACACACATAGCTCACTCGATGCTTGTGGTCTTCATCTGATTCTCAGTGGGTCATTAGAGAAACAAATATCTCGGTGCTTGTGAGAACGCAAATGTCCGAGTGAGACGCTCCGCAGTTTACGGACTTTATACCAGAAGGCCAGGCGGATAAAGTCCGCAGAACTCCAGCAGACGAGCCCCGCCGAAGATTTGAAGCGGTAGTGAACGCGTCTGTGCAGAAAACCCCCGGATGCATGTGCTTGTGTGAAAGGCAAACTCTGGGTAAACTATGTAGCCAATTCTCCAGACTTTACCCAGAGGTCATGTCTGAAAATGGCTCAGAGCTCTTCATATTTTATTGCCGTCATCTACAACAGAGCAAATACAAGATCATAATATTTTTAGCTACCCCGCCAACTTCCCCTGCCAGCGTTATCAAAAGCCTCCTCCGCATCACCCTGCAGGTGGGAGGATCACATCCTCCTCTCCATCACGGAGCACACGCTCACCTCTTTGATTCATCGTATGGCTCTTTTTATTGTACATTTGACTGAGGTAAATAATCCATTCATCAAACATGGAAATGGTTGGTATTGATAGTGAATTCCCGGTTTGATATTAATCACGGCAATGAGTTTTGTCTTTTGTGAGTTTGGAACAAGGAAATGCAGGAGGGCAGCATTTCCCCTTCATTGACACCAATTCTTTTCTGCCCTGGGTGTGGATGTCAGTGCCTGTGTGTGTGTGTGCGAGTCTTTGGCGAGACCAGGGGCACACCTGCGCCGGCTATAAAGTGAGACAGATGTCTACGAGAAATATAACCCCTTAGGATCAGGAAAGCCGGAGAGGCCAGGCCAAGGTGATGCAATGAGCACAGAAAAAACAATGAGTGAGGAAACATATTTCTGTATAGATGCGTTCTAGAGCTTCACATTCATATACCTACAGGCTGAGATGAAGAAGCCCGCTAACGTACAGCTTCAACCGGCCGAACAATACCACTATCTGTTAGATGCACCGTCAAATAAATGTTACTTCACACAAGAATTGACATAAAGTGACCGTAAGTTTAGTGTGACCTGCAGCACCCATTCAGAATCATTGCAGTTCAACAGAATGGCTGAAATCAAAAGGATGAACTCTCAAAACTCTTGCCACTGATCAGATCACATGTGTAATCAGCTCCCAGTGGCCGAGGGTGAGCGCACTGATGCCAGCTGGGAGAACGATATCACACCATCAGGGCCCATTCACACCGAGTGTACAGCGAACAGATGTCTGCTGCTTTAATGATCTCCCTCGACAACAGTGAGACCATTAGCAGCTAGAGCCACACACATGAATCCAAAAATACAAACACAGGTCCTCTGCGAGCTCCATGGCGAGATGCAGCCCAGTGTGGTTGTGCTGGTTGAGCCTTAATGGGGGGGACGAAATGCAGTGGATCCTCAGTTCAGAATAAGAAAGCTCCTCGTTGAGGCTACCTGGGATGACTCAGTGTTAAGGTCAGGGGAGAGAGAAATCACTGCCCCCACGCTTCTCCCCCAACACTATGAAACCAATTCATTATTCATCAGTGCGTTTCTTCATCGAAACGCTATTTTAGGCTGTGATCACAGGGACCGACCCCCTCCCCGAAAGCACATCTTCCTGCTCCTTCACCCAACAAAAGACTCACGACGTCCCCACCCCCGGTGCTCCTCACATGGACGAGCATGGAACACCAGGCCGGTGAGGACTAACGGAATCGAACAGGCACCGAGGAGCTGCTGCGCTAAGTGTTCACACACAGGCGGTCTCGATCCACAAGATGGGACCGGATCATTTAATTCTGGATGAATACCAGAAATCTGGGGTCGCAGGTTGGTTCTCTTACCCGTTTTTGTTGCCTTCGGACAGCATGATGCCTCGACAGGAAACCCCGCGTGTAAAAACCGACACCCCAGCAGCTAGAAGCGCTTCTTCCGGTTTAAGGTCGGTTGAAAACGGGGACTCGAAACACAAATAGAACCCGGTGGTGGTTGTGTCTGCCTCTGATTAGCTGAACACTGCGTCGGCATCAGGGATGCGGTGCATGCATGGCGGCCATGTTGGCTCCACAGACCTGTGTCAAGTCTACCGGAGTGGAGAAAGTAGCTTCCGGTGGGCGGTTTTTCAAAGTAAAAGTCCGGTGAGGCGTTTAAAATGTGGCGCATTCCAGAATATAATCGCAAACATAATCGTTCTCTCGGCATTTAATCCGAATTGGAGGAAAATATCAACAGGGGAAGGCGATGGAGGAACAGCAGCAGCAGTAAAATCTGTTGTGGCATCTGCGCAAATGCCTGACAAGAAATACAACCTGCTATAATTAGGAGCTGTGAGAATGTGTTTACAGCTGAGCCTTGTTTAAAACATCTTGTAAGCATGTCATCAAGTCTGTGACTCATGTCTGTCCACTCTGACAAATTATACACAGCCGGAAATTAAGGCAAGAGTTTATCTGACCGGTCCAATTTGTCCAGGGAAACATTCATTCCCTTATTTATTTAAAAACTGGTCTAACAGTAGAACCAGGGAATCATTGATAGTGGATGGTGAAAACAGCATGCAATAATGTAGAGCTGGACAATAAAGGATATAAGTAATCATTGCAGTACATAGTATAACAAATGGCCATGAGGGGGGATGAGGGAGTGTGTTTACAACCAACCCGTTTAAAACATCTTGTAAGCATGTTATCGACTCTGTGTCACGTGTGTAGATTCCCCATGCCTGTCCATGCTCACAAAATATACTCAACGGATAATTAAAGCAGCCATTCACGCAACAAATCAAATTTGTCCGAGCAATAGCCAAGAAACAAAGCTGAATATAACTTAATAGTTACGGAGAAACCGAATGAAGCTCTGACCCAACCGAGTTTATTCCACTTCAGTGTAGACACGGTCCTCTCTGTTGTCGTAGTAAATATTTCATGTGATTCTACAAATACTTCTATCTAGTGATAATGACATGACAAACACCCTTTCCTCTAATGGCTCACATTACTTAGTAGGGATGGGATGTAAAACAATACTAAATAAGAGCCGTAGTGTTATTTTCATCAATATGACAAAGGTTCAGTATATATCGAGGACAGTGAGGAAGTATAACCTCAGATTTGTAAAATGTTTGGCTGTTTATCAAGTGTTTGTCTATTTCTGCTCATAAAGAAGAGTTTAAACCACAGCCTTCACTCAGGAGCAAAACTTAACTTAAAAGAAATAATAATTAATAAAAAGGCAGTTAGTAGCAGAAAATTGCCTACAAAGTAAAGTTTAAGAGGGATATACTTTAGTTTCAGAGGGACAAAGGCCTTTAGAGAGAATAGAATCAATAGCATGCACAGTAAACACAGTAAAAAAGCAAGAGGGAGGTGTGTGCATATTTATAATAATGGTTCATTGTGCTGGTGTGACTTCAACTTCATCCTCAAATATTACGAGGACTCAACGACACTTGTTATTAAGGTTCTCTCCATTTTAATGTTACTGACCTTTTGGAAAGGTGTCGTTTCTCCACCTCCTTACTCAGGTTGGTATTTTTTCCTTCCTCTGCTTCTTGTCCTTGTTTTACCTTCTGTGAAATCATTTAAGACAGAACAATGAAATACAAATAGCAATATGCTTTTAAATGCATGTTAATATCAGCCGTGAAGAACACGTTTTCTTCAAAAATAAAACACCACATGGCTGAAATAATGTGAGGAGATTGAAAGGAATAAAATACTGGAAATTTCTCCAATAATTTGGGATAAACATGATTGAAATATGATCAAACATGAGATTGTGTTAATCATTACTAAACCTTGTGAATATCTATCAATGCTCTAGTCCATAACTGACCTTCAGTGGCCTGGCAGGGGAGGATTTATCCCTGGAGGAGGAGGATTGTGAAGAACGTGAAGACGAGTCTGATTTGGAGTCAGAATCAGACGAGGAACCTGAATCTTGTGGCTCAGTTACGACCACCCACGCTTTCTTGGCTGTCTGCTGTCTCTTCTCCTGCTCTTCCTTTAGCCGCTTCTCCTCTCGTCTCTTCTCATCTTCCTGGTGTTTTCTCTCTTTTTCTTTCTCCTCTTCCTGACGTTTTCTCTCTTTTTCTCGCTCCTCTTTCTGACGCCGTTTCTCCTCTTCTTCCAGTCGTTTTCTCTCCTTTTCCTTCTCTCCTTCCAGGCGTTTCTTCTCTCTCTCCTGTTCTTGTGCCTTAGTTCTCTCCCTCTCCTGCTCCAGCTGTCGTTCTCTCTCCTTCTCTTTTTTCAGGTGCCTCTCCTCCTCCATCTCTCTGGTCTCTTGTTGCCTCTTTCTCTCCAGTTTTTGCAGGGGTGACTCACTGGAAGACCCAGCAGTGGAATGAGCTGCATCTTCTGACATCTCCGTAGATGCACGGAAAGCTCCCTCTGACTCCATCTTGTGCACAAGCAGAGAAAGGGGTCCGGGCCTACACTTCACAGGGGGGTCAGGGCTGCTGGAGCGAGAGCTGGAGTCAGAATCTTGCCTCTGCAAGGTAGGAGGTGGGACAGACTCCACCCTTGGTGCAGGCTGAGAACCCTCTCCCTCCTGGTTCTCTGCGTCTGGTGGACTCTGCTTGGGTGTGTCAGGGAGGGGAAACAGGTCTGGGGGTGGAGAGGGAGGAGGAGTAGGGTGGCGCAGCTGCATGGGGGTGTGGTGTACCTGTGGTGGTGGGATGTGCTGCGGAGGTTGAAGCTTGCGCTTGGACCTTGCGCCGGCCAAAGGGACACTGGGGGGCATCTGCTGTGGCTGGGGAGGGACTCTGTTAGCCTTTCGTGCTTTGCCAGGACCAGGCCCCCAGTCCTCATCATCTTCACACTCATCATCACCGTCATCATCGTCACTATCCATAATGACATTGCTTCCCGTCGCTACTCCAGCAGATCGGCTCAGGTGGAGGACAGGATGAGCTGACCCTGGTTCACTCGGGGCAGTTCCCTCCTTCTCCTGGGATCGGGGCACGGCAGGGGGCAGCCCCTGGCGGTCTGGCTTACCCAGGACACGCACTGACAGGGAGGCTACAGCACGAGGAGGAGAGGGGGCTGGGGGTTCCTTGTGCCCCATGCCTCGCTGCATCCTTGCTCCTGCAGCTTCAGGGGGCTCATGGTGGTGAAGGGTAGGACTGGGGCCCATGTCAGGGTTGTATGCCATCATCCCATGACCCATCACAGACGCTCCTCCTCCTCTCTCCTCTGCTCTGGTCAGATTGGACTGGGAGGGTACGGGGCGGTGCGGCTGGGGACAAATAATCACAAGACAAGACACATTTTATTTCAAGAAGATGTAGAATATTGAGAGGCATAGGAGGAAAAAAGATTTCTCACAGCATTGGTGTGCCCTGAATCTTTAGTTTTGCTTGTTTGATTATTCAGTGTGTGGACGTTACTGACCTTGTCAGAGACATAGCAGTCATTGTCTTCCGAGTGCTCTTCATCCTCCTCTGGCACTGCTGGGCTTTCTGTAAGCGAGGGGAAACAAGGCCGGGCTTAAGTGTCAGCACCAAGTTTGGATTAAAATTCATGAGACACAACATTTGTATCCTAAACAAGGGCAACTTTTCAATCAGCCAAAAATGGACAGATCCATTTCTCTTAACGTTTCCGTCCACACAGAGACGGTGTGGGTAGTTTGATATCTGATATCTAACATAATTTGACCTTCTCCTGTTCTCTTTTTCCAATGATTAAAAAAACCTGAATGTCAAAAGTGGCTGAGTAATATGCGTAATATTGAGTATGTGCATGACGAGGGAATCCTTTTTTCATATTTCTTCTGTGATGTGATTCTTCCAAAAACATTTATTTAATATTTCAATTTGGGAGCCAGCTGTAATGTGTCTATGAGTATGTTTATCCATTCATACGTCGTTCACACAGCACAGACTGTGTTTATTGTCAGATTTCTGATTGTGTGTCATGTTGTACCGTCGGCGTCTTCCTCCTGCTGGGCCTCTCTCTCAAGTCTCTGGCGAAGGAGCTCCTGCTGTTTTGCCAGGTACTGTTTAATGAAGCTGTTCTGGCACATCTCCTCCCCTATCTGTGACAAAGAAACACACACAAAAAACAACACTTCAAAATAATGTCTCAGAAATCACACGCGTTGTCTAAGGATAAGCAAGCAAGCCCATCTTTGATAATCTCCACCTACCTGAGAGTTGGGCTGCAGCCCACTGTGGGAGGAGGAGGACCTCTGTAGGTTTTCCAGCATCAGAGCCTGCCAGGGATGAGTAAGAGGAATAATTATACTACATGATATTATATCACAAATTCAAAAGCAAATATCAACCACATACTTCAGTATAAGGGAGAGAGCTGCAGCCAAGTTCTGTGGACACACTCTAACTCAGGGATTTACAGTTCTGGTCACCATTTCACCACATAAAGCACAAGTTTGAGCTAATTTTAATGGCAAATGAACCAAAATCCTATGTAAATTAACTGATGTACTTTTATTAATCACAACATTAAAAGTAACTCAAATTTATTTATTTTAATAACGCACAATCCTGGCTGGGACTTTGCACAATATAATGAAATACTGCTCTATTTCCACAGAGTCATATCAAACAGCATGTGTGTGATGGGCCTCCTGTGCCCTCATTAGCGATAGCCTGGTTGTGTTGTAGTTATATCAGTTAAACTACTAAATATTTGGCTGTTTTTCGAAGCTATGGGTCGAGCACATTTGATTGGTTGCATTGATGTTTACCTCAATTCGTCACCGTGAATCACTTGTAAGCTTTGACGAGAATTTAACAAATAAATATGTGACGCAGAGTTGATAGAACATGCTAATAAGATGATTTAAACCCGGAATCGGTTGTAAACAAACTCCCTCATTGCTCCTAATCACTATTGTAACGCTGTATTGAAACTGATATAACTACAACACTGCTATTACAGTAAGTATTACACGTGGTTCTACCATATATTTATGTGATGCAGAGTTGATATAACAGACTTACAAGATGTTTTGAACATAGATCGCTCCTATTGGCTATTGGAATACTTTATTGATATTGCTATAATGACTGATATTGTTTTATTGCCCTACACTGTTGCTTGCTATTCCACCATACACTCTAACAACTTTTAAACCAATGAGAGAACACTTTTAAGATTAAATGTGTTATTATTTACCCACTGGAGCTTCCTATACATGGACTGGTGTGTGTATATTTAACCAAGTGTGGTGTTTACATAAATATGGCGTGCAGGGGGGGTTTTCAGTGACAGGGGGCGCTTGAGTACCCGGACCCAAGTGTTTCTCAAATCCTCGCTCCGGCCCTGAAACCTGTGGTGGTTTGTAAACTCAACGTCTGCAGCAGCAAAACAACAACAACAACAACACTAGGAAGTAAATAACGCGAATGAATCGCCGCTTGCGTGTTTACATCGCCAGGCGCGCACCCGTCGCTCCCAACACACACACACACACACACACACACACACACATACATACACACAAAGCGCGGGCGCGGCCATGTACAGTACACTAGGCCTCGACTTGACAGGTGCACACTTCAGCGGAGACACGATGCACTGGGAGTTACTGTGGATTAGCGCAAGAGCCGTAATGGCGGACGGTTTCTTCCCGCCTGCCCGTTACAGAATAACCCGGTTTAAAAGCGGTTTCAGCGGCGAGAGACGGTTCATGTGTTCCCGCTTCCCGGTCCACACACACCACACACACACACACACACACACACACACGGCCTCTAATGTCCACCCCCCCTCTCCTCCTCCTCCGTGTGTCTGCTCCTGCTGAACTTAGCCAGACTCGAACACCGCGCCGGGGAGGACTCACCCCCTTCAGCCGCTTGACCAGCGCGTTCTTCTGGCCGCTCTTGGGCAGGTTTCTCTGCTCCAGCGCGGCTTTCAGGTCCGCCACTCGCAGCGACTGTAGAGGTTTCCCGTCGAGCGTAATATCGTCGTCCGCCATTTTGCTTCCCTCCGCTCGTCGAAACTACGGTGGCTTCCCCCCCCCCCCGCGGCGTCACCGCTCGGCTCTTTCCGGAAGAGCTCGGGTCGGACCGGGGCACACGATGTCCCCTTCAAACTTCATCCCACTTGGAAAGGCTCAATAATAACATAACAAATCCATTTATGCAATAACTGTTAATGTGTGTACAGTGTTGTATTGTATTTGACTTTTTATTGTAGCAAACTCTTTCTATCTTGCTTTTGTTTCAATTTAACTATTGCACTGCCGAGCTGATCCGGTTTCTTCTTGTCCTTTGTTCACTTGCATATAACAAATAAAAACTTAAAAGAAATTAAAGTTCACTGTTTCCTGCAAAGCAAATACCCACACGTGCAATAAACCACAACGAGGCACATACTTCAATAATAATAATAATAATAATAAAGAATAAAAGAACCAAACGCATTTCATTTAATTGCAAAAGATGTATTTGTGCATTCTGAACATACAAGACAAACATCAAATGTAGTGTAACGTAAAGAAGTAGTTTGGGTCTGTTTTTACTGTAGAAGAAAAGGTTTCTTGTCTATACCTCAAGATATGGAAAACAGACTCATATGGGTTCACGTAGTGTAAAAGAAGCTTTTTTTGTACAAAAGAAAATACAGCCGCATCTTTATTAAACTGTAACTTAGGATGTTTTTCCCCAAAAAACTAACTTTTTGTGTTGGTTGTAAATCCTCCCGGTGCAGGATGTGCATATATGTATATAAAACAATTTAAGCAAGTTAAAGCCATGCAAACTGTAAAAAGCAAAACGTAAAAATGATCATAATAAATATGTAGCTAAAGGTTACTTGCTGATCGTGCTCTCTTCATACGAACAGATTAGTGTTGTGGCAGGGAGGTGTCCAATTACTCAACACTGCAAACCTCCAAAAGGTGGCGCTGCAGGAAGAGAAAATGCAACAGCAGGAAGAAACTGAACTCCACAGAAGATGATCTAGACTGAGACACACAACTAGAACAAACATGATTATGCAATGCCCTGACGATACTGATTTGGTTACTTAATATTACTTATGATACAGAAGGTAAATCATTAATGATCTAATGTGTAATGTGACAAATATCGTGTTTGTTCCATTTCCAGTCAACCATAAGTTCCATCAGCTTCTTACTGAGCTGTTTGTGCACCTGAGGACTGGAGTGAATGAAAACCAACACTTAAAAGACAGAAAAACACAGTTTGATGGATGTAAAATACAAAACTCCCCCATTTCAATTAGAAAGTGGACTGTGCTTCCTTTCACAGTTTCTACTAAGGCTGGCTCTATGATCATTTTGATAAATATCTTGTAAAAATAACCAAAGTGATGGTTTCAATTACTAATAAATTATGTTTATAATAAGAACCAGCCTTGGTTTCTACCGTACTACCTTTACAAACGGGTTTCTGATTTGAAACTATCAAAGCAGATGCAGTGTTGACGTGTATGTTATGGGAAATTAACACTAAAAGCAAAGAAAGTCAAACAAACGTAACCATGCAGATTAATACAGAACATGTGGGGACTGGTGACCTCGGAAAACAGGTTTTTGAGCCTCTGCTAGAATATCACATGACTGTGGGAAAGAACAGGATTAGGAAAATTCTCACCCGACCATCACTGCTCACACTTGGCCGCTGCATTATTTTTGATAAACTATACATCATCTATCTCTGTCAGGGAAGGAGGCGGCCTTCATGACATGTGAGAAACTGCATGGATTTAACCTGACCGTGCACTGAGAGATGTCTCATGTAATCCCCAGTGAGTGGATTACAAACTGTACTGCAGATTATCTTCTCCTGCCAAGGGGGAGATTGGCACGACACAAACACAACACAACACACACACACACTCACACACAGATTATGTATGGAAGTCGCTCACTTCCTTACTCCACACCCGATTCCACTTCTCCCATATTAAGCCCAAAACCCTTTGCTGCCTCAACAGTTTCTGAATGAATATCACAACAGTCCTTTCAGGTGTCACAGTACAAAGACGACCAGAAACAGGATGTGAGGCCTCCTTCTGAGCTATTTTTGGAATGGGGGGGGGGGGGGGGGGGGGGGGGGGGTGGCTAAATAAATAGAGGAAGGAAGGATAAATGGCTATCATGTGATGGGGGGGGGGGGGGGATACGGCAAACATAATAAAGTAAAGCTCCCAAGATAAGCAGTCCGCACGGACAGAGGGACTTCAAATATTCAATAAGTTAACACTCAAAAAAGACACGTGTGCCCGATATCAAAGCACAGAGGTCAGTATATAAACAAAAGGAAAACCAGCACACAGTTGGAGGACAGACCCAGCACAGTCAGAACCCAGCCAAACACTTATTTCAGGGTCCAACTTCACTTGCTCCAACCCCATTCCAAGGAAAGGTAACGAAAGAGTCTACCAACGAATAAGGCATTTCAGAGAGAGAAAATATATATGTAGTTTATACAAAGTTTTTTTGCCGAGTGATATGAAATATCATCAGGATATTTCTGCCAGACGCTGGAGCAGAGTGGAGAAGCCCGCCGCTTGCTGGGAGAGCTCAGCGACACGGTCCACCATCTCCTGCGTGGCTGATACTGAGGGGTAGTTTTGTGCAGCCCCCTTTGTTGCCACCACCACTGACTTCAAGGCCTGGCAGAGTCGCCCCCCTGAGGTTGTGATCTACAGAAATAAGAACACATATTACATTATTAGACACGTTTTTATATAATCCAGTCTTTCACTCAAATTGAATGTTTGGAGGGATTTGTCGCTACCTTGGCCCGGAGGTCGGCAGAGGTGAGAAGGCGGGAGAGCGTGTCCCCGATAAACACCAGTTTGTGCGCCGTCACTATGAGGCTCTTCCCTCTGGCGACGAAGATGCGGGGAGGCTGGTTCCCCTGCACGCTGCTGAAGAGCACGTCGATGGCGTCTGCCAGGCAGGAGAGGTGGGCGAGGCTCTGAGATGAGTAGAAGGACAGCAGCTCCGAGTCCTCCAGCGAGAGGGACATGGGCAGAGGTGGGGATGGGGTCAGCTGCAAAAGAAAAGATGAACTTGGTTTTCATAAAGGGGGGTCACACAACAGTTTCAGCCACCGATACTGACTTACTCAGTTATATTTATACTCAATATAAGAGACTCTTTATGTAAACACACCAGGAGAAATGCAGATTTATGTGTCAAATCATAGAGTCACTTTAATTAAGCATTAGGATAATATTTTACAGAAGGTTCTAGTAAGTGCAAGTTGATTTTGACTTCACAGCTAAATGAATAAAGACTGTATGACTCAAAGGCAGAAGGCTGTTAATATGTGTGCAGTTCAGTAAGATACAGTTTCAGTGGAGAAGCATCAGCTTTAGCACGAGGTGAATAATAACTACATTATAGGCAATGTGCAGTCAATTCTCTTTTAAATAAGCTGGACAGAGTCTTGTGCTTAACATTAAGTCAGAGAGAGTTGGACACAAACACACATGCATACAGGATGTCAACAAGTGGCTGTGCTGAAAGAATGACTGTACGTCTCTGTGCCCCATTGTGCTGCAGCCTCCATTCAATGCAAAGGCAATGCTGTTAAGATTTACAAGTGATCTCTTGTTAAGTTGTCTATGGCGTAACCAAGGAATCCAGCAAGGAGCAGAAGAAAATGCAGATGCAGCAATAATAAGAAGTGACCTCAGTGCAGAGCGATAGACACTGAGCTCTGATGCGATAAACACATTCTGTCATCTCCACGCAAACAGAGATGAGTGTAGAGATTTATGAGTCAGAAATCTACAAAGAGGATTGTGACATAAAGTTTGGCAATGCTGGATAAACATGGGGAGTATAGAGTTAAGAGTAAACATGGGTTTCGACAACATCGGGAGCCAAGGGGGTGCTGCAGGCCAGAATAATGAGTCACACTGCTCATTAGTAAACAGAGTGCACCGTCAACACAGAGCGAATCAATGACTTATCTGTGAAGACTTGCCCTGTGTGATTCAGGACTTTGAAAATAGTGAATGTCAATAAAAGAAGTACAAGTATTGACTGACATCTTGTAGACCACAGGAGGTGAGGATCACATGTGTTGATGTGAGACTCACCCGCGTCTCTGCAGTGATAGTTTGTGTTAGTCCATTCTCAGCCAGAACATTAGGATGTGGATCAGGTTTTCCCTGGTGTGGGGAGGAGAGAACTGTCAGGCAGGTTTACAGACACATTTGATTGTATTATCACAATAAAACTAACATTAATCAATAGTTACAGGAAGGTAAAGATCAGAATATAGAAACAAAGGTCATGGAATAAATACCTTTACGTCATCACGAAAACTGACCTGCAGTTTGACGTATCCAACAACGTCTCCCGTCGGAACTGGGGCAGGGATCGGGGTCAAGCCGATACCAGCATACTCATTGCTGGGATCATCTTCTCCATCAACAGGGCCCACTGTGAGAGTAACAGTTGATTGAGCAGGAGGCAAGGGGAAGGCAGGGTGAGGGGTTGGGGGCAGGGGTCGCTCCTGGATCCAGCTCCCTTTACGAGAGCCCATCCCGCCTCCAGATGACTTCCCATCAGGCACTGGGAGCGCAGGGCAACGGCCGGCGGGACAGGGATTCTTGGGATGGTAGACGGGGTCGGCCCTGAGCCTGCAAAAGGAGGGCGCTTTCCTCGAGGGACCGCTGGACTAGTGTCAAGAGCCCCTCAGATGGAGGAGCGTTGCCGATGGCGGATAATGCCGGCAGCAGGTCAGACAGACGAGCCCAAGCCTGCTGAAGAGGCGGTGGCGGGTCGCCTGAATGGCTGGCTTTCCAGGTCGACAGGATTTCAGCCAATGAGGTGGCCAGGTCTCGTGAAGAAAGAGTAGAGGCCGAACCAGAGGCTGCGCTCAGCACAGAGTGGACAAGGCTGGAAAGCGAAGCCCGCCACTGCACGTCACCTGAGCCATTACTAGAACAAGAGAGGCGGCGAGTAGAGGTGGAGGAGGACGAGGAAGAGTGAGGGAGGACTTCGATGGTCAGGGCAGGCATGTCATAGATGCCGCAGTCGGGCTCAGTGGAGTCTCGTTTATGATCCCCGCTGCTGGCTCGTTTCTCAGAGACTGGGACACGATAGACTTGTCCGACCTTCACAACGTCCTCACCACAGAGACTGATGGACTCTCCTGGTCCCAGAGGCAAACCCGGGAGCGTCGGGACACTGTAAACTTCATCGTCACCTTCGTCCGGCTGGAGATCCGATGTCGACACGTTCAGAGTGATGGTGGGGACATCATAGACCTGTGTTTGGAGGGGCACAGGAGGAATCTGTTTGGAATGGTGTATTGTTTACTTTAGAAAGAAATATGATAGCCACAATGCATTCTTTGTACCTTGGGCTTTCTGTGTCACGGAGAAGAAAAATTGTGCAGCTGCGCTAGTTTGGAATAAATAAAATGGGACACTGTACGTTTAGACGCCCTTTAAAGCACTCGTTTATACTGGGTGATCTGACTGGAACTGGTTAAGTAAAACTAAAGTCTGTAAGTCGATGCAACAAAGAGTCACTAACCACTAATGGCAGAGACACATTTGGACGGTTAAACATCAAAGAGAGAAAGCGGTGAGCCTGCAGTCCACACACAGTAATTGCAGGCAAAGAGGGAAAAAAATAATCCAACAACTGGCAGTCATGTTCAAGCAACATTAAAGGGGAGACCGCTGGGGGGTAGGGTGGCGGTGGCATGGCCTTGGCTCAGCCCTGACAGATGGGTGTGCCTGGGAGAAAATAGAAGCAGCACTCGGACCGGATAGACAGGCTCGCAGCACAGACTGAGACAGGTGTGGCCTTGCTGTGACGGTGGGGGGAGACACACTAAGTGGAATGTGAGAAGAAATTGCGACAAGCATTTGATCTTCATCTGTTGTCGGTGAACGGCTTCACTTGTACAGACATGATTTCAACGGTTTACCACAGTTCCCAGGTAACTTGTGTGTAACTCATCATTCTGGTCACCATTTCACTTGGTGGTTATTACAGATCACATTTGAAAGCTCCATCCGGTTAATGTTTGAAGTAAGAAGATTGCAAAGAAACATTGCGTACACACGCAGCAAAATATGCTGTTTAAAGTCGATCTATTCAAAAGACTCCAGACAAAGCCCGGTCTGCTCTGATTGGTCAGCTGGCCCACTCTGTTGTGATTAGTCACCCGCTTCCAGCACATGTAGGAGATGTCCGCCTCCGCTCTCGCTTTACCTGGATTTACTATGGGGCGTGCCAGACTAGCCACCAGACATGCATTATGTGACATAACAATTGGGCGGAAGTTTTGGCTGAACTGCTGGTGAAGGTTTGAGTAGCAGTGCTTTCTGTGAGGGAGAGGAACTACATTTGCTGTGTACTTTGTAAACTGTCTTTTACACACACAAAAACCTTTATAAATATGTGCAGGTGTTTGTTGAATCTGTTGCCCAGCAAGAAGTGCAAAGTAAGCATTTATCTTTACCTCTGTCTCAGAGTCGGCTTGGGATGGAACATAGCGAGGGGTGTCATAGATGCCATCGTCATCACCAAGGGAAGATGGAACTGAGCGCTGCCACCTGCCACTGGGAGGAGTGTCATACACCTACAAATGCAACAAATACATAAAAAGTTATGACCACAAGCCTTGGTCGACCACACTGTGTGTAAGTGAAGTGTCTATCGCGTACCTGTTCATCCAAAGAATCTGAGTAATCCTGGTTGTCTCCATTTTTGTTTAGCACACTGCTGCTTTTCTCCAGCCCATTATTCATCCTTTCTTCTTTACTCTGAGGAGTTTCCTTCTGTTTGTCTTCTTCTTGCTGCAAACCTGCAGCCGTGGGTTTGGGGACAGAGTTCGAATTGAGTGATGTCGGTGCTGCTTGCTGTGCATCTTTCCTGGTGACTCCCCTCACTGGAGGTGCTGGTGGAGGAGGTTTGCGGGCAAAGCTTGGTGACCCAGGCCCCCTGACCTGCCCTGCTCTGACCAGTAATGGGGATCCCCGGTTACATACGAGGCCAGGTTTGACCCTGGCAACAGCGGGGTTGGGTGATGCTCCCTTTACACTGGAAGATACTTGAGCAGGAGATAACTGAGATGGGTGCTGGTGGGCCAAAGGTGAGGATAAAGTCCTGTGAAGGTTTGCTCCCACAGGGGTGGGCGTTTGATACATCCCAGGTGAGTCCTGGCCTACTTTGGCCTGGGGGGTACCGTTTGGTCCACTGACCATAGAGTGGCCATTAGAACAGCCAGCTGCAGCTACAACACCACCAGTTGGGGACTGGTAAACATCTTCACCTGCAAGTGGTGTACCTTTGGGTACCAAATAACAGTCATCTGAATCTGAAGTTAGTGTTTCTCTAGGGACTAAATATGTGGTGTCCTCTGGCTCATCAGCTGCCCTCGGTGCTCCACTGGGGGAGAGGTACACAGACTCTGCAGCCATGAGAGCTCCAGGCTGCCTGGCGTGCTGAGGTATGGGACTTACTGGAGTCTGATAAAGTGTTCCTGTCAGTTCTGTGCCTCGACCCCTCAGAGAAGGCGAGCGCGGACGCCCCGCCACTCCAATGTCCCAGTCAGGTCTGGGCCGAGTGCCAGAGCTGGAGTGAGAGCGCGGGCGCCCTCCCTCGACTCTGCGTAGCTCCCCGGGCCTTGAGGCAACTCCCACTCCTCTGCCCTCCCCCGCGCATGGTGGGGAACGATACACTCCATCTACATCCTCTGCGCTGCTGCTGACAGCGGACCGAGCCAACGTCGGACCAGGTGACAAGTAAACAGAATCCTCGCTGGGGCCGCGACGAGGGTCTGATCCTGGGGGCGGGGCGGTCTGGAGGAGACGAAGGCGGTTGGCAGGGGCAATGCCCTGTCTCCCATGCAGGGAGCAGAGCCACCAACCCGGCCCGCCGCTCTGCTCCTGTTCAAGAACCATCAGGATGTCACCTTTCCGGAAAGCAAGCTCCTCTGGGCTCTCGGCCGTGTTGTCAAACAGCGCCTTAGCTAAAACCGTCTGAGAGGCAAGGAGACAAGAGGAGAAATCAACAAGACAAACCAGCCCATTCAGTTATTCACACGCACCACAGCCATAAAGAAGTGGGTTTTAAATCGACAAACTAAATTCACACAAGCTCGTGTCTCACATCTGTGCACCGCAAAACAAACAAGTACATTGACATGGCACGGCTAAGTGAGGAGCATAAAAAGGACGATTGTTAAGAGTTGTTGAATGGAGAGTGAATAGGAGTGAATAGGGAATATCTCGTAAAACGTCCACGAGAGAGACAGAGGACGGGAGGAGGATGGATGAACCCAAAAAGAAGAAGGAGACTGAAAATGCAAAACGCTATCATGACGACTAACAAAAAATTCACAGCTGTGTAATGAAGCGGAGAGAGGGGGGGGGGCACGGTGGGGTGGCACAGTTGGATGGAGGATCAATGACCAAGTGGACAACAAGGGGCTTAATGGTAATGAGGGAGATGAGCGTTGGGGGAGGGGGGATGAGGGGCACATCTGTCCCTTACTGTTTAGGGTTTAATTGCCATCCCAAAGCCAAGAGAGTCAAGCCCCCTTTCATTTTCTAAACCAACCCCCTGGGGACAGCCAGGCTCAGTTGGGCCATGTGGGACCCCCATAAAACTGTAATGGAGGCGAGGAGTGTCCAGATGATATATCCAGATATGATGGTGCAGGGAACACACAAATAAACCTGCTGCAATGGTGCTTTACATTAGATTTGAGTCACAACTGCACACCAGCACAAATGCACATGCAAAACCAGAACTGAAATACTCACGGAGACAGACATTGTGGTCAGATCGATAAGGAAAGTCTCAAGAGAAACTGGAACTCAGGCGTCCTGGTCGCTCGGGCTCATCGTCCATGCAGATCACGGATGTGCAGGTCGCCACAGCAGAGGCTCAGCTGGGACCGGGAAGGACACATCTCACAGTCCGAGAGCCTCGTCGGCCGCCATCACACGCACGGCTCCTGCAAACCGCGCACACAACGCACACCACGTTGATTGCAACGCGTCCCAACACACCGATGTTCTCACCACACACAAACACACACACACACGCGCGAAGGGGAACCGGGACGCACCTGTCTGTCCTCCCCACGCCCAGTTACGCTACTTTACACGCAGTCCCCCCCCCAGTTCGGCTAACGTTAGCTTAGCACCCGCAGATAAATGAGTGGCGTGCACCCGCTTGCTAACGCGGCACGTAGATCTGAGCGTGTGGCCGCCGAGCCGGATTAAACCATAAATACTTCAAATGGTAGCGAGCTGGAGTGACAGTATACACGTTGTCGCGGCCTAGCTGCTAACGCTAGCATTCCTGTTAGCTGCGGTGCACAGATGAGTTTATCTTCATCGGCTCAGGTTCAGTTCAAAACAACAATGGCACCGCCGGGTAAAAGCACCAGAGCCGATTAGCCCCCTCAGCTAACGTTAGCATAAAGAAGCTGCAGCTGTACCATGTTACCTCGCTGGTTCTTCTGTCTTATCCCGACAAACTTCCTTCGCGTCTGCGCTGCGTGAAATCACTTCTTCTTCTTCTCAGGCGTGAACAAATCTGCGGCCATCGACGTTCAATCATCTTTCGCCGATGACAACAACTCGGTATCCGCCCTCCTCGCGAACCTGCGCGCTCCGCTGATCTACAAGCGCAAGTGGCGGGTCGGCGCCGTGCGTTCGCCCCATCCAGGGCGTTGTGAGATCGAGCAGCTGAGCGCAGCGTGCGGCCAAGCGCTTCTGTGATTGGCTCGTTTTTTTCTGGGTTGCCTTTGAGGACGCTCGAGTAGCGTCGTTAATCAGAGGACTGAGCTGTACGTTTCGAAAAATACAACTACCAACCACTTTATGTTGCTAGTGTTGGGTTCTACAACAAATACCACCTCCAGTGAATTCAATCTCATTGTTATTTTATTGGGAATTTGATTTGAAAAAGTACAGAATACGAGCAACTGCTTGCTGGAGGCTTTTATTTTGACAGCGGGACCTTTACCCTGAAAACACTGTCACTGTCTGTGAATCGTCGGTAGCTAAAGGTCCGTACTCTGAGGGTGTTTTTACCAGAATCCTCCTGAGCACAACATCCTGTTGGATCTTGCACGAACCGAAGGTGAGCTGCTGCTCCTGATCATATCTGCACTAATGCATGTCACGTGATTTCAAAATAAACACAAGTACACCAACTTGAAACTTTGTAAACAAAGTATTTGATCATAACTGCTGCTTGGATCATCAGAATCAGAAGTATTTATTGCCAAGTAGGTTTACACCTACCTGGAATTTCCCTTGGTGTATAGATGCATACAATGAACATAAAACATAAAAACAGTACTAAGCATGACAAAAAAATAACAATATATAAAATAAAAATATATAAACGATATATAAAAAGTGAAGTAAAATGTAAAACAGGAGTGCAATGTAAATGTGCAATATGCAATGTACTGTAATGTAATGTGTGTTAATGTAACACAGACTTGAGGCGTGGGGGCAGGATAAGAGTCCAAGTCAGGTGGGGGTCCCGGGCCTTGTTGACAAGGGCAACTGCAGCCGGGAAGAAGCTGGTCTTGTCCGCAGCCTCCTGCAGGAGGGAAGTACCTCGAAGAGTTTGTGACCCGGGTGGGAAGGATCGGCCACAATCTTACCTGCCCGCCTCAGGTTCCAAGAGGCAAACAGGTCCTGCAGAGATGGCAGATTGCAGCCAATCACCTTCTCAGCAGAACGGATGATACGCTGCAGTCTGCCTTTGTCATTGGCAGTGGCAGCAGCGTTCGTAGATGGTGATGGAGGAGGTGAGGATGGACTCGATGATGCAGGTGTAGAAGTGCACCATCATTGTCTTTGGCAGGTTGAACTTCTTCAGCTGCCTCAGGAAGTACATCCTCTGTTGAGCTCTTTTGGTGAGGGAGCTGATGTTCAGCTCCCACTTGAGGTCCTGGGAGATGATGGTGCCCAGGAAGCGGAAGGACTCCGCAGTGTCAACTGGGGAGTCTCTCAGGGTGATGGGGGTGGGTGGGGCTGGGTTCCTTCTAAAGGGGGCTCTGAGGTGGGCAGTTGTGGAAAAGCGCAGGCCTTTGCTATGGTGGGGGAGGTGCAGTTGATGGGCTGGAGGGTGGTGGTGTCAGGACTGTCCCATTGTCTTTCAAAGCGACAGTCAAACTCATTCAAGTCGTTGGCCAGGCGTGGGTCGTTAATGGAGTGGGGGGGCTCTAGGCTTACAATTTGTAATCTGCCTAAGCCCTTTCCAGACAGAGGCAGAGTCATTGGCTGAGAACTGGTGTTGGAGTTTCTCAGAGTACAGACATTTAGCTTCTCTCACCTCCTTGCTAAACTTGTATTTTGACTCTATAAATCTCTGTCCCCTCTCCTGAACGCCTCTTCCTTCTCCAACCTTAACTTTTTGAGTTTGGCTGTGAACCAGGGTTTGTCATTGTTGTAACACACCCTGGTGCGTGATGGAACACAGCTGTCCTCACAGAAGCTGACATAAGAAGTCACAGCCTCTATGTACTCGTCCAGACTGTTTGTAGCAGTCCTGAACACCTCCCAGTCTGTACAGTGGAAGCACGCCTGAAGATCCTCCACAGCTTCACTGGTCCACTGCTTTGAAGTCCTCACAACAGGTTTGCAGAGTTTTAGTTTCTGCCTGTATGCAGGAATCAAATGGACCATGACGTGGTCCGAGAGTCCCAGTGCAGCCCGGGGGACGGCGTGATAGGCACCATTAGTTTAAGAGACTAAATTCATGAACTCTTCATTGATCATGTCACTCAGCTGCCACAGCTCAGGTGACCTCTGCCAGGTGATGTTGAGGAGTGTGTGTTCACGAGCCTGAGAACCAACACTGTCTCTGCTCAGAGAAGTATGTCTCAAAGCAGCCTTGCTGGAAAGGTGGCCATCGTCACAGCCTCCACAGATGGGTAAGAACCATGCTCGACACCTGTATTTGAAATCAAGGCCCAACAGTCACTTCATGGAACCACATTTAAACACCAGTCTCCTGAACATGCCTGGTCAAATCAACGAAAATGCTTGAAAACGCTTTATTAATGTTCAAGAAAGTGAAACAAATACTAACCAAGTGTCCGTCTGATGCCGTGACAACACAGTGACTGATATGATCACTATCACAGACCACGTTTGAAACACCCAACCATTGTTGTTGAGTTGCATTTAGTCCAAAACAGCACATTCATGATATTAATATCAACAGATGTTTGCTCCTCTGTCCTGGTCCCCCTCCATCTCCCTCCTCAGAATTGGTCTGGCCACAGCTGAGGCTCTGGGAAAGCGAGGAGCCCACGTGGTGGTGAGCAGCCGGCGACAGGCCAACGTGGACAAGGCTGTGGCGCTGCTGCAGAGCCAGAGCATCCAAGTGACGGGCACCACCTGTAACGTTGGCAAAGGAGAAGACAGAGAGAAACTGGTTCAAATGGTGAGGAGGCAAAAGAATATGACTGGGTTGTACTGTATGACTGTATTATTAGTTATACCTCTTGTTTTATCAATCCCTCCTGGGCTCCTGTCGACTGAAACCCTCATAATTATGAGTCTTTCAGTGATTATCTTAACTTATAACCTCATTTATAATCTCATCCTGTGTGTCCTGAAACAGGCTCTGGAGAAGTGCGGGGGTATCGACATCCTGGTGTCCAACGCAGCGGTCAACCCTTTCATCGGAAACATCATGGACTCCACAGAGGACATCTGGGACAAGGTGCTAATCAGGTTCCGGGTTATGAACCTGAATAAAAGTTAAAATACAGCGTTATCTTTGTGTTTCAAATTTGAATTTAACTGAAACATCTTTCCGCTCCTAGATCCTGTCTATAAATGTGAAGTCGGCCTTTCTCATGACCAAGTTGGTGGTGCCTCACATGGAGAAAAGGGGGTGAGTGAGAAAAGATGATACATTTGAATGTGCTCGGCAAGATGCAAACAATAAAGACTATAACACTGTTTAATTTGAAATGATTTGAAGTCAGTGTTTTTCTCTTCCAGAGGTGGAAATGTAGTGTTTGTGTCGTCTGTGGCTGGATACCATCCAGTGCAGGTCAGTGAGAGCATGAAACCTTCACACATGAAGACAAACAGGGGCAGGGATACATTAGCAATTGCACCTGAGTTGTTTTAACCTTCCAACTGGGAATTACTTTGGCGAATAACCACAAAGAGGAGCAGTATAATGCCTAAAGTACTTATAGTCATATTATAGTACGTATAGTAATTTTACATTGTACAAGCGGCCGGTAAATCGTGCCCATAGGAGGAATAATCAGTGGTGAATGTAAGTGAAGTTTATTTATGTTGCTGCAGGCGCTGGGTCCGTACAGCGTCAGCAAAACAGCCTTGTTGGGTCTGACCCGGGCGCTGGCCCCTGAGCTGGCTCAGAGCAACATAAGAGTGAACTGTGTGGCCCCTGGAGTCATCAAGACCCGCTTCAGCTCTGCGGTGAGGAGAACACACACACACACACACACACACACACACACACACACACACACACACACACACACAGAGAGAGAGAGAGGGGGGGGAAACTAGAGGGAGCGATGGAGCAGAATAATAATGCTGGTAAAACTAAAGAGATAAAGTTAGACATTAAGTTGGTACTGCTGCTCCCTAGTGTTCATATTTAGTAACAGACATCATTTTTCAACCTGGGCCTAAAGTTTAATAATGTTTTTTTCACCAATAAAAGAATGAAAAAACAGGCTTATATTTAATCTGATAAGAACCTGGATGAAACCGTATCATAAATCAGACGTTTAGTCAAATGTTAGTTATTTTGGTTTGAAGTGGACGCCCCCCCCCCCCTACAAATCTCCCACAGTTCACACTTCTCTGTTTCCTGCGTCACATCCTCTTTGCTGCCTTTGCTCCTGATGAACTTGTCTGTAATTTACCGCTTTGTCCCGTCTCAGTTCTGGGGAAATGACGACGTGATGGACAAGTTCAAAAAGCAGTTCAGCATCAAAAGGTACAAGTCACTCGTCAACGTCAATGTGTCCCTGGTATTATATATATATATATATATATATATATTTATGACTATATTTCACGTTTCCCTTTAGAATTGGACAGCCCGCAGAAATTGGCAGCGTGATCGCGTTCCTGTGCTCGGACGAGGCTTCGTACATCAACGGAGAGACCGTCGCTGTGACGGGGGGGATTGGCTGTCGACTCTGAGCCTCCGGCGGCAACAACACAAACGTGCACTTGATTCTTGTTTGTCTGTGTTGATTATGTTTGTTTGTGTATTTGATTACTGCCAGAATACAGCCACATCCACCTCTTATTGGAGATTCTGCATTGTTTTCTTAATGTTCTGTGATTATTAAGATTCCTAATCAAGATGTGGAAGTTCAAACAAATGGTGTCATGATGAGCTGCAACAATTAATTTCATCTTTGCAGTATATTTGACAAACTTCTTTAAAATTCCTAAATAAATGGGACAATTTCCATCCGTGTTCCGACATTTAACAATGCATCTTTCATCAGATATCACGTTTCACATACATACTCATATATATATATATATATATATATATATATATACATATATATATATATATATATATATATATATACATATATATATATGTGGATGACCGCGCGCACTCCTCCAGGACAGGGGGGGCATCACTGAGCCACGACACAGTCTGGAGGCAAATGAAATGAAGATATTACAGTTCCCCTAAAAACAACATCATTTCAAAGTAGGATTTCCGCCCTGTTTCACTCAAAGTAGGATTACAAGTGAACAGCTTTGCTCTCATCTTTATCAGTTAAAGTTAAACCTTTTAAGAAGTTTAAAAACTGTAATGAAAGGGCAATAAATAAAGTGTTATTTGCAACGAAACCAGGGTTGATGCTGTCAAGCGCACCTGAGCGAGGTTGGGAACTGGCAGCAACTGGTCCAGTCGAATCAAAAACTCCCACAGCAGCTTCTCCAGCTCCTCGTCAAACTTTGGACCGTAATCCACAGGAAACTCCTCCTGTCAGAAGAAAGAGTGAAAGTTGTCGGCCGTTAAATTCCTGCGAACATCGACTGAACGGAGATGAAAGTCATGAGCTCTGTGTGGACTCACCTTGAAGAACAGGTCTCTCTCTGCCGGGTCTGTCAGCAGCGCGTGAACAAATGAATGGAAGCTTTCGACTGTTTTTGACATTTTCACGTCCTTTCTCTGGGACACAAAAGAGGAAGAATTCAGTTTTTAATCATATAGCTGCTAACGCTAGCATTCCTGTTAGCTGCGGTGCACAGATGAGTTTATCTTCATCGGCTCAGGTTCAGTTCAAAACAACAATGGCACCGCCGGGTAAAAGCACCAGAGCCGATTAGCCCCCTCAGCTAACGTTAGCATAAAGAAGCTGCAGCTGTACCATGTTACCTCGCTGGTTCTTCTAGCTTATCCCGACAAACTTCCTTCGCGTCTGCGCTGCGTGAAATCACTTCTTCTTCTTCTCAGGCGTGAACAAATCTGCGGCCATCGACGTTCAATCATCTTTCGCCGATGACAACAACTCGGTATCCGCCCTCCTCGCGAACCTGCGCGCTCCGCTGATCTACAAGCGCAAGTGGCGGGTCGGCGCCGTGCGTTCGCCCCATCCAGGGCGTTGTGAGATCGAGCAGCTGAGCGCAGCGTGCGGCCAAGCGCTTCTGTGATTGGCTCGTTTTTTTCTGGGTTGTCTGTGAGGACGCTCGAGTAGCGTCGTTAATCAGAGGACTGAGCTGTACGTTTCGAAAAATACAACTACCAACCACTTTATGTTGCTAGTGTTGGGTTCTACAACAAATACCACCTCCAGTGAATTCAATCTCATTGTTATTTTATTGGGAATTTGATTTGAAAAAGTACAGAATACGAGCAACTGCTTGCTGGAGGCTTTTGTTTTGACAGCGGGACTTTTACCCGGAAAACACTGTCACTGTCTGTGAATCGTCGGTAGCTAAAGGTCCGTACTCTGAGGGTGTTTTTACCAGAATCCTCCTGAGCACAACATCGTGTTGGACCTTGCACAAACCGAAGGTGAGCTGCTGCTCCTGATCATATCTGCACTAATGCATGTCACGTGATTTCAAAATAAACACAAGTACACCAACTTGAAACTTTGTAAACAAAGTATTTGATCATAACTGCTGCTTGGATCAATACGTCACCATTAGTTTAAGAGACTAAATTCATGAACTCTTCATTGATCATGTCACTCAGCTGCCACAGCTCAGGTGACCTCTGCCCTACTTCCCCAGTGTTCTCTCTCTCTCTCTCTCTCTCTCTCTCTCTCTCTCTCTCTCTCACACACACAAACGGTCATTCTGTGTCCTCAGGTGATGTTGAGGAGTGTGTTCACGAGCCTGAGAACCAACACTGTCTCTGCTCAGAGAAGTATGTCTCAAAGCAGCCTTGCTGGAAAGGTGGCCATCGTCACAGCCTCCACAGATGGGTAAGAACCATGCTCGACACCTGTATTTGAAATCAAGGCTCAACAGTCACTTCATGGAACCACATTTAAACACCAGTCTCCTGAACATGCCTGGTCAAATCAACGAAAATGCTTGAAAACGCTTTATTAATGTTCAAGAAAGTGAAACAAATACTAACCAAGTGTCCGTCTGATGCCGTGACAACACAGTGACTGATATGATCACTATCACAGACCACGTTTGAAACACCCAACCATTGTTGTTGAGTTGCATTTAGTCCAAAACAGCACATTCATGATATTAATATCAACAGATGTTTGCTCCTCCATCTCCCTCCTCAGAATTGGTCTGGCCACAGCTGAGGCTCTGGGAAAGCGAGGAGCCCACGTGGTGGTGAGCAGCCGGCGACAGGCCAACGTGGACAAGGCTGTGGCGCTGCTGCAGAGCCAGAGCATCCAAGTGACGGGCACCACCTGTAACGTTGGCAAAGGAGAAGACAGAGAGAAACTGGTTCAAATGGTGAGGAGGCAAAGGAATATGACTGGGTTGTACTGTATGACTGTATTGTTAGTTATACCTCTTGTTTTATCAATCCCTCCTGGGCTCCTGTCGACTGAAACCCTCATAATTATGAGTCTTTCAGTGATTATCTTTACTTATAACCTCATTTATAATCTCATCCTGTGTGTCCTGAAACAGGCTCTGGAGAAGTGCGGGGGTATCGACATCCTGGTGTCCAACGCAGCGGTCAACCCTTTCTTCGGAAACATCATGGACTCCACAGAGGACATCTGGGACAAGGTGCTAATCAGGTTCCGGGTTATGAACCTGAATAAAAGTTAAAATACAGCGTTATCTTCGTGTTTCAAATTTGAATTTAACTGAAACATCTTTCCGCTCCTAGATCCTGTCTATAAATGTGAAGTCGGCCTTTCTCATGACCAAGTTGGTGGTGCCTCACATGGAGAAAAGGGGGTGAGTGAGAAAAGATGATACATTTGAATGTGCTCGGCAAGATGCAAACAATAAAGACTATAACACTGTTTAATTTGAAATGATTTGAAGTCAGTGTTTTTCTCTTCCAGAGGTGGAAATGTAGTGTTTGTGTCGTCTGTGGCTGGATACCAACCAATGCAGGTCAGTGAGAGCATGAAACCTTCACACATGAAGACAAACAGGGGCAGGGATACATTAGCAATTGCACCTGAGTTGTTTTAACCTTCCAACTGGGAATTACTTTGGCGAATAACCACAAAGAGGAGCAGTATAATGCATAAAGTACTTATAGTCATATTATAGTACGTATAGTAATTTTACATTGTACAAGCGGCCGGTAAATCGTGCCCAGTGCTGGTGTAAGTGAAGTTTATTTATGTTGCTGCAGGCGCTGGGTCCGTACAGCGTCAGCAAAACAGCCTTGTTGGGTCTGACCCGGGCGCTGGCCCCTGAGCTGGCTCAGAGCAACATAAGAGTGAACTGTGTGGCCCCTGGAGTCATCAAGACCCGCTTCAGCTCTGCGGTGAGGAGAACACACACACACACACACACACAGAGAGAGAGAGAGAGGGGGGGAAACTAGAGGGAGCGATGGAGCAGAATAATAATGCTGGTAAAACTAAAGAGATAAAGTTAGACATTAAGTTGGTACTGCTGCTCCCTAGTGTTCATATTTAGTAACAGCCATCATTTTTCAACCTGGGCCTAAAGTTTAATAATGTTTTTTTCACCAATAAAAGAATGAAAAAAACAGGCTTATATTTAATCTGATAAGAACCTGGATGAAACCGTATCATAAATCAGACGTTTAGTCAAATGTTAGTTATTTTGGTTTGAAGTGGACGCCCCCCCCCCCCCCTACAAATCTCCCACAGTTCACACTTCTCTGTTTCCTGCGTCACATCCTCTTTGCTGCTTTGCTCCTGATGAACTTGTCTGTAATTTACCGCTTTGTCCCGTCTCAGTTCTGGGAAAATGACGACGTGATGGACGAGTTCAAAAAGCAGCTCAGCATCAAAAGGTACAAGTCACTCGTCAACGTCAATGTGTCCCTGGTATTATATATATATATATAATTTATGACTATATTTCACGTTCCCCTATAGAATTGGACAGCCCGCAGAAATTGGCAGCGTGATCGCGTTCCTGTGCTCGGACGAGGCTTCGTACATCACCGGAGAGACCGTCGCTGTGACGGGGGGGATTGGCTGTCGACTCTGAGCCTCCGGCGGCAACAACACAAACGTGCACTTGATTCTTGTTTGTCTGTGTTGATTATGTTTGTTTGTGTATTTGATTACTGCCAGAATACAGCCACATCCACCTCTTATTGGAGATTCTGCATTGTTTTCTTAATGTTCTGTGATTATTAAGATTCCTAATCAAGATGTGGAAGTTCAAACAAATGGTGTCATGATGAGCTGCAACAATTAATTTCATCTTTGCAGTATATTTGACAAACTTCTTTTCAATTTCTAAATAAATGGGACAATTTCCAGCTGTGTTCCGACATTTAACAATACATCTTTCATCAGATATCACATGTTTCACATACATACTATATATATATATATATATATATACACACACAACTGACTAACGTAGTTGAGCATGGTTTGTACAAAGGGACACATTTTTCTAATTTCAATAAACCTTTATTAGCATAACATGTTACATACACGTGTGTGAAATGTATAAAATTGTATTTTTTTTACAGAAATAATAGATATTGTCTGATATATATTTACACTTTAACTGTACAATAATGGTCTGAAAAATTAAAAACTCTAATATCTGCATGACGATGTCCATAATCAGTGTCAATGCAATGTCAGGGCTCGTTCTCTCATGATGACATATTAAGTATTGAAGTTCAAAACAATTACAGCTTAACTCCAGATAACGTTAAGTAACTGGTTGCTCCGTCAGAAAGTCCAAATCCTGGCGTTCACTAAACCTGGCAGTGAAAATCGGTTTCATCACCGGCGTTTACTGGCAGTCGACAGCAAGTCTCTCCGAGCCATCCCCGGTTTCCAGTACTCCCTCAGAGTGGGAACGTATGTGCCGTGTTTGGTCTTGTAGTAGCGCTTCATGAACAGCTGGGGGAGACAGTCGGGTTGAAAACACGGAGGAGGAGAGAGCAAAAGTGTATTTTCAATTTACTGTAGAATTGTGGTTTTATGATCTTAATAGAGGAATTTCAATGTCAGATTTCATTTAGTAAATTATCTCTACTACTGTCTGTCTATTCTTAGAAACACTGACGGCCTTTCCTCCTAAATCGTCGACACATTTTCACGGCATTAACTTCCACCTTTGATCATACATACCCTCCCTTTGAAGTTCTTTGTGGCCTCATCCTCAGAATCAGCGACGTAGTCTTCACTTCCTCCTGCAGCGGCCGGCGTCTCTAAACACAAAAGCAAATGCAGTTCAGGCTGAATCCAGAGCAGGCGACTGTTCATCACTATTGAAAATATTCCCCCGTGATGAATCGACACAATTTGTGAAATCACCTGTGTTCGTGCGTCGGCGAGGGGAGCCGCTTATACTCGATGAGAGAGGATGATTTCTGTCAAGTAGAAACAACATCATTAAACCATTGAGTTCTAAGTTCAAGCTGCTTTGATTTGCTGTGTTCAGAACATTTATAATTAGAGTTTAAAGACAAACAGGAAACAATAAGTTAAATAATAAAGATGTTTTTATTTTTATATAAGACGCAGTTAAAAAGGACAATAGAGTGCACATACATATTTAAATCACTAATGCTGTCTTAATGAGACAGAAAATCTGTTTTTAGGTTTGAACCCAATAATAACAAACTACATTAAAAGTGACAACTCTATGTGTTGAGTTTATTCTCTTTGACTTAAAATGTTGGATTTTGCCATATTGTGAAATTTAAACATCAGCAGTCCAGATTCTGTTTTTATTCATAAATAAAAGAGAATATGATTTACAGAATATTCAGAGTCTGAGTTCTTGCGTTTCAAACTTCGACATTAGGCCGTGACATACTTTGCACTGTGTCTCTTACTCTTTGTCATCCAAGCCAGAACTGTCTGAGTCAGGTTTTTCCAGTTGGGAGCTCCTGCTTTTGTGCATCGGAGCTTTGACCGGTGACTTCCTCCTCTGATTCTCCTCCTTATAGAAGGATCTTCCTCCTCCGCCCGTCCCGTTGGCACCAGCAGAGGCCACTGGCAGTTTTTCGATGATAATTCTGGGTTGACTTCTCAGACAACACTCGAAAAGGGAGCAGAGGGACGGATCGTCCGGCAGGTGGAGACTCTGGACGCCCATCTGGGTCATGCACATTGCCAGGGCTGCTCTGTTTAGCTGCTCTTCTTCACTCTCACTGGTTCTCTGGTCACCGATTCCCTGCCTGACGCTGCTCCTCTTCCCAGATCTGGTCATACCTGTGACGTCGTCTTCCTCTGCCTCTTCCTCTTCTTCCTCGTCGAATTCACTTTGTCTGTTGTCAGGTTGTTTGCGTTTTGTTCCTCTGCTTTTGTTGGAGACGTCCCTCTCCCCCTCCAGCTGTTCTTCACCCTCTTTCCCTCCATCATTGGGGTTTTGTCTCTCTTTTACCACAGTGAACTTTAAGCTCTCTTTTTCCCCCAAGTGTTTGCTTGTTGCATCTTTTGAGGTGGCTGGCTTGTCTTCTCTCAGGGCCCGTTTACTGGCCGAGACCATGACCGGTACGTCTTCGTTAGATATTAGTCCAATTACAGGTTTTATAAATGGTGTCTTCCCTTTACTGGACTGATTCCCTGCAGACGCTTTGGCTCCTCCTTGATGTGAAGTGACTCTTCCAGACGGTGGCAGAGAAAGTGAATCCAGGATGGAGTCTCCCATGTTTGGGGGGAGAGATGCTGCAAAAAACAAACAACACAATGAATAACTGAGATGAACAGAGATGGATAAATTAAATTAAAGTCTTACTGTCAGAGTCATTCCAGGAAGAAATGATTTCACTCTACCTGCGGGCTCAAGATGACCAAGACAAGTTTGATGCTGAAGCAAAATGTTGAGGAGCTGGGGCTGGGTGGCTGACCACGCGCACTCCTCCAGGACAGGGGGGGCATCACTGAGCCACGACACAGTCTGGAGGCAAATGAAATGAAGATATTACAGTTCCCCTAAAAACAACATCATTTCAAAGTAGGATTTCCGCCCTGTTTCACTCAAAGTAGGATTACAAGTGAACAGCTTTGCTCTCATCTTTATCAGTTAAAGTTAAACCTTTTAAGAAGTTTAAAAACTGTAATGAAAGAGCAATAAATAAAGTGTTATTTGCAACGAAACCAGGGTTGATGCTGTCAAGCGCACCTGAGCAAGGTTGGGAACTGGCAGCAACTGGTCCAGTCGAATCAAAAACTCCCACAGCAGCTTCTCCAGCTCCTCGTCAAACTTTGGACCGTAATCCACAGGAAACTCCTCCTGTCAGAAGAAAGAGTGAAAGTTGTCGGCCGTTAAATTCCTGCGAACATCGACTGAACGGAGATGAAAGTCATGAGCTCTGTGTGGACTCACCTTGAAGAACAGGTCTCTCTCTGCCGGGTCTGTCAGCAGCGCGTGAACAAATGAATGGAAGCTTTCGACTGTTTTTGAGATTTTCACGTCCTTTCTCTGGGACACAAAAGAGGAAGAATTTAGTTTTTAATTATAATCACGAAATTGAATGTTTGAAATAGAACCCTACAAAACAGTGACAAAAAGAGTCTGCGAACATTGGACATCATTTACCACAGCAGCAGCCAAGGAGGACGAAGGGGCAGCCGGAGCACAGATCCTTTTCATGTGAGGTTCAATCACCTTCACATCAGGCTCTTGTTCATGAAGAAGCTCTAAGACCAGCTGAGAAAGAAGGTGGAGGACGATGACGTGCACATTACCAAACCAGGAATGTAGTAAACACCGAGATTGGCTGTCACATTAAAAGTCTTGGTTTCTCACCCGTCCTCTCAGCCCCAGCGTCAGCTTGCCCTGGTGCCTCACGGTGAGCAGCCCGGGGACGGTGTCACAGGCCAGTGTCACAAACTCCTCCACCACCCCGTACTGCATCACATCCCGCTGCTTCAGCACCTTCCAGAAGGCCGCGGACAGCAGGCGCATGGGGGGGGCGAGGAGCTGAAGTTCAGCGAAGGGGAGGCCGACATCTGTGCCGGAGACAAAACACACACACACACACAACTTGAATCCACTCACTGCGGATACGCTAACAAACTAACAGAGAATACACCTAAACCCATTAAACAACCTTACATCAAATTGTTAGGGTTTCCATTGAATTACTTACTTAGATTTTTAAAATCCTTTTCTTTCACCGTTACTTTGAAAAGGATGTTGTACTGTGGATACTTGATTTTGCAGATTATAATTTCCTGTCTTTGATTTTAAACTCACATTCATTTGACCTCCAGCTGCAGTCATATGATGAATTATTATTTTTGATGCATCACCCAGCTCTGGTTGAAGGATTCGGCTTTAATCCAGAACACACAGTGACACAGTCAGTGGTGCTGGGACGTTAATATAACTAATTAACTAACTAACTAATTGATTAATTAACTAACGAACTGACTGACTGAAGCAGGAAGCTGCCACCAGATGTTAGAACACCCTGGCGGATGTCACGTTCCTCTGCTCGTCTTGAACCCAGGTTAAATAGTGAATATCAACCATCTTCCCACTCACCAGTGTCTTTAGGTTTGCTCGTGGCCATCCCGCTGTTCAAATCTGTTAAAACCAGCAGAGCCGGGGACGTTAAATCACCTCAAACCTGACGTTAGCTTAGCAACTTGGGACCACTCGCTCCGGTAGGCAGCGTTAAAAGCGACGAACCGCGACGGGAAACCGACAGTGGCACCGGGGGGGGAGTTGTCACCGAGTCGCTGCTGAGCTGTTCAGTCGCTCGGGAGCCGACGGGTCACTTTGTATCATGTTGTCGTGACTGTTGTTGTTGTTGTTGTTGTTTACGCGCTGAAAAACAAAGCTGCCGAGGAAACTTCTGCTTCATCCTCCCGCCTTCAGTCACATCTCAAGGAGCGCTCGCGTGTCTACGTGGCGTGTCCCCGGCCGGGCGGTGCTTCCGGACTGTACGTGAAGCACGCAGGCTCAAATGGTAAAGCCCCCGCCCCCACGCGAGCACAACATCACTTTACACAAGCGCTCCCAGTGTTTTTTTGTTTTGTTTTTTATTCTCAGGATATGACGTAAAGCCGTTTCCTGCACTGACGTCAGTTTAACTGCTTTGCAAATTGTGTTAAGCTTCTTTTTTTAAAAGAGGAGAAATAGAATAAAAAGAAAAGAATGTGATGAGAAACAAAAGAGAAGGTTGAGAGGAATATCTGAGCTTTAAGGAACTTATGGACAAGAAATAAATATGAATAAAAAGGCTAGAAATCAATAAACACATGAGCAGGACAGTAATACCAATGTTGACAGGTGTCTATTTGAGTTTATATAAATATAATGCACCTAAAACTATTGTAATATATATTGTAAAATATCAATTCTAAAATCTGTATCCTTTAATCACAAAGATGGATTACCAGGGGCCCCAGGTTTACTCCCTAAGCCTGATTCATAGTGAATCCATGTTTTTTAATAGTTTGACATTTTTCAAGTGTTTGAAGGATTAAAAACATTTATAATTTATAAATAATTTACAATTATTTTCATTCATAATCAACTGACTGTAGAAAATAGTGTGTATGGTCCTAATGTGGGTGTTTAATTGTCAGGTATCGATATCAACCTCCAATATCTGCTATCAGTTGTGCTGTAGTTGTAAACAAGCTGAAAAATGTCTTTCAGTCACACACACACACACACACACACACACACACACACACACACACACACACACACACACACACACACACACACACACACACACACACACACACACACACACACACACACACACACACACACACACGCGCGCACTATGACCAGATGAACCTTGCCCCCTGCTGTTCTGTATCTGAGTAATCACCAGGTTCAGAGCAAAGTCCACTTACTGGGACAAACACCAAATCTCCCACCAAACATCCTACACGACAATAACGCTGTGAGGAGCGACAACAACACATCGACAGAATGGACGGCACATCCTCATTCATCAAGTGAGTGAACGATTCGTTTTGTTCTGTTGATATTCAGTGAATTTGTTTCCTTTTGTTGATCCCCGAGTCAAATAATCACCAATGAATGTAGATCCGACCATTTATGTTTTATCTGACCCCAGGTCAGTGACCAAGCGAGTGTGGTCCCCGACGCAGAGACCCTTCAGAGTGTGTTGTCACAACAGGGCGACCAGGAAGGGCATCACAGCTGGGACCCTGGAGGAGCTGAAAGAACGGGTGAGCGTGATAATGGAAAGAAATCAAATACATCGGGCCAAAATCGAACCAGACCAAACCCTCAACTCAAAAAAAGTAACACGATTCTAAACGGTAGTCTTTAAGCATGAAAATGAATTTTAAAATTCACGTCAGTGTGATAGTTTCTGTTCGACATATGACACAACTGCTGTGTGAGTGAAATTACAATCAAGACAAGTCCCTTTACGACATGAACGCTGATTTCAGGGTGTAACAGGAAATTGTACCTGTGGTGTAGGTGTACCAGGCGCTGCTGCTGTCCCTCTCTGCAGTGTCTCTGTCCCTGGTTTGTGAGGAGGACGGCACAGAGGTGGACACCGACGAGTTCCTCACGACGCTGCCCGACAACACAATGCTCATGGCCCTGGAGCCTGGACAGACGTGGAGATCCCAGACAGTACGTGTGACCAAAGAAGCAACGTAACCTGACATGTATTCATGTTATTACACAGTTCCTTTAAAACAGATTTAAGATGTCAAAAGATCACAAATATTTAATATATGTGACCTTTGTTGCCGATTCCTCCCAGGGTGCAGTCGTGCCCAAATCTCACGACCACAACAAGCCTCGGACCGGGAGAGACATAGCGCGTGTCACCTTCGACCTTTACAAGATGAGCCCTAAGGACATGTTTGGCTCGCTGAGCGTGAAGGCCACATTCCAGGGGACTGTACTCTGTGAGCGCCGACTTCCAGTGTCTGGGGCCCAAGAAGATCCTCAGGTGAGGTGTTTAAGCAAATAAGAAACTTGATAAAGAACAATCATCAGCACATGTATTGCAGTTGTAGGCCATTTGCAACATCCTCTCAAGTAGGCAGACGTTATTTAAGGATCGGTACCGACACTCAACTATTTCATATATACTAAGATCAATGCCCACGTAATTGAGTCCAACAATGTTCTGTGACACAAATTTCTATTTTCATGTCTCCTATCATTGCCTCTTTAATGAACTATTAAATAATAATACTTTAAACTTATTATTAATATAAGTTTAAAAGGTCAGAGGTTAATAATCCCTTGTTGGAACTGCTAACAACTTTGGTTGTAAAGAGCCAAAAGCCCCAAAAAACCTTTGGCAACCGCTGGTTTAATCTTTGACAATACATCACATTTATATGATATAATCATATGATTTTTGTCTTTTATGTAAATAGTAGGGGTAGTAATACAGCTGCCAAATGAATACACTGGAGCATTTAGTCCAATATTACTCTCTGAAGTAGATTATCAAGTAACAAAGAACTTTTTATGTAAAGTACCTCAAAATTGAACTTGATATTTGAAGTACCACAGTTTTGTCACTGAGAGCAGCTTGCAGTCAGGGGAGTGATGGAATGATGCTCGACTTGGGTGTGTACAGTAGAAAACAGGTTTGATGACACCTGTTCTCTGTCCTGTTTTTCAGAGAAGCCCTGCGTGTGGCCTCCGCCCTCCTTCAGGCCGCCGGACACCTGCTCATCACATCCGCTTCCATGATCCGCCGCGCCATTGAAGGCGCCGAGTTTTGGCAGCCTCAGCGGGCAGAGTACACGGCCAGCTGGAACTGACGGAGCCAGGACAGACCTTTTCTTTTTACACGTGAAGTAGAGTAACTCGGTCTGATGTTGATTTGATGTCCGAAATGTCCCTTTTCTCACGAGTAAGCTTCTCTGTATTGATTAAATGATCCATCTTGAGGGGGGGGGGGGGGGGACCATGACTGGACCATCTTTTGAGTTAATATCACAGTGACACTTTTATACAATGTGATGAACAATTGTATCTATTATTAACACCCAAAAATGCAAAACCTTCACAATCAATTGTTTAGTTTAAGTCTAAGCTTTCTTTAGGAACAACAGAGGAAGATGAGGATAACATGAGAAAGTTATTTTTCTATTTTTGTGCAATTTATTCTAATAATAATGTCCTAATATTGTGCGTTATTATGTATATTATGGATTATGGGGGATTCTTCCTACCAGATTCTTTTACCCCTCTCTTCTGTTCCTTCTTCTCGCTTGTCTCCTCTTTTACCTCTTCCTGCATCCTGTTTTGGGTAGTTTGGGTTCGCAGCTCTTTCTTTCCCTGACAGGACTTAAACCTCCTCTGAACCTCTTGGATGTCTTCGTAGTCCCAGCTAATGCCGTAGCGGAGCCTCTGTACCATGAACCACACCTTCACTTGGTCTGGTTGCAGGGAGCAGCGCCGCGCCAGCACAGCGGCCTGTTTCTGTGTTAGATACGGGAAGCCATCAAAGGCCTTGTCGAGCTCTGCTACACCATCCAGCTGTAGGTCGATCTGGTTCAAGTGCACCCACAAAAGCATCTGATTCTCAGAGAGCAGGGGCAGAACCACTGCGCAGTTTTGGTTCATGTTGAAAGCCACCAGGGCGACCTTACTTTCTTGTGTCACACCACAAGAATCAGGTGTGTTCTGTCCGAGCCCTGGGAGCCCTCTGTCCATGGCAACGACTCCTGTCAACAGCATACAAACACAGGTTGATGTCATCCACGCATTTGGGAGGAAAAACTCTTTTGGTATCTGGTTCTACACCCAGCACTCACAACAGGAGACTGACGTTTAAGTTTCACCCTGAAATAACCGTGATCAAACAAAGTTGTGTTTTTCTCTGATAACTTCTTATCTTCGTAAACTTGTCAATAAACATCCTCAGTCCTTTTCTGCCACTTCTGGGGTTTGTATACATATTTAGTTGATAAACCAGAGTTGATAAATACAGTTTCTATAATAGTTCACACAGTGTCTCTTTAACATATTTGGTTATATATTGGAGGATTTTATATCACGTGTCCAGATGTTTCTATCTTGTTAATTTATCAATAAACACCTTCTCAGATTTACTATATCACATTATAAAATGACCTATAATGTGACAAAAGCTTTGATTCTAATCACACACCCCTATGCAAAGAAACAGGATGTAGAATAAATACCTGTTTAAGAGGTGGTGTTAGATAGAAACGAGAATGATACGTCACCACACTGCAGAAGTAAAAGATATATATATGAATATATAAATACTAGCTAATACTAAATAGCCCACAAAGAGCTCATAGAGAAGCTCACAGGTGAGCAGAAGGCCCTGCGGGTGAAAACTGACCATAAGAATGGGAGTCTGGAAAAGTGGGAGAATAGTAAGAGAGAAGCTGAGTAACTCCAGCCTGCGACTAATTGAGGCTGTGACAAAAATGCGTGATGCATCCCTGACCAGCGTCCGAGATTCAGTTTCTGCTCGGATGGTGGCCTTAAAAACATGCAAGAGCAGCATGCAAGAGGCGCAGAACGAGAAGGACACCTTCAGATTCCTACAGATGTATTCACAGGTGCATCGGGATGTGGAGGAGGCCAAGGCCGTGGAGCTGAGGAAAGGGTTGCTGCCCGGCAGCGATTGTGACAAACTCGTCCAAGTGTTACAACAGGATGGGGAAAACATGATGGAGCAGGCAGGCCACTTCTGGGGATCCTTGTTGACTCTGGTCAATCCTGACCAGGAGCTCCACAGCACTGGTCCAGACCTGATGTTTGAGCCTCAGGTTTTCGGCTCCGGCATGTCACTGTCCAAAGACAACCGGAGGGTTTTCTACAGTGATCGGATGGGGGAATGCACTGCCACTCTTTTGATCGGCAGTACCCAATCAGTTTGTAACTTTCAGAGGTGGCAGGTCTGTCTTTCCAAAGACTTTGATTGGACCATTGGTTTGTGTGACAAAAATTCCGCAAAGGATTTGAAGAAGGGGCCCATCTATGGCCTTTGCTACAAGAATAACCAGCTCAGCTCTGTCTCGGCAGATGCGTGTTCTGATGCATCATCTAATTCAAGATGTCTGGGGCTTCAAACCGAAGCAGACGGCCAGCGCCGCATTTCCTCTGCACTGATCACACATCAGGGAGATGAAGAGGCTCTGCCGCGACCTGAAAAGGTGGAAGTGTTTTGGAATTTTGTTGCTTCCTCGCTGTCCTTCTTCAGAAGAAGTGGACTGCACCGGAGGGAAGAAATAGTCACGATTAAGTTGAGCATCAACAACTGGGACCTGGTCCCCTTTGTTCAACTGGGAATGGAAAATACACAAAACAGTTCAAATTCTTCCCAGAGTCATTGGAATTGCCCCTGTGGAAAAGTTTACTACAAGGAAGCCAATCTTCACAGACAAGGAAACGGCCAGTTTACCTACAAGATGAAATGTCCCTGCGGAGAAATTATTGGCGGTGGCTTCACAGAGGTTGTTTGTGAACTTCAGTAATTTGTGGGTCCTTGATGGTCATTGCTAATCAAGATACAAAGAAGTACATGGGAAAAACCTCTGAAGGGAAAAGTCTTTTGATTTCGTGACATGAATAGAAATGTCACTGATTACAGTTAAGCTGTCAAATGGAAATGTTGTGCTATTGGAGCAGAAATAGGCTCGTGGTGTGATTTCTCTTTTAGTTTAAATATGCACATTAGACACAATGGACCATATAATATCAGAATATCTTTTAATTGTACCAATGTTATTCTTTTTTTCCATGGAAATTGATTCTAATATACAAAACCAGTTGTTTGATTAAACTGAAAAGCTTCATAAAATGCAAGGTACTGCTATAGTTGTAACTGCTCCAGCATTTACTGGTTAAATTTAAATCCAGGGATCTGGATGTATATTTCTCATGTGGAATTGTATCCTTAACCTGAGGGTTTAAGTATTACTGCAGCAAACGCCAGATTCCTAAGCTGCTTATCTCCTCACCCTTCACAGATGAATGTTTCATTTGTACACAAACACTTGAGAGTTACACACTGTTCACAGAGCGCTGCATATTCACACAGTGGGGAGGAAGTCTGAACAAAGCAAAAGAAAAGTTTCCAACAACAAACGGCCTCAGTTGTCAGCACGAACTCCAACCACGCAAGTTTCAAAACAGATGAAAATGAGAATTATTTTTTCTGACTTGAACTGAATTTTCCAGGGTCAACAGGAAACAAAGAGCCCCCCCGATGCAGTAGCTCAAAGCTTGTTTCGATCAAAAGGAATTCAGAAAAGATAAAACCATCAATGCATTTTAAATATCGCACATAAACACACATTACTGGAAGAGGGAAAAAAACTATATAACCAGGCCAATGCGTTTGTTTCTCTGTGTTCTGCAAATCCACGAACCAGGAAATCACCTTACGCTACAATCAGACTGCATCTAAATATGATGACGTGCCAGCTCTCTAAAAGTGATGCCAACGCATCTCAATCACCTCCATGTTTATTTAATGTGATTGGAACCATTTCATCAGGAATAACTTTGTTTTGAAGCTTCAGTGGAACAAACTCAAAAGACCAAATACAGGATCATTAAAAGCCATTATTTACTTTTTGTACATGAAAGATAAAGACATCTTTTCTGTATAGTGGAACAAATAGAGGTTTTCATTTGAGTCTTCATTGATCCAAAAGGGTTTCAGTAGGGAGCATCACCTTTTTAAAACAATTCTGTTTCAAGTCAGGCAGTAAATATATTAAACTATATTTAAATTAAGTTAGAAAACCTCCATCATCTACAAAGGAACAGTCATCACAAAGCTTCTTTGATGAGTAGAGAGAGTCTTCTGAAGCCCTGTTGAAGAATTGAGAGGCGAGTGTCAGTTATAATAAAATAATCCTGCATTTGTCCCACGACGGGGACATTTTACACATCACAGCGGCAACAGGGAAGAAAAAAAACAAACAACCAACTTAATGTTAAACAAATGATACAGAATAAATATAATGTGAACAGGATTGCATGTGTAAGATTGACATTTCAGGGACAGATTGGTGGTTGTACCTCATCGATCTGTTCCGGAGTAGACAGAGAAAAAGCCGCTCTGACATAGGGACAGGGATCATTACTGTTGATCATGAAGACGCCTCCGGGAACCAGCAGAACCTTTAACACACACACACACACACACACACACACACACACACACACACGTGTTACTCAACAACACAACATATCTCTTTACCAGTTTTTACACAGTCTACCTTTTTGTGCATCTTAAGTCCCGAGAACAGAACTCTCCCCCCTGCAGTTGCTTTCATTGCATCCTGTTCTAATGTACAAATCTCCACACCCAGCAGGCTAGCTGTTTTCCCCAGTTTCCACTCTTTGTGCTAAGCTAACTGGTGACAGCATCCTACATATCAAGCAGACACAAGAGTGACATTGATCTTTTCATCCAACTTTTGGCAAGAAAGCAAATGAAGAACATTTCCCAGAACATCCTTTAACATCTTTCAGACCCACAAGACAGCAATTACAGCTTTGAATGGAAAGAGATAAAGCACAAACAGAATTACAGATTCTAAGTGCTGTCCCTCCTCATCCTAGCACCAACGATTACTGAGAGTCTCTGCTGTGTCGTGTGTGGAGATTTAAATATCCTGGACACCTGATGCATTCTGGGTACGTTAGAGTGAAGCAGGCGTGTTAACCTGGAGTTTAAAGCGTTCAATCACAGGATTTGTTGGTGAATTCTGACCTCTTTCTCCAGCGCCTTCTCCATAATGAGCCTTTGGGTGTCAGCGACGCCCTTGAGTTTGATCCACAGGAACATGCCTGCTGATGGAGCGTGCCACTCTGCAACGTCTACACACACACACACACACGTTAGGGAAGGCCAGGGTGTGTTTTCTGACTCGGCATTTAAAAGAGGAAAAGAGCCATAAGATCCAACAACAATTCACACTGCTAAAACCCATGAATACAGTCTGTACCAAAGATAAATAAAAATCTCCCCTCCCATTGTACAATTAAGCTTAATGGGATGGAGCTGTGGTATCAAGGTCCCACCGACACACGCTACCCATCAGGAATCAGTGTGTTAATCATGATGTTTCACAACTTAAAATACAGATTACACTAAGAGCACTTGGGGAATCTTATCAAGGTGATAAAGAAACTACCTAAAATGACTGAGGTAGGTTTTACTTTGACAGGTCTGTCACGCTGTGGTTATAAGTTACAGTTTTGTCACTTCACAGTAAACTGAACTTAAAACTGAGGTTTTATAGGTAAAGTTCCAATTAGACAACAAACCTTTGAGCCACTTGTCTGCAGAGGTGATCATGGCGTCACGTTGTTTGCTGTAAAACTCAATCACCCTGTGAGAAGAAAGAAATAAAACCGTTTTATTCATCACTGCAGGAGAGGCTGTATTGTTTATTGGACGCTGTAGTTCACTGTTTATTTCTCAACACGTGTCACAGAAATACACACCTGTCTATGTGCTGCAGGAAACCATCTTGACCCCAACCGTGCAACAGCTGAGACACCATGAGCTGAAAAGACGCAGGAGACCGGTTTTAAAATGCAGATTCGTATTTTATTGTGAAATGACACCCTCACATTTGTATTCATTTCAGTACAAGACTGTATTTAAAGTCTGACACACCTTTCCATGTTTGTTAAATTTAGTTTGTCACCACATGAAAGAAACCTGAAGGGCTGACTGGCAACTTTATCAATTAACATCCATTAATAGATCTGGATCTTTATTTAAATCCCCACCAAATCACACAGCTCATAGATATCAGCTTCTTAAATATGCCTCCAGATCTCTGCATTATTTCTTGAGGAAAAACATCCCATCTTGTAATGTCAATGAAAGTGAGCCCCCTTTATCAAAGTTTCAAGAAAATCTGTTCAGTAGTTTTGGCTCAACTCTTCTTAAAGTCAGTTGGACAAACATCCTTGGTGGGAAAAATGTTTACCAGCATGTGAGTCTATCTACATTCTAGTCCATATTAGAAAAAGCACAGATTGAATCAGAGAAGGGCAGCAAGTCTCTGGTTGATCCCAATTAATCCTCCTTTCTTATCAAAACCTCTGCAGCTTCACAAATCCAATAATTTGTCGCTCTCGCTGCTCGTGTTGGTTTGAATGTGGCGTGCCTGGTGGGTGCGACCGGCATCTGGCACAAACATCAGTGATGACTGTGGTAAAACAATATTCTACAAATACAGAGACTTCCCCACCCCTCAGAGGTTTGCTTGGTGCAGTACTTATTTGCTTTTAGCACATTTGCATACCAACAAGGTGGAGGCTGCCACACAGGACGAATATCAAATAACAGAAATCAGGAAGAAGTTTGCAAGGGAAACCAGGAACGCAAAATGTTTATTTGGTGATGGTGAAAAGAGCAGGATGTGGTGGAGTAAAGTTAAAGCTTGATTCACCTGTGTGAAGGTACTAGTGTGCATCGTTGAGGCCTGGATGTGCAGCACCACCCGGTCCACCAGCGGTTTGGGACCCGTCACAAAACCAATCCTCAGCCTGAAAGAGAAGCAGGAAAACATTAAACAACACCTGCACAGAATCATGTGTAATATTTAACTTGACATTTCTTTGATTATTAACCCTACAACCTACAACATGACCCTTGTGGAGAACCACAAACAGTTACCTGCACAAGGCTCTGAATCTCCTCTACACAGACTTTACATATTGCTTGTATGTTCTTACACTGCACTCAATTTTAATGACTAAATGCATATAAGCAGATTTTAATTCCTAATAAAACATGCATCTGCAAAACCTTTACTTTTAAAAACAAACTGAAAATGCATTCTAATGTCTTAAATCTAGAAGTGTATTCAAGTAGTTAAACATTAAGATGTACATTTTTCAAAACATGCTATAATGCAACTTAAAATAATGACCAGTGGCTCAATAGAGCAGATACATCCACTGAGGTTCAACAGTCCCCTTCAATTCAATCAGGCTGCACAAGATTACATCAAGATCTTATTTATTGAGAAATTCACAAAACTGTTTGCACATTTTCTGTGTTCAAAGAAAATCCTGGATCAGCCCCTTAATCGAATCTGCTCCAAAAGTTCCTCCGTGGCCCACAACCCAGCAGGTTTCAATAAAACAGTTTTTTGTGCAATCCTATTAATAGACAACAGCAATGAAAACAAACATCCCATATAAGGCCGCAACTCATCATTCTCACAATTATTAATCTGTGTCAACATGATGTGTGTCTGTGCCCCAGAGACAGACTACATGATTAGAAGAGAAACTAGAGGAACAGACTTCAGTGTAACATTAATTTATTTATTTCTGGTGACAGAGGAAATGAGCTTATAAAAGTTATAATTCCCAGCTGAAGTTAAACTGGAAAACACTGCTGTAGCAGAGTCACATGCACATGGTATTTAAGAAAAGCAAACGCACTCACCCTGAAGACAGGATCTTCGAGAAAGAGTCTGTCCTGATGATTCTCCCATCAACGTCCATAGAGAGAAACGTGGGAGTCCACGGCTGCCAAACAAAGACAACATGAGTTACTCTGTGGCCTCAATTCATAATTCAGCTTAAATCAGTGAGATCAGACATTGAAGTGACAATTAAGAGGAGACAACTCAACTAATGTTCTTATTTTAATTTATCGTCATGTAAAAGCACATTCAGACAAACAGGTGAGTGAACTCTCTGTACCTTGTCAAACTGCAGGAAATAGTACGGGTCGTCCTCGATGATGAGCATGTCGTACTCCCTGGCCAGCTATTAAAGACCAGAGCACGTTAATAGAAAATGACACTGAATCCGCAGGGAAATCAGCCTCACAACAAGCTCTGATGAGGAGTCGGTGTTCTACTGACAGCTTTGCATACATTTCAGATTCAGAGTGATTCATAAAATAAGTCAGATGCATGAAGACGTCTTTGACTGAGGTTTAAACATTTCTGCGTCTGTTTTCTAACTTTACAGGTGGAGACAAACCTCGTACACGTCTTTCTTCCTCTGAGCCGTCATGGAGGCACCGGTGGGGTTTCCTCCGTTGGGGATAGTGTAGAGGACTCTGGGAGCGGTGCTGCCGGGCTGATGGACCTCTGACGGGTCCCACCGAGACAAGACCTCCTTCAGGGCTGCAGGTATGATGCCGTGCTGATCACTGGGAACGTTGAGCAAGTTGCAACCGAGTGGCTGAAGCTACAGAGTAAAAGCAGCAAGTCACAGGACTGATGCAGCTTCTGTTACTGTAGGTGTCTCGTCATTAAAACTAAGTATAAACTTTTAAAATGTAGAGCTCTCACCGCTGCAAGTGTCCCTGAATACGTGGGAGCATCCAGCAGAACGTTGTCTCCAGGGTTGACCAACATCTCAAACACCTAAATGTCAAAAAACAGTGAAGACTCAAAGTCAAAATACCCATGAGGACTTCTTTTAAAGCAACATGTCACACAATAAGATTTAGAAAGCATATTACTAGTTAAAACATTTTTGTATTCCAAATATATCTAGCTCATTGTATGCCAACAGCTATCAAGAATTTCTTCATTATCCCAGAGATGCAATGTGTTGAGCAGTCATCAGTATTCACACAAATCCGTTAAGAAACTTTCAAAAATACATTTTTAGTAGAAAGACAATGAAACTGTGCTTCTTGTTTGTGGAGCTTGTTTAAAAGGTTCCCTGGGTTTTCACAACGTTCAGTATGTGATGTGGTCGTCTAACATCAGAATGAATGAAAGTATGGAGCAGATTTGCAGCTGGAGGCCTCAGTACCTTACAGAGCCCCTCCTGGCTGCCTGTGGTCACACACACGTCCATCTGGCCGTTCTCCACGGTGTAGCTGGCGGACGGTGGATTGTGGAGGTTTTTCTGCAGGTTCTTCATCCACGTCAGCAGCTCTGGGATCCTACGCAGAGATGGAAGGTTTTTAAAATCTTACAGCACAATACAGTAATAACCAGGTGTAGGATTTGACAGACAAAATACTGCAAATGAGCTGGAGTTGGCTGAATAAAATACATTTCATCCATTGTCCCTAGCTATGTCTACAAGGCAACCTGAAACAAAATAAGCTCTTATATCAGTAATTATATCCATGGATAATTCATATGCATTATATATACACACAAAACAAACTGTACACCAACTGACACACGATAAAAACACGACAGCAGATAAAGCAGTACCTCATGAATACATACTACACATAATAAGCAGATAACCCATATTGAAAACACTGCACATGGTAGAAAAAGGTCAAACAAACAAAGATCAAACTGTACAATGCAACACAAAGACACAGGCATGTAAACGCAAACATAAACTGGAGAGGTTGCACATGACTGAGGGCCCCAGTCAAGAGGGACCTGGGGGGCCCTGCATCAAACAAAACCCAACCCCCCCCCGTAAAAATAAAACACAAGACCTCATTTTAATCTTCAAATGATTTTTATTATCAGAGTCCTAAACAAAGTGCATCTCGATCACATCACACACACAAACACAGGAGAACCAGGCAATTGCCCACTTCACCGACACTGTAGCGACGCCCCTGGTTCCACTGATATCTGTTATCAGTGATTACTCAGAGTCAACAAATCAGCCTGTGAATCGAGTCATTTGAAGCCACAACGTTTACAGAGGTGGTCGTAAAAAGATAAGCTCCACACTCGGCTGGAAAAGATTTGATTCTGATGCAGCGAGAAGTAAAAGTGGGATATATATTTTAAACCGTTTCATTTTAATTACTAATGTAGAGGGCCACACAAAGAATTCTCATTAACACCTGACACTGATGAGTTCAGCTTTTCCAGCACAGGTCTCACTCTGCTGTTCAGAGCTTATTTTATACGTTTTTTTAATTTCTCAAATCCCCAAGTGTAGCCTCACTTCAGCCGTTCAAATGTATTTTCATTAAAACTCTGATGCTATGAAAGAGTGTGTGGATTTGTGTTTAGTTCTCTTACCCACTCGAAGCGGAGTACTGCAGCGCCCTCTTCATCGCTGTGGCATCGAAGGTGACCGTTAGTCCATTCTTCACCGTGATGGACGCCGACTCGAAGGGGAAGGTGTTGGGGTTCGGCGCTCCTCCGGCCAATGAGATCAGGGTCGGAGGTGACCGCTGCTGCAGCTCAGCTTCATAGGAGGTGAAGACACAAGATGAGGTTTGAGTTGACACACACACACACAGATTCCAGCTGAAGCACTAAGATCCTAGTGTGAAAAACAAACTTCCAGGAATCATACTTAAAATATAACCTAGACAAACAATTCAGCTCTGGTTTGTGCCAATTTAACTTTAGATTAGTTTGAGAAACCTGCAGCACAATTTTAATTGACATAAGGGGCTTAAGGTGGCTCATGCTGTTATTAACTAATCTGTCTGGAGGAGGGTCCCCGAGTCAAAATCTGGTCTTAAAACATCAACAGTTTCAGCAAACACTGTTGCATATGCTGTCAAAGCACATTGTAAACTCTGCTTTTAAAAAGAGAAGCAGTAGAAACACTCACTGAGCATCCGGATGGCAGAGGGTTTCCTAGCCGCACTAACAGCCGTGAGAAACCGAGCGTAATTCATGATTCCTGCAGAAAGAGGCAGAGAAAATAGTTTAGTGCACGAAACCCATCGACGCTGCACCTGTTCCCGAGGCGCACAGTGAAACATCAGGTCTGTCTGGTTTGAGAAAAGTGAAGGACTGGTGCACACTGACGACGTGTCTGCATCTACACACATCATTGAACCACCTTATAGAATGACAGCAGGTGGAGAAACTCTACAGGAGCAGTGGCGCTGCTGTAATCCACTGATCCAGGGAAGTTTAGTATCGATGCCATGTTCCCCTCCACTGATATCTGCTGCTTTTCATTCATAAATCCATGTACAAGTCAAACTATGCACGTGTGTTAATCTGAGTCGTGTTGAACTCGTGTTAAGTTTGCGTTAACCCGAGTTAAAGTGAATTAACTCGGGCACAAACGGGCCACACACTCACCAGGACTCTACTGCGACCACGTGAATCTTTCAGTGGAAAAGTTGTTTTATTTAACTACAACATTGGCTCGGTCACGCTCAGCTGATCCACCGACCTTGCGTAACGTAGTTTGATTGTCTTCTGCGTTTTTTTACTGGCGAGTCGCAAACTGACGTGCTCGAGTGCACACCGCCCCCTGCTGCTCAGGCGGTTAGCCCCCGACACTGGGCGCCACGGGGCTTCTGGGTAATGTAGTATTTCACGTGTGGCTATGCACGATAGCAAGTTAGCACGTCACGTGGAAAGAACTACATAACCCAAGCGTTAAAACACAACTGCAGCTCGTCCCGCCCTCTCATATGTTAGCATGTAGCTAGTTAGCATAAACCAAATGAAAAGAAAATGGCTGTGAAGTCTTACCGGCGGAGAGTTAGCTTCGGCCGTCATCGGTTAGCTCTTCCCCGGTAGAGAGCGACCAACCGTCGGCTGTAGAGTGGCTGGAAAGAAGACGAGCTTCCGTGTCGCTAGCTTAGCTTGTCCGCACGCGTTTCATCCTGTGACCGTGCTCGCGGGGCTTCCGTCCCAACCTGAACTTTCTGCGCTGACTTGTCTAACGTCAGCTGCTACCGGCGGTGAACGCATGTTAGCTAATGAGCGCTGGCACCTGGATTGATACGGTAACGCCGAGCGCCTCCTCCTTCGAGTTAGCTTCTCGCATTTGACTGAATCTGTGCAGAACCAACCGACACGAGGACGTGTCCGAAGCAACACGCGTCTCATTGATTCAATTAACAACAGCTGCGGTGTCCGTGAACGTCACATTGACATTAGTTCATTGGCCGCAGGTGTGTTGGTGTGTTTGCGTGTTGGCTGCAGCTCGGACATTTGTGTTCTGTCATGTAGAGCCGCCGCTGCTCCTCCTGTTTCCTCCCTGCACCTCCTGCTCAGGCCTCCGGGTTGGTACCGAGTCGACTCGATGGGGAAGAGGAAAGACATGATTCACCCCAGGTTCCTCGGTGAGTTTCCAACAGTATTCACATTTAAATGCACGTTTGTTGCAGCCAAGGTGAAGCCTCCCCATCAGGAGCCACTTCACCTGAGACACAGTGTGATGGTTCCTCTACAGTTAAAGTTCTACAACAACAGAACCTCTCACAAACATCTTAACCTGCACTGAGCCTTAGTTTCAGTCAGGTATACATAAATACCTCAAATATCCGATGATGTGCACAGACACCTGTTTTAGTCTAAACTTACTTTTAAAGTATTTGAATGAAAGCGCATTGTGTGATCACCTTGTTACTCTCAACAGTGTCTCGTCCTAATGTTTAGGTTAAACTGCAGCAGCTGATCATTTGTTATTTCTGGCTCGAACTTTTACAGTGCGCAATATTCTGAGGAAAAAACAAATCCCCAAAACCCAGGTCCGTCTGTAGGAAATGACAATAAAAAACATGTTTAGCAGACAAAACAGCTATAAAAGAAATCCCAGTTCATATTTGAGTGTTTCCGTCTCGTCCCCTGCAGGCGAAGGCAGCTCCAGCCTTCACAGCGTCCACAAGCGGAAACACAAAAAGCACAAGAAGCACAAGAGGAAGCACCACAGCTTCCCCGAGGCCCCGGAGCCCGAGCCTGTCGTCGTCCCTCGGCCTCCCCCACAGCTGCGACTCAAGATCAAACTGGGAGGACAGACGCTGGGGACCAAGAGGTGAGCATGGCCTGATTTCAACATCATCCCTGTTAAGCCGTTGTGTTGTTGCTCATTTATCACAACCATTGGTCTATTTTCCTGTTGTCAGTGTTCCCACCTTCACTGTGCATCCCGGGGTCGCACGTCCCCCCTCGCCACTGATGATCATTGATAACAATGTTGATGATTCTGATGATGACGACGACGACGACGATGATGACGATGAGCCGCCATCTGTGCCTCTGGAGCAATATCGAGCCTGGCTGGGTGAGTTCCAAGAAGAGCTCATAGATATTCACTGGACATTTTCCAGAGTTCATGTGTGAAACTTTAAACCCTGAAGTTGTACAATAAATCCATCTTGTTTATCTTGTTCATCCGTCCTCAGATGAAGACAGCAACCTGGCCACATCTCCTATGCCAGACATGGATTCAGACTCCATGCTGGGTGCGCCTGTGGACGAGGAGGAGAGGTGGCTGGACGCTCTGGAGAAGGGAGAGCTGGACGACAACGGGGAGCTGAAGAAGGAGATCGATGAGTCTCTGCTCACAGCCCGACAGGTGGGGAACAGACGCAGACGCAGGAAACATGAGTGTCATTTTGCAATAAGCCTTTATTCCTGTTTTTCTTTTGTTCTATAGAAAGCCCTGTTGCACAAGCAGCAGAGCCAGCCTCTCCTGGAGCTGCCTATGGGCTACAAGGAGAAGGAGATGACCGTGGAGATGATGCAGAAACGGGAGGAGCGAGCTCGAAAGAGGCGCCTGCAGGCCGCCAAAAAAGCAGAGGACAGCAAGAACCAGACGATAGAGAGACTGACAAAAACCAGCAAGGCCAAGATCAAAAGCATGAAGGACAGGAAGTCCAAGCTGAACCAGAGCCCCATGGTTCGCTACAGCGACACCGCCCTGGGCTTGGCTATCTCCTTCCCCACAGGGGTCCATGCTCCGGCGCCGGCACCTCCCCTTCCTTCACCTCCGGCCCCGTCGAGCTGCGGAGTTAGCGGCTGCACTAACCTGAAGAAATACTCGTGCTCTAAGACCGGGGTTCCTCTCTGCAGCCTCGAGTGCTACAAGAGGAACCTGCTGCTCGTTCAGAGCGCCGCTTGAACGGGACGAGACTCTTCTGAAATGACCTCCACTGGGACGAAAATAGATGGAAAATATATAATTTGAACTTTACACTCTGAATCTGTATGCAATGTGGATTTACTTTTTGTTTGCAGATGTGCTGTATAAATATCTTGCACACATTGTTTATGATTTCCATATTTTTGTATGAGACTTGAAACAGAAGTGTTGTTTTCTTTGACAAAGATTAGTATAAAAGAATGAAACAGAAACTTTCTTTTCAACTTAATGTTCATTTTGGTAACAAATGAGTAAACGTCCATACAAAACTATACAAGCAGTTAAATTAACAAATGAAATCCCCCCCAACAATTCAATCTGTGAAAATATCAATACAACCTTAGTTAATTTGTGGAGATGAGCGCAGCAGTGTCTTTTTTTTTTTTTATTGCTCCAGCTTTGTAAGGATCTGTCTGTCCTCATCAGATTTACACCCACGTGTCTGAGGTATTCACTGATGTGATGAACACACACTGTTCAGCACACAACTGTTTTGTTGTGGAACATGACATCTGGTTTAACAACAAGGCACAAAGACATCCTGGGGTGAACCTGAGCCGTCGGCCTGGTGTTTGCTTATCAAAAGGCCACAGTCACACTGAAACTGGCATAAAAATCCAACAAGCGCCGCACTTTGAGCTGTTTTCCTGAGAATGCAACCGATGCTTCATCAGTTCACGTATCTTCATCACTGATGAAGGATGAATGTGTCACAAGGCCAAACCGAACGAGAGTCTGAAGGCCATCTCCACAGGAACCTCTGCCACCGAGTCGTGAAAACACACGTAGAATTCCTGAGGGACGGGCTCCAGCAACATCCGTCTGAAAGTGAAAGGAAAAGACGAGAGAAATTGTGATTGAGACGTTCAGCCTGTTTCATTTGAAAAGCTGATATTCATTTGCATTCCCCATTTCTGGAGCCATTGGTGTAAAGTAACAAAAAGCTGATGTACCCGATGACCCAGTACGTCATGGTGGGAGCAGGTTTCCTCTGGTCGGTCCAGTTCTCTGGTTTACACTGGAACAGGACCCCGTGTTCCTTCAGAGGACCCAGGCCCCAGCCCGCGCCCTGAGGTCTGTCTGCTGCCCGACGACCCTGCAGAGAGAATCGCACCGAGGTTCACACAGAGACAGATGTGGAAGGAGACTGATGCCCACATTCTGGATGAGGTGGTGATGAACACAACGAAGGAAATCGATGATTAGATAATTCACTCCAAGGAAGTAGCCGTCAGTAGCTTTTCTAACTTTACTTTTTTTATTCCTGTCATTTCAACTTTATTCTTAAATTATTCTCAAACCATAAAAATAAAATTGCCAGCGCTCTCTGGTGGACAAACTGTGTAACAGTCACTTCTTCTGAACAGCATCAAACAGACAAATCTTTATCGATTTCATACTTATCAGGTGACATAGACATTCATACATAAAATACATTTGTGATCAGCTGATAAAGATTAAAAAACTGGGCCAGTTTCTCAATCTAGCTATAATTTTGATATGTTGTCTTTCTGGACAGATAAGATCAGATGGATCCTCTAAAAAGATTATTTTTAAACCTTCAGTCATCCTCTAAACACCTGATCTGTCTTGAAATGAACAGAATCGTGTTCTGAGCTGCGTAGTTAGCTGAGTCATCGACGGAGGCCTTTATTCATTTATAACTGGGTAACGTGAGTCACCCTGGCTGGCAGACTCTGCTGGAACGCAGCCCGGATGGAGAGGCAGCAGTGGTGGAAGTTGCGAATGAGCTGTGGGTGGATGGAGCCGCTGAGCTGAGCCACTTCTCTGTGAGTGGGAGCGATGAAGATCCCCTGAACCGTTTCCATCAGGACGTAGTGAAACAAGGTGTTTTCAGCACCTGACGTCAGTCTGTCACCAACACAGGATGATATAGTTACACAGAGTGATGACTATTACACATTTAAACAAGTTAATGCAAGACAACTGTTCAAATTAAGCCCAAGATAAATCCTATCTGCATCTGGAGCAAACAGGATTCTTCTCCACCACTTACTTCATGGTGTTGTACATCTCCTCTGTCTCTCTCTCAGTCAGAGTCTTCTTTAAGGTCCCCAGGTAAAATGGGTTTGGATGTTTCATCCTGGAAATCTGTTGTCAAGCAGAAGATAAGAACAGAACATTACAATAAATAATAATATAATAAACACAAGCTTCAATGACATCTGATTTTCTGAGTTTGATATTTAATTTAATAAGAGAAATGTGAGAGAAAACCAGAATGTACAATGTTGCCTTACATATCATTCATCTACATTTACATCGTATTAAATGTTAAGTATTATTAATATTCATCTGCTTCACAGAGTGCATCAAAATGCACATTTAAATACGAGTAGATGTAGGGTCATGATGTAATCTGACGAGAACTGCACCTTAAAGAGACCTCCGCTGCCTCCGCTTCCATCTGACCCTCCAGACCCCAGGGAATCCCGTCGCCCCCCCAGCTTCCTCGCTGAGTCCGGGGTGGAATGAGGACTGAAGCCCGGAGGCACTGACGAACCGGACCCTGAGCCGGCATCCATCTGCCCCTCGCTGCCGCTGTCCGATAAACTCCTCTGGGGGCTGGACCTCCGGGACCTCTCCCCAAACAGGCTGCGGCCCCTGGAGCCCGACGAGGAGCCTTTGACCGCTCCGGCTAGTTTACTGAAGACGGGGGAGGAAGAGGCCAGGCTGTCCAGACGGTCGCGGGCTGTGGTGGCTGGGAGGAACCAGTCGGCACAGGACAGGCAGGGAGCAGGAGGAGCATTCAGCCTCTCTTCAATACCGGCCTCCAACACCTCCAGCTGCAGCAGGGTGGCCTTCACCTGGGGTCAGAGCGTAAAGGAGGTTTAGTTTACACAGCTTTAAATCTCTTTGGTTGCAAAGTACAGGACAAATGAAGCAGGAGTTCACCTGATCCACGTAAACACAGTCAGGGCCCGGAGACCCCAGAGCCTGTGAAGCACAGCCCCCCGCCTCCAACAGCACACACTGCATGAAGTGCCTCTGAGGTGGAGAGGAGCAGAAACACAAAGAAACGTGTGATGTGCACAATGAAGCTGAACACAGACGCCGGGTGATGACACATGGCAAGATAACATAAAGGATAGAGAACAGACTGTCACAGACATTACACCAGGTTCATGTCATCTCAGATTTACAGTAGATAATACTTGTCTTTAAGGGAACAGCTCATGTTTCGCAGATATATACGTCCGTGTTATACCTAACACAGACAAACAACAAAGCCTGGCTCCTCACCAGCCCCACTATGAGGAGGAAGTGTCGTCCTTGTGGTTGGCTGAAGCCCGGCGCCGTGCCGCCACCGCTGCCGTTGGCTCTCTGCTGGGGAAACACCTCCCTCCAGATGACCAGCTGCCCCACGCGCTGCTCAGACGCCAGCGGCAGCAGGCAGTAGTGCTGACAGTACAGGCACACGTCCAGCAGGTCCTCTTTGGGCAGATGGTTGGCGATCAGGTAGGACTGAGAGGAGGTGGAGGTGTGGACAAATTCAAAACTTTTAAGCGAGTCATAGAAGCGTCTTTTCAGGGTTTTTGCAGGTTTCAACAACTTTTGAGGACCATTCAGAGTGAATATCTACACTTCCCGTTAATTGAGGATAAGGGGAAGTAGAGAATAACCCTTGAAATGCCACATTATCTCAGTTCAACACAGTCTGCTGCTCTCTGTCCTCCTCCTCTTCCACTCGATCAATATTTAAACAGATTAATCAGGTTGATGATTTGTCACAGAGTCGGAGGACAGGGCTCGTCGTGTTATCGTGTGTGAAAGGTCATCTTCTGCACACGGTTACTGCAGCTGCAGGGTTGACATTCAAACCCGTCTAGACGGTGGTGAACCACCAGGGGAGGATATAGATATTGTCAGACCTCCCGCCGGCACTGGAGTGTGTGTGAGTCTGTGTTTCGACTGTGACACCCACCTTGTAAAACAGACAGGATCCCAGAATAACATACAGACGCCTCAGACCGAAAAAGTCCTCTGACTGCAGGACATACACACAAAAAAAAAAAAAAAGATAAGAGGAACACAAAGGATAATAACACGATCTTAACTTAACTTCCAGCATCAACAACACCTCTGTTAACAAGTGTGTAACTGACAACGTGTTTTTTACAGTCCCACCATTTCACCAAAATCAGAAGACTCAAAATCTGAAAGAACAGTGTCCACCTCCATCTGTGAGAAGAAGAGAATCAAATATAGAGATAAATAAAACTGCCTTTAATTGTTAACATGGGTAAAAATACTGCATGTTATGGAGAAAGGCGTCTTATTGGACTTTACATTTTCTTATAATACATTGTGGGTCATTTTTAGCAGTGGACACAAGAGGGCACCAACGCTGCATTCGAGGTAACAACTTGAAATGGTGCCATTAATACTTTTTCTGTATTTACTGCTGCTTCTGCGTCAATATTAGAAATGCACCTTGATTTCTGGAGGCAGCGTGAGCCATCGGACCGCCGGCAGTCCGTCGAGGAAAAGGGTCCCTGAGACGTCGGGGGACGGGGCCGAGGAGACGTCCGTCAGACGAGATGGCTGAATAAGCTGCTGGAAGAACAGGCAGAAGAAATGGTCCAACCTGGGAGCGTGGTCTGCTTTACAGAAGGCACTGTGGGGGACACCATGACAAATGATCACGATCACACACTCAAAGAGGGGAAGAGAGACAATGTTTGTGTAGAATCCAGCTGGAAATCAACATTTGATTTGTTGTGGTAGAACACACACTGTTTTTAGTCCTGTAAGTTTTGCAATAAGCGTAAAAAAAGACAAATATTGTGTTTCAGCCGTGTCTCTCAGCAGGAATGGGAGGAAAAGACAAACCTGTCCAAAGAGCCGTACATCACTTTTAGAGTCCGGACTACGTCTCCCACCACCGTCTGCAGATACAGCAGCGGAACCCTGGAGGGACACGGAAAAATGTCAAAAACACAAACCTGGAAACAGTTTTCAGCCTGAGAAGAACCACAACTCATCAAATGTCTGGACAAACAGCCAGTAGCCATCATGGAAAATCTTTTTTTTTATTTTTTATAAATGATTGTTTTTACTAAAAGTGGTTTGTGTTTCTCAAGAATTGATCCATAAAGATTCAAGCGTGATTATTTCTCAACAGAGACGATGATTGATCTGAGAGAAGGTTGCACACAGGACTCGTCTCAGGAGCCTCTCACAGTGTAATAGTGCGTGCAGTGTATTTGTGTGCTTGACGCCGCCCTCCCTCTACCTCTCAGCAGGCAGGCCAATGACCAGCAGGTTGTTGCTTTCCTTCCAGTAGCCCACATGAACCAGATGTTTCCCGAGCTGGAGCGACGAACTGAGGAGAAGAAAGAGAAAACAGGGTCAAACAGATCAACAATACAAAGCGACTTATAGAATATAAAGAGGGGACGTTTCAGACACGATGTTAGTTTTGTCCTTGCTGCTTCCCGTACCTGATGATCCTCCCTCCAGTCACATTCTCCAGCATGTCACACAGGGTGAGGAAGATCCCCCTGACTCCTTTCAGCTGGGTGGATGCCTCAGACACCGGGTACTGGTACAAGATCTCCTCCTGCAGACACACACAGAATATCTGGTTTAAGTCATGAAAATGATACGTGCAGCTGAGAGAGAAAACTCTGGATGAATGATGAGCAGAGTCATATTCAAATAAAATGTGAAATATCTGCTGTTGGATGCTGAAGTCTTTCACGTCTCTTCTGAAATACTGACAGTGAAGAAGAATGAATGGATGGATGAGCTAATGAATGCTTTTTCTCAATGTGGTTTATATTCAGTCTGCGGTCAAACCCATCTTGTCTTTGCCATAAAGAAAAAAAACAAAGTCACTTAAAGGATGAAGCGTCCAGAGAAAAGAAAAGGAGATTCAGCAAATACAGAGTTTCAACAAACTCTTTCTGGGAAACTCTTTCTGGGAAACTGCTGAGCAAGGAACCATGTTTTCATTGCTGTTTGTGTTCTGCTGAATAGATTTTATTGAAACTTAGTGGAAGGATGTGGCCATGGAATAACTCATTAACTTTTGGAGCAGATTCCATAAAGAAACAGATCCAGGATTGTTTTTTTCTCCACTTTCTTTAACATTGGGTGTTTTCAGTTTTGCAGTTTGTTGTTTAATATTACGATAAATAAACTTTGGTTTGTTCCTTTCAGATCTCAGTGAAATATCAATGTAATATGGTGATAAAGTTGATTTGGCGGAGGTTTACATTCTCTGAGTCCCCTTCTAGTTTTCAAATAGATTTCAACAAAATTATGACCACGATTATATTGGTATTTATCCCTTGGTTTATTATGAACAATTATGTCTCCTGTGTGTTCAGTTTTTAAGTCTCTACAGGACCAACTGTTGCAGAAAAACCCTTTGAGCGTATTGTTGTGATATTAGTATTCCTCCCTGCACACCGGCAGCCTTGAAGGACACAGGGCGGTTAAGAGCTGAGCTGCTGAGAGGGTCAGAGGTGGGTGAGGGGATAAAAACCTTGAATGAGCCCACTCTCACAGCCTTGGCAACCACAACAAATACACAAAGCAGCTGCCTAGGGAAGAAATTCACCTCGGGGTCAAACCCGCGCAGGGAGTCTGCTAAAAGTATGTGAGCGCTGCTGAGGAACAACCAACACAGAACATGCAGACAAGAAACAAATTCCTGCATCGCCAGATCCTCACACCGTTAAAACCTTTAAAATACCACCACACAACAACCTCTCCGATTTCTGCTACCCTGCAATCAAAAGACAACAAAATCAAAGTCAAATTTACGCGGGTTCTCGCACGACACTGTCATTTAGAAAATCAACCGCCGGCTGATGTGGCTCCAGACAACCCGTACTTTCGATGGCCACCGCCGTTAAGGTCAAGAGAGAGAAAATGGCTTGCAAATACATGGAAAGCAACGTCAGAGCCATGAAGTACGACCATAAAAAAACATAAATGTGCCAAAAGCCATCTGCGGGGAAAATGTGATTATAGTGTAGAGGGTGTCGGTCAGCAAATGAGTGTCGTTTGCTTCTCAGAGCAGGAAAACACACATTTTGACATTAAAACTTTACTACAAGTCCCATCATGGGATATAAAACACGGCCCCTTTACAATGATCCAATTAAAACACAGGAAATGTGTTATTTTGTTTATAGACGTCAGTCAAAGGAGCATGAGTGGATTCACCCCGTAGAGAATGAAGGTTTGCAGCATTAAGACGACGGGTCGTTTATTGACAGGAGCTGTGCTGAGAGCAGGGCTCCTCCACTTCTCGCGTTTCTCTCCCCGCTCTCTCTCTCTCTCTCTCTGCTTCCTGTCAGCAGCAGCCACAGGCGTTGGACGTCGTCCAGAGCAGTAGTTTTCGGAAGAGTCTGAAATTCTGAGAAAGCTTCTCGCTCCTGGACGCGGGATTTCCGACACATTTTTAACACTCAATCATCAGGATACACTTGGTGAGAGTATAGATGAAAGTGTTTAAGGTGGGATTCAGTGTTTAAAGGGCAGAGTTTCACCAAACCACTCTACTTTCCAAAGGGATGGAACACAAGTTGGTCACCTTGGGTTTCGACAACAGCCTTTATGTTTTGTTTATTCTGTCATTTTGATCTGTTACATTATTCGGCTGTACGTTTTATACCCACTGACCTCGTCCTGTGGTGAGGCTGAGTCCAGTTTAAGCGACAGGTACATGACGATGTGCGGGATGTGTCCTATCGACATCTGGAGTTCCGCCGTGTCCTCGCCCCACAGCAGACGCACCAGCTGGCTGACCGGTGGGGAGGACTTCGTCTTGTGGGTGGACAAAGCGTCGCCAGTGTTGCCGCCGTCCACCGGAGCCACCGTCTCCATGGTCAACCTCACCTGGGGGAGAACACAGGCAGAAGAGGCAGTTTTAGGAAATGCAGTCGTGGAAAAATGGCTCGAAAAGAAGCAGAAAATGAGATCAGGAAATGGGGAACATAAAAAAGGAAAAGGGTTCAGTCATTAAAGTGGAAGGCAGGATGGAGATTGCCAGAGAGAAAGTGACACCAGCATCCAGGGCTAACCACAACATAACAAAAAACAGGGATCTGTCTGTCTGTGTGTGTGTGTGTGTGTGTGTCTGTGTGTGTGTGTGTGTGTGTGTGTGTGTGTGTGTGTGTGTGTGTGTGTGTGTGTGTGTGTGTGTGTGTGTGTCTGACTAAAATTAAAACCAGACCACTGCAAACCCAATACAACAGACGGCCATCTTCTCTGGTTTGTGCAGGATTCTTCTTTTTCTATTTTAGTTTTTTTTAAACTTTCCATTCCCCAGTGCTTTATTTTACATTGTCATTCAGAGCGAGTCGCAGTGGAAACAGAAACAGAGCGGCATGGAAATGAGACGAGCACGCACATCCCCACACGTGCAGTCAAGATGACGGAGGGAGGAGAAAGTGCTGTGGCGTCCACGTTTCAATAATAACATCATAACATCATTCATTCATGGATATCGATGCATATTTCATCCCAAAATGAAATACTACTGCTAATGTCACAAGTTTGACCTTTAAATCAGATAATTATTTTTCTGTCTGGGCTTCATTAACGATGAATCAGCTGCCAGCAAAACAAACACAACCACAAAAACTATTTTCTTAGCTTCTCCTGGTTAAAGTTAATGTGAGCTGGTGGTTAATTACTGAACACTTTGACTGTAAAGCAAAGTTGATGCCGTGCAGCTGAGATGCAAAGGAATTATTGTCTAAAGGCAACACAGTTGGTTTAAAGACTTTTCCCCCTCTGGAGGTATTTGGAAGAAAAGCTGAAAGACGGGAAGAACGGTGGAGGTTCTGGTGGGATTCAAACCTCAAACCACCGGGGATCCAGTTGTGAGTTTTAACCACTCCATCTCTACTGGACACGCCCCGACAATATTTTGGTGTTCGACTGAAACACAGCATGGCTGCTGACATCGTGTGGAGTTTCAATCCTGGACCGTATGGTGTCTGCCCAATAAGTGAAAGAAAAGAAAAAAGATCCTGTTCCCTGGTCGGAAAGGTTCAAACTGTATCTTTCACTCTCAGAACTCTCCGGGGCCTGACCACAGGCCACCCGCCTCCATCTGGGCTCCGGGCCGTTCTAGACAATCTGAGGGATGTTATTAAAGAAGAGCCGAGCGGTGGTGGAACGCCATGAGAGCGAGGTGAGAGCACAGGCAGGGATCCTAACAGTTGTAAAGATACTGCATCATCCTTTCTGTAGGATCTAATGAAGGAGGCAGCAAATAGCTTTGATTGAACCGAGCAGAGGTCATCAATGTCAGAGAGGAAAACTTTCTAATAGGCAAACTCAAAATTTGGGGGAAATAATTGGATAAAGAGGCCGAGTGAGACTAACTGCAGCACAGACTCTCTCTCATCATAAATAATAAGGATGTGGTCAGACTGGAGTGAGCGCTCACTGAAATTCCAGTCTGCTGATGTCAGTCATTTAGCCGTCGCTCATGGATGGACACACACACACACACACACACACACACACACACACACACACACACACACACACACACACACACACACACACACACACACACACACACACACACACACACACACACACACACACACGTAGTGTAGTTAGCAAAGGGCACGGTGGACTGCATTTAATACTAATATTTGCTCCCCCATAATAAGTACTGTCTCTGTTGGATGGCACACACCCTCCCACCCACAGAAAACACAATCATTCTGTCAGCAATACAACTCTATTTCAAGTTTTCCTCAAAGTCACCGTGGTGCCTCAGGAAACTCGTATTTTTTCCACAGAAATCTCCCTCGCTCGTTCCCCACGATATAATTTAGTTTCCGACTACATCTTCTAATCAGCTTAGCTCTCCATCCCGCAACAGCTTCCTGTGGCACCGAAAAAAGAAGGAGTCACGCCACAGTCCCGTCTATCCGCTGCGCTCCCCATCAACCCTGCACACACACTCTGTTATTTGCAAATTCCTACTTTTTTGATGGTCGGCTTTTTGGTGCAAACGCATGATTTGAGGCACAGATTTTTTTTGTTTTGTGTGCAACCGATCAAAGCGTCATTTCTCAGTAATTGTGGGTTTTTTGTAACGTTGACTGGCATCGGGTTCTGCTTTCTGTACACATTTCAGCATCTCAGAGTAACCAGAGTGATTTCGAGTAGTTTTATGTCTATATTTACTGTCTGAGTTTGTTGTTTGTGTCTGGTCAGGATTTTAAAGACCTAAATTCCACCTTAAAGATTGAACAGGCTAATCCTTGGCTCTCCACACTGGAGACTGTTTACCTGTGGGCAACCAAAGCCTACAGATTCTGTATAATCCCATGTAGAGACAGTTTATAGAGATTTAAGGTCGACTCTAACCTGTGTTGGACCCGGGATGCAGGACAGAACCCGCTCAATGTTTTCAGACGTCACGTCCACATCGTCCACTGCTACAAGCACGTCACCTGGAAATAGACATTCATCAGTCGCAGACCTGGATCAAACACCAAATAAAGTAAGAGACGATGTTGTTAGTGTGCGTGTTTAACCAGCTTGTGATGTGAGAACAGGAAAACAACGGAGGAAGAAGCTACATCGAGCTGACAGGAGCTTTGGGAGGTTTTCCAAGGTAACCCTAACCCATTTAAATTCAGAGTTTGGAGGATGACAAGCAGAAAATGCTTCACAAAGAGCTTCACCTGCTTGTGTGCAGGGAGGCACATCTCAGTAACGGCGCTATTCCAGGTATTTAACGACTCTAATTGTTTGAGTGTGGAGCTGCGCTGGATAAAGCTTCTCTAAACACTAACTCATGTGGGTAATCATACGTGGTGAAGCACGACTGGCATTCCTGTGTCTGCTGGTTTAAAAACTGGCCGATGATTAGACCAGATAGAAGACAATCCCTTCACAGCTGCCCAGCTTTGTTTCAAACACACAGATTAACATGTGTACAGAGCCAGACCTGCACTGTGGCTGTCTCCTCCAAACATTCTCACAAATACTGAACACAGATGCTGCTCAGAGTCGGCCAAGAGGAGAAGTAGCTATTAAACGTCCCACACACATATTTAACTAGAACTGAGTGTGGTTTTTAAAACACAAAATGAAATCTGAAACTATTATACGATCTATGATTTGTTATATGTTACTTTTATGGGTTGAACACAGTGAAATTATACGCACACATGACGTGGAATCAAAAATTATTCAGCCTCAGTTCAAACCCCTCAGAGAGTTCTTGTAATATATTCCTTCAGAATAATAACTAATATAACCAGTTAAACTACTTCCCGAAACCCTTATCTTATCCTTACCTTGTGTCTTCACCTGAAGAAATGTTTTATTTACAGTATGGGGACTTGATTTTTCCCCATAAGAGAGAAAAGTCCAACATATTTTGATTTCGGTCCCCACAAAATAAGTTGTACTTGGTCCACACACACACACACACACACACACACACACACACACACACACACACACACACACACACACACACACACACACACACACACACACACACACACACACACACACACACACACACACACACACACACACACACACACACACACACACACACAGGGTAATAACTGCAGCTCGTGCTTTGGCAGTGCATGTGTGTGGTGTGGAGATGAATGAGTTCAGTGCTGGTTCATGACTTTGAATTTAACTGCTGCCTTTTCCCAGCTCTTAATAACTTATAACTTCTTTTTAAGAATGGAGAATTTCTACTATTACCTATTTTTAATTCTAATAAAAAATTCTCAGACACATTCCCTCCTCTACTGGGGTGTGAATGCATCACACAAGCTGGAACTTTTTCAAAAGGTAAGAAAAGCTCTGAAACTCTCCTGAACACTAGTTCTAGTAGTTTTCTATCAGCTAACTGTTTGAATAACGGTCTTACCGATTAGGATCTGGCCACATTTGATGGCTGGGCTGTTTGGTATTAATCCGTGAACAGTCAGTCTTTCTTCCCCTCTGGCAACAGCAGAGTCTCCATGACCTCTGCTCCACGACGGACGATGCACCACCCCCAGCAGAGCCTCCAACAGGGCGTGGATACACCTCCCAGACGTGGATGGCGTGGATACACCTCCCAGACGTTTGGGGTTGAGGTAGACACATACTTCCTTCAGCTGCTGCTGCTGAACTGGTCACGCCATGTCTTTGGCCCGGCTGGTTCTTCAGGATGGATGCTGGCTGGGACAAAGCCGAGCTGTCTTTGCCGGCATCCTTCCCTCCTCTGCGCTGGGAAGGCCGGCGTTTTCTCCTCAGGATCCTGGCCAGCCTCTTGAGAGCGGGCTCGCCTTTTGCCCGAGAAGCGTCCCCCCCGCTGCTTCTTGTTCTGCTCTGTGATGACCTCTGCTTCCTTCTCGCTGAAGCGGACGTGATTGGTGGACACACCTTGGCTGGCATCGGCCCGGGCCAGGGCGGCCTCCTCCTCGCCCTCGCTCAGCTCCAGGTAGAAGAGCTCGCCGTTCTTCTGAATGTCGTCCAGCCACTCGGGTTCCAAGTCACTGAAGGGGAAACAAACAGGAAGCATTAAGACATGAAAAGAAGCCACTTTGAGTAGAAGACATGAGAGATGGACTAATGTCAATCCAAAAGATGCAGGACGAGGTATTATTTAAAACTGTATATATATACAGTATATATTCTCTCTCTTTGGCTGTTTGTTTGTGTGATCTTCACAATAAAAGGCTCCCCTTCCCTGCCATTACATTCACAGTATTAATGTCTGTCCTCAAGGGGAAACATACTAAAAGCTCCCATACGCACAGACTGTAATCATGCGTTTAACCGAGCAGGGTGGCAGACATGTTTCTCTTTCTGGGTTCTCTTCTTTTAACCCTGTGGTGGGCAGCAGCTCTCACACGCCATCTATAAATTTCCTGGAGGATGGAAGGAAAACCTGCAATTATTTATGAGCCTCTACCTCCCAATTTAAGCTATGGGAGATGCAAGCTGGTGGATGGGGAGACAATCCAAGTACTGGTTTGTATTCAGACACATTTAATTTGTACTGACTCTCCTCACACGTCGTATTTAACCTGTGTTGTTTTGATTGAAGGTAAAAAGATGGAGGTTTACTCTGAGGAGTCGCAGCTGCTGTAACTCGACGCTGAGGAATCACGGTCGCTGTGGTTCTCCGCGCCGTCTACTTCCGGGTTCGGACCACAGAGAACCGGGCTGTTCCGAACATTCGCCATTTGTGTTGTTTTTTTTTAAAAGAGCGACGTTGTATTTCCATGACAAACTTTCATCCGGACGGACGCTGACGCTCCGACGCCATGTTGAGAGCGCGAGGGACTCGTTGTGTCATGTGACGCTAGCAGCGCCTGGTCCGATTGGCGGACGCCGCGGTTGCCCCTGACAACGTAGAAGCGCTCGAGCGAGTAACTTTTTGCAGCGTGAAGTGACACCACGTTAAATAATGCAGCAAATACAGAAAACACCACAGAAATACCACTAATACTGCTACTGCAAATAGTAATCAGTATAGTTGTGATATGCATCGTTTTATTTACTTAATTTATTCATATCCGGCGCTGTTAAAGTATTACAAACACACACAAACATACAAATAAAGTTGCTGATGATATTCTTAACAATTAAGGCAATTACATAAAAATGTGTGCGTCTGTTATCTCGTTTTAAATTTGCACGATTATTATTCTTTCATTGATCGGCCCCTCTCCCCTCCTCCACCGCCCATGCACGAGGGTTTTATTTTGTAATCCCCTCCGGTATTCGGTTAAACTTCTTACTCAAACATAAGCTCACAACTTTATTAGTTTGTTTAAAAGAAGAAAAGAAGTTTCCAACATGTGGACGACATCTTCATCTGTGATTTGAATGTGTTCCCAGTCTTCCTATGTAAATGTTTGGATTAATAAAATAAATAGATTAATTAATTAATTAAACATTGCTATTTGTATACATATATAATCAAATGTGACGTAATGACTGACCTGTAAAGGAGCACACTGCGTATAGAGTCGAAGTCCTCCAAGTTGTTAGAGAATGAGCCTCCATCGATAGAAATGTTGAACATCATTTGTGTTTCATGTTGTCGAGGCACAAAAACAACATTACTCTGGTGAACTAACTCATGGAGCCGCGATTTTAAAGTCCAACGGTAGAAAAACCTCTTCAACAAGATCCCAGTGAGAACTCCTCTCCTGGACCCATGAGCTGCTGCAGCATGCAGGCTGATCTGAGTCTGCACCTCACAGAGAAATGAACCAAGAATCAATATATTCCCAGTGAGAGTTCTTCTTCTTCTTCCTCTTCTTCTTCCTCTTCTTCTCTCTGAAGCTCTGAGTGTTTCTCCAGGACCAGCAGAGAGGAATTTGTCCCAGTGGTTTTCTTGGCAGGTGGAGACAGAACCCGCCCACTGGGCAACCAGCAAAAAGCTCAGAGGACAAGCCCACATTACAAAAAACACATCACACAAAAAACAGTGTAGTACTCAAGAGTGAGGGGGGGAGGGGGGGGGGTACTGGTACTACACCACGTGTATCCCTGGCAACAATCCTTTCAAATAAAAGCCCACACTAATATCCCCACTCATGGAAAGTACTGAGCAATTCACTTTACACACAGTATCCCTGCTGGAAAAAAACATATTTAAATTTAAAAAAGAGAGAAATCAAGAGTGCAAGTTCCTCAACAACATAAAGTGTACAAATACACAAATACACTTCTAAGGACAGTAATGACCTGAATGGTTACATTTGTTTATTGAAATCATTGAATATTATTAACTCTCTTAACAATATTCATTTTGTCTGTAAATATACTTCAGACTGTATAGTTTCTAATCCATATACATTGTCCTCATTTTAATTGTCCTCATATCTGGTTGGCATGATTGACTCTAAGACTAATACTGTAGTAATACTACTGATGTCCTTGAGATGATAAACACTGAAGAAGTGTTTCTCCGGCCACCTACTTCATATATTTAGTATTCACATGGTGGCAGTATCACTCGGATCATACCCCCCCCCCTCAGTGTCTCCAGAGGAAACAACGAACGGTCATCAAAAGCGAAGTACTGTGATTAGAACCAAGTACTTCGCCCGCTTCGCGCTCAAGAGGGAGTATCACCATCTCTTCATCGTGATCAGCGAGACCGAACTTCGACAGAACACATTTCTCAGAGCGAGTACTATAGAAATGATCCCTGAAAGTATAGTCTTAACCCCACCAGAGTACAGTCTGAGTACTAGAGGGAGGAGCAACACCTTCTCTGTCACGGTGCAAACGGATCCACGCGTACAAAGAGTATTTACTGACATTTACTTCATCAGTACTCACACATGACGGGTGAAACTGACGATGTACGATTGTAATATATATTTATTAGAAAAAATAACTTTGTAAAACTTTGTATTTTTCCTTTAATATGTCTATTTATATAGTGAACACATATCAACACGTGTTATGGAGCAAACACAGAACACGTCCTGGATTTAACAGCGATCTATTAAATCAGTTTACAATATAAAGACGTATAAAGTGTAAAATAATATTGAATTGCGTTTAAATCGGTTTACCCACAATGCCGCCCGGCACCACGGCCCAACTCTAATTGGCTGCTGTGAACCCAGGAGGCGGCGTGTTAGCTTCCTTTGCTAACACCAGCTGAGGGCTAACACGTGTTTTTAAACTCAACACGTTACACAATCTGTACGACACGAGCTCTCACGGAATGATTCTGTCACGAAGCGTGTGATGACGTTTGATGGAGATGTTGTCACGAAATAGAAATCGAGAAATTGACAGGTTAACGTTAAGTAAAGCTAGCACGTGACGGGCAGCGGATGCCCCACCTTTCTAAACTGTCCGGCTAGAAATGGCGTTAAGCAACAGTTCCAGTGCAACTTAAATACCGCTGCATGATTTGAGATAAACGTTTTAGTTTAAAAAAAGATTTTATCTAAAAGCTTATGAAGAAGTACTTCAAATACTTCTTTACTCGTTATATCTTATAAAACACAGTTGTGTGTGTTTCCAGGGGGAAACTTTCGCTCCTGTTTAATTCCAAACTTTGATAAAGTTTATTTGAAAAGCAAAAACACGCTGGTTCCATCAACGTCCCCACCACAAAGAGAAATCAGAACATTTCACCTGCAACACTTTGAATAGAGACAAAGAACAGGAGTTGCCTTGTTCTTAAATTAATATTAAATTTTACATCATGCATTGAATTGGACCTTTTATCATTATACATACATACATAGTACAACTACTGCTGTTTGTTTAATATATTAATACATCAAATAAATAACAACAATTAAAACTTGTTAATTTAATAAATAATAATTCACCTCCTTGGCCCCGTCCTCATCAGCTCTGTTTACCTTGACGTCACAAGCATGCGCCGCTCACACGCGACTCCTGCCTCTGCTGCTCAGGTTTGTTTTTCTTTCTTCTTCTGCTCTTCCTCTGCTTCTGTTGTGCTCTCGGTGACTCCCGGGGATGACACCACAGAAGAAGACGATGTGCTCTGTTGGTTTCCCAGGGTGATGTGAGCGACAGGGGACAGAGGAGGGAGGGCAGCAGACAGGAATGGCTGCTGTCCCCTCAGAAGTGTCTCACATGCAGCTGAACGGAGCCTCAGAGCTGATGGACCTGATGGACCTGCTCCACATCGACGTGGAGGCGGACGCGATGGAGGACAAACCTGGGAGAGAAGATGCTCTGTGTTCGGTGAGATTCTCCATCAAGCTCTCATCTGAAATAAGGGCTGTTTAAAAACCTATTCACCTTCCATGGCTTTACACTGAATGAATAACTAGAACGGCAGTGGAGCAGGAAACAACAGTATCCTCAACTTCAATCAAGCTGCACTTAATCACACTGTCCCCTAAATATGTCTATTTAATTAACAAGATGCATTCATTCTGCGCTTCTCATCGTTCTTTGTGTAATAAACAGAGGAACGTGTTGAGGAAGCAGAGAAACTGGGAGAGGCAGCTCGCGGTGAAGAGGAGCCGGAGGAGGGCAGAGAAGCAGAGGAAGAAGCTCAACCGTGAGCAGGAGTCAGGTACAGAACCGGAGGGAAGGGTCATTTAGATTTGACTCTATTTTCCCTTCTTCCACAATCAGAGCGCCTGTGTTTCCTGTGGTGTCTGTCGTGCAGGTGCCGACAGCCCTCAGTTCACCAAGCGGGTCATGAAGGCGATCGCCAAAGAGCGTTTAGCTGAGGCTCAGTGCACCGGGCTCAAACTGTGTGTGGATCTGAGTATGGCCGACTCCATGTCTGACAAGGTCGGTGTCGGAAGAGGAAGCGTCGCTGATTCTCAAACCTCCCGCCAGTGTTCACTTACCCGTGTCTGTGTGTGTACGTTTGTGTGGGTCAGGAGATCAGCCGACTGGCCGCGCAGCTGAGACGACTGTACGGCTCCAACAAGAAGGCAGCTCGACCGTTTCACGTGTTCCTGACCGAGCTCCGGGAGGACAGTCATCTCTACAGAGAGTGCATACGAATGAACGAAGGCTTCCTCAACTACATGGTGAGTACTGTAACTCACATCCATCCATTCATCCACAATCGATACAGCTGATTCTTTGAGGCATGATCCCGGCTGACATTGGGGCGAGACGTGGGTTAGACCCTGGACAGGTCACCAGCATGTTACAGGATTTTAGTTATATATTCTTATCTTTTATCCCCAAACAGAACACATCGAATGTACAAAAGTCAAAAACGTTCTTATGTTGTAGATTCATTCTATTGTTCACAGCGTAAAATGCGATGACATTTTAATAATCTTTCCACAGCATCATCATCATCCATCACTTACAAGATGCTCTGAAGTTCATCGGAACAGCTACGATTAAGTTTCATCTGGACCTGGAATAGATTTTATATTTAGCAACGGGCTCGACCTACTGTCGGTTTCCGTCTCTTGTTTCAGATCGACATGACGGAGGAGAGCTGCCTCGACCTCTTCCCCACAGAAACGGTCGTCTACCTCTCTCCTGACGCTGAAGAAGGTTCGAAGGTTTCGAGTTGATTTTACTCAGTGTTTTTAGTTCAAAACATTTCAGTACAGGAGGGGGGGGGGGTTTCTTTTGGGGAAAATGTCAGTTGCAATGCATCTTTTGGCCAGCAGAGTGAGCCATTTGTAGAAAGATAAAATTACAGCTGCTAATACTCATATGAAGGTTAAGTTGCCAATATGATTCTATACTAAAGTAGTATTTGGGAATTTCTAACACATAATAAAACACAAGTATACCTGCACTATTATAAGAAAATAAAATATGGCTATATACATTAACGTCTATTGTGGTCTAAAGCATTAAACCATAATCAGACAAACAGTGGACGCGAGAATAAAGACAAACTCCCTGACTCTGTTTAATCTTCTGTTATTTCAGTTTTGGAGACAGTTGATTCTGACAAGGTCTACGTCCTCGGTGGCCTCGTGGATGAAAGCATCAAGAAGGTATTATACACAAAGATACATGATACCTTATTATACACGTTATTTATGTACAAATATCACTGCAGCTAGTTGAGATTATTCGGTGTACTAATGGTTGTGTTGATTATTGTTTCTCTCATCGGCAGAAGTTGAGCTTCTGTCGGGCCAGAGACCTGAGCGTGTGCACGGCGAGGCTGCCGATCGACGAGCACATGGTGAAGAAAAACAACGCCAAGAACTTCCACTCCAAGATCCTGGCGGTGAATCAAGGTGAGCGGCGGCCTCTGAGCTGTTGGGACTTTCTAGTTTGATCAAGGGACACGTCCAGGAATTTAATTTCACTTTCTTTATGAGTTTGTATCATCATGTGAATTTTAAATGTGGTTTCCTTTGGAGGCTGTTGGGGGGTTATTTGTTAACTTTCTCCCCCTCTGTCCAGTGTTCGACATCCTGTTGACTTTCTGCGACACGGGCAGCTGGACGGAGGCACTGCGGGCATGGTTCCCCCGGGGGAAGGGTTATGTCGTCGCACCAGATGACTCCTGACAGAGGAATGTCCAGTGAAAGAGAATCAATGACTCAACGTGTCGATGAGCTGACGGAAGCAGACACTGGTCGAGGAAAGATTTTCTTTACGCTGAAACCAAATAGTTTCCAAGCTGGGCTGCTGGTATACTTACTGGAACACCTCAGCCGCACTCGCATTTAAGTCCGTCATCTTTCTGCTGCACAGCTACTGTTGCCATAGAAACCAGAGATGATCATATCTACAGTAACGTGATCAGATTTAGTTTTTGTTGTATTTTCTGATCGAACCAGCTTGATCTGGTCTCCCTGTGGTTTTATGCACTGACGTATTGTTTTACAAAATATCACATATTCTTAGAATGTGAACGTGTTTTTTCTACTGATTTACTTCCTGTAAATAAACAAAGACTTTAACTTGCAGACTATTGAATATGCCACCACTAGTTACTTTACAACATGTATGACCAGTTCCTTGACGTGACACTGAACACATGACATGACTCACATTTTACTTTTTAAACATTAGATTTTTTATTAAGCCTTTCAGTAAACTGGTTCTTTCAAATGAAAGATCTAAGGAAACGTTTCAAAATTAGAGTTACACTTGTATCCACAGTCAGATTCTTTATACACTCAAACATTACATATTGTTTCCATTACACTTTATTTCTTGTGTCAATATAAATCCAGAATCAGTGTTATTTAGAAAATGTGTATAAAAAGTAGAAATTCGAAAATGGAAAACACAAAGAAATAAAAACAAAAGACACCAGAGCAGAGATATAAAACAAAGAGGTTAGATATTGTGTTATGTATTATTCTTTAAAGTAAAAAGAGCCTGGCTCATTGCTGCAGCAGGGAGGTAGGAAGAGAAGCAACAGGTTGTTAAGCGCGATTCTTGGCGAACGCTCCTCTCTGCTGATGCAGCTGTTTCTGAAGAACGTACTGGATCAGCTTCTTCACCCACGAGGACCGAGGGTTCAGACACACCTTCTCGCCGCTCACCAGTCCGGCTCTGAGCACAGACATTCATCAAAATGAGAGGAGACATTTTGAACACCACCACACTGGTGTTTTAGATTTGATGTTGTTATCCCAGCACACAGTCGTCTAAATGCTCAGTGTGCACATTATAATTCAATAAGATGCATCTTATTTCACAGTTATTAAAGCTGCTCTGATATTCATAACAACACAATCCTAATCAAGAACAATTTATAATAAAGAAACCAGATTATTTTCTGATGGTTTTTCTTTTTTGGGAACATTTTTTTTATTGTATTATTTTATTTGTGAAATTAGCAACAAATCTGATAATAACTGAACGAGTCGGCGCCTCAAACGTGAGGAAACTGATAGTATTTCTCATTTTGTTTTGTTTTGACACCAATTCCTAAGCGATCAATCCAGTGTTTCCACTCACATGACTTCAGTGTCGGGGCAGTGAGGTCCTTCAGGGACGAGCTTGATGCTCCGCAGGTTGTCTGGAGGGATGATCCTCGACTCCACCTCAACGCAGCGACAGTGGGAGTTGTAGTCCCGGCTGAGGGGCGGCATCCCTGTCGTCAACAGCACAGACAGAACACACACGGGTCAGTTTAAGCATCTCTTTCTTTTTGTGAGTGAAAATAAAGTGAAGACATTGCATTGGAAGGTCGGAACATGCAGATGTAATAATATCTGTGCGAGGTGAAAAGATAAAGTCTCTGCTCTCAGAATTGTCTCATGTTTAAACGCAGCCTCCCTGGTTTTGTGCAGTTTCACCAGGACCTTGGTTCGGCCTCCTCCTCATGATGCTGCACGGCTGCTGATTCAGGAATCCGACAATGACGAGGCCACTTTCATCTCTGGGCGATTTCATAACAGTCACCATCCTCGTGTTGTGACATCTTTATAATCGGTACTTCCTCATTTAATAATCACAATCATTGTGACTAGTAACACGTTCTCTGTTCTTACTACAGGCTGGACAATCTGTAGACGGGAAAACACAACACTACCAATACATCGGCTCGTATAGACAGTGAAGGACAATTAGAAATAGTTCCTAAGATGTCGTTATCAAACTCTTGTGAAAAAAGAAATCTAATTGAGGCTGGATATTTTATAATTTAACCATAAACTTTACGATAAAAAACTATGAATTGTTTTTCATAGATTTCTAATTATTCTGCACCAAAAGTCAACAGTAACTTCATTTCGATGACGACTTCTTCTTCAGGTGATGGAACAGATGTCAAGTTTGAGACTAACTGATTTTCATTTTGCTGTCAAATCAATAGAAATTTAAGACAACATTTAAAAATCTTGCAAATCAAATCTGAAACGAATGAACGAAGGATGTGTATCTGTGCACCTCTTACCGTCACTGAGAGCAAAGAGCGTCAGAACCGTCAACACGATGCAGAGCTTCATCTTCTCAGACCTGATGCTTTAGTCCTCAACTACAGACAGATGTTGTGCAGCTGTTGTGACCGTTCCCACATCTGCACTGTGATATTTATACACACTGCGATCATGTGCTGCCGCGGAAGATTTCAGGGGCCGTCTGTGTCTTTTCTGTTTCACTTTGTTGTGTTCACGTGTGCAGCAGCAGGTTGTCATGGGATTGGTGGGTTCAGGGACCGACCACAGGCCAGACTGAGGTGCACAGATATTAGTCATAACAGGGGATCAGAGAGTTTCTGTCTGAATCTCCGACAGCTTAATTTCTGCACAAGAACTCATCACTGTATTTCCCCGCTGTGTAAAAGAGGAAACTGATAAAATGATCATCAGACCCAGTAAACAAGTAGCGTTTAACCTGTGGCTACGCTGAAAATGACGCTGTGAGGTAGTGTTGACGATTATCCCTGGGGCCTCGTTCTGACCTTTTACATACAGTACAATACAGTTACTGTGTCAAATACTTCACTAGTGTTCTATCACACAGTTTTCTTTATTTTCTCATTCCTGGTTGATGTTAGTTTGTGGCGTGAATAGTGTTTTTTAACCGCCTGTTGGTCTTGGTCACTATTTATTGATTCGGGAGTTTTAAAGCAAATATAATTTCTGTAGCCTCACGGGAGGGATTCTCAACCTGGGGGTCGTGACATCATTTGTGGGGGTTGACAGACGGTTGTTGAGAAAAGATAAATTCATTTGATATATTCAAAGCAATTGTCTTCCAGTGACAGTTGTATTTGAATCTGTGCAATCAGGCGCTCCAGAGGAAGAGAAAGAAACATGACAGAACACATCAAGTTCCTATGACTCATTTGCTCTTAAAGTCAAAACAGTCAAAGTTGCAATCGCGTGCACCAGTAAATCATACTGGTGGGTTACAATCTGCCTTTTAGCATCTTTCAGCTCCCTGTTTCGGTTTTTGGGCCGTCGACTGTAATGTCTGGGTTCACCCTCACTGCTCGGTACGCGGCCGTTCAGCCAAACTGAATTCATTCAACCAGCACACACTTAAAGGTAGCGACCGGCTGGTGAAAAACATCTCAGGGGTTGAGACCAAAACAGAGCTAAAAAGTAAGTGACAGTACTTTTACTAACATGATTACCAATGAAAGAGTCATGTGTAGTTTTTCATCAGACCGACTGTGGGTTTAATCAACAAGAAGCAGGCTTACGGCTCAGTTGGCAGGAGGCAGGCAAACCAACGAAAAGATCCAAATTCAATTAACTCCAGAAAGCAAAAGAAACAACAGGGAGCAGAACTGAAACACTGTGAAATGCAGCACGTGAACAAACTAAACTAAGGAAGTAGAGAAACAGTTTCTCTTCATGTATCATTTTCATCTACAGTGTTACAACTACCATCTTCTATTAGCTTTGATGTTGACATTGTTTAGCCTTTTATTTTCTCTCTGGAAAATATTTGTGTTTTCGAAATCATCTTCTTTCAGTTCAGTAACAGCTTTAAAAAGAAAAGAGAGAAATTCCCTGTGTCGTCATCTCAGGTTGAGAATAATCAGGCCTAAGATTTACTTGTGTTTACTTGTATTAATGCACCAGGAGACATCATCTGACTTTTGAGACAAGGAGACGAGCAACAGCACGAAGAAGCAGACGGAAAAAGAAACCACAGTCAAACTGTGGTGAAGACTCGATCACATATTCAGGCTGGAGACACACGGCTCCCCCATGACTGATGTGTGTCCATCAGACGTTAGGTCATCATGACTCCACATGACGGTGAGAAGTGAGGTGAGGTTTTACAGTATGACTCCGCAAAATCCTAATCCTTTTTGAAAAGCCGAGGGGAATTTTATCGGGATTGACTAAAGTAATAATATATGACTAAATGATTTCTGTCTTTCTCCAGACTGCACCTGGAGGAGGGAGCAGCAACACAACGATACCTTAAATAAAATAAAATTAGAATGTCTCTCTTTCAGTGGTTAATTATGACATTTATTGATTTATTGCAGTTTTTAATTTAGTAGATTTAGATTTCGGAGAGTTTGCATTTTATTTTTCCATCTCAAAGATTGTAAATAAATCTTTTTATGTACATTTGTCTGTCCTCATTAGTTTATATCTATGAAAATCTATCCACATCCATTATCTCCTGCACATGACAATAACATTCTCTGTGCTCTGGGATTCTTAATTTATTCAAACATCAACATTCATGATCAGGGACTTGAGGTTTTCATTTGAACCAGCTCTTCAGCTCACGATTCACGTTTCTAATCCGATCCTAAAACGTGAAGCCAATCGTAACATTCAGCAGCATAGTGCTCAAAATCCCTTGTTCTACACAACTTGTACCTTCAGGCACGTGGCTCAGAATAAAAGGGAAATCACAGCATCGTCTCTGAGAACTTCTCTAACGGAGGCATCTCGTGATTGAGCAGTTTCCCAACTCCTGTAATGCCCCTGTGGTCATCTGACGGGCCCCCACTAAGTGCCCCCCGCTTGCTCCCACTGTTTACTGCATGTTCCCTCGAGTCAACCCAAGTTCCCCTTGGCACATCCTCCTCAAACAGAATGACCCCCCTGGCCCGTTCAGCCCTATAAGTGCGTTCCTGTTCGTCCAAGACTTTTATCCTCACGAGAAATATCTATAGATAATAAACATTTAACATTCATTATGTTTGAAAATGTCAATAATAAATTAATTGAACCGTTCTATCACAATCGTTACCCTAAACGCTGAAACTCTACCGGCAAACATACAGAAAACAAACACAATAACACCACATGAGTAAGAGAAATATAAATGAAGCGACTATTAATTCCACCGAATTGTTCAACATGACTACACGAGGTTATGTAATATTTATATATATCTGCAACAGCACTAGTAGGACATATAGTGGCCTGGTGTGGTAATGCTGCAGGACGTCAGGTTCACACTACAACTATGTGATGGTATATCTTTGTTTTTGATTTGTATATATTTTTTCAATGCTGAGATCACATAGGAAATTGATTAAATTTACAAATTAACAACATCATCATCATCATCGTCACCGGTGGAAAAAAAGGATCATTATACCACTAATCAACATCATCATCCATGCAATGATCAATAATCATTATTATTACGTCTGCTCAACAGGACAAAGAGGGAAAAGTTAGACCGGAAGCTAAACTGGAGCTAATTTAGTCCAGTGGGGTGTGTTCTCCCCAGAAATGGAATCATATGTAAGTGAAAGTGAAGGCAGAAAAGTAAAGCACTCTGGTGTGACTGAAAGAGAAGAGCGATAGAGTACTCACCAAAAAGTTTCCTGTGTTCAGAGTTGTGATTTAAAATGGACGAATATCAATATCCATTGTTCTTTGAAGCCAAAAGTCTGACAGACACAGAGACGGACAAGGTCAGGACATACTTTCAGATAAGACGACTTTCTGGGGGAGGTGACTGTGACGCAATTCAAGCCATCGGAGGTGATGTCTACAAAATCTGCTTCAAGGACAAAGAAGGTGAGGAACCATTTTGTCTTTAAATTTGCTATTTGTCGGACAAACTTTGCAGTTTGAGCTGAAACGCAGGTGTTTTGTTGTGATGTTGGACTTTACAGACAAGGAAAGAGTTTCGCAGAAGAAGCTTCACATGGTCTCTTTACCTTCCGGAGAACGACATCTGACCATGAGCCAAACCGATTCATCACAGAAACCTGATCAGCCGTCGACACCGGTGAGCTGAATATAAACCTTTCTAAACCTGCTGCTGTCATGATCAGAGTAAACACCCTCTTGTGTGGCCCGACCAGTTTCATGGACCTTTTAATCCACATCCAAGATTGTTCTGACTGTTGTAACATAATTGTCACATTATCTAGAAAAACATTGCTCAGGACATCCTGAGCAATCCTGTTTTCTTCAAGGTGGAGTCGGATCTGGTTTTGTCCAGCTTGATCCCTCAAAACCATGGTCAAAGCTGAAGAAGCAGTGAAGAGAAACCTGAGTGTGAAGACTGTGAAGCTGCAGGGCGCCGCAGCTGTACCTCCAGATCTGGACCAGGTAAAGGAAATGCTCATCAAAGCCAAGAACGTGGCAAACTCTGGAGAAATCAGAGTGGATATCAGCTTCATCCCAGTAGGAACCACAATGATGGAAGTCCGACTGGTGGGCTACAGTGAAAATGTGAACCAGCTGGAGAAGGTTCTGTGTGACTACCAGACGAGCCAGGCCCCCACACAAGAAAGTCAGAACCTACCATATCCTGAACTGGTTGACTGTTTGGATGAAGTCTTAGACCTGATTGGCTTGAAACACACGAAAGTGACGCTAGAAACTTCAACTACCCCAAATCCTTGTGTGGTCCTCTCTGGTCCCCGTTGTCACGTAGATGAGGTGAAGCAGGCCCTGATCTCCGCTCTGTCCTGCCTGACATCAGACACACTAGTTCTAGACGGACCAGGGGCTCAGCAGTACTTCCAGGCAGAGGGAAAAATAAGCAAAGATCTCATACAGAGTTCCTGTCAGGTCCTTATCAGGGAACATCCAGGTGTGAACTCAGATGAAAGATCTTGCCTCAACCCCTGTGGAGAACATTGCAGCCAACCAAACAAACCTGCAGATTAAGTTCGGCATGTTGGAGGATCAACAGGTTTGCCTATTTTATTTACCTCAGCTTTTAAAGCAGCAATGCAACACTGCACAGTCATGATATTTCCCCTTATTTCCACAGGTGAACGTGTTGGTGGTTCCCATGCTCCAATCAATGCTGACTTCAACTAAAGTGGGCAAGGATCTGTTGACCAAAGCAGGGAACACACTGCAGTCAAGCTTTGGCGCCGCTGCTGCAAATTGTACAGTCAACCCTGGAGATGTTCTGCAGGTCGCTGGGCCTTCATCTCTTGGCTGCAACAAGCTCTTCTTCATTGAGTGTTTGCGCTGGGATGGATTCAGAGGGCAGAGCGTGCAGGTAACGTCAAAGAACTTGTGGAATACAAAATAACTTTATCGGTGAGGGCTAAAGATGGGAGCAAATTCAACATCCATGACTCAAGGGCAATGAAGTGGAGGGAGGGGAAAAAGTTAAACTAACAGCCAGCGAAAAAAGAGGTTACGAAAGTAGACGGGAGAAAAATGGCAAAATAAGCAAGACAGAGATGTGGACAGAGAAATGGTTCTTATCCTGATCTACAAAAACTAAGCAACTTTTTCTGTCCCAGGCTCTGAGAAATGGTCTGAAGAGATGTTTGGACCTCTGTGTGCAGCAGGAATTGAGTTCAGTTGTCTTTCCAGTGATTGGACCTGGAATTGTGTTAGGTTACCCGCTCTATCCCGCCATTGAAGCTCTGACCGAGAGCATTTACCAGTTTGGTTCATCGGGATTCATCGGTTCTCTCTCCAACATCTATGTCGTCATTAAACCTGGTTATCCGGACTCTGAGGTACTGACCATTGACACTTCGACCACTGTTAGTTAGACACATGCATGTTTAACTGCTAAGGAAGTGTTTGATATCAGCGTTTTTATCTACAGTGCTACGACGATGTCTACAGATCACTCAGCTTAAATATGAACCAGGGAGGCCAAGGTAAACTCGACAGCTAATATATGGAGGATGGAACATGACTTAAGTACAAATAAATAAATGTATAAATATATAAGTAAATAAATAAATGTTGAAATGAATACAGAAATAAATGTCTTAAATTTATTTCCACATTTCTTTCTTTTGTCCATATGTAAACGAGGTAGGAGGTCGTGTCCTCAGTCTCGAGCAGGATTTGTCAACTGAGCGATCCAGACAGCTGCAATCTACCCCCCCCCCCACACACACACACTCACTCGCTCAGAGAGACCTATGCAGTGAGATCAGAGCTCGTTACAGTGAAGCAGCCTGGTCACTGACTTTGTAAAAGTAGTTTCTCTGGTCTCAGCTGCTCAGTGATCAGTTTCTGTTTCCTTCTCCTCTCTGCTCTCACTCTAACTAATAAACACTCATCACTAGTTCTATGAAGAAACTTAGTGTTTGTTTGATTCACTCCAGAGTTTATGAGGCTGCATTTAAACATCATCATGAAAAATGACTCGTCAACATGTTGTGCTCAGTACAACAGGAGACGAGACGCTCACAGTCAGGACTACTGACACCTAAATCATCCCAATAAAAAATTTAAAAAGAACTCTGAACGTGAACTAGTTCCTTTTAAGTGTGAACTGGCTCAACACTGCAAACAGCTACTGGACAACAGTCAGCATTGAAAGGCAGAAGTAGTAGAACTGGATGATCACGCTCCTGTGACCAATCCTGCATGAGACTGAGGTTAGGCCCGCCTTTCTCATTAGCATACGGACACAGAAATACAGAAATAAATAAATGTGTAAATAAATGTAAGACATTTATTTCCTTATATTTTTATTCATTTATTTATAAATTCATGTTTCGTCCTCCATACTAATACAGCAAGGAAAACCATTTACTTAAATTAGCATCAACTATTAGATCAAATTTCTAAACAAATATGAATTGTGTTGTTTTATCTCCTGTCAGTAATCTTCAGGCCCCCCACCAGTGACCTCACTCTGATGGTCGTACCTGGGGTCAGACTACACGTGGTGTTCGGTGACATCACTCATGAGACTACAGACGCAATTGTGAACTTGACCGACTTCGAACATTTTCCTGACTGTAAGTGAGAACTTGTCCTTGGCAGAGTGAGCACATTAGCATGGTTCCATTGGCATTTGGCTAATCAGCTGTTCACAGAGACGGTAGCCATAGACACTTAAGCTTGTTCTATTATGATTATTTATTCCTCAGATGGTGTTTGCAAAGACATTCTAACTCTAGCTGGACCAGCGGTGACGGCCCAAGTGAAAGCGGGTGAATAAAGATCCAGATGTAATTTCCCTGAAACATATATTTAATAGCTTCTAAGTCATTTTGTCTCTTTTTTTGTGTTATGTGCAGCAAAAGTGATCAGAGGATCAATTTTCCAGACCGAGGGAGGATCATTCCCTTGCAAAGCCATTTTACATGTGAGTGGACAAAAAGACGCAGGCCTCATTGAGAGTCTGGTGTGTGACCTGATTCTACGTTGTGAGTCCTCTGGATACAGGTCCATAGCCATTCCTGCCATCTGTGCCGGTAAATATTGTGCCAGACAATGCAACAGTCTAATCGTCGGTTTATATTTAAATGTTTTTAAACTGTCAGTTAACACCACATCTTTGTGCAGGAAAAGGTGGGATGGACGCTGGTGTATTAGCACAGGCCATTCTCCGAGGGGTTAAAACTGCCACATCGTCCACTCGCTTACGCTGCGTCACTGACATCCGACTCGTCCCGATTGACGAAGAAGTCTGCTTGCTCTTCAAAGAGGCGGCGTTGAAGGTGTTTTCCACTGATGTGGTCGACAGAGGTGAACTTTCAGAAACAGCCTTCTTCTTTTCGCGGTTGTTTTGTATTGTGTTATCAGGTTGTCGGTCAGTCCTTCCTTCCCTTTCTCACATGTTTTCCGCCTCAGCTAAGGTTACGGTGACCTCATATGAATCTGGACAAAAAATGCACGTTGACAGAAACCGCACTGGTTGGTGGAGGGACGCGAACACAGGAAGGTGACTTCTAGTTTCATCATTGATTGATTTGATGTTGATTTTTGGTCCCGCAGTGTCACTGCCTCATGAAGAACAGAATCCACAAAGGTCTGTGACCGCCAACCCCAGTATCCTCAGTACCAGCTTCGACACTCAGCAGTCTGTCTTTCTGATCCTGGGTCTTTGTAGTAAGAACGTCTCAGATGCCAAGATGAAGCTGAAGCAACTGTATCAGGATCAGTGCTTGACTCATACCTTCATGGCCGAGGAGGTGGGAAGCCTCTCAGAGGACGACATCATGCGTCTGCAGCAGCTGGTGTATATGGAGGGCCTGCAGATTCAGTCTGGTCAGGGCAACATGACTGTGAGCGGGTTAAAAGATGGGGTGAACAGTGTGATGCAGATGATTAAAGAATCTCAGTTAAGCAACCTCAGGAGACAGGTAATAGTCAGGGAGGAGGAGGATTTGCACAGTCGTGTGGCCTGGTGCATCCTGGGAAGTAGCGGCAACTGGGAGAGACTTCCCAAAACAGCCAATCACAGACTGGAACATAACAACCTAGCGGGAGGCATAATGGATGAACAGAGCAACCAGTGGACCGTGGATCTACAGAAGATGGAGGCCACAAGACAAGTAACTGGAGAGATAGGAAAAATAAAACGACTTGAGAATCTGCCGGGTGAGAGGATAAAACTTGAATTCAGCTAACCCTAATTCATGAAAGGGTTCTTTTGATTGAAAATCAAATATATAACATTTTCCTCTTTCTTTTCCATTTTCCAGACTTCACTCTGCCTCTGTACTGGGACAACATGGCTGCCGGGGAGGAGACGAAGGTGGTTACTCTGCAGGAGTCCTCCGCAGAGTACCGATCAGTGGAGCAGGCCTTCAGACGAACTGTTCCCAATGGCAGGATAAAGGTAGGTGGTGTCCACTCAGACAGATGCAGCAGCTACATTACTTTTTACATCATGTACATTTTCTTCACAATTTCTGTATTTATTTGTTTGTTTTTTTAAGATCGAGCGTTTGCAGAATGTCCACGTGCGTCGGGCCTATGAAGCGCAGAGGAAACGCATTTCTGATAAGAATGCACACGTGGGCGCCGCAGTTGAAAGGTTTCTGTACCACGGGACGACCCAGGACAACTGTGACGCCATCATGAAAACGGGGTTCAACCGGAGATTTGCTGGACAAAACGGTGCTGATCTTTTTGTAATCGTTGCAGGTCACACTTAAAGAAACGTTGAGAGAGAAAGTGACCTATTTATAGCAAAAACCAAACGTACTAGACAAATAAAGAGAGGAGGTGTGGCCAGCCTCTAGTGGGCTTTAAGAAGCTGTCATTTCGTCCATTGTGTCCGTGCTATTGTTACAGTTTGAGGTGTTTGTTGTAAAGTCCATGTTCTCTCTTATTCTCAGCAACTCTCTATGGTGAAGGAACCTACTTTTCCGTATATGCCAGCTACTCAGCCCTCCCCACCTACGCCAGGCCAGCCGTCGACGGCTCACAGCGAATTTTCGTGGCTCAGGTCCTGACCGGCATCTACACTGAGGGCAAAAGTGACATGAAGGTGCCTCCTCCTCGCGACATCCTGCTGCCACATGACCGCTACGACAGCGTGGTGGATAGAATGGACAACCCCAGCATGTACGTTGTGTTCCATGACAACCAAGCGTACCCAGGCTACCTCATTACTATCCCGTGCAAAACAGCCTCTTAAAAACAGGATTTCAATGCACAAATTTGAGGTCTCTGTACGTGACTGTGAGGGAAAGCGTACGTATTTTGCACTTTAACTGTAGAATAATGGTGTTTTGGTTTTTCATTTCTTCAGTGAGGAATTATGATGAGTGATGTGGAGTTTGTTTTTAAAGCCACAGTTTGTATATGTGAATCTAAGCCTCAATAAAAGATGTTAAGTCACTGATGGTGACACTGTGAAGTTTCAGATGTTGTAAAAAAAAAAAAGCAACACGACAACTTGCATACATGCGCAGTCATTGGGAAGGTAATGGAAAATTCCACTGACCGGTGTCTCATTGCTGTGACCTTGTGCCCTTATTCGGTAATGTTTTCTTCCAACTGACACAGCGGACGGACACAGATGATGATTTCCTGTCTTTTTTTTCATTTTATGTTTCCTGAAATGCCTCTATGTATAAGTACTGGCTGTTTTCAACTTTGGGGCAGTTCCACTTTGAGCACCCCTGCTTTTTGTGTAACCTCTGCACAGCCTACAATTAAAAAGACTCAAAGGCAACTCCAGTCAGAGAATCGCATTATTTCAACTCTCAAGATGAAGTTCCACCACACGAACATGTCACAAAACAGTGCAGGTGTGGATGTTTTATTGTTTTTGATGGTTGCATTTGTTCTGGTACACGTTTATATAAAGAGTTGTCAGAACACTAACTAAACTACAACAGTTTAAATGTAATTGTTGTTGCAAAGCAGGGCTACATTTTCCAGTGGAAAAGTTAAAGCTGCATTAATCAGTATTTTGTAAATGAAATTTGAACATTAGCATCAATTTAGTTGCTAATATTCACAGACAAATATCATCCCACTGAACATTTCCTATCTGATAAATCCAGGTACTATCGAATTATTAAGACAATAACATATTTCTGTTTAGATATTTTTGGAGTAATTCTACTCCCAGTAGAAATAAACCTGCAGTTTTAAATTTAAGAAATAATCCTCATATGAAAACATTTGAGCTATCAAATGGTCAAAAAGACAAAATTCACTACGATAGGACATTTTATGTGGATCCACTAGTTTGTAATCATACAAACAAAAAATCCCATTGCTGTCTTTTTTCTAACACGACAAAACTATTTCAATTACCCCTTTGTGTTATAAATGCTACCTGCAGTCTATATTATACGTTTATATTCTGGCTAAAGTGTAAGTGAGTTAAATGATGTGAGACATCAGTGATTCTGTGGCGTCCCTCAGGGCTGGATGGTGATGGACGCCTGGCCGGAGACCTGCCTGAGAGCGGGACAGTCCAGGGTGACGATCACTCTGGTGGAGCCGCTTCTCTGCGGGAAGAAGTACTCGGTCCAGGTCAGAGAGGAGCCTCCTGGGATCAGACTGAAACCAGGGAACATTCCAGTGTTACCAATAAAGCATAAGCCCCAAAAAATCGAAACAAGGAACCAAACATAGCTGTAAACAAGTCTTTACGACAACATGACTCATCACTTTACTGTTATCGCATACATTCATTTGTGTGTCGCCAAAGAAAAGGACATTTTATACGCACGCAACATTTACACCCATATAACAGAACATTTTTAATAATGAATTTCACACTTCACACAATTTCGCATCTGTTCCGTAACTTACATACAAACATGCTGTTTAAGTTTTGTTGTGTTTGAATATGAAATCAGGAATGCAAGTTATAGGAAATATCTGAAGCTGTGTGTTTTCTTTCCCATCTTTATTCATTATCCATCTTTCAGTTTGAGAGCAGGACTTTCATGTTCAGATTTTAAAATGCTCTCAAAACCCCGCTCTCGCACTCAGCTAGCCCATGCTCCTGCTGATATCGGTTCCGCTTCTGCTCAAATTTTATACGCTTGCACTCAGATATGTTGTGGCTTGGCCTGAGAGCTCACCTGTAATATTTGGACTTGGGCGCCATGACCCCGGGTCCTTCCATGCGAATGTAGACGTTGTCCAGGCTGAAGGTGAAGGGGTTTGTAAACTGGACGCTCGCCATCATCTCTTCACTGACTTTGCCTCCACCGGATACCTGAAGTACACACAGGAAAAAAATAACACAAACAACAGCTTAAAGTGAAATTCGGTCATGCAGGACGTGTACCCCCAAATTGATTTGTGGGGAAACGTATTATTTCAGACCTCAACGATGATTTTGGGGTTGTGCAGGGTGACCACTTTCATGGTGGTGACGATCTGGCCGGTCTCCTCGACCTTCCCAGTAAAGATGAAGTGAAGGTTGGCCTGTTCCACCAGATGCTTCATGTACTTCTTTGACTGGACGTCCACCACCTCCTTCAAGGCTGCAGGAAGGTAAAAACACAACGCTGCTCTCTTTTTTCTTATTAAGTGCATGCATCTTTTTCTTTTATAACCACAGTATATAAGACCCAGAGCATCTGCTAAATAATTCCAAGATTCCCAGATTTCGGAGGTAGAGGACTCACTACTGTTGGGTTCAATGGTCACTGAGGGAGTCTTGAACAGGAACTCAGAGCTGGTGACGCCGGTGTAATACACCATGTTGCCGCTGATGTAGGCGTCCACGGTTCGCTGCTGGTCACTGCGGTTGACGAACTCCAGGTTCAGCTCAAAGTCGTCGCCCACGCTGATCTCCATGGTGGGCAGGACCAGGTCCACGTCGGCCTGGGGAGGGTCCGACTTCTCTCGTTTGCAGCCGTACTCCTCTGCTTTCTCCAGCACGGTCCGCTCCTGTGCACTGCCTGTATTGGATGATTGAAATAAATGTAGAGGGATGAATGAATTCTCTGATCGTCATCTGGAAGTTTTAATACTTTCTCCTTACTTGAGAGGGAACTATTCTCATTCCCCCAGTAACGAAAGGATTTGGGCTTCAAGCAGTCAGAATACAAACTCATGCCATATTTGTCGTAACATGAAGCCAACCAGCATTGGCCCGAGTATTTTGTCTCTTTTCCGAGTGAAAGCTCAGGGTGAAATCGACCCAGAATGAAGCCAACTGGAGCTGATTCCCACTAAAAACCTGGACTCAGACGGCAGCCTCTTGGGGGGCACATGCCGCGTGTGGCTGCAGAGGGCGCTGTTGCTCAGTTAAAGCTACATGGTGTTGCTTTGAGTGTGACTTAGTATATTCATGTCGGTGCCTGTTTGGAAGTTAGATAAAGAGAAAAGGAGGAGGGGGTCACCGACCTTCAGGGAACTTGTACTGATCGGTGATATCGCGACTGGTCATGTCTCCAAGAGCTTTGGTCAACACCATGCGGCCGACGTGAGTCCGGTTCACTTTGACTGGATCCATGGTCCCGTCTTTCCTCCGGGAGTAAAACACCACGTCGCTGTTGACCTGTAGGGAGAAAAACACCACAAAACCTCAGGCTGACTCCCCGGCAAAGGGAATTTTACGGCTACAGCGTGAACCTACAGTGTGAAATAACAACTTTCCTAGGCGCTGCAGGCGGGAGCACCAGACTCACCTCGGCAAAGACGAAGGCAGCGTCGAAGGGGAAGCAAATCTGCCCATGTTTGATGGCGTGGACTGAGGCAGGACCACATCTGTACATGCCTGAATGAATAATGGAAGAGGAGTTTAAATACTGATCATCAGTGCACTGTATTTAAAGCCAGCAGATATTTCACATCATCATCATCATCATGTACCATCACTGGTCTCCTGTGGTGTCGCATCCACAACTTGCCAACCTCCAAAGCCCACAGGGAGATCTGGCCTGGACATGTAGCACTCATTCCAGCAGTGGTAGTTCCTGACAATCACAAACATTAGTTTACATATTATCAGGAAGTTACATGAATCATGATCATAGTTTTACTAGTTCTGGCTAAATGAGGTCATTAAAATCATACAGTTTTCTCTACGGGAGCCTGAAGGTGTCCAGCAAATCTGATTGATTATGTTTTCAATATGGTTCATCCTCTGAGAAGCACGAATGTGCCTGATTAATGTCATTAGCCAAATGAAAAGATACCACAGACCAGAGTCTGAAATGGGGGTTTGGTGCTAAAATGGTAAAGACCACAAAATTAATAAAAGTGTTTCACAGATAGTTGTAAGATATTTGACAATTGTAGCCTCACCATCACCAGGAGATCAAAAATGTCTTAAAAAGTTAAAATGTCAAGGACAACGTGGTACCAGATCGAGTCCCTGGTGCGGTTGCGGTCAATCCTGCCGTTCTCATCCAGGATGATGTCGGTCCTCAGGTTTCCGTCGTTGTCGTGGGCCGAGTAGAAGTTTGTGACGACCCGGGATGGGATGCCCAGACAGCGCAGAACTGGGACACGGGGGCAAAACATTTAACGACAAGAAAAAGCGGAAATCAAGAGGTGGTTGATAATTGATTACATCGCCTGGTGTAAGTTTAGTCAGAACAACGTGGCTCCTTTGAACCAGCTCATGAAGACGTCTCTGTCTTTAACGTGAGATCATTTAACTCAGAGGAAGTGGAAAATGTAAAATATCCGTTCAGGGTCTCACAGGTGTTGAAGACGGCGGCAGTAGACCCAGCACTGAGCGTAGCAGACAGGCATCTTGCTGCTGGCGTAGCTGAGCAGGATGTCTGTGCTGCCGGTCCAGGAGGTGGGCGCCACGCCGTAGGTGTAGTCGCCGTTCCAGTTCCCCACCAACACGCCATCGTCATCACGAGAGTTCAGCTGAGAACGACAAATAAAATAAAATACAACACAGTGGAATGAAGCTTTTACAAGTTCCTGCAATTTAGCATAACTTTTTTCCTTTTGACTGAATTATCAAATCATAAATATAAATTAGATTATTACATCATCTCTATCAGTGAGTGGGATAACTGCAGAGGGCGCTGTTGCTCAGTAAAAGTTACATAGTGTTGCTTTAAACAATGGCCGATGAATATTCTCTCACCATAGCAGAGGCCTTTCTGGTGACCTTGATGGGGTCTCCCCTGTTGGTGATGGGCATCTCACACCTGTCCATGATGTACAGGCAGGCATCCAGGACTCCATGGTTAAACTAAAGGGAAAGATTAGGAAATTTAGTGGGTAAAAAAAGTCTTAAAGTCGTTAATCAGTTTGTGTCCAACCTGTCCATAGTTCCAGTTTCTCTCCGAGACATCGTCGTAGGCGCCGTGGTAGATGATCCCCATCTCGGTCATCACACACTCCTCCCTCTCTCTCTCATCATCCAGGAACACATCGTCATCTGACAGAAGGTCATGAGGATGTTTGTGAACATCAAGGTGAGATACAAGCAACGGGAAACAAAGTGTTGATGAGGTGAGGCCTAAACCGACCTGCCACCCAGGGGTTGAAGAGGATGTACAGGTCTCGGCTGTTGTCCTGCGTCGTCCTGCGGATGCCGAAGGGTGTCGCCACGGCGACGTACATCTGGTACTTCCCCACAATGCAGTTGGCCATAGGAGTGACGCCCATGGTGACCGAGTTGCCTGACTTGTCTGTGATGCGGCCTTTCCAGGAGCTCTGACGATCCTTCGTGGGGAAGACGGGGATGTAGGTGCCCTTGCTGAACTGAGGGCTGGAGCCTGGGTGTCAGAGCAAAGTTACTGCATGAAGGTAAACGTGAAAAAGCTTTGATCAAAACATACTGCACAAGGTAAACACTATATTTCAAGTACATAACAAGTTGCTGCACAAAAAATATATAGGGAAATACAGGATCAAATTAAATTAAATACAACAAGATGCTAAAAAAAGTGACGAAAGAATAAGATTTACAAAGGTTTTGTCGTGGCAGTTTTTAAGAAAACGACTCTTCTCAATAATGAACTGTACACCAGTTAAAAGGTGTTTAATAACTATGGAAACTAAACTTTTGAAAACTGTGGTTAAAAAATATTCTATAAATTTGATTTCAAATTTCAGATAAAAACTTCCATGAGGTTGAAATGAATTTATGTGCTATTAAGAAACAATTTGATTGATTGATTAAGAAGGAGAGCACTTCACGTCACTCTTTACAGTCCACTGGCCTCACCGATGACAAACTCCACCGCAAACTTGTCCATCGCGGCGTCGTAGGGACGGTTGAAGGTGACCTTGACCTGGAACTCTTGTCCCCGGCGGACGATGAGATTGTTGGTGTTGAAATACACGGTGTGGTGTTGTATTGTGTTGCCATCATCTCTCTCCTTCATCATGTCCACCTTGGTGATGTCGAGAAACTCTGAACACACACAGGGGAGGAGTGAGGGCGGCTTCAAACATTTTCAATCACATCTGATATCACATCACAGAGGCCAACACACACCTCTTAGTATCTCTCTTTATCAATATAAAGATTTCAATCATTTAAGTTAATAACACATGTACTTTGGTGGAAAAAGGTAAGTTTCTGAAAACTGGAAACTTGTTAACTAACAAAAAAAACCTCATCAGTTATTCATTTGTTATTTTCTTTCAATTGGATTTTCTGCTATAATTTAATTTACCACATGTGCAATTCAAGATTCAAGAGTTTATTGTCACGTGCACAATGATAACATTAAGCAGTCGCTTGCAATGAAATGCTTGGGTAATCGACATTGCATAATAATAAATTCCTGTAACATCTGGTTATCTCCCGGTCGCTCTTTCACAATAAAACAGGCGTCGGCGTGGCGACGAGCTGCAGGAAGTCAGCGGGATTTATCCTGTTTGGACGTCAATCATGTGTCAGTCGTGTGCAAAAGTTACTTTACACTGTGTCACTGCTGGGAAAAGGACTTTATCTCCTCCAGGCAAGATGCACTGTGACATCTGTTCTTCTATTTTTAAACTTTCTTAAGTAGGAAGTTTTTTTCTGAGGGTAAATATACTACAAAGAAAAATGCTATAAGATGTATAAGTACTGCCCCTCACCGGTCAGAGGTGGAAGTCCTCTCGGGGTTCCGAAGAACTCAAACTCAGGGATGTCTGTGGAGTCAGAGTTGGCGCTGGCCACGGGAACTGAGGTGCGGCCACGGCTCGTCACCTTGGGACGGGGTCCAGAGGGCAGGGGGGGGGCTTCGGACGGAGCTGCAGTGGCACCTTGATCAGACATGGTGGCGATAGTTCAGGGCGGATGATCCCTCTCAGGACTGGAAGAGGAGAAAGGACAAGGTTTCCTTATTGTTTCTCACATGTTTATGAGAAGGAAACAGATTCCGGGGGGTTACACACACCCCTTGCCTTTGATGTCATGTCTGAAATGTGCTTGTACACCAGTTTGTGTCTTTGTAGTTTGTGTGTGCAGTTTCTAAAGAATTCCAATCATGCTCCACTCATCTCTTCAGGAGGTGTTTTCATGCTCATCTGCTTTACATCAGTGGAACAAGTGGAAACATGTGTGTGTCTGTGACTGAGTCCTCACCACTTATATTTATGAAAGAAAGGTTTTCAAAATGGGAAAGCCATTAAAGTAAAGTGTCTATGAATGATGACATTTCCAATATGCTTTGAGAAGTACAAAGAGCCGTTTCAAAGACAGGGTTAAGTGTTTTCCATGTGTGTTAACATGTGTGTTGGTGTGTTGGGCTGCACATGAGTTTCAGAGTCACTGCTCCTCCTGTGAGACGCTGGTAAAGAAAGTGTTCGTGGTTTATTTTCACTTCCCAAATATTGTCTTGTGTCTTTGTGGTCGCGGAGAGAGGAAGATCAGTTTCAACACAGACCATCAATCACGTCTATTAAAAGACAAAGGATGTCATCTTATCATGAAGTTACATCTTCCTGTTTATTCCATTTTTTTTACGTGTTTTGAAAGTGAACTGGGACACCAATAACTTAGGACTACTGATGGTAGTAATAACTTGAGCTGTACTACTGTTAACCACAGTCCCAGTGGTAGTACAAGCTGTACTGTGGTTGTTGAATTTTCACACTACTCATGTGTCACAGAAATTTCATAGTGTTGGATGTAACTAAAATACATTGTTACTTTTCTTGAGTATTTCTGTTTTCTTGCTACTTCAATTCCCCTTTTTTTCAGAGGCAAATATTTCACTTGCACTCAACTGCATTTATATGAAAGTTTTAGTTCCTACGAAAGTAGTTTTGGATATATACATAATAATGTCAAAGAATATGAGACATTGTTATTGATCAAACCCAGCAACATAAAATTGTGACATTTTCTGAATGAGCTACAACAAGTTAAAGTAATCATCTACTGTAACATTTGAATATAATTGTGACTTTACTTATTTCATAGGACCTAATGTTACCATGGAAACATTTGCATTTATTTAAACCAACAAAGTCCGTCTCTTTTTCGTCTGCTCAGTTGTCGCTGTGCTGAGCCGCAGAGAAAACACACGTCAGCACATCTCTGCTGGTGTTGAATGTGAAAACAGAGCGTTCACTGTGTTGAATGACTCATGGAGCCAAACGTCGGCCCAAACTTCCCTCCTCATCCAGCACACGCCCACATTATGCAACGCGGAGCCTTTCCACTCCTCGGGCAGGTGTTTGTAGCGTCTCATGAAAACAGATGTTTGTGTGTTTAATGGTTAAATAAGTCTTACCACATTCTTACATCATCGTAACGACGGCCGGTTTTAGACGGACCCCGTGTGGGGCTGAAGGGGGGTTGATGTCATTTTTAGCTAAATGAGTCAGAGTGAGAACACTGAGGGTCTTTGTTTGTGTTGACTTGGATGTGTTCACACCCAGAACAGTTTGTTTTATAACCACAGTGGCCAGGTAGTTTTTATTCCTTCATGTTTATTGTTTTTCACCTTTACAGACTCTGTTAAGGATTTTGGTGGAAATAAATCGTTTCTCTCATACGACTCCCACTGAAATTACTATTGTGGTGGATTAACGTGACTATAACCAATTGTTATTTTTATTAACTGCTTTTCTATTTTATTCCATTAAATGCCCTCAAACATCAAGGTGATATTTCCAAAGTTCTTGTTTGATCCAATAGTCCAAAATCTATATGTAGTCAGTTTGCTATAAAACGGGCAAAGTCGAAGAAAGGCTGTAAAATCTCACATTTGAGAAGCAGGAACCTTCTGCATTTAAACTTCGAAAACCACTAATGGTTGTTTGATTGATTTCATGATCTACAGTGTGGATTATTGTTTACTGATGCATTAGCAGGACAGCAGCATATTCATATTGTAGCTGTGAACCCCGAGCTTTTTTTAATGTCATATTATATAAAAGTAACTTGTACATGGGAAGCTCACGAGTACAAAGTTTCCAAGGAAATTTTGAAGAGTACAACCATATGTTCAAGTAACATAAAATGGAAATACTTAAGTACAAGTATAACCAAATTCTAACTCTCATCTAAGTACTTTTCTGGTCGTTAGACACATCCGTGACATATATGCACAGATGTGTTTTCTAACACGACTCTGGCAAATGCTGACACAGAAGAAACAGGTTTAGCAGCAGAACGGAGCTTTTTCAGTGCATTAAATCTGTTTGTTTCAAGCGTTGCACAAGAGCTGCAAAACATTTTAAACGACTCTCAGATGTATCAGCTAATTAATTTGCATGGTCACATCTGGAAGATATAAAGAAGATGAAGTTACTGCACTTGTGAGGAATTTTGCTGCAATAAAAGCCTGTTGCATTAAAAAATAAGTTTTACTTACGTGAGAGATGTTTGCGTCTGTTTCAACGCAGCGTTGGACGTGTCTCAGAGGAAGCTGGAGAGAGGAGCTGCTGCTGGTTGGAGTCAGTCTGCTGCTGCTTCTCCGACCGGGAGTCCTCTGCTTCTTCTTATATACCCTGCAGAGTGTGTGTGTGTGTGTGTGTGTGTGTGTGTGTGTGTGTGTGTGTGTGTGTTTTTAAGACCTCTGCAGGGAAATAGTGTTGTCGTGGTCAGTCCAACTTGGCAGCAGGATGTGGAATCTACCATCTTGTCACAAACCACAGCTGGATGAGGCTCGGACAGAAAGCCATGGACCACAGCTGTCACCTGGGACACACACAGACACTTAATGATTAAATGATTGCTTTCAACTTATGAAATCGATTTTTCAGATTTTTTTTATTCACAACCACTGGATGAATTGCAATTAAAGTTCACAGATGTTCATGTTCTCCTCGGGATGAATCACGGGGACATCCAGAACATTGTGGGGTCAATCCCAGCTGGCATTAAGGTGCGAGTACATCCTGGCGAACCCTGTGTTGTTAACCGAGTCCATCACAGGGTTAACAACCAGGTTTATGCCTACAGGCAATTTACACACAAGAACAGCACCATAAGCATTGTTATAGGTTGCCAAGTTGAGAGGAGCCCCCTCCCCCCCAAGAATGGCTCCAAACCCCCTTAAATTCTATGGTTGGCAACAACAGCATCGACCAAAACTCCCGATGCCGTCGGGTGCTACTATAGCTTTCTGATATAGGTTTAGTTGAAGATGGAAGTGTCACCCTTGCTTTTCGACTTTTCACGTTAAAATCCTCATTATTTTAAATGGAGTTTGACAATGATTTTGGTTTCGACTGAAGAAGGAACAGTTGTCTGTAAACGTGTGTAACATGTGAAATGTGCTAATTTAGTTTTGCTGATTCTTCATATTTATCTTGCACCCAATTCTGCAGCTGCATTGTTTGTTCGCAGCCGGAGCTCCGACTGATTCTATTTCTAAATGTTTGTTTCTTCTTTAGTTCTGCTCATTTTTTAGTGTTTTAATTCCGTCTCTTTGGTCACAGGAGTGTTCGGCGTCCGATCACCTCTGACGGTGATGTGGTTGACTCGTGTGGTTTATTAGAAGTGTTGCTTTTGGTTTGTGTTATCGTTAGGACACACCCAGTGTGTGTAGGGCTCCGGTCAGTGAGCCACTGTTTTCACACAACATAGAGTAGATACATAGTATAAGTATGTGTGGTATGTGGTATAGAAACCAGTAATACCATAAAAAACTACACCCCAACATATACAGAAGAATATGATACAGGTTAAATATTAGTATCAAAGAGAAAATATATTAGTATAAAATAGAGAGAGGGAAGAATAAATGAAGCAATTTTTACTGCCACTACCTGCACATAGACAAACAAATGGATAGAGGTGAAAACATAACCTCCTGGGTGGAGGATATGAAGCAGTAATCTCCACAGAACAACACAAAAATAAACGAATTCAGAGAAAGATCAGGGTTTGAGTTAAAATATCTTTTACTTTGAGTGTTAGTTGTACTTTAACCACAACCACTGACACGCCTCTTACTTACTGAAACCACTTTCTGCAGTCACTCGAGCTTCTACACTTCTTTTCCATATTGGCACTGACACTGTGTTGAAGCATATTAAGGAGCAGCCACACCGGGCAGAAGATTTCCTTCTTACTCATTTCATTTCATGCCAACAAGATTTTCCATCAAACATAAATACAGTTTAATTCTCCTTAAAGGCCGAGAGGATGTGCACTCCACGAGCACTTATCGTCCTGATTGACCAGTTCACATCAGGAGCAACGAATCAGCCAATGCAAATGTGTACGTTGTATAAAGTGTATAGATTCAGAGCAGTTGTCGTTCAGATGTCAGAGCCTCATGTTCGGAGGGAGGAGCTGCTGCCACTGCTTCTGCAGGGAGTCCAAAGTAAAAAGTCCCTCATTTGACATTTACAAAAAGCAGCACATATGTGCAAAGGCAACCGTCGTGGTAAAACTCCCCAAACACTTACCAGACCTCAATAACGGCACCAAATCAACACGGCTGATTCACTCCTTTCCATTAACAGGGTTTGTTTTTATCAACCCTGAAGGAAAGGGTGAATCATGAAGGATGTGATCCAATGTGTGTTCATGGTCCTGGGCTGGACATGAGAAAGTGTTGTACCGTGTAACGCAGCCAGGGACGCCACTCGGCCAAGGTGCGGCGACAGCAGGCGGCTCCGACCACATGTTGACGGGTTCTGGCTCCTCACACAATGCGATGACTGTTGGAAAACAGATGCATCTCTATTACAGCCGCAGAGCTCATCAATCACCAGCTGCTCTGTTTTGGTGTCGATTTAGCATTTAGCCATTTACACGTACACCCAAAAAATACCACAAAACCAAAACTGAACCAACAACAATTACAGACGTCAACATTTCACAGAAATAACATAAAGTGAATGGTTATGAAACCACACTTAAATCTGTACAAAGGGGAGGATCCAGGAACATTTGAATCCCTTTCCTCAACATTGTGAAATGGGACATTTCTTTAATTCTTTAAAAAAAGTGAAACACTAAATAACTTAAGGAAGGTACAGTTTGCGTTTGAATGCTCAGATAAACGCCTTGAACCTCATTTGACGCCACTTAGTTTCAGTTTGTATGAAGAGTTTTCCACTTTGCATTTTAAATTTACACACTGCACAAAATCAACCTCTGTCTGCTGTTTCTTCACATTGTGCTTCAAACCACAAGTTTAAATTAGCTTGCATCACTTGGCCTGTGGGGAAAGGAAACAGAAGTGCCACACATTCACCACAGGACAGTGTAGTGAGCTCTGCAGCGCTCATCATGAAGCCGGCACGTGTTCCAGAATGCAAACACTTGCTCTACATGTAAAACATGCGCATAAGTGAATAAGTACCTGCAACCGTGTGCAGCATGTGAGTGTGCATGTAGGCACCAGTGTGTGGTCAGTGTGTGTTTTGCAAACATGTTCCAACTGTGTCACAAAAGCTCACCGTGCCACCCCTTCACTTCCTGTCATCTCACAGATGCTGGGAAACCACAGCTGGGTCACATGAGTCTTCCAATTTCCGTCTCCGGTTTGTGCAGCACGAATCTTCGCTTTGGATGAAAGTAGCATCGGGGTGTTTCTCTTCTCTGTTGCAATGACGCCGAAGAAGTTCTTTCTGTGAAAAGACACAGAGGAACCAAAAAGAGGAAGAGGAAGAGCAAGAGGAAGAGAGGGTACGGTGAGGTGATGGATACCACAGATGAGAACTGCAGTCTAATCGCTGTGCCGAATGGTGGTGAGTCTATTTGTTGAGCTGTTCTTTATCTATTTAGTTCTGACAAATTTGTTACGAAGGCTACAGCAGACAACACAAGGATCTAATCGTATGTTGAGGTATTTATAAAGACATGTATCTGCTTATTGAGGTAAAACAATTAAGAAAAATAAGTGTGAATTCAGGTTCAATGAGTGATTATGTTCCATTTGTCTCTTCTGTGTCTTCCAGCTTATCCGGTGCACTGCACTGAGGAAGTCCTTCTCCCCTTCTTCTCAGATGAGAGTCTGCCGGCTGCCATGGCCTCACACCTGCCTCCAGCTCTCCCAGAACTTAGACTGGTCCTGCTGGGCAGGAAAGGAGCCGGGAAGAGCGCGGCGGGCAACACCATCCTGGGAGGAGTGGGAGACTTTGAGAGCGGGAGGCCCACCGAGGAGTGTGTGAAAAGTCGAGCAGATGTGGCGGGGAGGAGAGTCACGGTGGTGGACACCCCTGGGTGGGAGTGGTACTACCCTCTCAACAGTACCCCCAACTGGGTGAGGAGGGAAACCCTGCGGAGCGTGTCGCTGTGTCCTCCTGGACCCCATGCTGTGCTCCTGGTGGTTCGGTCCTGTGCCTCAGTGACTGACGCCTACATCCAGGAGATGGAGGAGCACCTGGAGCCTCTGGGAAGTGGAGTTTGGGATCACACAATGCTGCTGTTCACCAGGGGAGACGAACTGGGCCTGACCACCATGGAGCAACGGATCGTGACGAGCGGACCGGCGCTTCAGAGGCTCCTCCAGAAGTGTGGGAACAGATATCATGTCGTGAACAATCTGAGGAAAGCTGATGGGACGCAGCAGGTTCAAGAGCTGATAAGGAAGCTGGAGCAGATGGTGGAGGAGAAGAAAGACGGGAACAGTCATCTGGAGATGGATAGTTCGGTTCTGTTGGGTTTGGAAGCAGACAGCAAGAGGAGAGCCAGAGAGAGGAGGAAGAAGCAGAGGCAGATGGAGGCACAGATGCAGAGAGGAACCATCAAAGCTGCTCTGATGAGTGAGTTCTTCAGTCTGATTCATTCATAAAACAGCATTTTATTTCATGATTAGGCTCAGAATGTATTCGGTGCCACGTGGTTTGATACAGATTGTCAAAAACATGCAGAGTATATGCAAAAATGTAATCAACATTTGTACAGTAATCAAATGGATGATTTGAAAGAACATTTTTTTAAAGCCTCATTTTGCCTCATCACTTTACATTTCCTGTATGATTGAATTTCATCAACATGTGCAACCATTTTAAAAAGCCCAGCTAGATATATATTTTATCAGGAGGTGGTGGAGACCAAAATAGGGATAAAAGGAGGACGACTATTGCACATGAGCTGAAACAATTTTGTGAACGGATGTATAGTAGGCTATAGTAGATGTATCTTGGCAGAGTATAGTTTGACTGGAAACCTTTTGTTTCCTTCTCTTTGCTCCTGGCAGGTGATGGTCCTCAGGGTTCCGAGCTTGATGCTCACCACTCTTTCTCCAAAGCTCCCAGACGTTTACACGAGGTCAGGCTGGTTCTCCTGGGGGAGCGTGAAACCGGAAAGAGTTCCGCTGGGAATACTATCCTCGGCAAAACAAGCTTCTTCCAAGCAGGGGGGGTAACAGAGGAGTGCGTCCGTCGACAAGCAGAGGTGGCCAAGCGGCTGGTGACGGTGGTGGACACACCGGGCTGGGAGGCCGGTGTGGCTGGGGCTACACCGGAGAGGATGAGGAGGGAAATCATCAATGGCGTGGCGTTGTGTCCACCGGGGCCCCACGCACTCCTGCTGACGCTGAGAGTGGACACACTGGTGAGGGCAGGACATGTGAGGGAACACCTGGAGCTGCTGGGCGAGGGCGTATGGAGACACACAATCCTGCTGTTCACCCACGGCGATCAGCTCCGAGAGGGGGTGGATTTTGAGCAGCACATCCAGGGTGGGGGCAGGGACCTGCAGTGGCTGATGGAGAAATGCAGGGACAGGTACCATGTCATCAGCAGTGCAGACGGAGGAAGTGGAGGCTCCACTACGGTGACAGAGCTCCTGGAGAAAGTGGAAAAGATGGCGACAATGAACAGGTGCGAGGCTTTCTCAAGTCTGGTTCAGGACGTCAGAGACCTGAGTCGACAAAGGAACGAAAAGTTCAACCAGCGCCTGAGGGAGATGGGAGATAAGATGCTCCGTCAGGAGGTGGAGCTGAAGAAGGTGAGGGAGAGGGAGATGAAGAGCATCAGGTGGTTCTTTGATTGGAAGAAGAAGGTGAAATCACCTGGGAAGGCCGATGTTCAAAGGGAAGAGGAGGAGGAGGAGGACAGGAGGATGGGTGAAAGGAAGCAGGACTTTGGAGAGCTGGAGGAGAGGATGCGATGGCTGACGGAGGATAAAGAGAGAGAAGTACAGGATCTGAGCGTAGAAAATGAGAGAATCCGCGTCGCGCTGAACCAAAGTGGACGAGAGAGAGACGAGGCAACGCTTAACCTGGAGCTGAAAGAGATAGAGGTTCGAGGAGCTGAGAGAAAGAATCGATGAGCAGCAAGCGAAGTTACTTGACCTTGAACGTGCCGGCGTGGATAATGAACAAGAGAGAAAGAGGAGGGAGGACGCCATTAGAGTGAACGAGCAAGAGTGGAGAAGGAAACTGGAGGAAACTGTGGAGCGGCACAAGAGAGAAGAAGCAGAGTGGACGGAACAAGTCGAATCTTTCAAAGCAGAAATGGACGAGACAAAACGACACTGTGACAATGTTCTCGAGAGAAAAGAGAGGGAGGTGACAAAGCTGGAAGAGAAACTAAAAAGAGAGATGGAAATAAAACTGTTTGAAAGAGATAAAGAGGAGGAGGAACTGAGGAGGAAAGCTGCAGAGGAAAAACAGTTCACCCTCAATACAGCAACACTGCAGCATCAGGAGATGATGAGGAAAATCTGTGAAATAGAAGTTAAACACCAAGAAGAAATTAATCAGAGTGTGAAAGAAAAGGCAGATGAAATGGAAAAGGTCAGACAAAAGCATGAAAATGAAATAAGAGACATGAATGAAGAAACCCGCAGAGAAATCGAAAATCTGAAAAAGCATTTTGCAAAAGAAAATGAGGAACATGTGAAAGCAAAAAAGCAGGAGATAGAAGAGCTGGAACAGAAGTATCACAAACAAATAAGAGAACAACTGCGAGAAAATGAAAAAGAGAGAGAAACGATTACTTTAAATCACAAGAAAGACGTGACACAAAAGATTCAAGAGAAAGACAAAGAAATGGAAGCTTTAAAACGGCAGCATCAGGGAGAAATTAACGACATAGAAAAACTAATGGAGGTGACGAGGGCAGAACAACGGAGAGAGATAGATAGAAAAGTGAAAGAAAAAGAGGAGGATGTAGAAAGAGTACAACAGCAGTGCGAGGAAAAACTAAGAGACATGGAGGAAGAAAGAAAAAGAGAGAATGAAGAGCAGAGAGAAAAGTTTGCAAAAGAAAGTGAGAAACAAATGCAGGAGAGAGAAAGACAGATCAGAGAGTTACAACTAAAGTTTTCTGCCCAAATAGAAGAGAGGGAAATGATGAATCAAAATAATGAAAAGTGCCTTTTGGAAGAGAGAGAACACTTGAGCCAAGTCGAAGAAAAATTGCGAGAGAGTGAGAAGGAAAAAGAGAGATTCCAGAAAGAGATGGAGAAAAGGGTGGAAGAAAAAGAAAAGGAGATTGAAGAGATGAAACTGAATGTAGGAGAACTTAAGACGAAGCTGCAACAAGAGAAAGAGAAAGAAATAGATTATTTAAATTACAAGAAAGAGATAGAACAAAGAATAAGAGAAAAAGAGAAAGAAATTGAGGCGATGAAACTGAACGTTAATGAAATGAAGGAGAAACTGCAACAAAGGGAAGAGAAAGAAACAAGTTACAAGAAAGAACTGGAGGAAAGACTGGAAGAAAAAGACAGAGAAATAGAAGAGATGAGAGAACATTCAAAACGAACAGAAGAAGAGAGAGAGAGGGATCAGTTGAGTCAAAAGAGACTGATGATGCAAAAACTGGAAGAAAATGAACGAGTGATAGAAAAGTTGAACGAGCACATAAAGGACATCGAAGAAATCGTGCAAAGAAAAGACGAAGAGAGTGTGAAGATGATTCTAAACCAACAGGAAGAGGCAGAGCAGCGACTGCAGGACAGAGGGAGACGGACGGAGGAGATGAAACAACAGCTTTTGAATGAAATGGAGAGAAAGTTAAAAGAGAAGGAGACAGAGATTGAAAGCATGAGACAGGAGGGAGACTCCAGGGAGACGAGATGGAGGGAGGAGCAGGAGACGAGGGAGAACGAGATGAAGAAGCTGATGGAGATCCTCGAGAAGAAGACAGAGGAAATAACAGAAACACAGAGTCTTCTTGCACAGAGACACAGGGAGGTGGACGAGGTGTTGGAGAAGCTGCAGGAGAAAGAGGAGGCGCTCGAGCGTTTGAGGCGAAGGGATGGAGGCAACGAGAAGGAGATCGTCCAGCTGAAGCTCACGATCGAGCAAACAAAGTCAGAGCTGAAGAATCTCACAGACAAGATGGAGGAGGAGATGATGAGCTTGATTCAGGAATATGAGAAGGAGATCGCAAGAAGAGACGAGAGCGTAGAATCGATATCCAAGGACAAGGACGAGGCTGTGGCTCGTCTGGAGGAAGAAAGCCAGCGAAGGGTTGTGGCCGTCACAGAGAAATACGAAGAGCTGCAGGAGCAAAGCGAGAAGATGAGAAAGGAGGCGGACAATTTCAAATTTAAGTATGAGGAGCTGAGGAGGGAGAAGGAAGAAGAGGTTAGGAAACATCAGAGGGGATATGAGGAAATCCACAGCATTCTTAAAGAGAGAGATCTGGAGGTCAGGGCGTTGACAGACGCAAGTGAGAAGCTGGAAACAGAGATGGAGAGGCTGAGAAATGGGGCAGAAATGCAGATGAATGAGCTGAGAGGGCATTTTGAGAGACAGATGATGGAGAAAGAAAGTGAGTGGAGAATGAAGGAAGAGATGGAAGAGAAATTGTTGAAAAGGGAAAGGGAGGTCGAGGAAAGGGAAGAGGACACGAGGAGAAATGAGGAAGAGTTGAGCAAGAGACGACTTGGATTGGGTGCGAAAGAGGGAGAGCTTGAGCAAGGGCTTCGAAACCTGGAAGTGAATCTTGAGATGCACCGAAAAGAGCGTGATCAATACGAGCAAGGAGTGAAACTGAGAACTCAGACTATCGAGAGAAAGGAACGGGAGATAGAAAGTTTGCTCCGAGCTCTGGAAGTCAAACAGCAAGAGCTGAGCAGCCACGGTCAAGATCTTCAGAAGAACGTAAAGCGTCTTAAAGACCAAGGGAAGGAGCTGAAAGACAGAGAGCACTACCTAAACAACGAGGAGCGGGAGCTGCTCAATTGGAAGTCCAAGCTGCAGATGCAAAACGAGCACGCCGACTCTACAACTCAGCAGCTGTCCGAGATGGGCAGAGACTTGGCTTTGCTGAAAGTCGAGCTGCACAAAAAAGAGAAGAATCTAAAGACGGCGCTTAAGAAATGGAGCAAGTGGGAAGCCGACCTTGAAGCGCGAGAGGCGGAGTTGCACGAAAGAAACTTAGAGGGCGGTCAAGGTTTTTTAAGTCCGGAAGCTGCGGTCGAGAGTTCGGAGAACAACGTCTTCGTGATGTGCCGAGAGGTCAGAGAGCGAAGGGCAAAGGGCAGAGAGGCGGTTCAAGGAGAGAGCACAAAGGAACGGCAGGATCAGATGACGATCCTGGATGACCTGGAAAGGAAACAGGTCCTCCAGGATCAGGGGTTATTGAGTCACAACAGCACAGCCTCTCCTGGGTTGCATCTGAGGGTGCTGGTGCTGGGGGAGTCCTGGTCGTCTCGCTGCCCAGCTGGAGTCACCATCCTGGGTGGAGAAGTGCCCAAACCAGACGGCTCCACCTTCAGGTCTTGGAGAGGTCAGACAGCCGGGAGATGCCTTGCGGTGGCAGAGCCGCTGGTTTTGAGGTGGCGGGACGGACCGGACCCAACAAACCTAAAGAAAAGCCTCCTGGACAGCGTTTCCTGGTGTCACCCGGGACCTCACGTCGTCCTCCTGCTCATGCCCGTCTTCTTGGCCTGCACGAGGAAGTACAGGAGAGCTGTGGAGGAGGACATGGGTTTGCTCGGGGAAGGGATCTGGCAGCGCACTCTGGTGGTGTTCACGTGGGGGGAAACTTTAGGGGTGAGTGCAGAGCAGCACATCCTGAGGAGCGGGGAGCTGACGGGGCTCGTGGAGAAATGTGGCGGCAGGTACCACGTGCTGACCAGCAAGAGAACAAACCCTGAGACTGAGAGACTGTTTGAGAAGATGGAGGATATAGTGGCTTTGAACAGCAGGGGGCAGTGTTTGGTGTAGAACTGTAACACAACTTAATTAATTTATCATGTAAACACAAATTCAAGTTGATATGTCTTCTAAGCAATAAAAAAATTAAAAATTAAAATACTTTTACTGGTTTTATTTTTATTTGGGGAAGACACACAATAAAGGGTTGCGTGGGAATCGAACCTGCGGCCGCTACAGAAGGACTCAGGCCTCCATCTAAAGTGTAAACCCCACAGTGTAAGAAAGTACACAATTATCTCTTAAAAGTACACAATCTCTTGCTAGGTTTGTTGAAGTATTGGACACTTCTACCTGTTTTGCCATCAAACATAAATAAAACTAGAATCTGTAGAGTCCAGATGTGTGGCGAGGCCCAACTGTCCCCACAGTTAAATTCACTAGATCCAGATTCTTATTTGTATCTGCACCAAATTCCACAAACTCATAAAATCCTGTCCCCTAAATATGCCTGATTATTTCCATCAAGATCAATGAATTATTCTATAAGAAACCAGTGAAAATGTTGGAAAATATCACAATCTTATAGAAAGAAATCACTTCCTCCACAAGATGGAGACCTTGTGTCAGACTAAAGACGACGGCGCGCCGCAGTGTTGAAAGTTACTGATGATAGGGAGTTGATGGTGAAAGTGAAAGAGAGTGAAGCAAGTCAAATTCATATTCCTTCTAAAAACCACCATTTTCCGTGTAAATGGCTACTTTCAAAAGGAAGAGCACACAAAGCCAGACGAGCGGGGCCCGTCTTGACTGGAGGCATTTCAGGAGAGGCAAACCATCTCGCAATTATAACCCCAGGGGGCCTCCCGCCCGCTGAGAGGACTCCTGCTTTGACAAGTAAATTATGACTCTTGATGAGAGGAGTACAGCTTTTCTCAGAATGCCATTTTTGACAGCCGGGGGAAAATGCGGCTGGATACATACAACAACTTCCATCATCAGCGGAGCCAGATGCAACATCCAAAAACACTCGTGTGCAATCATCAGGCTAATAATTATGGAGTGTGAGTGCTGGTCTGTACCTAACATGGCAGCAATGTTTTTTAATCTGTCCATTCAGTGTGAGCCGCCTTTAGAGGCGAGATGAGAGGCTGTTGTGTCAAGATGGATCCCTGCTTCTCTGATCATCTCTGCAGGGTGGGACTGTTTTCAAAAGAGTCTGGCCAGACAAATTGCAGCTGATGCAGACGTAATTTTCATACGTTTCAAGCGTAATGTTTGAAACATATCAGGTATCTCACACAAACTCAGACCTGTCATACCAATCGGTCTTTTTAAATCCATAGATTTAACATCTAAAAGCTCATTTATTGCATCACAACGCTACATTGATTTACTATGAGCTTGGATTGCTTCATACATTGATTACAAATACTTGGGTTTTGATGGTTTAGTTTAAATTTTTTTTTAAATGCAAGACAAAACCTGTTAACTGCAGAAATGAAGCCACAATATTCAGGATACGAACGCTGCCACCTTGTGCAATCGGAGCCCGAGTCTGCACTGTAGCAGTTGGAGGATGAAGCTGTGGTAGCGAGGTCCACGTGCACGATCAATCAAGAATCAGTCTGTGATGTCAATCATGACACTTTAACCCTTTTGTATGGCCTCAAATCACAAATTAAAACCACACTTTCCAGAAACGTTAGCACTTGAACAGACGTTAGTGCGATAAGAACTGACGTAAATGACAGAAACCATCTTTGACCATCTTTAGTTTGGTCTATGTCCCATCCTTATATTGAAGATATTTCTGGATCTTTATATACAGCTATACACTGTATAGCTAACCTTAGCTAGTCGTATATCTATCTATCTATCTATCTATCTATCTATCACGCTCACGAGACAGATATACCACAAGCTTAGTTAGCTATCTTCGTAGTGACTGAGGCACAAAACTTTGTAATACCACGTTTGTTAGTTTTATGCTTTGGCTTGGGTACAAGCCAAAGCAATAAATAATGTTGGAACATTTGCTCGGAGAAAGATGAGCTAATGGACAGGGTCTCATCGGAATTAAGGTTCACGTCAAAATCTCTAACTACTGCTTTCAAATGATAAATGCATTAAAAGTATGGCCCTTTCATTTGAGGAGGTGATGGAGCAGTTTATGGCTTGAATTAAGTATTGGAACAAGAAAGTACAGAATAGATGTTTTCTTTTAAAAATCATAATTTTTTAACAAGTTTGGTTTCAGACTTCTCTTTCAAAAGAAAAAACACATTTCTTAACCCCCGGCGAGGTGAACTGATGATCTGAACCTTTTAAAAACCAAGGTCGGACAGGTTGAGGGATGTGGAATTAAAAAGGAGAAGAATGTAAAAATGATTTTTTAACTGACCTGTGAGCCCAAAAAGCGATTACACGCTTTTTTCTTTTCCATTCAAGGACATTCAGAAAAACAAAACAAAAAACCCAGAAAATCACCACTATCGGTGGGTTTAAAGGTGAATCCTTGCTCCACATCAGCCTCGTGACACTGAATGGTGCAAACAGGGAACGATGAAACCACTCTGGGCCACTCATTTGGGTTTTTGCCGGCATTAGTTCAGATTAAGGCAACACGGTAACCCTAATTTATCTTTATTTGGAGCCTTTTAAGGTCCTGAATCAGGCTTTTTGGGAAATATGGATGGGGCCTCATTTACATGCAGCACAATAGACAGGAACAGCTCAGTCAATCATGTCCACAAATGTTCGAAACCAAATTACTGGGCTGCGTTAAAACAGAAGTTAATGGTAGGGCTGATTTTTATTAAGGTCTGTGCACTCTCATTTGAATAATGGTCTTTCCAACAATGTTTTTTTCTTTTCAGTACTTGACCCAGGAAGGAAATAAATGTGATTCTGCTTTAACACCTCCATTAATATTCAAGTGGCTTTAATACTCCAGGTTTATTTCTGACACATCATAATTAGCATGGCAGTCCGGCGCTAGTTTACGATAAATCATGTTCTGATTGCGCATTTGCGTGCGCGGTGGGAAAAGAGTGAGTTTAATTACCTATAATTCAAGGCCATTGTGAGGAAACACTGGTTGGTGGTCGCCATCCTGAAAAACAAAAATACAACATGATTATGTTTTATGTTTGACACTGATTCACTGTAACATGAAATCAGCTTTTCTTACATGTTAGTTGACAGTGAATCCAACTTTAATTGAGCCAGTTACATTTTTTAAATCACTGATTAAAATGTATTATTCGTCTTCTTTTGGGGCTTTTGACAAAAGAAATCAACAGAGACGTATATGAACAGATGCTTTCTATTCTTTTCTCGCTGCACATTATTCTGACTTCCAAAGACATTTTGGTGAATCACGTTTAGCCAATCGTTGGCCTGGAGACGTCATCGCTCAGGGAGTCGCTCACTGAGGTGGCGTCCGGTGACAAGGACAGGTAGGCATTTGCATGATCTTGGCTGCAAAGGTCAGCGCTGGTCCCTCCAGGGCGAGGACTTATATTGAACCTGATGGACCATGAGAAGTTCACGAACTGGCCCCCCCCCACCTTTTCCAACTCGGCCACCTCCCAGGGGGTACATTTAGATAACATTAGACCTTTAGGAATTAGATCGCCCACCGTTACGTAAACCACCCACGGCCCCGCAAAAAGCCATCTGGGGTCGATTCTGAGGACGGACGTATATCAGGGGTATATTTTGTTATAGTATAGAAACACAGATTATCTGGTCTGTGCCCAAAATAGCTGTAGCGCAAGGGAGGGCCACAAAGAACAAAGTGTTCCTGACTGGGTGGAGAGGCGGCCAGGAACTAGATCGGACCAAACTTGATTCTGAAGCAAGCATTGACTTGTCATTTAAGAAATTATGATTACGGATATTTTCTTTAAAATAATATATGCTTCTGGTAATACTTTAAAAGATGTATAAACCTTATACTGGCAGTTCTATGCTTCCATGTGTTTTACTTCCTCGCCTCCTCTGCTCCTGAAGAGGTAGAGGAGAGAGAGCGAGAGCGGGCGGAGGAAGAGGAGACGACGCTGCAGATGATGAATCCCCCTCTGGACGGCATCCTTTCTGGCTGAGTGCGTCCGGTGGGCCAGAGCCAGGTCCTGGAATCTAGCTAATGAGACACACCCCCCCGAGGGGCCCGCGCCGTCCCATTGGCCGAGAGGCTGGCGGCGGCCGAGACGATTGGCTGATCGCGTCCTGTGCGAGCAGCTGTCAGAACGTGTTGCAAATCAAAGTCACAGCATTCGTATCCAGCGTGGCACACAGTAAAGAAGCTAAATGAGTGGAGGGGAAAAGTACAGCGGCTACACTCAAACTTAAAGCTGACGAGATGCTCTTCTTTTTACGCTACGTCTTTTTCTCAGGGACAAGATTCATTTGAACACATTTTAAATCTGTTTTTATTCATGAACATCAGGTTTAACTCTGCAGCAGTCGTTCTGTGTTTGATCTTTCACGTGTTTAACTCTTATCCTCTTATGGCTGAATGAGTTATGATGCCTCCACAGAGAATCATCAATCCACGCTGCTATCTTTTTTTTAACAGAGACGTCACAAGACATCATCCACATGTGCCTGCCAACTAAAAGAATATATACACACATATAGATTTTATTTATTCAGTGCGATATCTGAGGAGGGCTCCTTGACATGGGTCTTTGAGAGCAACATGCTTTGTAACTCGCAGCATGAATAAAATATTGTATTTTTAACAATGTGCAAAAGACAGAGCCTCTCATCTGGAACGTCCGACAAATATATTTCGTTCCTCAACATGATGTGGACACGAGCAACATCCGGAGCCTTGACCCACGTTGAACATCTTATGAATTATGAGGAAAGAATCACAAATAATCCGACATGTTCTCAGCGATTCGTGGGACCGAGCGGCGAGAGACGAGTTCGAGAGATTCAAAAAGTACTGACGTCCGACGAGGGACGTGAAGAAGTGAAATGTGCCGCTTTTTCACCCGACATCTTGCTTCTCGGTCTCTGTGGCCCAGGAGCTGTGAGGCGAGTTCAGCTGAAGGTCGAGATGCAAGAAGAGGGGATGACGAACATTTGTGGTCTCTGATCAGCTCATGGTGGCAGACGCCTGAAGGCTGAGAACCGGCAGGAAGTAAAAAGGGAGTGAGGGCAGGACGATGAGGGGAAACAGAGGGAAGATCGAAGCCTTGTGGCTGATTTGTGTTAATTTTGTGTCTCTTCATCATCGTTTTGTCTTTTTATCGTAATCTTTTGTCTCACTGTGAACTTTGTGCTTCTATAATCCTTTTGCATCTTTGTTTGCATCTCTATAAGATGGTGTGTTTCCTACAAGAAATGTTTTAAGTCACCCACAGGATGTGTTGGGGCCCAAGGGCTTCCTGACCCTCTGGACCCTCAGACCTGTTAATTTACCCACCGATGGTAAACAGATATAAAAAGAGGGTTGATGCAGCAGAAGATATTTTCACACATCTGGAGTCAGCGCTGACGGACAGAAAGCTGCTGTGCGTTTAAATCCACACAGTCAGAGCAACATGTCGAGCTGCATCGAGCGAACACATTCACATCTATTACAGCTCCTGTCAGCTCCTCTCCCCCGTCTCCTCCCACGTTCCCATCTCTCTCCTTCTCCTCTGTTTCATACTTTGTCAATTTGGATCACGTCTCGCTCTCTCTGTTTGCCCCCCCCTCCCCCCCTCCCCCCCTCGAGTCCGGCGGAGGCTCTGTCCTCGTGTGGACGCTCATGGAGTCAGTTTGTGGAGTTGCATTCGGCTAATTAATCAAAGCCGGAACATGTAATAACAGATGTGATGTTGTGTGATTGGCCGGCAGCGGGGGTCAAAAGTTCACAGGAGAGGAGCGCTCTCTAGTGGCGGACTCGCTGTCTGTACAGTATGTACTCGGTACTGTCGGTACTCTGTGTTTTGCTCTTTTATAGAATCACGCATGCATGAACATACACCCCTGGGCCATTCATATTATATTTGCATTATGCTGTTTATTTTTTTTTTATTTTTTTTATCCTTCTCCGCACTATACGCCGTCCCTTCTTGTGTTCTCTCTCTCACACACACACACACACACACACACACACACACACACACACACACACACACACACACACACACACACACACACACACACACACACACACACACGGAGCCTAATCCAGAAAATCCTTAAATGCCCCCCCCCCCCCCCATTGGCCTTATGTGAGCAACATTATATAAGACGGAGAAGAAAATCAAGCTTCATATGACGAACTAGCGGGGAATTACATGGCGGTACAAGCTTATTACACACACACACACACACACACACACACACACATTCATGTCAGCTGCTGCGAAAGAACAAAAGACAATTTTAACCTTGTCTGAACTTTCCCACTTTCTTAATCTGGCAATATAAAAAAAGAACAAGGTCCACAGTGTGTTAGTACACCGTGTCCAGGTTGGTACAGGACAGACTTAACTCCTGACATCCTGGACACACACACGCTCTCTCCCTCTACTGTAGAATATTCTATTGGAAAACACTTCCATGTCCGTTTGCAGTACATTCGGGGTAAAGCCCGTTCGCCGTCGGCCACCTTGCCACTTTTCCTCCGAGATTAAAATGGAAGACGCAGTTATTCCATTTTGGTTTTATCTCGATTACCCCGATGAAACTTTGATGGGCCTGACAGAGGAGGCAGGAGTCACAGCTCCGGGGGGAGGTGATGAGCAGATTAAAGATTGATCGTGTCTGTATAATGAAGTCGATGTTGGAGGGGACAATTTGTCTCCTGCTTAGGTCAAGCAGTCTGCAGAGAACTCCATAAGATGATGGTCCATTTTTAGATTTAAACAAGGCCTTTTACAGAGTGCGTGAGTTCTTAAATAAAACAAGGACACCAACAAAGACAGAAGACAAAGACCTGTTTCAAGCATCTTAACATTTTATCCACATGATTAAATTTGTGTTTACTAAAAACACATTTAACTTTGTGTCAAATGTGTAGAAGGCAGATTTAAGAAACCCCCTTTAGACCCCAGCAGAATCAGATGTATTCAGTGGACTGTGGTTACAAGATTAACTGCGGCAGCTTCGAGACATTTGGAAACAACTTGAAACCACAGAGATTCACAACCTGAAACAAAACCTTTGCTCTGGAGCAAAACCTGGAAACATCGAGCGGCGAAAACAAAGAAACATGATCCGATTATCTGTTTATTTTCCATCAAGAATGATTTACATCTGCAGGGGAACTGAGGGAAGACTCTCAGGTCAGAGGATTTCTGTCTGTATGAAGCCACTTTACAGGACATGGACACTTTACTGTACTTTGCTTCTGATATAAGAGCAGATGGTTTATATGGAGTGAATATTTCTATAGTTTCTACAATAATGCTTTTTCTAGCAGAAGAAAAGTCCAAGGTCCGAACTCCACACGGTTCATGATACGTATTAAAACGTTCTGAGTACGATTGAACCTTTTCTGTAGGAAAAACATTGACCTTAATACTTAGTATTCATATATTGTTGCTGTGTTTCAATGGCTCTTCATCCTCTGTGTGTGATGTCAATTACGTATATTCAAAGCAACATTGTAGAATTCAATATAAAACCTTGACTCGGCCAGAACAAATTTACTAAGAATTTGAGCCTTCTGTTTTAAAATTACATAAATTTTCTATTGCACGAGTAAAATCGAACACGTTCTTTCTTTGCCTCTGAACCAGTATCCAGGAAGTAAAATGACCTCATGGTTAAAGAAACAATCCTGAAATGTGAAATCACTGTTTTAAAAGAGACGTCACAAAGAGTATAAGAGCCTGTCTGCATTAGTTTAAATTGGAAGTTATATGTCCTGCCCTGTATTTTCACCTTCTAACAAAAAAATGAATGGATCTTGATGAAAACTATGATATTAAGGAGAAACACAAACCATCCTTTTAAGATGATAAAAAAAAATATATATATAAAAGTATTAGGTCATTATAGTTCAGCCTGAGGCCACATTTAACACGTTTTGCTCGTTGCATGAAGGAATAGAGCGTTGGTCTTCTGCAGAACACCGTGACATCAATGCTCCACAGGGAGAGACGGCCATGTGAGAACAGCTGGTCAACTACATGTCTGTGTATGTAGAGCATCAAGCCTGCAGCCTGTGAAGAGCGTGCAGAATTAGGCCCCGGTGGTTACTGTAGCATCGCTGTGACTCACTCTTAGGCTCCGAGCCATTAATACATACATGCATCCCGGTCTGTCAAATCAGCTCCACGGTCGGTTCAGCTGCGTGAGCCAGGACGGCGCTTCACACTATTTAACGTACACAACATTACCGCTTTTAATTCCTGCCGCGGTGAGATTTGTCGCGGTTGTGGGACCTGTTGCTTATAAAAGATGCACGGCTGCTGAAATATCATCCCGTTTATGTACAGAGGAGGTAGAGACACAGTTTGTCCTGCATAGTTTCAACATACATCATGTGTGTGCTGCTGCAAAAGCCCCAGAGCCCGGGAGTGAAGTCAATTGTTCAGCCCCGGCAACCTCATCATAAAAAATGCATACAGCGGCATATGGTGTGCCAAGCTGCGTTAGAGGCAATACAGCTTCAGCCCATACACTCATAAATCCATATCCATTACTGCCATTTCTCTGTTTTTTTTCTAAAGGCAGAAGTCAAGAGTTCACATCCCATCACACAGGAGAATCCCCGAAACATCTGCTGCTGTTGCCATGGCAACTGCCCGTCACTGTGGCTGCTGCCGAACAACTGGAGGGGGAGGATGAGGAGGATGAGGGAAAGGGAGACCGATTATTATTTAGTTTTTTATAGCTGCAGGTGCATTTTAAAACGTGTGGACGCAAACTGTAGAGCAGCGACTGTCTCGACCATTACAAAGGTTTCTCCAGCACATTGAAACACATGGAATTCACCTGAGTGTCCAGAGGTGAACCACGGCAGTGAAGACCAACAGATTCTGAACAGTCATATAAACTAAAGCTCAGGTTATGTATTTAACAGACTTGTTATACTGTGATGGGTCTGACCAGGATGTGCTCTGCCTCTCATACAGACTCAGCTGGGATTGGCTCCAGCCCCCATGCGACCCTCAAAGGACGGTACAGATAATGGATGGATGGATTATACTGCTCTCTGTGATGTAAATACTCAGAATTTCACTCAACTCTATCATGGAATACTCAGAAGAATGAGTAAAATATTTAACCAGCCTGGAATAATCTGGAGCAGAGTTGGACCATTCTCTTTCAGAATAACCTGAGAGCAATACTCACTTTCAACATTCACACGTGTTGCCAAAGCACAATTATTATAATAAAGAAAAATAAGGAATCAAATGAACAATAATAATGAAATAATAAATAATTCATGGAATGAATTAATAAAATTAAATATAAAGTACAAGTAATGTAAAAGTATACATGTATAACAATATAATTAAATCCTCCAGAATTAGTTCTGTTTTAGAACAGGAGTTTGAAGTAGAATGCTCTAGAATCCTGGATATGTCCACTCATGCCTACTCTGGAGATCAATACTCTATTTGGAAATTTAATTCTAGAATAAATTCCAGAGTTGAATGATTCTTTTGTGCAATGTTCTCAAAACAAAAAATCTATATGTTCTATACCAATTTTAAATGTAGCTTAAAAGCGTGTATTTATCTTAACATTAACTTGAATTCAAATCTGGAAACACAGCGATGACATCTGAGAAATCCCCCAAAAAACTACATCTAGGAAAAATATTTACTGAGTCATGAACTTAATGTGACCTAATTATGTTTGGATTCTGCCTCACCACGTATTAACTTTCGTTTAACGCTTCACTGTAAGAAACACACTCACCTTCTGGCTGTTTGCGCGCGCACACACACACACACACACACACACACACACACACACACACACACACACACACACACACACACACACACACACACACACACACACACACACACACACACACACACACACACACACACACACACAGTGTGTCACTGCAGTGACAGCTACATTAACATGATAAAAACATTTAAATAAGTACAATAGAAGGGAATAATACAACTCTGCTGCTGCCTTATGTGATGATTATATACAAATAATTTCTAGGGTTTTTTTCTTAAATAGAAAAAAATCAACAAATTGCTGACGATTTGTTATCATAGCTCTATAAATGTTCTATAAATCTGTGGAATCACTTCTCCTCTCGACTGAAATATTTGCATAAATTCTTTAGCAAATAAATTGCGCTATCGCACACATTAATATTTACTGCGATTAGATTTGAAATTAATTTGGTTTTGAAACTAACTAAGAGGGTTAATTCGGGTCTATTTTTTTTATTCTCTCTCACAATAATTTAATTTTGTGTTTAATCGCACGCACCCGAGCTGGGAATAATAACAATAAGAAGGACGTTAATAGCAATGATAATAATGAAAAAGGCACCAATTAGCGTGTGGCTCTGACTGTGTGATGAATTATTTATGAAATCAGAGTAAACAGGAGGGCGATCAGCGTGGTCAGTGAGGAGGGATCCGTATAAAGACAGGACACTCGGCTGCCTTTTCTCAGAAGACTCACGCTCCGTCTCCTGCTGCTGCTGCAACTGGACTCACAAGGTACTTTTTTTAATATAACAAATATAACAATGTGTCATGATAGTACTGCAATTTAGTGTAATTTTATTTATTTAAAAATTGCATTGCATTCAAAATTATGATTTACACTGCCTATATATTTAATTTTAGAAATTTACATTATAAAAATTCAGGTATTTTATATCCATAAATTTCACTTCCATCAATTTGCTTTTTAAAATTATTTCTTCTAAAAAATGTAGAAAATATTAAGATCAGATTCTTATATTTCATCGCCTGCTGCGGCTTGTTAATATTTTATTAATTACTAAAAAATTTAAACCTTTTCAGAGGCTGTTTGGTCGAGAGGGATTTAAAAAGACAAAAGCCTCACGTTTCCCTTCGCGAGCACAAACTACAAGAAAATAGGTACAATGATGAATTTCTATTTTTGTTATGCTTTTCATTCAGCTGCCTCATCATACACAGGAAAACTTCAAAATTATTCACAACTCCCTCAACATGGGAGGGGGGGGTGGGGGGATCTGCCCTGAAAAGCGACGGAGCCCAGGACCCAGAAGCCTCAGCGTGGCCGGGGTCCCAGCGCGCAGTGCATTCACAGTTCACAGGCATCTCGACCTAAATGCGATGTGACGGGAGAACCTTTACTGAAACAAACGGGAATATAGTATCAGGGAAGGCTGACCGAGCTGTGAACCGGGGCCCTAACACAGAGCAAATTAACATCAGCAGAAAATAGCTCAGCGTTCTCAGATCGCTTATGTGCCGGGCAGCAAATGCATCAAGCTCTGCCAGGTCATTTCAGCCTGCAGATGTTCTAAGAATGTGAGGGGGGGCGGCTGCTTCTGCCGGGCATCGTCCTCCAACCTCTGACCACGGAGCCGGACCGACCCCCGAGGTGCTGCTGCTCCGTGTCCCGCGGGCAAACGTCCCTGGCTCTGAGCTTTCAGTCCCACTATCGTCCATCATGAGATCTCTTTCGTGATGTCTTCCACTGAGCCGAGTCGGCTAATGATGCTGATCTCTGCCGCTCAGCTGAAAAACTCACTTCTGTGGCTGCAGTTAGAGCGTAAAGGCCGTGGAAGGGCTTCTCCCTGCGTCTCTGGATTCTGGTCGTGCAAGGTCAACGTCTGCAGCCCGTGACAGTGATGTACAGCTGTCAGACCACAGACTGACGGACAGGGAATCACCAGGCGGGACGACAGTTGTTTGGTTTGGGGAGTTTGTAGCAGCAAAAACAGCTTCATCTGAACTGGTTTTGTTGACTCTCAGTAATGGTTTTGAATAAAAGAGAGGAAGGCCTGATGCAAGTCCAGAGTGCATTCGCCTTTAGAGATGCAGAGATACAGACAAAAGCTGACAGGCTCCAAGGTTTAGGCCTTCAGTTGTGTTAGTCAAGTTTAGGGTAAGGAGCAAAGGGAACGGAACATATATCGTCCCCAAGAATGTGTGATTCTCACATTAGCTACAGTTCAATAATCCAGAATCTAAATCGGGATGTATTGAAGTATTTCGCCTCTTGCATTTACACTGAAAAGGACGTTTGGTTCCAAAGGCTCCAGAGCTCTGATATACGTCCCCAACTTATCCATGTTGTTGTTAGGGCCAGCGCACGTGGAGCCAAATCACAGGAAAAAAGGAATAAACGTTTTTTGCTGTTTTCAGAGGTTCTCTCCAGAGACGTGAAACCAAAAATAGGGGGAGACAGACATGCAGAGGAGGAAAGAAAATGGAGATAAAAGGTGAGAGATTGTCACCCCCCCCCCCCCCCCCGCCCTCCTCCAGCCGCTGCTTCACAGCCCATTAGGTCAGAGCAGAGCAGGGAGCGCGGCTCTCAGGCTCGCAGGTGTAATGTCGGAGGACGAGGCTGAGGCCGAGGGACGGACCGGGGAGGTTTTTAAAAGCCTGTGTTGTTGGCTGTGCGGAGGAGGTGAGATGTCATTTCCTCTCGCGCCGCACGGATATAAAAGGCTCCTCAGCAGCGGCTGACGGGTGCAAGGACCCGGAGGAGAACAGGTACATGGCGAGGAGGATGAAGGTGCTGATGTCTGCAGATCACAAAGATGTGGTAAAATTGAGCTGTTACTGACGGGAATTTGCAGCAGAATTATGTCTCGCAGTCCCTGCATCCTCACGCTATCCAGAGATGAAGCTGAAATATCCAGGATACAAACATCAGTGGCATAAACTGCGCACGCACGCCACCAATCATGAGTCAGTCTCAGATGTCAATCATGACTTTTCACTGCTTTTTTTTTTAAAATAGTATAAAGAAATCTAAATAATACCAAATTTACTAGAAACAAACACTTACGCCTAAAATTAGTTTTTAGTTTGACCCATGTCCCATTAAATAACATGAAGGAGAAGGGGTTTCAGACTTTAGAGTGAACCAGCCCCCAGGGGCCGTAACGTCGTCCATCTTTGTATAAATGTTTGAAAAAGAGAAAAACAGGTTAACTTTAAAAGAAATGAATAGGCTATAATTTTGTTCATGTAAGCATCGATATTTTTTGGTTTACTTTCATGTTATTTTAGCTCCGAATATTCCGTCTACAGATACATTCATAACTGCAGGTGTTCAGTTTTTTTAAAAGACCAATTAAGGTCATGTTAAAACAACAGTTCACCAAAAACACAACACGATTATATTTCCCCTTCACCAGAGTCCGATTATAATTTGCTGAGGTCATAGGATATTATGGTGGGGGGGGGGGGGGGGGGCATGACCCATTACATTTTGGAATGGATCCAGATAAATAAACGACTGAATCCAGCGTTGGAGGAGGCAGGAACTCTCCAAGCTTCCTTCTAGTTTATACAAATGGAAAACTAAACAACCAAATCCTTTACTTTTCACACTAAACTGCAGTAAGCGTCAGTGTCCTCCATGACTCACACTACAATGTGTGTGTGTGTGTGTGTGTGTGTGTGTACATTAATTATATATACATCTCCTTCCATGATGTCATGCAACATGTCACAGTAGATTTTCTCTGTTCATATCCATGTACATGTATGTGGGGATGTGTTCATACAGAAGCTTCTCACTATATATCTGCACCTCTACGTGTCTCGGGGGGGGGGGGAGGATCTCACGTTGCTTTCCAAACTCTGAAACGTTGGTGTTTGAGACGATAGAAGAGAACGAGAACAAGAACAATCTCAGGATCTTTTCTGATCGGCTCTCTGCACATTAGCATAATCTGAGGTGTGACGACACCTGAGAAGCAGAGGAGCCAGACTGGTCGGGGGTGTGATTGAACCCTGATTTCTCATGCCCAGACTTCTTTTTCACACTTTGATCACTGTTGTGAAAGGGCGTCCCCGGGTCAAGCATCTGGAGGGAACCTCGCCCTGGATACGGGAGGCTGCACTGAGCATGCTCACAGCCTCGTTTATGGGTCATATCTCCCACCCTGAGGGCGTTCGAAACACATAAACAAGAAGAAAGACACACAGAGAAGACAGACGGACAGATGTGAGCGCACGAAGGCGCAAATGTACCGCGTCCAAACATTTCATTATAGATCAGAGAGCCTATAACACACACACACAGCCTGTCTTCAACAGCGATATGGCCCAACACCACACGTTGCAATGATATTAATGTATATACGAGTGTGACAACAGGGAAACACATGGAGATGTGTGGACGTGTTAAAAAACATGTCTGGTGTTGTCACGGATACAAAGACACACACACACACACTCGAGTTGTACGAGCACAATACACCCGGCAGGTGCCCTCGTGCAGGCCTGGCTGAGAAATGCAGAGAGAGCCCAAACATGCCAGACGGCATCATCATCCGCTTCTCTGTGCCCTGCCGACGCCGGGACCCCCGGTACGAGGAGCCGGACGGGAAGGGTGGCAGACCTCGGTGTCGACACTGTGGGGGATGCCAGGGGAGGTGAGGATCACACACACACCCTCAGACCTATAGGTATGTGTGAGGGTGGAAGTAACACGAGATAAGCTATGGTTACAGTGTCTGAGAGGGTTTTTCACATTAGAGTCAATTATTTTCCCTTTAAGCCTGATCTAATTCATATTTTTATATAAACTGAGAGTCATGTTAAATGTGATTCACACAGAGATAATCGTTCAGTTTAAGAGGCATTTTAGTGTCTTTCAGCAAATTCCAAATACAGAAAACATCCGTTTACAGCAGAACAAAGCTCAGATGAATTGACTGAACAGCACTGAACAGAAAACAGACGAGAATGGCACCTCCACCGAGGCCCTATAGTCCACATAAATCAAGCTGCACCGCACAGATATCAGTCCTCTAAATATTCCAGAATGTTTTCATCAAAATCCAGGAATTCTTTCCCTGGGAAAATTGGTGAAAATGTCAAACAAACAACCTCACAATGATTAAGAAAGTGGAACAAAATAGAATAAAAGTTCTTCCTTGACCCATCACACACCCGTCCACCAAGTTTCATGGAAATGCTTGGATGGAGGTCGCAGCTTTTAGTATATTTTAGCAGAGACATCATACAGTGTGGAATTAACGTATGGACGTTAAATTAATATCTATAAAACCTGTGCCAACAGGGGGGAACAAAGTAGAATAAGAACTCTCTATTAAAAATAAACTTCACAGATCATTTGCTGGTTTTCATTTGACTAAGTTTATCTCCTCTTTTCTTTTTTCCAGTTGAAGAACTTAGTTTGAACTTTGTGTCCTCGTTGCTCCGCAGCCTGACACCGTAACAGCGTTTTTAACTCCACCACTGTTGGTGTTTACATCTGCTGGATGGAGAATTCCTCCACAACCTCCTGAACTTACGAACCCTTTTCATAATCAACCCCATAATGTCACAAACGCTCGGCTGTCAAAGGTGAAGAGTAAGAATTTTTGGATTCCTCCCTGAAGAGACGTTTTCCCTTGGGACCAACAATAATTTTCGATGACATTTACTTCACTCAGGAGTCTCAAAAACAGATGAACTAATATATATATATATATATATAATAAATAATTACATATATGCATGAGTCCAGGCTACAGCACTTTTCATAAAAAACAAAAAATGAATTACACATTATATTCATTTGTTCTGATTTACCAGTGCATTAGAAAATTATCTCTTCGGGGTTAAGTTTAGGTCTATTCCAGTGTCAGTTGAGCTTGATAAAACACTCATACGCGGCATCAATAATACAGCGATCATGTTGTACACAGGCTATGAGGCTACATCCTTTTAGTCCTGTCGCTCCAAATGGATTTCAGTGTCTCTGCATGTAGCTGCCGCACCGCTCAATTATTTAAGGTGGTAATTAGGTGATTGTGGCTGCTGCGCTGTCCGTCTCCGGAGGCCAAAGTAACTGTCGGAACAATGTTAGTGTTTTTTTTTAGGATTAGGTCATCAGATCAGCTTTCTATCCATCCATCTGTCCCAAAGACAAATCTCCCTCCGCCCTCCTCTCCCCTCGCTGTGTTTATTTTGGCCTAATTCCAGCTCCCCGGCTTCGCGAAATGAGCAAAATACAAGCACTTTGATTGAATAGATATAAATCCTCAGGCGAAAAACAGCATTTACACTGAAGAGTGCATGCCCCTGTGTGTGTGTGTGTTTCACTTCCCATTGGATCTTGTTTATCTAGGCAGAGTGTGCGCACATTTATAAAGTGGCCGACTGTCCCAAAGCTGTTGTGGTATCGCTGTCCCGCCTGCATTTGCATTTCTGCGTCATGTTATCTCTACCCACTCCAGATTTTATGAATATAATTGGGATGCGTGTCAGGGGAACAATGGGTTCCGTGAAGTGTTGCCCCGCTGATGAACCGCGATGAGCCAATGCTCCGTGACCTGGATAGAAGAGGAGAAAACCGCCATATTACGAAGGGTCACAGTGTCAGTGGCAACACACATTCGTGTAAGAGAAAGCAATCTCACACACACACGAAACGAATTGCGTGTCGCAGCAGTTGCCTTTAAGTTGCTTTATGCTCATGCTGCAGGTTCAGTTCAAACGATCCGTGCTGCTGTTGGAGCGTGACCCTCCTCCGACAGGAAAACTGGATCCTGGACGAAGTGCATGTAAATTTCACCGTGTTAATGGTGTCGCCGAGCAGTTGATCTTTGCAGCTTTACACACAAGCAGAGTGTGAGTTCACGCGGCGGCTGAACCGGAAAATTCGGAGGTCACGGCCGAGTCCAGAAGGTTCATGTGAGAAAAAAAAAAGGAGAAAATATTCCCTGAAGCTCTGGAGCCACTTTCAACGAGAATAGAAGATGCTGCTTTAATGTTTTTTTTATTTTTCTTAACCTCGCTTTGGTCTCATTACAATAACAGACGTGGTTTAAGAGGAACACTGTGACAGCCAACTACCATCCGGGGCTCAATGTCCATGTTCCCGTGTTGCCATGTCCACTAATCCTCTTATGAATGGAGTCAAAATGGCCCAAAAACTCAAATTAGCTGATCTCATCATCTGCAATGATAACACCAGTACAATGTCATTATAGAAGGAACATTATTATAATCAATGAATAAATGTTTTATTAAAAGCTCATACATGGCTTTTATTGTGGCTTAAGGAGAAGTCCAGCAATTTTCACACCTGTTTTACGGGTTTGGGGCATTTGAAGAATATATTTTATAAAAGCATTTATGTATCTATGGTTACTTATATAAAACCAAGATGGCGCTGGACAAAAAGCCAAACTTGAGACTCAAACAGCAGCTCACAAACCAGTGGGTGGCGTCACGGTGGGTTGACAGTTCATTTCAAATTATTTTCCAAATGTCCATCATGAATCATAAATCATTGATGATTTTATAGTATGAAAACTTTGACTTGCCCAGTGATGAAATATATATCTGCCTTGTGTTTAACCATATAATAGCTTATAAACCCACATTAGTAAATAATAACAAATCATTAATGTCAATTAATTTCAATGTATAAGCCCTTTAAGAATCTGCGTTAGGAAATTATATTAAAAACTCATTTTGATTTTGCACCGACCTCAGGATATTCGGTGGATTCTTGCTCAACTCTGGATTCCTGAAGTGCCCGGTTTACAAACGGGCTGCTGCAGTTACTTAACAGGCCCGGTGTTCTGGCACATTATTTAATTTTTCATTCCTCTGCCGTCTAGATTGAGCTCAGATTGCTCATGGAAGTGTCTGCAGAGCGAAAGTCGTCTTTAATTCTCTGCTGGTAGCTCACACTCATTTATAAAATTAATCCCACAGATTAGAAGCGTATCATATTGTGCGTCTAGTTAACTGTGACCTTTTTTCTCTCAGGATGTTCGTCACTGCTGATCATGTAACTTGCACCAAACTAGCTCTCACTTGTAATCAGAGTAAGTCCACTGCATTTAATCCAAAGCATCTGTGTTTGTGCAACAATTGTTAAAGATTAGTGGACGAATTACAGCGCGACGGAGCTGGATGACATCAGCGGTGCAGCCTATAGGACGGTGTGGGAACAGATGGACAGACGCTCCCTCAGGTTTGACGGAGGAGAGACGTGCAGCCTTGTTTGAGAATGAGCTCCATTCACATATAAATAAAAAGGGACAGGACGGCCATGAGCTCTAGAACATCTCCACCCAAGCGTGGACGATTTGCACACGTCTCTTTTCCTTTCCTCTCTACCTTCCTCACGTTGACCTTTCAGGCCTCCTCTCTCCTTTTCTCACTATCTTATCTCGCGCTCCTTCCCTCTGGTCATTTCCTCTGAGCTGTGAGAATTGAGAGGAATGTGTCTGAGGGATATGGAGAATAAAGCCAGGGATCACTGGAAGGTGTGAAGGCAGCATGCATGTCAGGACCTGGGGGGACGAAGAAGCAGGGGCCGCGATAGGAAAAGGAAACGGCTGCGGCAACGGAGGCGGGCTGGAAAACAACTCTTCTTCCTCCCTCTTCCTCATATTTGTGATGCTGCTTTCAAACCTGCACTGAAGTTTGAACATTTTCTTGAAGGGGGGGGGGGTGCGAGAACGCAAATGTCCGAGTCAGTTGCTCCGGACATTTCCAGAACTTTTCCTTCCAGCCCACCTCCCACTGAGTAAAATGTCCAAGTGAGAAAACAGCAGGAAAGTTCACAGTGTTGATGTGAACACGTCTGACTCTGGACCTTCTTCCAGAGTTCATACTGAGAGATGGCTCGAGGAATCAAACCCTGTTTTCAGACACGAACTCCAGAAAACTGGAGAAGTTGTCAGGCGGAGCGCAGCCCTGCTCTACAAGCCGCACACACATACGCACACACACACACACACACACACACACACACACACACACACACACACACACACACACACACACACACACACACACACACACACAGTACCTCCTCGGACACTGATAATTAACGTGTGGCACAAAATGTCTTCACAGAGGCCATCTCTTGTGCTTTAACCTTTCTCTGCTGGCAGTTTATCTCACTGTCATTTGATCTGATCGTACCCGTCAGCGTTGGAACCCTGCCTCATCCTCTGCCATCCCCACACCCCAAACACCCCTCCGACCCATCGACTCCATCCTAAACTGGCCCTGGTAGGTGCAGCACCGCGGCCTGTGTGCATGTGTGTGTGTGTGTGTGTGCATGCAGCGATGATGCTGAGGGAGGTTGCCGTGCGGTCACTGCGCAAAGCCTGGTCGCATTGTGACTCGGAGCTGCAGAATGTGCCATGGTGCATTAGCGCGCTGCCGCCTGGCTGAGCATGAGGCGTGGAGAGAGTGAGGAGGAGGAGGGAGTCAGGATAAAGAAAGAGAAGGAGGAGCTATGAGGGATGGAGAGATTGGGGAGGCGAGGAGGAGCAGAGGAAGAAAGAGGGGAAAGGAGGATAAGAGGAGGAGGAGGAGGAAAAGTGAGGGCATCAGCACACTTACACACAAGCAGAGTTCAGAAGCCCTAGGGGCACAGGGTCCTTGTAAGATGGATCATCAAATATGAAGGAACATCGAGGCTGTGTGTTTGCTCTGGTATCTACTCCTCATCATCTCCTTCTCTCTCAACTCTTCTTCTCTCCCTCTCTCCTCTAGAACACTTTCACCTCACTACAGTGGCAGAGGACTTTTCTAAATCAGGGGCCTTAAGGGGCCACAATTTACACACACAATTTTAAATTGTTCCTTATTCAAACACATTGTGTTGTTCAAAAAAGCAACAAAAATACAATAAATTATCATATTTAGTGTTACTATTGTTAATAAGTAACAAGAAAAGAAGACTACGCACAGGAAAGGGGCACTTTCCCCCCTGACCCCACCCTTGGATCCACCCCTGCCTCTTGTTCTATGTCCATTTCAGGACATATGACAAATGAAAGGTTGATTTTACTGTGAAGTCAAAGTGCTTTCATCGCAATTCAAACCCAAGGGTTTTTCCAAACCTACCGAGCATTAGACATCCATTATTGTGAAGCTAAATCCTGATAAAAACCCTGAAGGATTGTTTTTGCTTGGCTCTTTTTTGTAGTAATCCTTCTTACCATCCTTAAAGGCTGATATGCAAAAAAAATAATCTTCAAACTAAAAAGAAAATAAACGACACTTGATGGCAGGATGAGATTTTATACAGAACGAGTTACAAAACACTTGTGAATGATATTTTCTATGCATGAGAACAGCTGACTGCATCTCTATCCCTCTTTGCAATGTGACCTGATGGCCAATTGGTCAGGTGCCACTAGCCAGGCAGAAGCCCGTATCGTGCCGCCAATTAAAAACAGATGGGGTGCGATTGGATGATGTAACGGACCAATGGGAGTGCCCGCCAGGAGGATGCTGGGACATGATCTAATTTTCATCCTCGCCCTAAGCAGGTTTAGACAGCTCTGATCGTCCCGCCGCTAATCTGCCCCGCACAAACTGCGTGTGCTGGAGCTAACACACGCGCACATGCACACACACACACACACACACACACACGTTTCATTGTATATTGTTTTTTTAGTAATGTGCATCGTAGAGATGGAAAGATGAAAATCAAGAGCGCATATAAACAGTTGCTCTTGTCTAGATTTCTTGGTAAATGAGCAGCAGGCCGTCACACGTCAGAAAGCTTTTAAGGTTTTGGAGCTTTTAAAGAGTACACAATCACATGCAGAGCGCATTTGACAGTACATGGACAATCACAACACACACACACAACTGTCAGAGGAAAGAGGTCATGTCGGAGGTCGGCCTAATGGGACTTGTGCTGAAAATCAAACATGAAAGAGCTCTACACCGAAGGCTCCGTACAACCTCCCTGACACGTGACCGAGGTCTTAGGAAGCCACCGAGGCCGCAGCGGGGCCACGCTCTTCCCCTGCTATTGACCCTTATACACTCACAAGCACAAACACACATAAAACCACAGAGTACACACTAATGTGCATACACACACACACACAAATTGACACATGGACTCACTCTTTCTGTGCACTCGCATGCATGAGTCACTGACATGGCTGCGTGGCCGTGTTGTGATGGAGGCGAAGGCTCTGGAGGGTTGGAGCTGGGAGCAGAAAGCTGGGGGTCGGTGGCCCGTCCTTGACCCTCCACTGGAGCCTGATGGACACACAATAAAAGGGAAAGTCACAAATTAAAGACTGGAATCAAAAATATACACACACAGGTGCCACAGAAGCTGAAATGCTGTCTTGCATAGGTTTTTATGAAAATGTAAAACAATACATGGTGACTGAGTTGTTGAGTGCTAATGATGTTGTTGGTCTGTCATGTGTAAACAGCAGTAACTCAGCAATATTTTTAATTATAACAAAAGATAAAACAAGCTAGAGAATATTTCTAATTCACAAATACAAGTTTCTTTCTGCTTGTTTTTCCCTGATTGGTCTTGTAACCCCTCATCTGTATTTTGGAAAGAATCCATTGAAGTGAAGGTCACAATATCACAATACTGTTCAATGCATTTTGGTTTAAGGCAAGTAAAAGGAGACAAAAAAAGAACAACAATAAAACACAATAAAAATAGCTGTTCAATTTCTTTAAAAACACAAAAGGTCATGATAAATAATCCTGTTTACTGCATCTACTGTATCCACAGCACATACTGTCCATATAGCCTCTCAATTGCACTCCACCACACTCAGTTCAGTCAGGGGTCAATAGCTGTGACCAGGGAGGCCTGATCCTCCATGAGTCCCATCGACCCTCAGCCACACAGACACAGAATATGAGCGTTCCACGTCCCGGCCTCGCTGCCACGCGTGAGGCATCGGAAACAAACGCTCCTGCCAGGCCTCCACATGCAAGCGAGGCTATGAGATTGATCCGCTTTACCGACGCAGCGTCAATACCAATACAGGCACAGGCAGAGATGGAGGAGGAGGAGGAGGAGGGAGTGGGTACGATGATGAAGTATCTGTCACAAGCTGTTACAGACCCACAAGTAAAACACACGTTACTGAACACATTCGATCAAAGAGGTGGGCTTTTATTTTCAGTTTCATTCAACTGGCCATTTCATGCTGATGAACCGAACAAAGAAGAAGAAGAAGAAGAAGAAGAAGAAGAAGAAGAAGAAGAAGACAGGCTTGCATCATACTTCTATACATATCACCACCACTATACTGTGTGTTTCAATATCCTGCTCGTGCCTATACGTGTCTTTGTCTTACTTCCAAGGATTGTCAAACACAGTGTGTAGGTTTTCCTCTGATGTATAACCCACGACACGTTTACCTTTGATGATGGAGATGCTTTCTAACTTAATGGTACTATACTTACTTGTCAAGTTAAGTAGAAGCATCCGTACTTTTACTCGTCCTGTGGGTTTTACTCCCACGTGAGGAAACTATCGGGACATTTGCGCTGACTCTGCGAGGGGATGGGGGGGGAGTCTGTGTTGCCACGGCAACCATGGAACCTGACAAGAAACACGGAAAACGTAGAGGACAAAGGTAAATTACGTTTTTTTTCCCTTTTAATAGTTTAAGCTAGCTTTATATTTACTTTATATACGTGACGATATATCTGTATTATATTAATCAAGCTGATTTCGCTTTACTTGGATATATTTGCGGCCATGAACGGGGGGGGGGGGGACCCACAGAGGTTGTGAGACTAAACTAGCGCAGGACTTTTAAAGCAGTGATTTTGATCATTTTAAAAAGTTAACTTACCACAGAACGTGTCTTGTGCCTCATGCTGGAGATTTACTGGTCGCATTATGTATTTACAGCCAGTCTCTACGCGGTTCTGTCAGCAGGAAACTTGCCCACCGCTCTCCCCGGGACAGACGCTTGTTCCCCGCTGCTGCTGCTGCCAGAGGCCGGTCAGAGGAGCTGGATCTCAGTGACAGCACACAGGTACACACCGCACACCGCCTGCACGTCATCACAGTCTGATGAAGACTGTGTTAGAGTCAGGGAAACTGAGGATGCTTCCAAAGCTAATACCAAGAATAACTTTGAATTATCAGCTGATTCATGCAAAGTGCAGAAAACAAAGAGCTGCTCAGCTCATTGGAGAGCAGGTGTGCTCAGATCCTGACAGCTGATTGGCTGGAGAGGAATCACTTCCTCTTTCGCAGCATTAAAAACAAACCTGAAGATGCCCCGGAAGTCCCATTTTAAAGAGTTGTGAAGTTGTCCTTCCAATGTTCCAAAGACACGGATGCTGCAAACAAAACGTGTTGTATTTATGTGTTTAGAGCGTTTGAACAACAGCTTGACGCCTCTTTCTAATTGTTGCATGGTAACTTTAAACTTTGGTCCATGAGTTGCCAGGTTGCTGACGTCATTACCCAGGAACCAATTAACAGAATTCAATTAAAATCAGCTTTAAACAGAACAGTAGCTTCTGTTGTCAACTTGTCAAATGTTACACACTTGCAGCCGACACCATACATTTTATTGGATCAGTTATACCTGTGCTTTGGTTAGGCTCTGTGGGAAAAGCCTATGGGTCCCTATCGCCCTCACTCGTCTGTGCTCAGAGGCAGTTTGACTCAGTGTGAGCTCAGGTCATGGAGGTAAAAAGGTTGTACAAATGAATTAGAAAACGCTACTGAGACGACACTCTCTGTGTGTTCTCTCCTCCAGGGTCTGTCGGAGCTCCACATGGCCTGCCTCTACGGCCAGGTGGCTCCTCTTGAGCGGCTGATGCGGTCCATGTTGGACAAGCTCGACAACGGCGATGCTCTGGGGCGCCGGCCCGTCCACCTGGTCATGTCCTCCTCCAACTTTCACAACGCCGCCGCCTGTCTCAGATGCCTAATGGAGAACGAAGCCGACATCAATCTGTAGGAGCCTTATTTTGAAATGTTCCTCAGAGATGAAAATAGAGAGAATAAGAAGTCATTGATTCAGTATAAGATGATGAGCAGCCACCAATAAGATAATAATGTTTTTTGCATTTTTTGTCATTATGACCAGAACCACAGACTCAGGGCTGACGCCGCTGCACCTGGCCTCCGCAGAAGGCCTCCTGGACTGCGTAGAGATCCTCGTGCAGGCCGATGCAGATGTGTTGGCCCAGGACGACATGGGACACACAGCTCTGGATTTGGCTCGCATCTGGTCCCACAGAGACGTAGGCAGGTAACAAGCTGGAGGAACAATTCACAGCAAAATCAAAGTCAAAAGAGTTTCAGTTCGCTAAAAAACACGACCTGTGTGTGTAGGTATCTGAGAAGCTGCATGTGGAAGGCAGAGAAGAAGAAAGAAATGGAGAAGATGGTGCAAGCTCGGATTTTATACAGGGACCTTGTTGCCGAGGCCAAACTGAACGAGATCGACAAAACGGTACGTTGTAAATCAGTAAAACAGGATATCACATAAATACCTGAATTCAGGATTTCCGATTTCTAACTTCACTTCCTCTATATGTGATTTCAGAGTCTTATAGACAAGAAGATGAAAGAGTGGGCGGCCTTGAAAGGTATTCCCCACATCAAGGCTGTCCCCCCCAAAGTCATGGTGAGCAAGTACCACACAAAGTGCCTCTTATCCAATCAGGACGGCTCTAATGTGGGGAAGCCCAAGCCAAAGCTGAGCGAATCCATCTCAGGGCCTGACCTCCAGGACATTGTCACGCTGTGGAGGGACAGCGGTAGCAGAGGGCGGCCTCAGTACAACACCAAGTGGAACAGCACGCCTCGTGACGCCCCTGACCTGCCTTTGGACGTCCTCAAGAACGTGTTGTTCCCCAGAGTGTTGCCATCCAGAATCAACTCCCCTCAGGACTTTATGCCGCGGGACATCAAGGAGGTCCCACACAGACGATGTCCCCAGGGATGGAGCCCCTCACCTTTTTATTAATTTAGCTTCAGGTAGAAAGCACCTTCATAGATTTTCAGATTTCAGGAACACGTGTATCACATAGAGGTCTGACAGAGTCCTAACAGGCAGAAAGAGACGTAAAGAGCGGAATTATCCTCGTAAAATATCCAGCCACCTCAAGACCTCAGCTCTGAGTGATGAAACAAAAAAATGCCACTCTCCAGAAAGCAGGGTGAGCAGAGGACGAGAAAACCCCTCAGTGAACTGGGTCACCTGTCACAGACAGTACCCCTGCACTTTCCCTGATCCCCCCAGGGAAGTGAGCAGGGATCCAGGTGAGGGCTTGTCAACAGGGTGTGTGTGTGTGTGTCTGCGAGTTGTGGCCTGTCAACTGAAGCTAGGTGTGTGTGTGTGTGTGTGTGTCGTGGTTTTGTCTTGTCCCTTTACTTCATGAAGCACTTCACACCTCAGTGGGGGGGGGTCAAAGTGCACAGCCTGGTGCACCCACTGTGCCCGGGCCACATGGGACTTGGGTAATTTAACGTCATTCAAATAAACAGTCTGACACACACACACATTCTTGGACAACACGTACGACAGAGATACACACTCGACTGAGTTGCCTCTATTTCCTTGGACGCAACCTGTGAAAAGAACCATTTCATCTTCCAAATTATTTCAACAAAATCTTTTATTTTACAGTTGTGTGTTTTAACAGGCGACAATTATTCACACTCGAGAAATTGTGAGAAAGAACTTCAGCCTCTTCAATCGAACTTTCCCCCAACCGGTTGGAGCAGCTTTTTCACTGCACAGGTTCGATCTTCAGACGTTTTCCCCATTCGTCTTTGACAGTGAGTGTTTATAAAAAAAAAAAAATCAGTTTGTTACTGTGGTTCCTTAAAAAATAGTCCAAAAAAAAAAAAGGGTGGGAATCTGAGGAGTAAGTCTCACACAGTGCGTCGTGTCCGTGGTGAGAAGTCGATGACTTCCTCTCTTGTCGTTCACCGAATTGAAAGTGAAAATTAATCCTATCCGACCACCTTCATTTAAACCCCGTTCATCAAAGTGTTGTGACAGGACCGGGCATTTATTTCATGTCATTCATTTGCAATAAAAAAAAAAATGTACCTCCACAGATCAGAAGCCGATTCCTTACAAGTTAACTACAGACTGATCTTTGTCATTTTAAGCCAAAGTGCTTCAGCAGCTGATTGGCTGCTTTTATCCTTTTTCTTGGATTTCACACCAAAACAACAAAACGTGGACATCGGTATTAAGACAGGAAGCACCTTTAAACTTTCCCAACCTCCAACCCACCTTCTCAACAGTCGTATTTCATCTCCTGAACTATTGTCACCACTACTTTGTGTATGGACTCCGATGAGCAGCAGGATGTCGTGTCAAGAAGAAAACTGATCATTATTTATAGATTTGATGTCAGAAATTACATTTTTTTTGTTGGTTGTTAATCTTAAACCTGCACATGTATATCTTTTGTACCAAAGATTTAAAAATGGAGTCACAATAATAAAAGCGATGCGCTAAAGACAAGTTCCTGTCGGCAAAGGTCTCTGGTAGATGTCGTCAGTCCAGACAGAGACAGACAAACACTGCCTGTGTAAACTCCTTGGCTCGTCCAGCAGAAGACTCTCCTGTGTCCATTGGTCCGTCCTCTTCGTGTCCCCCCCCACCCCCCATTTTGTCCTCTGCTTAGTTTTAGTCCAGTCCAGAAAATGTCACAGTCATTCCAGCCTCCCCCTTAATCTCCGACACACACTCTCACACTCACCCCTGACCCCCTGAACCTGCACCCAGAGTCTGAGCTCCTCAGTACATTTTCTGTCGGCTGGGCAGCACTGCCTCCTTGAGGAAAGAGAACACGATGAGGATCCCTGACCTCTTCCCCCTCTTGCCCTTGGTGAAGTAATTAGACACCACGTCATCTGAAAAGGAGGAAATGGAAACCGTTACTAATTATAACATGTGTAAGCACCGACGTTTGAAATCTGTTTCCAAGTCTGGAAGTTAGGAAATGTAACATGTATGTAGTTGCTGGTTGTAATGTGAACTATATTAAATCTGTTTGACTTCACACAGAATCGGCTTCATTGGCCACGTTTGTGTACATTTACAGGGAAGCTGACTCCAGTTTTACGTTGCTCTCAGTGTGCGTACAAAGAAATAAACACACAGGAAGGGACGAGGATCATAGAAATCTAAACAAATAAGTTAAAGAATGATCAAAAAAATAACTAAAAATCACTTTAAGTATTAGAGCAGACAATCCAGAATGTACAGTTGAATTACATGTAAAAATAAATCTGAATGTTCAAGGGACACAGTGAGAAAAGGAATGTGCGCCCAACGTGGGGCTCGAACCCACGACCCTGAGATTAAGAGTCTCATGCTCTACCGACTGAGCTAGCCGGGCGGGTGAGAAAACTGGCATGAGCAGTTCGTTCACATAACTAACAGAGTAGTACATATAAGATCTTAAGACTTGTCTCACTCAATTGAATTCTTATGAATTTGAATGTGGTTTTACAGGGGACATGTTTTTCAGCTGCTGTTCAGTGGATTCAGTCTGAAATCAAGTTTTTATGTATCTTCAATAGTTTTGGAATCATATCCAAACAAACATGACAGATTTGGTGTGGAATCACATTTTTTCTCATTTTAATTTAGCGTATGAATTCTTAAATTATGGACACAACCTTGTTTTGTGAGGTCATAGTGAGCTTGATTATTTACCACCAAATTTGAATCACTTCATCCTTGAGTCTTGTACATTTGAGCCACTTTACAAGGATTTCCCTTCATATCACGCTGAGGAGAATGGGTCGAACACAACATAGAACAGAATATTGAATTCCTCTGGTTGCAGCTGTCGCCGGCGCAGAGGCATAAAAATCTGTTTCCATTTTCCCTGAAGAGAAGCTCACCTCCTTGCTGTATGGTGGACGGCAGCACATTTTCACCCGCTGACAGTGACACGAAGAAGGCGAAGGGGATCACCCAGAGGCAGATGGTGAAGTAGGCCAGCACCTGAGGCCACAAGGGAAGTGGAATGTGTTTTTACGGAATGATATGTAACAGCAGAACATTTTTCACCATTTCATTAAAAAGAAACAGCTTATGACTGAGCTGATTAATCTGAATATGTGAAAATGCTGCCCGCTCGAGAGCCTTACCTCTGAAAACGGGTAATACTCTTGTGCAAAGTACTGGAAGGCCATATAATGGTTCACCACTATCAACACTGCGGAGTGGAGACAAAGGAAACAGTGAAGAAGGACAAGATAGTGAGGAAGCTGTTACGAGTTCATTCAGAGATGATGCTGTTTGCGGTTGCTTTGCTTTTGAGTGGGTTCGTACTGACCGCAGGAGAGGATGAAGTTGGGGGAGCTCAGCAGTATGTAGGGGAAGGTCTGCAAGAGGCCGAAGTACACCAGGTTGGTGAAAAGGCCAACTCCCACCATCAACACTGGGAAGCCGTCAATAACATAGAGGCCTGCCAGCACACCTGTAGAGAACTGGACACAACCACACGTGAAGTGACGTAGCAGTTTGTTATCAGCCTTAAATACGTCATTCCTTAAGCCTACTCACCAGAATCATGTATTTTATTATTCGACTGGTGGCTACTGTGTATTCTTCTATTAGTTCTGCCAGGTAGTACAGGCCAGCAGCTGAGTGAGGACAGGGGATGAATAGGAAACAGAATAAATAAAACAGAATGTACAGTTGGTACCGAAAAATGTGCAGAGAAACAATACGAAAGAAAAACAGACCAGGAAGCATCAGTCCATTCAAAGAGGTCTAAACAAAGAGCACCGGCTCATGGAAAGTCTGCGTCACACTAAAGCAAACTGAACTTTCCAAATGAGACAAAGATAAGATGACAGCGGCAGATTGCCTTTAACTTTCAAAGTCCATATTTGTCAAATACTATCCCTAAACTTTATTCCTCCTCACAGTTTAACTTTTAAACAAGATAGTATGATAGTAGATAGTATGCAGTGATAAATGTTAATAAGATGGTAATGAAACAGATGCTTTGCAGCCCTTTTCTTGAATTGATTGATCAAAGACAAAGTAAATGTAATGTTGGACTAAAGGAAACACTTTAGAGACTTTTTGCCAGCCCATATGCTTTTATTAATGCACTGACCTGTATTGTTCTTGTATAAAGTATTTAATCTCTGATTAAAGTGTGACAACTTATCAATAAACCTACAATAAATGTATCACACATTACAATGATTACACTTCATGTGTTTTGACCTTTGAGTCGATTTAACTGAACGATAATAAAAACCAGAACTGCATCAGTCTCTTTATTTACTTCCCACACAGTGAAAGTGACCGAGTCAGTGAGCAGGAGCCACACCTGTCAGCTGCACAGATACGTGGACACACACTCTTTGCCACGTATCACGCAGACGTTCAGAAAGCGAACCAACAACCTCCCCTGAACCACACTCCCTGCTGAAGCCGGTTTCTCCACCGCGTTCATCAATGTAAACACGCGAACAAACCTCCACGCTAACTTTCGGCAGCACTGGCGCTAGCATGTTCACCTTTGCAACGTGCACACTGCAGCCGGGTGCGACTTCACTCACTTTGCTGCAGACGATGTGAAACACAGACACGTTGTCTGCTGATACAACAACCGACTGATTGGTTTGCATTCTGTAAAACCCGGAGAACCCCCCCCCCCCCATCCTTATGAAGACATAACTAGCGCTAGCATCAGTTAGCAAACATGACTTCCAGCTCAAGAGTTGCCAGTGTGGTTTAAAACACTAAACAAGTGAATTGTGTTGATTAAACACGAATAGATGTTTATTACGATTTGCATTCGTTTGAAAATTAGGTGACGTTGACGTGTTTGATAAGGAAACGAGATGCAAAACTTAGCCAGCTAGCTAAGTAACTGCAGAGTGTTTATGTGAATTAACTTCTTTATACTTGAGGAAGTTTAACTTGTAACACGTGCACCTTATTAACAACACAACGATCAGAGCAAAATTAGGGTTTTTTTTAATTGATAAACAGCTGCGGTGACGTTTACTGCCGAACCTTTAAATGCTAGTTCTGGTCCGTTAGCGTTAGCGAGCAAATCTGAGCTAGCACGCTAGCACTCGCAGGGCTTGTCACCGCGCACTTACCGATGGCGAGGGTGACGAAGGAGATGTGCACCACCAGCGACAGCCAGCTGAGCAGATAAATAAACCACATCTCTCTGCGCAGGAGACAACGCACACAAATAAAACAGAAAAAACACGGACAGCTAGCCGAATGCTAACTGCGCTAACTTCCTCCCTCGGTGGTTCCAGTGCGAGCCAACGAGAGCAGGGAAGAGGGGGACATAAGGAGTACCGGCGTGGAGCAGGCTGCAGCGCCGCCGCGGTCTGGAGGAGAACTGCAGTTGTGTTACGCGTTTCAAAATAGGTTGTTTTAGATAAATTCAGGGGGACAGAATAAAATTGATTACATGTAAGATAGGATTGATTTTGGCTTTCCATACCTGGGATCTGTTATATTGTTTCTAATTTTAACTTCTAATTCTCAAATTGTCCTCACAATGATGGTATTGAACCAAAATTGGCCCTGATAACTATAGATAGACACACACACACACACACACACACACACACACACACACACACACACACACACACACACACACACACACACACACACACACACACACACACACACACACACACGTCTCCATGACTTCAGAGGTCATTGACTTACATCGAGTTCTTGGAAACTTACTCGAACCTCAACCATAGTTACTACTTACCCTAACCTTAACCTAAACTCAAAACTTAACTTCAACCTTACCTTTATCTAAACCTTAACCTTAAAATAAGTCTTTACCTTAACATGTAATGATTTATGTCATGAGGACTTGATTTTTCTCCCCATAATGTGACTGTGCAAACAGATGTCGGTCCCCACAACATGAGTAATACCCGGACCACACACACTTGCCATCGTGTGTATGAATTCAATAACACGGCGAAGGTGGCGGCCCACATCATTTTATCTGAAAAGCTCACACCTTTGAGATTGAGGAGAGAAACGATAAAAAATGTATGGTGCAGAGTGAAAAGGCAGAGGCTGCGGTAAAAAGAGCTAAATAAAGTAAATATATAATGTGAAACAGTGTGAAGACACTAAAATGGTGTCGGAGTCGAAGGTGAGAGTAATTTCATCCCCTTTTCAAATGCTTTTAACAAAGGCACAGAGATAAGATAGCCGGCACGGTGTGAGGCTGTGTGTGCTCACTCATGCATGCACATATATATATATATATATATATATATACAGTATCTGTGTGGAGGTGAGAAAACAAAAGGCGACCCGCTGCATTTAAAGGGACTTTCAGGAGGGAGTCACCTGAGGCTCTTATCTCAGCAACACCTCTGGGCTCTGGGTGTGAGAGCTTTAATGGGCCTTAATAAAATGGCAGCCGCCGTCCGTCTGCTGGATCCAGCTTTAAGAGGCAGACACCTCGGGAGAGAAGTGGCCAAGGTGAGCGTTTCCCATTCAAGGGTGTCTTTTTTTAATGGCTCGGGCTATTTTCCGTCTGCATTGAAATCCCTGTAACTTGCACTTAGATCAAATATAAACCCAAGCAGCCAAAAAGAATGATGTCGGACATTAACCACAGCTGAGGGAGCTCCATTTCCTTTGACACGCAACAAGTCCTGGCTCTCAGTGGCAGACTAGGGTTAAATGGAATTTGAAAAAAAAAGCATTTCTTTGTTTTTCTTTGACCACGAATGTGGGTTTGATGGTTGTTTGCGATATGCCCCACCCGTCTGGGGCTCCCAGGAGGTTAAAACAAACATCAAGGACTGTTTTCTGACTGTATCTGACCCAGAGGAGAAATCAGTTTTTAACAGAAACAAAGACAAACCACTGGTTTCCTTACATTTTATTGTAAGGGATCAGTGCAAAGAAATGATGTGTTCCTTTAAAGTAACGGTAAAAAAAACATCCTCATAGATCAATAAACACTTCTGCTGTTCATCATCGTATCGAACATAAATGCCAATGTTCCTCTGACGGATTTCAGTTTTCCTGGCCGATGATCAGTGTCGATGCTCGGATGCGAGAGTCTCTCTTCTCCCTGTTCTGCCTCAGCCTCCGGAGCACAGGGGCGCCGCTGCTCTCTTCTGCCCACAGGAGCATCTCCTGCTGCTGGGCCACGCAGAGCGCCGGGCTGGGGGTCTAATCGAGAGATCAGCGCATCGTCTTATTAGGCACCAAATCCTCAGAACACAAAACAAGAACTAGAGGATGAGCTGAGCACAGCGATATAACAAAGCACGTTGTTCTGGTTATAAGTATCACTGAGGCTTTTCCCCTGCAGATGAGAGGAGGTTAAGCCAGGAAGTGACCTGATGTTTGTTTTTGATTCTTCTATCTTTTCCTTTTAATACATTTAAGTGTGTGTGTGTGTGTGTGTGTGTGTGTGTGTGTGTGTGTGTGTAGCTTTTACAAGTCAAATGTCAGTGCATGAAAACACTGGAGTAAATACTAATGCAAACTAATGGAAACAACCTGGTATGACCCCCACATGTGCAGCACTGACCTCAAACAACAATTTTCTCAGATAAAATGTATGAATAAGAGACCACGAGACACCACAGGACTTCATACCCTGTGTTTGGGTCGAGGAGGACGGGTCCTTGTGCTCCCCCATCGCTCTCCTCCTCCTCTGGAGCACCTGCAGCAGCTCCACCTCCCCCACATTTCGTCCCATTCCCCTCCTGGATGGGAGTCTGCGGTGGTGCTGGAGCTTCATGTTGTCCTGGTGCGTTGGGCGGTTAAAGTTAATGTTTCAGAATGCAGTCGTTGGTGCCACCACTCTCAGTATAATGGTTATTATGGTACAGCAGAAGGAAATTAAATTACTACCAGCATTCCTTTCAACTCCAGAACTGCTGATTTTCTGTTTTCACTCCTCTGGTCCTGTGATAAGATTTGAGATATGAAGAAAATGTCTAAGTGGAACAAAATCACATTTATTTTATAACAAAAGCAAAAAGGAACAACGGTATAAAGATACTGACCCTCCATGAACTGTCGTCCTCCTGTGAGCAGAGAGGGTGAATGGATGGTAGTTATTAAAACATTTTCTCATATTTTGAGTTTTCTCAGATAAGTCATAGGAGCCACGTGAAATTAGGTTTTCACTCGTGAATTGTATTTTTCAAAAACCCAACCCTTTGCCCCGTTTGCTAAAATACGCACAGTACGGAGTTCTTCATGTTTACTCACCGTACAAACACATAAGGATATAAAAATAAATATGTTCTTGCACGAAGCCTAAAACATTAATTCAGTCAGAATCAAACTGTTTTTCCACCTGAACTCTTTTCATGGGCCTCAGCACGATTCCTTTTTTTATTCTCTCCATCATTTCATCCACTGCTCTTGCCTTCAGGTTCGGAGAGGGCGCTGCTTCTAAATATTGAAAATAGATACAAATAGATATATTTATTATTAGTTTATTGTTGGTGGTTTGTGTTCTGCACTTCCTCAAGAGTAAACTCATATCTCATATCAACTGATTCACAATAATGATTCACAAAATATCCAGTATGTGATGTTTGGGTAAATTCAGTCAAAGATGAGAAACAAGAAAAATGTATCAGTAAAACCAATAATTAAGAGAAAGCCCCATACACAGGGAAGCAAGGGGGGGGGGGGGATGAGAAACTCACTGTTTGCATCATCTTTACTGGCTCCATCTCTCCTCCTGCTCCTCAGGAAGTCAAGTGAACTAGAGCGAAGAAATCACAGGTGTCAGATTTTGATATACAGAGGACTGTTGTTTCATAAATGGATATTTCATTTCACAATGTGAACCAACTCCTAGCACATGCATACATTTATTATTTCTGATACTTAAAAAGCCTCTGAAACTGCTTTAAAATGAGCAGGTACAACTAAGACTGTCCAGTGAAACTTTCCATCAGTTTAATGTCAGAAGAAGCTCTGAGTTACACGTACTTGCCGACAGTAGGTGGAGGAGGAGGTGGAGGAGGAAGAGGAGGAGGAGGAGGTGGTGCAGGAGGAGGTGCAGCAGGGGTGGATTTCTCCACTGGTTCATCAGTCAAATTCTCCCTCGTCAGCGCTTCTTGTAACTGTTTCACTGCAAAAGGACGTCAGTAAACCAGTATCACAGACTGAGAGAGAAGTCGTCCAGAACGAGCAACATCATATTGAAACGTGTGTAAAAACACTTTTAAAGTAGGATGCATTCATTTTACTCAGCTGAAAGAATGTAGTCATATGCATCACAGACCATTTCGGAATGTGTTCAGAGTGATGGGATTTTTAATATGTCCTTGATGCGTCCTGGCTGTGTTCACACCTGAACATCAAGCTGACAACTTCTGAGCAAATCACTCAGGACAGATGTTCCAGGTCTGAATGGAACAATACACAATAATATGTGTCTCTGATGAGGAAAATACAACCACACCACTGGAAAACAGGCTACCTTCCTCCTGCAGCTGAGTGACGGTGCTGTTGGCGTCAGACAGCTGAGTTTCCAGAACCTTCCTCTCCGCCTCCCTCTCCTCCAGCTGCTCTTTCAGGTTCTGCAGCTCCGAGAGGACGCTGCTCTCTCCCACACTGCTCTCCCTCTCTTTTACCTGGACGAGACAAACAGGGGACATCATGAAGAAAATCTATATGCCCATTTCACTCCAGTGTCATGTCTCATCCCTTTCATCAGGTCCACACACACCTGGTCCTGGTAGTAGCGCTGGATGTCACTCAGCGCAGTGCTGATGCTGGAGATTTGCTGGAGCGCCTGTTGCAGCTGCAGGCCGGTTTCTGAGCTCTGGGTGTGGGCCGCGTTCTGCTTCTCCAACATCTGAGAAGACATCTAACTTCACTTTCTGACATCTCAAAACACAATATCAGAGGAAAGAGGAAGAGAGATCTCAGAGGTTAGTTGTTAACTCCCTCCACCTCCCTCCCCCACAATGCAGAGAAGATGTTTTCAAACCGCTGCTCGACTCCACAATGACGCGGAAGCTTTGTTAGAATAACTCGTCTGCTTCATCGAAGGCTGGGAACGATGCAAACAGGACGACTTGTCAGAGAGACAAAGCATCGCTCTTCCTACTTTATGATAAAGTGGCTCGTCGGGGAAAATTCAACATGTCGAGCTTTACCTTGATTCACTGGGGAAATTAGATTCTATCATCTACGCGTAGCTCACAGCACTATAAACAAAACCTTTTGTTATGTTTAATGTTACGTTTATATCTAATGGTAAATGTGGCTATTGAAAGTAGAAAACTGAATTAATCTATAACCGAAGGAAAAAAAGAATAAGGTCAGAATTTAAATATATCCAGAAGCAAACAAATTTGAAAAATGTTGACTCCAGAATCAACATTAAAAACCTATCATACGTAATATGTGAGCAGTTGTAGTCATTAACCCCCCTAATCCTCCTGAAGGACGTGACTCCGGTGAACTCTTGGTTCTTTAATCGTCTCTGTGACGGGTTGGAGGAACATTTTTTGGGAACAGGTCCATCGTAAGGGAACAGGAAGTGTGAAAAGAGTGGTTTTCATTTCTGCGTTTCCACCGTGCGCACAAACCCGAAGCAGCAGGCTTGGTGAAGCTCGCTATCACAACATGCACGCTGCAAATTACACCACTCTAATCCCTGCTCTCCCTTCAGCAGACACCAATTTTCACACAGCAATTAGTGCAATTATTTAATACATATACAACACACAGGGCCCAGTCGCACACAGCAACACAAAGAGACACACACACACACACGCAGAAAAAGTCCAAATTGTTTCCTGTTTGAGGCCCTGCATCATTATACCACCACGCATCACAGAGGAGAGGTGTGAATGGTTGGTGTTTTCAAAACACATGAAAACAGACAAATAGTGGCGCATACAAGAGGCATTCAGCGCAGGGGGGGTCTTTTACCATGAATTGAGAGTAAAGGGGCTGAATGGTGTGAACAGTTGGGGGTCCTTTTCACAGGTAAGGACCCCTGCGAGGCGGCCCATTGTGCGCCTGTCCGGTAAATGGAGGACACCGCACACAAAGGCGACAATTGCTATATGCTCGGCAAAACATAAAGGTGTCAGGCAAAGACAGGTTGTGCTTAAAGACCACTATTCTCCTTCAGCGGCGGTGATGACCGCTAATTATGGCGAGGGGAGGGGCCAAATGGGAACAGAGAGACATTTTTTGAAAGAAAGGGCTTCATTGTGGGAGCAGGTGGGGCAGCAGAAAACTTTGGTGTGTGTTTGTGTGTGTTTGTGTGCGTCTGTGTGTGTAAGTAAATTGGTGTTTTCCCTGCCTGTGTACGAGTGTGTTTCAGCTTTTGTCTTTTGTGCGTGAATGCACACACAGGGCGCGAGGATTTGACCAGAGTGTCGTCGGTGTGAAAACAGAGAATGGAGACCCCTTCTCCCGTCCCACCACATCAGCTGCTCCCTGACAGAAGCAGTGTGTGCCCCCCCCCAGCCCCCTTCCCCCAAGTGTCCGTCAGCCGCCCGAAGGTCAGTGCCAACACTCCTGCTCCCTTCCTGTGGCACGACCTGTCACCCTCCACGTCTATAGGTGTGAATGTCGACAAAATGTTTCGTGCAGTCCTGAAAACACACAACCGCACACACACACACACACGTATATATGCATGCCATGCACTCAGACCTGGTGGGCGAAGACTTCAGCGTGCTGCCGGAGGCCCTCCTCCAGCGCCAGTCTCTGAGACATCTCTTCGAACTCCTCTGTGACAAGTTGGGAGACTGTACACGCACACACACACACACACACACACACACACACACACAAAGAGAGAGAGTGTGTGCAATGTGGTACAGCTGGAGTGGATTCAAACGGACTGCTGGGCCTTGGCGGAGGTATGAACTCTCCTCAGAGCAGTTCTAGTTGTTTTAGTTGTTGTTCATTGGAAACAATGTGAAATCCAAAGAGTATTCCTTTGTGGTTGGGAGCATGTACAATAAAAAATCAATAACCCAAACTTACCTCGTTTCATTTTATTCATGGTCTTGTTCCTTTTGGTCATTTTCCTCAGTATAGCTTCTTTCTCCTCGACCTCCAGAGCCAGCTGTGAAGAGATGTCTGAGGTAAAGCACGCGGGTCTACACACACTCACACTCACTCACACTCACACTCACACACACTCACACACGCACACACACGTACTTGCTCCCTGAGTTGATGCTGCTGTTTGATCAGATCCTCTCGCTCCTGCTCCAGCTGCAGCCTCTCGGCCAGCAGACCGTCCACTGACGCCTGCAGCTCTGACACACACACAAAGGAGCTGATGATGAGTTAAAGACACAATCACTAAGCACTTATCACCATTAATACATGATCAGAACATGACTCGTCAACCTGGGCCGAATTATTATTATATTTAATATTGATATTGCTTTTAAAGATCAGGTGAATTCCCATCATGAGTGGTTTGGACCAACCAGCGATCTTGGCCTGACTGTCCAGCAGCAGCGTCTCCTTGCCGTCATCAAGATCCACCGCATCACTGTTAACAGTGGGGTCAGCGTCTGGGTCAAAGGTCACAGCGGACAGGATTTCAGGCAGCTCGGAGATAAGTGGCAGCGGCATCTGGCTCCTCCTCTTCAGGGCTTTGTTCTCCTTGGTAACCTAGGCAACAGAGGAGGTGATGGTGAGCGGCGAGGATGCTGCTGCTGCTGTTATTTATTTTATTGATATAAAAATGACACACAAAGGTGAGGTGAGGTTATATGGAAAGGAAAGGAAAGGAAAGACACTGGCCAATAGACAGAACCTTTACAGCCAGAACCTCAGCGCTCTCCCTACATGACCGTTCAATCTGGAACTGGAGCTCCAGTACACTCATCTCTTTCAGGAGCTGATTGGAGACTGTTAACGAAGGGAGGCGGGTTGTTAGTCAAGGTCATCGCAGAAAAATACGGAAGCCATGAATGATTTGAATTAAATTGCACATAATGAAGTTAAAACCTGTCCTTAAAGAACATTACGTGTTAAATCTGAACGTCTGTATTTGTTCTATCTTCCTTTCTTCTGTAAATTTGTCTGTCTGCGAGTTGGGGGGAAAATAAAATAAGGCAACAGATGTGATTTCTCACCTTCCTCCAGCTCAGACAGTCGGTGATTGGCTTCGTCCCGCTGCATTTCCAGGAGCTCACACTGACAACCAGCACACAGGAGAAAGAGATCAGTTTAAAAAAAACTGTCAAGGCTCCACAATCACGTGCATCTCATCGAATCAGATTGGCGCACTTTTAATCTGAAATATTTGTGTTACTTTAAACAAGTCTTTTCTCTGATTAAACACTGAAGGTTGGGATAAGTGCTGGCAAGGAGCTGGGTATTTAATGATTAATGCCATGCTGATTGTCTCTAATGCACATTAGGAAGTGGCTTTGATGAACAAGTAATTTACTGCCTGTCACTATCAGTGATACCTGAATGTCTCCCTCGTCCTCGGAGGATGAATCACTCTCTCCATCACACTCTGTGGGAAACAAACAGATGTCAAACCAGAGAATGGAGAACACAGAGAGCCAGTCAGTGGGAGGCCACAAAAGCCCAAGATTCTCATATCCTGTCATGAGAGACTGAAGAGGAACTTCTTCACGAGGCCGTCTGAAGGAGGTCGGCCAGAGTCGTACAGGAAAGGGAAATCATGAATAAACTTCCACTTTCCACTTTCACAGTAGTTTCCAGTTTCTACCTTCTCCAACTACCTGAGAGCTTTGTAGTTCACACGATGCAACTGGACCGCCACCAATTTGGATTCAGGCCTGTTGTGCTCCTGACAAGAATGTAGGCGACACCACGCTTTTTAAAATGAAAACGATCTCCAAGTCAGAAATAATCTCCATCCGTATAAACTGACCTAAAAACACACGTCACTATTCAATACTCAAAGTCTGGGGGTGTAAACAGGAAGCAGATTGTCGACTCAGCCTTTGGTTGCTTCGTAGCAGAAAAAAGTTAAGGACGAAGAACAACAAGGGTGAGAGGTTGTGACTGATGAGAACCCATCAGGGAGCTGCTTCATCGTTTTCCATACGTCTCTGTTTCTGCACGTCCACCCCACTAAACTGAAACAGGGCCACAGGTCCGATCATATAAGTTTCTTCTGTGAACTGACTTTGATGCATGAAGTTCCCCGATAAAAGAAACAAATCAATTGAGACTATTGCTCAATTCTAAAACTATATCAGCTAATCAAGTAAATAAAGACATTTATGAATAATAAAAATTAGTCCGACATATTCATGAAACATTAAGTTATGAAGAAAAGAGTTGATTTAAAACTTCTTCATTATCTTACTTTGATGCAGAAATCAGTCCATAATGAATGACGTGACGCATTTAGATACTGAGAAGTCTTTTAGACACTGCAGCAATCATCATGTGACTCAAATAAATATCTTTATGAAGCCCTACCTGCAGCTGCACAGCCTTCAGCCTGGAACCACATCCCGCCGCCTGCGTTTCAGCTCCTTACTACACTGACTTAAGCAGAAAAAGGAACCTGCTTTCTCTCTGAGTAGCTCTGGTCTTACTATGAGGGAAGCGAGTGGGAATTTCAGTTTACACCCTCCCCCACTGCCATGATTTAAAAAAAAGGGGAACTTATTACTCACATTGGGTAAAAGACAGTTTTGACCATTGTCTTCGAAAGCTAAATGAGTATCTATGTGTTCCTTTGCCGACGACACGTTATTCTATTGATTGTGTTTGTTTTGCTTTGCTCTTGAAGATGCCAGTAAACTCGAAGGGGAGGAGGTGAGTGAACTCCCCCCCCCCTTTGTATGTACAGTGAAAAGAGGGACATGCAGCCTCTGTCCATTCTTTTGGTCTCTGAGGGATGACACTGTCTCCGTACTACAAGATCAATGTCACTCAAGCTGCCGGGGCGAAGGCAAAACCGCTTTTATTCCTCGATCAGCATCTGAGCTCAGAGTTCGCGACCTCGGAAACATCCCACACCTGCCATGGGAACCAAATTCGGGGCGATAAATCGGGAGAGGAAGTCGGGTGGCAGCGGAAATGTTGACGACACACATTCCTCTACCATGAATAATTTAAAAAACTTCGAATTTTCTCATCCCTCAATCCTGATTTATTCATTGGCCCACCTTCCAGGAGTTGATCTCTGGGAGAACAGCCAGAGCTCGTACAGAGTTCAGCACTTCTTCCATTTAACTAGGAGCTGATGTTGCCTATTAGTTAGAACATAAATGAGAAGAGACAGAGTGGCTTTTGTCAGTGAATATTGACAATGGGTTAAGTTTCCTGCAAAACGTATTTGCAATCGCATAAAAGTAGTTTTTAGTTTTGAACAAAGGAGGTCTTCAGCACAGAAGAGTGAGATCTTAAGGCTTTAGCTGCTCAGACATTACTTATAGGATCAAATATTGGTTTTTGCAGTTTTTTAATGGAATCTGAAGACAATAAAAAAGTATTAATAATACTATCAGACTTCATGTGGGATAAACCAAACTCATAAGATAGATTCAATCGTTTAACCACAGTCTTTTCCAAGTGGAGCCTTATTAGCTACAGTTCTAGAAAGTATAGGAGCAAAATATAGGATGTATTCGTGGTGGTAATTGAGGGTTATCGTTGCTTTTATTGTCAATGAAACAGAGTCGAACAATTCTCCAAGGTTTTAGCTTGTGGAATAACTTCAGCCAGATGACTTCCATATCCACAGGAATTATAGAAATGTCGGGCGGGTTAGGTGATCGACAAGATTCAGGAAATTACTTTCAAACATTCACAGTTTGCACGGAAACATTAATAGCGGCCTTGTATAGCTTGCTTTTTAAATTCCAAAAGATATTGGCAGCGAGATTTCTTTATTTGCAACACAAACACGGGACAATTGCGATGTGTAATGATTCCCTGTGAAAAATAGGTAATCTAACATAATCAAAAGACCTCATTGAAAGGTCTTTGACATAATTTTTTATGCTTTTGAATCCTCCTCAAAGCACAAGCGAGCGGCCTGCGCAGCCCAGCGATGAAAAGCTGCCATGAGTCATGGCAGTGACGTCCTTGTGATTTAATGAGTCTTTTCTCTCCCAGTGTGTTGCTCTCTTCACAGGCACCACCTGAGCACCCGAGCCTCCCGCAGCCTGTCACCCTGACCTTTACTAATGATTCTTCATCGTGTTAATAAAGGTGAAATTGTCACTTAACATCAGCTGTTGTTCTGTGTTTCTAGCAGTGGGTGACATTGTCAGGAAAACTCGCTCCTCATTAAGACTGCGGCTCCAAATTTCCGGTTAAATAGAAGCAGATTAGAAAGGAGGAAGCGTTTGATTTTTGAAAAGACCAAACAAGGTTTCGGTTCTCAGTGAGGTTCTGGCCTTTGATACTCTCTTCTTGTTTCGTTGGGAGAATGGTGATGTTTGAATCTCTGCAGTTCTAAAAGCACATCGTGATTGCATTTCATTTAAAATGGCGATTCAGAAACATGCAGGAAACATGCGAGTCCCTTCTGCTTAGCATTTATAAGCAGTGCATGAATATTAAAATTCTCAACATGCAAAAAATCTAGCATTTATTAATGTATTAGCAGCTATAACTGCTGCTGTAGGCGTCACTGGAGGCTGATGCATAAACAGATAAATGATGAAAAAATAAGAAAACTGTTTTTATAATATTAAATATGTTATAAATGCTACTTCGAAATGTCCTTATAACTTCATTATAATGTGTCATTTCGTGACAAAGTTATGACACGGTGCAGATTTCACATGCTGATTCTATCATAATGAAAATATATATAAAAATAAACCAACAATTTAACATTTCCCCCACCATCATTTCTAGATAAAATAATAAATATGTAGTAATTATGATGCAATAATAATAAATATAAAACTGTCCAAATGGTCTATATTAAAATTTGGGGGAAGTCTAGTTTACAGTCTATACAATAAAACACTATTAACATGAACTGATTCAAAGCTCAGTGTCTGTGTTGTAGTGGAATAGAAACTTTACTCATCTTCTCTGTTCCTGCTTAATGAGCTGCAGCCTGTACATGTGAGGGCGTGGTGCCTTCAAAATAAAAGCCTCACCCAAACCGATCACAACACCCTGGATGTTACTGAAAAGCGGAAGTTACCCGCAGTTGTGCCCAGAGTTTCTCTGTCACGTGGTTGAATCAGGAACGAATCAGAAAGAGGTTTTGAGACGTAAAGAATGTGTCAGAAGTGGGATTCGAACCCACGCCTCCAGAGGAGACTGCGACCTGGATCAATCGCACCTGCGCATTCAAGCAGTCGACGGTTCGAGCCCCGTTCGCGGAACAGGATGAATGTTGGGTTTTTCATATTCTGAACATAAAACAGCATTGGGGCTAAACTCCTTATTGTTTTTAATTTGTTATTCACCAGGTCGATTCTTGGACAATATTAGACCCAATTAAAAAGTATTGGTAACATCTTATTGTATTCCCTTTCCATTGAGTTTAAATGTTTTTGCACTTTGAACCTTTGACAGTGAGGCCTTTCTTCAGAGCAGCTGAGACCCCTCAGACTCTACTGTTGCTCTGGAGTCGAACAGAAAAAGGAAAGCAGCCTCATTTCAGCTCCGCCATGACACCCCCGCGTGCCTTTCAGCCCGGAAATCTCAATCCTGGCAACAGCCCGTTCATCTGCGTCCACACGTGCTGTTGGACCAGGTCTCTGTTTTAAATCAGAGGTTTTAATGAAGCTGAACGCACCGGTCACGGGGGTGACACCGCCGCCGGCATCTGGTTGTTTAATACTCGGCAGCACAATCCACTGAGGTGACAGATTTGGTTCTAACGCCACTGATCTGATGTGTTATTGCTGCACATGACAACGTGGGGGGAAGGTTACGATTATCTGCTGGCTAAGTCTCTGGTGTTTGTGTGTGTGACATGAGCAAAAATGTGAGGAAGATTATGAGAGCGAGAGCAGCACACTCACCTGCTCCGGCTCTGGCCTACTCAGCACTAATGACTGTGTGATTGGATTATCCGGGCTTTTAGCAGCACCACAGCTGCAGCTGACAGAGATGCTAACCTGCAAAGGTCAAGCTGGGGTCAACGAGAGGTCGGCGGGCGCCGTGGACTCTGCGGAAGACGAGGCCTCGGAGCAGGAGGAGGAGAGAAGACACAACGAACAGCAGGGCGACAAGAGGTGGTTTTTATTCAGCAGATTTCCTTTCTGGGGGATTGTGAGAGGAGGAGGGAGGAAACGGCGGAGAGGAGGGTTGGGATGATGCAGCTGGCTCGGAGGCGGGAGACACGATGCGTTGTGACAGAGGAGCCTCGCAGACACTGCTGGCCTCCTGGTGACTCCACTGTACGCTGCAAACACAAACAAAGGGCCGCTATCATCCACTTTAATGTGAGAATCTCCTTCTTTCTCCCTCACACTTTCTCCCACTCGTAAAAAAAAGCCTCCGACCCATTACGATTTGTCCAAACAAACGGAAACGCTCCTTTGTGCTGACATTTTCCTTTCTTTCCCCAAACTATACATTTCCAACCATCCGGTCGGAGCCAGCAGGAATTATCCTCGGCGCTTAATGGGGTATTTAATACGAGGGCCACGTTTGCGGCTTGATATTATATCACCGCAGAGCTTTGCAGAGCATTTGTGTTGCCGCTGTGTTTCACGATTCACTGCTAAGTTGTTGTCACTCATGAATATTTGAGGCTGCAGGTGTAAATGAACAAATCCAGTTGGATGTGATTGTGTCGTCCCCGAGAATATCAGCCAGTGAGTGGCTTCTCCCGCCGGGCATTTGTCTCCGCGTTGGTTGAGCCCGCAGGATGACGACCGAGTAAATGGCAATATTCTCCTGTGATTAGCTGCACGACACAGCGAGCGGAGGGGAAACATTCACTGGCTGCTGCTGCTATTGATCCTTCTGCGAACTCCACACAATACAGGTCCAACAGGTCAACGTGTGTGAGTTTAAACCATTAACATTTCAATGGGACTTTCTACGGGATTTAATTCATTCATCTCACTGAAAAGCAGGTTTATTGTCCTTGTTGTTTTCTATTTGACGTCCGTGAAAATGTGTTTGTCCATCGCTGTGTGGTGTTTTTTTAACCTCACTAGATTTTGTGATTATCAGAAAAAAAAAGTCCTGATAACTGGTGATAAATGTTTGAAATTCCTGCTCTTGTTCCCTATTTATCTAAATATTTAACACACTGTAACGTGCCCCTGTGTGCTCGCACATTACTGGTCAGGCTGCCCACTCCCATGAACCCTTGCATTCTTTTTATCTCTAAATCCCCACACTCGTCATATTTTGTATTTTTCACATAGTTTCTGTGTGAATACATTTTTTGGGGGATTTATCGTGTGTTGCTCACAAATTGACAAATTGAGTATTTTGAATTTAGTTGAATTAAAGTATGTATGACCTTATTTAATTCCCGAACGAAATTCCTGTGATGCTGCTTCATGTTACAGATAAATAAATTAAACCCTGCAGCGAATTCGAGGTTTTTGTTATTTTGTTAATGAGAAAAGGGAGAAAACATTAATGTTGATGCTGTGGCATCCAGGTGTAATTAAAAAAAATACTCAGTCCTGCTTTTTATCTTTGAGATAGAGGGATGGACTGAAATTAAATAAAGTTGTTCTTATTATTATTCTTACTTCTTTTTGCTCAGCATAGATCAAATTATATTTTAAAGAAATATCGTTAGAATGCCACAATAAATAGTTTTCTGATATACTTAGTTTTGCCAAGAGGATTTTAATTGATTCTATCTGTGAACATGAACCTGACACGTACAGGCTGCTGACGGCTGTGTGAACTGGATGGCTTTCCCCTCTCTGCTCTGTAGGTGTCGCTCTAACTCTGCCATGTGACACCTGTTGCTCTGCCCACATTCCTTCAACAAGTCTCCTCTGCTCGGCTCCAACTCCTCCGACTGGATGAGGAACACAACTGAACTTGGGGATTCGAATGGAAAAAAGACACAACGCAAATGAATCACCTGAAATAAGAAAATAACGGTGCACCATTTAAAAGTGATGGTGTCATTGTGCTTGCACGTTCAGGACTGTGAATCACCTTTACTCCCCGATCATTATTTTATCCACTTTTGTTTGTCGAAGTAAAGAAATTATCAGTGGATTCTAATATTTATTTCTTCATATTTCACCTCCATTATTTAATTTCTCTTCTCACATTGGCCTGAATTCAAAGTCTGGAGGAAGAAAACCACATGTCAGCCTCGACACAGCACCAGACGTGTTGTCACGGTCAGTGTGCACCATCACTGGGCTTCTGCCTCGTCTCCTGTAGCTGCAGCTACATCACCCTCCTCTCCCGGTGGTGATGCAGGAGGCCGTCTGCAGAGCCCGGCACCAAGTGGCACAGACGGTGGATCAGCGGCCGTCTCCCGGGTCAGGACAGGAGAGGAAGCAGGGTGTCTGCTGGTCGTGGTGGGCACACACACAGTGGCACTGTCCTGAACACACACACACACACACACACACACTGAACACACACACTGAACACACACACACATGATCAGCAGACTCTGGCCTGATACTGATGGAGGCTTCTGTCTCTCTGGCTAAATGAGGATTGTTTTTGAACATGTTGAACAGAATAATTTAGCATAAATCTCGTTGCTATGAAATTTTGATTTATTATGTTTCTCGATCAAATCACAACTGTGTGTGTGTGTTTCGTCACCTCGTCTTGATTCCTGCTTATTTTCTCAGCAATTACCTGATTGCTATGAACACTTATTTTTCTCCAATCATATATTTTCATCTCAATTTAAATGGCAAATAAGTTCCATATTTATATCCCAACCTTTTCTTATATTCTAAAAGTCAACTTCATTAATTATTATTAAATAATTGGGTCCTGGAGGAAAGTTGGCATCAGGTTGTTATTTGGAATTCTGAAAAAAACACATTAAACAGCCCAGTTTCAACTTTTAAAACTCTTGAATGAGAAAAGCGTTTATCTGATTGTCCTGATTTCTCTCATTGTCTAATTCAGATTAAACTACAGAACTACAGACAAGTTCAGGAGATGTTAAACTGTTTTACATTTGTCTGACATAAAGACGTTTTTTCTATATTTACGCAAAAAGAGAGAAAATGCTCCGACTGTATAAATTCGGGCTAAATTAATAATTCAGTGGTTCCATAGTTTAAAGAAAATTATTTTATATCTAAAAGTTAATTAAAATTTGACTGAAATCTGCTGTTTATGGACCGATGTATCAAATAGTTATTTCTTAAAAGTAAATATGAATAATACTCATTTTACACAGCTTCAGTTTTAAATATATAATTAAATCATTACCACAAATGAAAAAACTGCATTTAAAAATGAAGCATAAGAATATATCTGGGGCCTAATCTATAAAACACAAACATTTATAAGCTCATACACTTTCTAAACATTCCTCTTTAAGGCAGTGGAATTAAAGTATGAAATATGTGAACGTTATATTTAACCGATTACCTGAGAACTGCATTTAAGCGCAGTACGTGAAGAATATGGATATTTGGTATTTTCTGCCATCATCTGTACAAAACGCTCCTGTGATCACACTCAGTTCATCTCCTGTTTCCTGGGCTCTCAGAGAACTCATAGGAAATGATTCCTTTGCAGAGGGATGTCGCTGAGAGTGACGGAGAAGAGAGATGGACTCAAACGTGAAAATAAATAAATCTGTGTTCATCACCAAGGCCAACCCCCCCCCCCCCCCCACACACACACACACACACTCTACTCCTCTCACTATCTCTCCATCCTGCCATCACTCCTCCCTCTGTGCTTCCATTCAGTCCCACACGTCTCTACAGCTCCACGTCGCTCTGGCCGTTTCTTTTCTCCTGTCAACTGCCTCAAACTCTGTTTTTCTTCCTTGTCTTGTATTTCCTCTAATTTCTTATCCTTCTTTTCCTCTTTTCAACTTCCTCTTCCTCAAATATGAGTATTTACACCTTGTTCTCCCTCAAACTCCCTTCTTAAAATATTCTCCCCCTACATTTTCCATCCTCTCCTCCCTCTGTCACACCCGTGCTTCCCTTTTTTTCTACACCTTCACTTTTCATCTTTTTCCCTCTACCTCTCTTTCCTCTCCCTTCCTCCTCCTCTTCGTCCTCCTCCTGCTCCTCCTCCTCCTCTCGGTGCAGCTGGCGGGGCCCTTCCATTAGTCCTGACATGCAGAGGCACTGATTCTGTAAAGGTCATGACCCCTCGCAGCGGGTTTCGCCAGGGCTTAGTCCTACACACTCACACATCTGCCTGCCCACTGCGTCCATCCCTATGCCTCTACACAACACACACACACACACACACACACACACCGTACATATACATAGCAACAGAAAAATGCACAAATACGTATACACACACATGCACGCACACACAGGTTCACACACAAACTCTGGCCTGCTTTCATCATGCTGACTTAACCCCTGCCTAAATAGCACCAACTGACTGCACAGCTGCTGTGTGTGTGTGTGTGTGTGTGTGTGTGTGTGCAGTAGGAGAAACCCTGGTTAATTGGACCTCTGCAGGCTTGGGAAAGACCCACAGCCACTTTCTCTCTTCTAGTCAGTGGCTGTCCTCCACCTGTCCTTGTATTGTCCTGCGTCTCTATGATGAGCTGCTGCGCTCCAGCGACTGCAGGTGGGTTGTGGGAACACACACAAATGTTAAGAAGGAGAAGAAGCTCAGAGGCAATTTACTGATCGTCATCATCCCAAAAAACTAGCACTGCAGTGCAGCTTCTATTTTAGATTTAATTTAAAGCTTTTACAATATGATTTAATGGCCCTTGGAAGATTATGACTTCAAGTGATGTCTGAAAAATGCTACAGAACAGTGAAACTGTTAGAATGCTACAAATAGTTGATGATGTTGGTGACTAAAAATGAATTTCAGGGCAAGTTTGGTAATGTCAAAATAATCTGCATTGAACCTGCATAAAGACTTGAGGGAAATAATTACATTTTTAATTTAAGTATAAAGTTTAAACCTTGGAATCAATAAATAAACGTCTAGTGGACATACTGATTATACTGATACAATTAAAATAATATGGTTTATTCTAATTCCTTCTAATTACGAATTTGTGTTTAAGTTTGTAAATTTCATCTATTGCAATGTTGCAACTGGTGGATTTCGAACATGTGGTATTTCTTCACAATTTGATGGTTGACGTTGTAACTTTATAATCAAGTGAGTGTTTAATTATTAGAATACTGAAAGTTTAATGTCCCCTTTAGTCAAGAAGTGACAAAGTTGTTTTGAGTGATGATTAACAATAATCTTAAACGCTGTTCCTGTCTCTGGGGGATGAGTGCATGTGATCCGTCTGCTTAAAAACCTTCACATCCTTGACCCAAGCAGGGTCACGACACTCCTGGTGTTTGTGAATGAAACCTGCCGACTCTCCCCCCCCCCATCATCTCTTCTCTCCACTGCAGCATCCTCTTCCTCAGCTCGCATCTCAATCATCTCCCCCACTCTCTGCCTCCCTTGTTTTTCTCTCCCCTCCACGGTTGCCTCCTCCGCTCCTTCCTCCCACGCCGGGGCCACTGCTGCTCACTGTAACTGGCAACTTTGCTTCTCTCCCCTATTGTGGCCGTGACAAAGGGGGCCGGTGCCCTCTTGCAGGCTATGTTACAGGCTGTCACATGAGGCGGACACTCTGGGACGGCCCAGCGTTATCTGCTGTGACAACTCAGATTACTTCCACAGCCTCCCATCTGATCAGCACATCCAATTCAATTAGTGGCAATTAGTCCTGGTCCCCCCCCCCCCACACACACACTCTTCCTCCTCCTCCTCCTCCTCCTCCATCCTCACCCGCCCGCTGAGTCTCTCCCAAAAAGCAAAGCTGCCGAGCTTTGAGCAACTCGCTCAACCTGGCAGGCTGGCTGGCGAACAACTTTGTAGCGACTTGTCCCCCCCCCCCCCCCCCCCTTGGTCCTCCAATTACCCTCACACACACTCACAATGACCCATTCACACATTCATACTCGTATGCACCGCCAGAGCACATATTCAAAGTGACACATCACATAGAACACACAGCTTTCCGCACATAAACTCCCACAGATCCGATTCAGGAGCAACACATGGTCATGGACGCGACACACAACCTGCACGGACACACAAATTAAAGCTCATGTAAGCAATAGTTGTATAATAACAATGAATGAAATTGCTCATAGGCACAAACCCACGAGGATTTAACACCTGACGCTGCAGCTCCTGCATCTTAATCATCTTTCAGTTATGTTGCATAGTTGCTCACCACCAAACGGTAAAAGTTAGCATTTAGCAGGTGAACACAGCGAAGGATTTAAAATATGTTAGAGACCAAAGCAGAGTCTATAGGGGAGTAAATACTGGACTCACATTCACCTGACTGTATTCTAACTCTAATTTTGCGATATCTCACTTAAGATGTGCGAACACATCATGTTGGAGTTTCCAGCAAGTGGCTAAAAAAAAGAAATCTAGTACGATGGGATTACTACCACTGAACATGAAATGACAAAACATTTTGATTTTCACATTTCGATGATGATGGCGTTTTTCCAGTTCATGGGTCTTGAAGATCCAAATAGAAATTGGGACCCAGTGAATTAAAATGTGGTTCTGTTGGGCCAATGCAGAGAGGCATAAACTTTACAAAGTCCCGTTCAGCTTCTATGTGCGATGGATCCATCTCCACGTGCACCCTCATCACTTCGTCTTCTGCACGTGACCAGTTCCACGAAAAAAATTCCTTGTATCATTTGATCTTTTTTTTTTTTGCGGCCTAAAGAGGCAAAGTTATCCAGAAATTCACATGACCCCTTTGTGAGCCACTCACCCTTTGTTCCCCACTCTCACCCTTCTCCTCACCCGTCCTCACCCCCCTTTACAGTGGGTCCACGCACACCTGGCCTTGGTAAATTAGGGCCCTGAAAAACCAGCGAGCGAGGAGAAAAGCGGGATGCGTGGTGGAGCGAGGGGAGGGGACGGGGGGGTTTGGACGACGGGGTCTTTCAGCATTCCAACGGAGCAAAAAGTTAATGACGGCCCTATTGTGTTGTGAGAAAGCTGGCCGGAGGAGAAGTGTTAGAGGGAATCACCGCCTGTACCAGTGAGCAGCGACAAAAGGGGGCCGGCCATAAGCTGCATTGAGTTTTTAGCATATTTATATCGCTTACATGGTCACTTTATGTGCCCGCTGAAAAAGTGCACTCGCTCGTCCTCGCTCCTGCTAGCGAAGCAACACGAATTAGTTCACAGCAGCAAATAATGAGCGGACTTTGTGTTCTTGACCCAAACACAGCGAGACAAACGGTTTATTCAGGAAACCAGTTCTGCCCTGGAAGTAAAATGTTTTACTCTTGTAAAAGATTTTTGTTTTAAATCGTATCCAGTCACTTTCTCGCTCCTGAACTCCCTCCCTCTCCTCCCTCTTCATAAAAGCCGCCCGAACACGCCCGCCTTCCCTGCAGGCCTTAATGCATGCTGACAGCTTCCCTCCGTAATTGGTGATCACACCCAGATGGATGGTTCCTTAATTTGCTGTTCCCAATAAAGTCAGGCAGCTCAAGGGAAAAGGGGCAGCGGGGGGAGTTCAGCTGTGGAGGTGGACGTGGTAGTGGGGAGCGGGGACGGGGACAGGGGCCCTGATCCTTGATTTGTTGGTTATAGATACAAGAGCAGTAAACACCCTCGGCTGCGGCCCGACAGTTTGACCAAGCTTTTGTTCACACGTCCGTTGAAAAGCAGAGAGCCCCCCCCCCCCTCCTCCTCTTCCTCAGACCCCCCGCCCCCCTCCCTTTCTCTTCCTCAATAATCCTCTCTCTCTCTTTCTCCCTCTCTCTCTCTCCAGCTCCCTCTGTTTTTGGTCCAGCCCGGAAAAGAACGCTGCGTGAGCACTGGAGGACGTGTGTGTGTGTGTGTGTGTGTCTGTGTGTGTGTGTGTGTGTGTACGAGTCCTGGGTCTGAGCCAAGGCCAGGACAAGGAAGTGATCTCTTGTGTGCATGTGTGTCTTTCCCCTTTTCATTGACTAAACGGATTGCTGCATTCCGAGTGAATGTCTGAATGGAGGCAAAGAGCGAGGTGAAGTTCCCGAGGTTATAGGTTAGGATCTGGGTAGGAACCTTGGTTCATGTGTGGTCATTTTGTCTCCATTAGGGAGGACACAAATAGGGTGACGGACTGGGTCTGAGGCCGAGACCTCCTGCTACTAATGAGGGCAACCTGCTGTGACCCAGGGGGTGCAGGGGGTCAAGCTGAGCCTGACGGAATGATCCAAAGAAGGGTTGAACTGAAGATTTAATATGAGACACCAGCTGCTCGCAACAAAATGAACAAACAACGTATTTTGGGCTTTAATAAAAATACAATATTTTAAATCCAAATGCATGAAACACGAAATTATCACTTTAAATTGAGTCTGTTGGCCAATAAAAACCTGCCAATATGAGCATTTCACATCAGTATCTGTGCTTATGTTCGATGATAGTGTGACATTTTGAATTTAACAGACTACAATACAGAAAATATGTAAGTTAAAAAATCATATTTATTTTCAAGCCTCAATCACACATATTTGTCATTGACAATTAACGGCTGATATATCAATATAGGAATTATATCAGCCCCCATAAAATCGATTTAATCCCTGCAGGTCTTTGAAAATGCAGTTTCTTTGCACTTTTATTATGAAAGCCTTGAACTTCAAGTAACCTTTAAACTTGACACTGCAGGTATAAACTCACAGTTGTCTTCCATCGTCAGAAGAAGAAGAGGTGACAATGTGTTTGGGAGTAAAAGTTCAGTGAAAAGCCGTTAATCTGATCTCAGCCACCTGAAGAGGAGGTGAAGTTGAGACAGGTGACGACTGACACGTCTCCACATGACAGACAGACAGGAAGGACACTGAGGTGGATGAGAGGGGATGGTGCCATGCAGACAGATGCCCCGCCCACCTTTATGATGTCACATGGGGCTCCAGCTGCTAATGTGCAAGCAACAATACCATCAGACGTCAGCTGTGGGAGAACACACAGAGAGGTGGTGTTTCAGCTCTGATGGGGATTGTGTCACTGGGATCACCACAGACTGCTAAAACTACAGACTGATCACACCACAGACTGCTCACACCACAGACTGGTCACACTACATGATGATGATGATGAAGACGATGATGATGATGCAGATTTGTGATCATGGTGGGGAATCACCTGAAAACACTTCTAGAAATGATCAATATCTGACTGAGGAGACGGTGAATAAAGATAAATAACCTTTAACGCGTGACTAAAGACACAGTGAAGAAATATCCTCAGAAAAAGACAAGTGTCCTCAAGCTTTTAACAAGATACTGAAGTACTTTCTTTTCTCTCCCGCTTCTTTAAGACTAAATGCCACAACGCCATCTTCGCTCTGCTCATCATCACCTCACCTGTTATTTCCAAAGCACTCTCTTGTGCCGTCGAGCTCTAAATAACATATTCCTCAGCACCTCTGAATATGTATTGTGGCTTCACCTTGAATTCAGTTCTTTGAGACTTGAAGTATGCAATGATGATAAAGTATCGGCGGCACAAATCCTTGCACTCATTAGTCGGGGGAGCTCTCTGCTGTGCATTAGCGCTATGCATCACCCCCGCTGGATGCAGGGCGAAGAAAGGGGAAGAAGACGGAGGACACTATGGCGGATTTAAAAGCAGAGTTTATCAAGTTCCCTGTAACTCGGGAGGAGTCCAAGGCTTCTAGATTGTTTGTGTGGTTAATGGTTGAAACAGGATTTCTTTAGAGGCCGGGTGCATTATGCTCCGGGAGACAAATTAAGGGGCCATCCTGTGTCCTTGAGGTGTTATCAATTTCCACCGACCTAATCAGTGGAGATAAGCGCAGGAATGGCCGCCCAACAAAAGCGGTTTTATACCCAAGGACAAGTCTGCCAAGTCGATCTGCGTCTCTGTCCATTGATTCACGGCACAATACAAAACGGCGCTGGAATGTTGCTGATGCACTGGATGCTTGTTTCACATAGTATCACAGCCGTCCGATATGAATACAGACCAAACGGTCATGAAAGTAGAAGCAGAGGTGAGGAGGTGAGGAGGTGATGCAAAGATGTGGCCTCACGGGGAGTTTGGGCACGGAGACAAAACAAGAGGAGGATGGAAGGGTCCTTAAATCCTGCAGCAGCAGTGAAAGTATAAATTGAAGGCTTCAAGTCGTGAAAAGGAGATTTAGGCAGCAGAGGCCGAGTCATCAGGGAGAAGGAGGAGAGGGAGACTCTGGCCTCTCCTCCGGTTACACCAATGTTCGGAAAGGCAGAATAAATTGTGTAATCTCCACTCTCCTTGTGTTCAGCTGCGCTTCTTTGATTGTACAGGGAAGATTCATTCACCTTTGTGAAGGTTGCAGAAATAAAATGAAAATGGGAACAGAGTCGCAGCACATTGATGTGTTGTCATGTGAGCGTGTGTTTGTGTTTCACAATGCCGCATGACACAAGTGTGATTGGTCATCTCAATTGTCTGGTGTAAATGGTTGTTTGCCTCGCCGCTGCAAACCTTCAAAATGAGCACAGAAAATAACACGGAGCTGCTGCGAGCATTTCTGCAGACAACGTTTTATTAAATCAAGATCTAAAATATGCTCATTGATAAACATTCAGACTCATTCATAACGACAATCATACTTTATTAAATACTATATGATATATGGTTTGAAGTTAATGTTTGAGAAACACACAAGGTTCATTTAGTTCCTGTCCTGGGGCTTTTGATCGCGTCACATGATCTTCATCAGGAGACGGAACGCGCCCAGTTTTGTTTATCTGCTGTTTCCAAGGTCGAGAATTAAGTTTTCAGGTTGTTGAATTATAAAGAAAAACTTTTCAGCCCTTAAATGAACATAGAAACAAATCAAAATGCAAACATAAACACAGACGTACTAAAGTAGGGAATGGAGATTTGAAAACCACCTCCTCCTCCTCCTCCAGCGAGGACTGGCTCCCCCGCGACCCTGAGATGATGAGATTGAAAAGAGAAATGATTATATACATACATTTGACTGCAAATGCAATTAAAGGTTGAGTGTTTTCATTTCCATGTAGAATGTCACAAGGCCGAACAATCCTGTAAATGATTGTTTAGTTCTAAAAGTAGAAGTAAAGAGGAAAACTGACTTGTATAGTAGGAGAACCACAGGTGTGACTGGTAATGGACAGTTTATATTCATGTCCCAGTAGCAGCTTGTAAAGATGGACGACATGACAGCTCCCAAAAGTGAAGCCAAAGCGTCTTGACCGCCCCCTGGTGGGTGGCTGCAGGAGAGGTCACAGGCCCTGCCTCCTCCATGTTAGTGGACCAAACTAAAACGTCAAATAAACTACTCTCAAAGATGGATTCTGTCATTTCACATCATTCTTATCACACTCGTGTTGGTGTAAATGAGTCATTTGATGTTATGAAGACACAATGAAACGTCATGATTGACAGCTGAGACTGACTGCAAGAGCTCGCCACTGCGGCGCCATCGGAAGTGGAGACGCGTCGTCCATCTGTATAGACGGTCAATGGTCATGACAGTGAGAGAACAGCACCAGGACCCTGAAACCCGAGGCACATGGAACTCAACCATCCGTCCTTTCAGTGTTCACACCTGTGGCTCCTCCCACTGTCACATGTCAATGTGTGTTCGGCCTCAAACCCAAATATTCCACACACACACACCTTCTATTCGATCCTTGGGCGCGTCATGTCCTTTTCTCTTCAAAACACATCAGAACCTCGCTCATCATCTCATATCCTGCTTTTAAACAGAAAAAGAAACAAAACTCCCTGAAGCCGGTTGTTTCTCTCTCTCTCTCTCTCTCGGGTGCACTTGGTTCTCAGGAATGCAGCTGTGAGTCTTTTCGCCGAGCTTAAGCCGACTCTTGTGTGAATCGTGTCAAAACAAGCAGACATCACTTAGCCCACGAGAGCTGAGAGAAGCGGGGAGATGCTGAGAGAGGCGGGCAGGCTTGGGGGCCTCCGCTGAGCTGTCCGGCCCTTAAGGTCACCTGGCAATTAACCTCTGACCGGGCAGCGGGACCCCGCCCTCATTTCGTGGCGTTTCTTCTGCGCTGTCTTCTCGCACTTCCTCTACATCTGTGTGTGGATCCTTTCCCACCTTATGGACCCTTTGGTTTTAAAGTTGGAGGCTGGTACACTCAGGTTAAAAGATGATAGACACCTTCAAATGGTGATCTTCTTCACTCACGTTGCTTTAAGTCCATATTTCTGCTCCATCTTTTGTTTTGTAAATTACTGCTATGGGCAAAAATGTGTAAAATCGACACTGTACATCTCAAGCTTCGTCCTAAAAACCATCTGCAAGTCCAGCTTTTCCCTTTCTGCCGTTTTCCTCCTGCAACCCCTCTCCTCGTCTGCTCAGCCAAACTAATCCCCCGCTGCCCCCCCCCTCCCCCTCCTCCCCCTATCCCCCCGCGACCCTCGACCCTGCGCACCTCTTTGAATGTCACATGACCGTGCAGGTGTGGAGGGGTCTCTGCCCCGGCCGACCCCCAATTAGTGACCCTAATTAGTGGAGGGGCCCCCCTGATGGGCCGCTGAGCTGCTTTATGGGAGGGAGGGAGGGAGGGAGGGAGGGAGGAGAGCGTGGGAGGAGAGGTGGGGGCGGCAGGACAGTGATGCATTCCTAAAGGTCTGTGGACCCTCCAGAAACACACACAAACACATACGGCGGCGGTTGAAGGAAAACAGAGCCAACACGGAGCTGAGAGCTCATTTGTTGACGCACAACAAACAGCTCCTGAGTGCTGATCTGGAATTGATCCGGTGCTCGCTTTACACACAAGACTTTGAACATGGGGCCGGTGGAACGCATCAGGTGCACGTGACAGAACATTTCATGCATCCTTTATTTTTATTCTTTCATTTATTCAACCCCTCGCTCGGTCTTCAGTTCTTCTCTGTACAGATTGTCTTTTAGATTTACTGCAACAACCAAGAATCTAAAATGAAACAGCAACGAACGACAAAGTAAAAGAACAAATAAAACAATACGAAACATTCTACGATTATATTTACATCGATGGTCAAGCAGATCTAACAGGGCAGGTTCTTATTGGTTCACTGAGCTTTTGCATCACTGGTGGAAATCAGGTTTTTAGTGGTCGATAAATAAGTAATTTTCAAAAGCAAAGCTGCCAAACACATGTGGCTCCAGCCTCCAGATATAAATATAAATAATCACTACTCTTAAGAATTATTTCTATATGTTAAACGGGAACATAAATAGAATATATACATAGATTTTAATCATCACATAGGCAGAGCTAAATGATACCGAGTTCAGCAAAGTGAAAACATGAAGAGTCGAAGATCCAGAGAAATGTGTAACTCTTTATTTCCCAGGTCTGTTGTGTCACAGGGTCTATTTCAGTAACGAGCTGTGTAATGAGTCATGTGTGTTGATTATCTCACTTGATTCTTTATAAACGTGCAGTTGTGTGCTCCTGTATGTTCTGTTGACCTGCTGTGCTCTGACTTACCAGGATATTGATTGTAATTAATTAATTGGGAGTGGACGCTCTATTTCTCTTCTTGTAATAACGATGATTATTTTTATAATAACATTGACAGAACGTACATAATAAGGCAGCTGATGAGGGACTACAGGTTAAAAACAGCAATAAATACCCAATTAGTGTGGCTGGTCAGTGAAGCTGTTTACCGCCACGGTTAGTTCCTGTGCCGCGGGGCCGTTCCTTCTGTCCGCCCCCTCCCCGCCTTTAAAATACAGCCCACCCATCTGGTCTCCTTTCTGTCGGCCCTCTCGCCTCTTCCTCGCTCAAATAAAAGGTGCCAATCACTGTAATTGGCAGCCTGCGGATCAATTGTCCCGGCTCAGAGAAGAAGTGCCCCATGCTGAAGTCTGGACCGGCATGGTGGGGGGGGTGGTGGTGTACATGAAGTGTGCTACTTTTACAGACTCGTTCTCTCGCTGCAGATTATTCTGAATGTGACATGTCGCTGGTAAAGTTTTGGTTAGAAATGAGCAGGCTGTGATTCGGCTGACAGGTACGAGGCTCGGAGCACTGAGCTGAACTGTCCTTTGTCTTTCCAACAATGACGTCGGGCATCAAACAGCCAAGTGGTTGCTGTGGTCATTGTGGCCGGGCCACTTGCCACTGCATCGTGCAGGCCTACGCAGACCAGGGCTCGTTATTGTGATACTGAACTTTCAGAGACTTAAAGTGTAAAAAGAAACTGAGCCGTCCTTAATTGAAGAAAATCCAGTGTTTCTGACACGAGAAAAGATCCTCTTATTGTAATAACTTTCTTACTGGAGGTTTTCGTGTCAAATACATTCAATTTGTTTGTTATTATTATGGTGATTGATATGATGATTTACTTTGAAATGTCACATTTATTCATTTTATATAGAACACATACAAGTTATATGTCTCAGGGTTTCTGGAGTTAACGTACAGAACAAAAGAAACGATTGAAGGTTGTGAGAGCGAAGGATTCTCTTGTTGAATTATGTTTATTCTAACATTTCTCAGCCAAACACACTCCTGCCTCTCGAACAGAAAGTTCGCACCATGTTGCAGAAGTTCTCAGGGATGTGTTGCACTGGCAGCTCACTAATATTTACACAGTGCTACTTCCTCCGGTGCAGGGTTGTCCTGATAATGCATCAGATGGGGCAGTAACACAGTAATTCATTGATAAAAGTCGGGGAACCTGCTGGAATTGTTTGCATTGACTTTCATGGTTGGCTGAAATAAACCTGTTATCTTATATTCATGAGCAGACGTTGCCGAGGTCGGTTTGAAAATAAAGATTTTGCTCTTTGTTATCTCTTTGTCAGCTGCCCAGAGACAGGTCGTCCAACGTGGTTTGGACAAAAGCGCCATAACCACAACGTCCAGTTTGAATCCTGGTCGCAGACGCGTGTTGAATGTCGTACCCTTCTCTCTGAAGACTTTCTCAATTGTAATTCTTTGTGTGTCAACGTGACAACATGTTAAGAAAAGGATTCCTTTGGGAAAACAAGCTTATTTTGGAGGCAGGCTGCCCAGGTTGCTTTTTAAATCATCTATCAGGTCCTTATATTTTGTGAAAAATTCATTTTAGGCTCGGGAATAGAAGCCGAGTTTGTTTTGGAAAAATGTTATACTTAAAGCATTTCAATAGAGGAGAAGCAGAACGTGGGGTAGAAGGATTCTGCTCTGAACTCCAGGAGCGACCTCTGGTACCTTAAATCCCACTTTATAAATCTCAAATTATTATTATCATGCAATGACTCTGTTCCCTTAACAGGTCATAAAATAAACTTGTAGATTCACCTTCAACAACCTGCCTTCAACCTGAGTCATTCCACATTCGCAGAAGCATATTTTCACATTTCCATCCAATATCTGGCCCAAGGGCGCGTCGGTTTAGTCTGCGCGCTGCCACCTGCAGCCAAACAAAAAATTAAAAGTGCAAAGTACGAAACAGGCACAGAAAGACCTGCAGAGGTGACACACGTCCAGCGCCTTGATGTTTGTGCCACAGCGGACAAAGAAGCCAAGGTTTTTAATAAAGCTGCGAGCACGCCCAAACCCAGAGAGTGAATAGAGGGAGCTCAGACATGCAGATGTCACTCAAACACAAAGAGAATCTCATATTTCCACTGAAAGGCTGTTTGGATGAGCAGGTTTTCTGACTCGCACCACACTGGATCTTTATTCCGTTACAAACAGCGAACGGATGAAATCACATTTTCGTCCTGATTAAGTTGAAAAACTGAGAATCTCCGTGGCCTTGAGGTTTGAGAGTGAAAGACGACAAGAACAGAACACAGGAGGCAGATTACATAGACATATATTTATATGCATATGAATAAAAATACATATACATATTGTACAGTATCTCGGCCGAGCGTGAAAACAGCTCTGTCAGCCCAGAAACAGAAGTAAGCCTCTTTAAATAAGTGCAAAATGTTAATGAGACAAAGAACTGTAAAGCATATAAAGTCTTTTTTTTTTCTGAACGTTCCTTCGCATTTTGTTTTTCCTGTTAAAATCACACGGAGCGGACATGGAGATAACTTGTGCAAAGACCCATTTATATATATTTATATATAAATTTATATCTATGTACATAGAGTTTGTTCATCATAAGTAGTAGCTGGTGCCGTTAGCTTGACATTAACTTTTACTGCTCAAAGAAAAAGACGTTGCAGAAGTTGTGCATAAAGAAAAAGTGAACCTAGAAGAAGTGTATTTTTTTTTTTCTTACTTTAAATAAAAGGAACATTTCACAGAATCTCAGAAGGACTGTGTCCATCGAGAGAATCGCTGGCAGAGCCGCGAGGCCCGTCGTGTTTCCGAGGTGTCGGCAAAACAAGAGCAAGACGTCACAGATTGCACAAAACGGAAAGAAAAGCAACAGAAGAAAAGCAGAACCAAAAAAAAGAAAGAAAAGAAGGCTTGTGTTTAACACAGTGACAGAATGTGGAGTCAGTGCTGCAGTTTGAAGGAAATAAAGAAATCGGAGAGACAATTCTTTTTTTTTTGTAACGACTCAAATACAAAAAGAGTTTCTCAACATACTAAACCTTGTCATGTCACATCGATTGAGAGATAAGTGGAAACACGATGAATTCCGAGGCTCCTTCATCTTCCTTGTGTGGAGAGTTTGGACTTTTAAATCAACACTAAAGCTACAAAACAAACCAAAAAAAAATGGAATATTCCAGCTAGAAGTCTGTTTTTTTTGCTCGCAGCTCAGCGGGAAAGCAATTTAGCAAAGGAGGGAAACGTCCCCGCAGTAAAGAAAAAGGAAAAGAGGGTTTGTGAAAGGGTCCATCAGCCTCACATGAGAAACCAGCCTCCTGACCTCTCAGCTTCATCTCACCGCTCAATATTTGATGTCGCAGCGTGTGAATTATGGATGGTGCTTATAGAAAATAATAGTGTTCAACAGCAGCACAGGTGCACCGCTGCAAAGAGCCGTGAGTAGATAACAGGGGTTTCTGCAGCGCCGCCGGGGTCTGAACACAACAACAACAAATCACCATCCGCCGGCTGCAGCGCTACACGGGCGCAAAAAGGCCCTGGCGAGCTGACACGCTGGGGGTTTTCTCGTACATTTTCAGAGGCCGAGGTCGGAACCTGTCTGTGCACTCTATGAGAAATGTTTTCACAAAATGGAAACACGCGCTCAGCTGTTTTTCGGCGCGACCTGGCCTTGGCATGTTAGCGCCTCCTTTTTAAATTGATGTCATGGGAGTGGCCTTTTCTCTTCTGTTTTTTTCTTCGCGGATGTCGAGTCACCTTTCGGCGAACGTGAGGGAGCGAAGAATGAAGAGATAGAACTCGAGGCCCATGAATACGTACGTGAAAATGAAACGGTGAAAAGGGGGAAGTAACTCGTGTGACACGTGGAAGCTGAAGGTCGCGACAGGTGAGTCTTGATTTTCTTTGGACGACGAGGAAACTTGGAAGTATGGCATCATATAGTGGAAAAAGAGAAACGTAATAATAGAGCTGAAGCTTCCTTAATCCACGTTTTCTGAATCAGAGGTCGATTTCTGTTCAAACCAATTGACTGAGGTTGAAGGTTGAAGTTTTTTTTTCTATCCAGAGTAAATCCTGACTTTCAAATAACAAGGGAAGTTAAAAAATCTGCAAACATAAAGTGCTTTTCGACGAGGGGGCGAGCGGAGGAGTCCTTCAGCTGAAGAGAGAAGCAGGGAAATTAAAATCAATACGAGAAACATGGAGCAAACCACGGAAATACCAATTTAAAGAAAAATAAATAAAAATGTGTCACTTCAAATTAAATTTAGCGAGTGTGTTAATATATAACTTAATAGCTTCGCACAGTAAAAGTCACGAAGACGTTTAGTTTTATTATGGATATGACCTGAAATATGTTCGATAGCTGCTGCTGTAGTGATGATGACGAGTTCAAAATATGACGGAGAAGAAAAAATAACATTTGAGACGATGGAACCGGAGAACGTTTGGTATATTTCTGCTTGAGAACATGACGGAATACTTCTGTCGACCAATCGATGGATTAATCGTTTGTAGCTGCGGCACCGAACCACAACTCCGACTCAAATTTGGTCCAGTTAAATACGTCGCTCAAAAAAAAAGAAACCTTAAACTTACGCGTCTGATTTACTAAACGTCTTTCTCGCTGTTCGCTGAAAGAGAAACCGTGACACCTGTAGTCGTGGATTCATCCGGGGGCTCAAAGATCGTTTCTCTGAGCACGACCTCGGCCGATTGGAGGACACGAAACGCTGCACCTCCAAAGCTTCGTCCGTAAACGCTTTGGCAGAGTGGAACCAGCTTCCTTCCTCCTCCTCGTGTTCTTTTTATATTAATCAGATCTAGATATGTGATTCTGCATCGTTTGTCCAGATCCTACCACATAAACAAACACAACCAAATCAAGAATTTACAAAAACTACCGCTGGACACCAAACAGACTGATATTAAAATGCTACGATTCTTTTTTTTTGTGTCAGTTTTTCTTTTTTCAGTGTTTCTTCCATTTTTGTGATCAGCACATCAACTAAAATCAAACATGGCCACTCGAAGAGAAATGTGTACAAACTGCTCGATTTGAAACGCTGCTCTTCTCGCTCAGATACTGATTCAATCGGAGCTGTCCGTGTCAAGTATTTTTTTTTTTTCCTGAACAGTAGATGAAGGCCTGTATAGAGAGAAACGAACCACACGCACAAACTCACTGGACAAAAAAAAAGAAAAAATGACGAGTCATTTAAAACCACTGCGAAGAGAGTGGTGATAAAACATCTGTCAGGGGTCACGCAACACACACACACACACACACACACACACACACACACAGCATTTTGCAAAAAGAAATTCACAAGTTTTTTTCTTCTTTTTTTTTTCATGTGGGAGAGTCTCCGTCACATCGCGTCCTTTTCACCATTTTGTGTCAGTGTGCCAAACAGTGCTGTGGACACAAAATGGTGCCGCAAGGAAAAGCAACCTGGTCTCTTCCTCTTTTTTCCACATCTCTCGTGATCCAGGGTGATTTCTTTGCCCCCGTCTGCGGCCATTCAGTGTCAAACAGGCCGCAGGGGGAGAGGCTGAGGAGGAAAGCTCTTACGAAGACAAGTCCCGGTCCCCTGGCGTCCGCAAAGACGGACCCGTTACTTAAGAAACCGTCTTCTTTCCGCCCAGGTCGGCCTCCTTCCTGTCCAGCCGCATGTACGGCTCAAACGCTGAGGAGCCGCAGCCGTAAGAGGACGTCAGTTCGTGATGAGCGCCCCCCAGCAGCGGCATGGAGAAGCAGAGGGAGTGCGGCGGTGGGATGCCCAGCCGCGGCGAGGGCGGGGTGCCGCCCAGGGATGGCAGCGACAGCCCAAATGTCCCCCCTGATAGGGAGCTGGGTGGAGTGCTGCTGCTGATTCCAGGAGAGGAGCCTCCGCCCGGGCTGCTCAGCAGGGAGCCGTTGTGAGGCGGCCCCAACAGGGAGTTGTGAGGTGGGGCGGGGCCCGCCAGGAGGCGACCCTGCTCCAGGAGGCGCAGGATGTTGCAGGTGGCCAAGGACTCGGACGTGGAGGAAGAGCGTTTGTCCGAATCTTTGGTGGTGTCCTTCTTCTGCTTGGTCCGGCGGTTTTGGAACCAAACTTTGACCTGAAACAACAAAACCAGGAAGAAATGTTCATCATTTTTGCTCCAAATACAAACGTTGTCTGCGGTTGAAGCCGTGAAATGAGAACTTAAAAAGGGAAGAAACCTTTGCAGAGAGTTGTATGCGTATATTTGGTCCTTTAATCTTAAAAGAACCAAAAAAGGTTCTTCTGCTAAATATGTGGAACCTCATGAAGTATCCACGTGTTCTCTTGTTTTTAACATGTGCAGATCGTGGATGTTTCAACAAACACTGACATAAAACCATCAGGAATTCCCCCCCCTGAACCTCCATATGCCTCAAAGTTTGAAGTTTTCCACAGGCTGAACTCACACATGTTACGATTGACTTCTTTGTGACCTGCGCTCGCTGCACATCTACCGTGTTGCATGTTGAGCGCTGCGAGCGGCGAGAGCACGCAACGCCTCAGCCATAACCCGGTCATACGTGCGCATATCCGTGCCGAACAAGCAGAGATGCTGTAATCCCCTGGCTCCAGCCATTGGATCAGCTCCGTTGTTTTTCTCTGCACATTTGATCATGGTGGGTCCTGTGCGCTCTCTCCTCTCTCACACTCCACAGCTCTAACAGGCCGGAAGTGCTCATGTGGGAGAGGGGGGAGTGATACTCGCGCCGATGCGTCCTTCAAATATGATGCAAATGCACCAGAAACTGAGATATTAGTGCAGGAGGCTGCAGAGGAGAAAGAAAATACAAAAAGTCATGATCTCCATCAACATCTGCACCTCTTCACCACACGAGCCGTCACGCCACCGGCAGCAGATCGAGAGGAAAGCTCGGTGAACTCTGCCTGTCCTTGTCCGCCATGTTTAATTGATGGCGGCACAGCGTGGCTTTAATGTATAGCGTGTGGTAAAGTTGGGGCTGGCTGAGATGTTGATTGGAGGGCACGGTGGGGTCACAGGAGATCGCTGCACGGAGAGCCACCTCCGATTGGAATCACACACATGAAAAATGTATGCGAGCCTGGCCGAGTTAGAGCGGCCTCATGCAGACTCTTCATCTCTCACACTGTGGCAAGAAGAGCGGCAGCATGATAGTTAAACGCTCCTCTTCATTCATTTTGTTCTGATTTAATGATAACGTAATGTGGCCTTTCGCTATGAGGCTTGATTGAGTTTAAGGGGACTATTGGGCCTTGGTATGCGTTCTACTGAGTGACATTCCAGTTTTCTAAATTAATCAATTAATTACGCAAAAAAACAGACTCTTTAATTTACACATTCTCTCCATTAAAACTGTAAATGTGTCCTATCTTATAGTAAAACATGAATTCATGTCATAAAGCAGTGTTTTTCTGACTGAAGTTCAACCAACAGTGAACTGAAAGTTATTCGAACGTATCGGCCTCGTCACGGTTTCACAGAAATCCAGTCGTCTAATCCCTGAGCCGAGGATTTAAAAAGAAACTCACAAGCCTGTGAAACGTCTCGGGTCTAATTTAATGGAATAAAAACTCGACAATCATCGTACAACAGCAAGACGACACATGGAAATACACACAAGATAAATGAATTAAGTGTCTAAAGACTGGGTGAAGGTGCAATGCAGGCACAGCAGGAGTATGTGGACACACACACATTCACAGAGAGGTCACATGTGAAGTGGACACACACACACACACACACACACACACACACACACACACACACACACACACACACACACACACACACACACACACACACACACACACACACACACACACACACACACACACACGCTCGCTGTGAAGTCATCTCACATGACCCCGTGTCTCAGTAACACCCTCGACTCTGCTCGAGTACTTTTGGAAGTTTTTGGGGGTTCAGATATTTTAAGGTTTCAGTTGCACAAAAGCAACAAACTTCAAAAAGCATTTAAACTTATGTTCTTAGTACAAAACACCCGGTGAGCAAATTCCTGTAGATTCCTCTCAGCTCTGTATTGACTGGAGAAAAACAAGCGGCCTTCATGCTTTCTTTTGAAACACCTGTGGGCGGCACAGGCTAGAACTCAAAGTGTTGATTGCGTTGGGCGCCATCGGGCCGACCGGTGTTAACCGCGGTATCAGTACAGTATCAGTGCGGCGTGCAGGCGTGGCTGAACAGGCAGTGAGATCATAGTTTCAGCCACTGACCACGACGCAAATAATGGGATCGGAGAGGATCCCACGGCTCAGAGAGGAATACTGACGCCAGCAAGTCTTACTGCAAAGAGCCAAAAGAGGCGCAGAAGGAGGGATGGTGGAGATGGAGATAAGAAGGCAGGAGGGCGGGGCCGGCAGCGGTAAACCATCTGCGTCTCCCTCCTCTCGGTCTTTACCTCTTCTCCGTTCACACTAAGATCTCCCTCTGCATTTGACTCCATCGCCTACACCCACACCCACCCACATCCCATAAAAGGCTTTCACTCCAGATGAAACCGCCGACCAATCCGCCTCCTTTATCCCCCTCGCCGTGGGCGGGGCTCGGCCTCGTGTTCACATCACAGTCCTCCTATCGATTGCTGTGGCAGGAGAAAAAAAAAACAAAACCTTGACGGTGTTTTACAGGGATTTTATTCGAGGGGAAAATGATGAGAAGAGAAGAAGGCAAAGCTGCCTTCGGTACATCTACACTATTGGATGTAAATCCTTTTTAATGGGATCCAGGGTTCAGAGCTGGGGCAGAGATTACCAGGGGAGATCTAGATCTGCCGTGACCTGCATTTGCCCCGACTTCGCCCTCTGCACCCCGCCCCGCTGCACTCTGGCCCGCCGGGGCGAGGACGTGTTCTGGGCCCGGGTGAGGAGGGCGGGACTGAGGCGAGGAGGGCGGGACTGAGGCGAGGAGGGCGGGACTGAGGCGAGGCGAAACCAAGACTCACGAGGAAAGTGATGAGCAGAGCAGGGAAACAGGAAGTTCATATACTCTGTGAATTAAAATCCCTGTTATTATGATTGTAGGTCAAACGTCCATTAGTTTAAACAGTTAACGTCCTCTCATCAGTCTGTTGGTGTTAAATCAGTTGTTGACTAATCCCTTAAAAGACCCAAACTAACTGTGTGGCATCAGAAACATTATCTTCTACTGAGGACATACACATACAAATACCTCAAAAATATGCTTTCTATGGATTCTACTGACATATTAGAATAGAGTATGTATTATATTGTATTGATGAAACTAACTTTAATCTAATTGGTTTCTAAGTTTCCTCCCTGTGTTAAATCCCACTCCACTGTTTCAGACCCAGGCAGCTGCAGTGTAATCGAAACACGTGTTAGGGGATGAAAACCGAAAGGATGGAGTGTAAACGTCGGCGTGGCCGGATGAATTCAAGGTCAGGAGCAGGTGATGATGAATCCGTCCTGCCTGTAAACACGGGCCAGTCGGGCAGAGGTCAGCCAATCGGAGGCCTGCGCTGCGAAGCCAGGACAGCTGCAAACAGAGCGTAGGCAAACTGGGCTAGAGGTAGAGAGGTTAAGCCAGATCAAGACCCAGTGTAGAGAGCATCCATATGTGTGATCCATAAACCAGCTGAGATCCGCTGTGTCCCAACGTGAACCTCTGATTGGAGGAAGTTGGAATAAAGACGTCGCTTTAGATGTTTTTTGAATAATTCTCACTGTTTTAATTTGTTTTGTCCTTGTTTCCGAATCACTCGGGTTTTTAAATCACTTTATTTCCCTGCTTGGCTTCGAGGCTGAACCGAGCTAAGCCACGACCGCGTAAAGCGTCAACATAAACATAAAGCGATAAAACCCCTCCTGTCTGCATGTTTTAATACCCATAATGCAAAGTGAAATGCAGGATTGGAGCGGTAAAGTCTTTAAGGAGGACACTTGGTGTCTTTCACACTTTCCATGACCCCTCCAGCCGCTCGGTGATCCCCCCCGGACCCAGGGCAGACCCCCTGATCCCAGGCATGTGATGAGCCGCGGCAGCACAATGAAAACTCTTTCTGTGGAGATTGTACCAGGTGGACCAGCGAGCGTTAAACTGTACGTCACAGACCAGCGGATACTCCACTGTACGTCACGTAGAGGACTGATGGCAGCCGGTGTGTGTTCAGCTGCACCTTGAATCCCAGGTGGGGTTACATCGCCTCTATATTAAATAACAAGATGCAAGGTTCTTTCCAGATAAAACTAAATAAGTTGCATGGATAAAAACGTAGAAATAAGAATGAATTAAAAAGTGAATTTACAGATGCACCATCCTTCTCCTTCTAGTAATCTCCTCTCTCTCAGAATCTGAACAGAAACTGTACAAACTGAATCCATGTTGCTGTCAGTGTTGGGATTACAACACTGAACCAAGAACCATCACTGACGCGGCTTCCTCAACAGGCTTCCTCAACAGCTTCCTCTTCCTTCCTCCTCGTCACTCTCCTTGCTACCTCACACCAAAAATCATCATCATCACCACCATCACCATCCACCCTCAAACCCCTCCACCGCCGCAGCCCCCCCCCCCCCCACCCCACCACCTAACCCCGCCCGGCTGAACCCGGTCTGGTCTTCCACGGCTGCAGCACATGTCCAGCCAGGTTCAGCCAGGGGTTAACGCCGTCTTATAGAATCGCTGGTAGATATGGCCGCCTAATCCTCCTTAGCACAAAAGCACTTGGGACTGTTATGAGGCCCACCTCTTTCTACGTCCCTCTGCCCCTCCCTGCCGCTCTCCTGTCCATCCATCCCTCCCTCCCTCCATCCATCCCTCCCTTCATCCATCCATCCATTACCTCTGATGAGCTACACTCATTAAAAAAAAATAAAAACCAAATCACCTTCAATGTCTTTCTCATGATGCATAAAACTCTTTAAACTGTTTTCTATTATTTTTTATATTTATAATTGAAGGAAGACAAACACATAAGAGATGAAATCATAAAATCAGTCCATGACGATACAGAAATCAGGACACGATTATTATCATTATTATTATCTACCTTGTTATAAACGAGAACTCTGCCAAGGCCCAACAGTCCACTTATGAAACCATATTAGATCTAGATGTTTATCAGGATCTGCACCAAATTAAACACACTCATAAATATCAGCACCCTACACATGTCTGATTTTTATTCATCAAGATCCAGGAATTATTCTGTGAGAAATCAACAGAAATGTTAAAAATAAAAAACAACGATCCCACAATGTTAAAGAAGGGGATAGAAAATTCTTGTCGGACCTTTGTCACATCCTTCTACCAAATTTCATGGAAATCGGTTGAGTAGTTTTTGCAGACTCCTGACTAACAGATGAAAACATCACCTCCTTGGCAGAGGTAACGAACTGTAAATAAAAAAGAAAACACAAATACAAACAAATATATAGATAAATAAAATGAATGTAAAGATATATGTGCATCTCTTCTGCATTGTGTATTTAATGTGTGCATCTTGGTAACAAATCTTAGGCAATAAAAGTAACTGTACACAAATAAGAAGAGGAAGGAGGATGTAGAAACGTTTTCATTAAATCTTTGTGTGAGCTGCTCATTCTCTGGATCTCTGGAATGGTTTTTTTAAACAGATTAATCTTGTGAGTTATCGGACGAGATTTTACAGATTTTTTACAGATTTTTACAGATGCTCTAAACTCAGACGAGACCAAACCACAAACGCTCTGTTTCTCTTATGGTTGTGCTGAGAGAGAGAAAACAGGGAAGTCTTGAAACCAGGGAAGGCTTCACAATTCAGATACTGGAGTTTGAATTTTCACGGAATAAATTACAATATTTTATCCTTTATGTTTTCATACGTGACATTTTGTGTACGACCCTGGAGGAGAGATCGTTTTATGTTTTTGTAAAATATGTGATATGTGATTTTTTTCACAGGAGAAAATTATCCAAGTACTTGACAATTTTATTTTCTGCTTCTTTATGATCCCGACACCTTTTGGAAAGAAATATTGTAATTTTTACACCAACAACATTTATCTGATAGTGACTGTGACTTATTCAGATTCATATTTGACATAAAAATCATGTTGATTTCATAGAATATGATGTAACTAGGTAAAATTGTGAATAATTAATATTGTTTAAAAAAAAATCTAGAAATCAAATAAAATCCCTTTAAATAGACGTTATTATAGTTTTATTTCATACAATTTTCTGCTGCATTTGTTTGTATAAATAATGAAAAATATTTACACAATCTAGAACTGCTCTACATTAAGGTTTTGACTCATTGTGATTAAATACTTGTACATTTTGAAAGGCCTCAGTGTCATTATTCATACATTTTTGGTTCCTAGCAGCTTTTTCTTGTATAAAACTGACACAATATGAAGTCAGACTCATGTGAGACCTTGTGATTTTATAAAAAATGGTTCAAGTTTAAAGACGTAAATTTAAATGGTGGCGAAACAAAGACAAAATGTAAATTGTAGAAAGGCCTGAATCCAAGAAGCTTCAAACCACCACTGACTCTGGCAGCTGCAGCGTTTAACTCATCATCCATAATATTTCAAAACTTCCTCCTGCACAACAAGACTCTTGTTTTTTTAAATAAGGTAAAAGTGCATGTGTGACTTTCCTCATGAAAATATGGAGGTGTTGCGTGAACACATGGTGAGGACTCAGACGTCCCTCTCTGCCGGCAGGTGTTTGTAAGCTGCCGCGCAGGTAATCCTCCACTTTAATTGCATTACACATTTTGCCAAGCGAATGACACAAAGTGGCTGCATGGAAAACCTTTGACCGCACCGATGAGATGAGGTCACACTCAAGGCTCTCAGTGTGTGTGTGTGTGTGTGTGTGTGTGTGTGTGTGTGTGTGTGTGTGTGTGTGTGTGTGTGTGTGTGTGTGTGTGTGTGAGAAAGAGAAGAAAAATGAAGCCAGAAGCTGATGAAACAAGTCAATTCAATCAGAGTAATTAAGGACAAACTAAGTCTTCATGGCCATTATGCTCTCTGATGATGTAATCAGCTGATTGACAGGTAGTTTCCTGACCATCCCTGAGTGGGACTGAAGCTCCTCCTCTCTGGAAACATGCAGAGGAAAGACTTGGTTTCTTTACAGTACGAAGACCAAACATTTGAACTGGAGGACACAAAGCCACAAGTGTCTGTGCGTCCGTCAGCGTGTCTGTCTCTCTTCCTATCTCTTTCTCCATTCACACCGTGCGGACAATCCTCGCCCTGTGCAGCCGCCTCCGAGCTACATCTGCACAGCTCCACGTCATGGCCTGGGTCCTCTACGGCCCAGACGGGTGGCCAGACACCGGCTGTCTGGGCCCATCATGGAGAACAATACACACAACGAGGACATTCACTGAACGTAGACCCACACAGGAGCACAACTTGTCCTCTTGTCTCCGGCGTCTGCAGACGGACACAGAGATGTGGGACCTTCTCTCCAGTGTGTGGAACCAAAACCACGTTTTCCACGACTTTAAATTACAAACGTCTCTTTTCTCTTTAAATCATTGGACAAATTCAAACCCATCACATATCCTCTGTTTCTGTTTCTCTTTACGATAATTACAACTGTCTTTACGTCATATTTCACCAGCACAAGGATGGATTTCAAAACCTGACAAGCAGCTGTAACGTCTTAACAAGGGATTCAGAATGATCCGGCTCCATCTTTTCAAATGAATGTCTGCACTCAGTGGTCATATTGTCTTGATCCATTCTGCCACACAGTCACCATAAGTAAAAGGTACATGTATGTGAGGCCTGCACCCTGCTGCCATCACCAGTCACCATTTACCAGGATGTCTGTTTAGATTTCATCCGCTTACAGTCCACAGATTTGTCCTTTCTTTTACGCTTTTCTGCTGAACGTACTAAAAGTAAGAGCTGAGAAAAACCTGTCATCCCTCGTCTGAAAGTTTTCACAGCTTCCACTAAACTGTGCCGGAGGCTGTTTGGACTCAAGTATTTGTCTGACTAATAGAAACGACAGCAGGCAGAAGACGAGGGGAAGTGTCACACTGATGTCGGGCGACGTAAAGACCTGTCGCAGGTCGGCTGTGTCACATTAAGGTGGGCGGTGATTCTCAGATCATATCCAGCAGCTGAGTTTATTAACCTGAAATGTGTCGCGGGGCAGGTGCTTCAGCAGGCGGACGAACACTCGGTGGCACAAGAGCATCTGAATGCTTTCGTTATACGGTTTTTTTTATGTCAAAGGACAGATGTGCAAATATTAAACAAATGAAATTAAACTATTTTCTAAATGGCGAGATTGTTTTGTTTTTGTTTTATTTAAATCTATTGTGGCAAAAGAAGGGAAACCAGATGCAAACATTCAGCCACATCTGTGCGTTGTGCAGCCAGCTTTACATTAAAGATTAAACATGGCCGAGCTCCCTCCCATTTGCTGCAGGATTAAACCAGTTTAACTCGGCACAGGGGCCATTAAATCCATAGCTTCTCCATGCAAGAGCTGCAAACAACAATGGACTGATACAATGGCAGCGAATAACAACATATCAGCTGCACTCAACTCAGGACGACTGTGGAGGAGCTTAAAGTGACCACACAGTGTCATGGACCCTCCTGGAGCCTCCCACTGACAAACCAGTCAGAATAAACAGGGACACGCTGCAGAATGAGCAGAGCTTTGGTCTATTTCTATATTTCTGCTACTGAAGTGTCCGGCAAAGTTTTAAAATCGATAAGAAAGTTGGTGTTTGGGTGTTTGAAACCCCTCTTCACATGGAACTACATCGAGAAAATGTGTAAAATAAGGCGTGGCTGTTCCATATGTGGTGATTTCTTATAAATTCCTATGTGTGTGGATGTGAATCTAGAGATGAGGAAGGTTCCATTCAGCAGTGAATGATTCACAAGCAACATACCTTCACAATAAGAGCTGGAGCCTCCATGAGCATCCACAGGGTCCCCAATAAGAAAGAGTGTGAGTGTGTGAGTGTGTGTGTGTGTGTGTGTGTGTGTGTGTGTGTGTGTGTGTGTGTGTGTGTGTGTGTGTGTGTGTGTGTGTGTGTGTGTGTGTGTTGCGCTACCCTGTGGCGGGGAGCCACCTGCCAGGATGAAGGGACAGCTCTGAGCTGCAGGTAATGGATTACTCAGTAACACGTTACATCAGAGTGATTAGTGAAAGAGAAAAAAGAAAGTTATAGATTTTCTTTGGCAAAAAAAGTTTGCATACACATGTTTTATTTACCTGGAAAGTCAAATATCATAATAACCATCGACATGTTGGGGTTTACAAGCGTTAGAAGATGAAACATTTAAATTAAGACATTTATTTGAAAGAATGTCTGACTGATATCATCGTTTGTTTTTCCACACTGCGGTTTTACGCACTGCTGTTGTTTCAGTTGTGTTTGAGGTGAGGGTTTGGGGTCGAGTCTGAGGTTTTATCAGGAGAAACGTTTGGCGCAGTTTCACTTTAAAAGAAAAAAAACACCATCAAAATGTGAGACCATTTCCCCAGAGCAACGTTTGGGTAGTTTATCAATCCAAAGGCTGCGCGTCATGACGAGAAACGCTGGTGCCATGAGTTTAATAATTTATAATAATATATTTGTTCGTGAATAAGTCATTTGTCTATTTTCAGAAATAATTACAGGGAATGTATTTGTCTCAAGTTTCTGTGAAGGTCTCTGTTTGCGTGCGTAAAAGAAAGATTAAAAAAAAAAAATCCACATTATTTCTTTTAAGTTTCTGTACGAGTCTCTTTTTTTACGTGCGTGCATGTGCTTCCTATGTCTGCTGCCTCATTGCGTGATCCTTTTGAATACCTCACCAAACTAATTGGAGTTACACCATGGGTCAATGACCAAATCCCCAAACATTGTTAAAAAAACACTTAACGATCCAACCTCTCTGTAATTAGTATTTGTCTTTTCAGTCACAGAGAAAGACGCCTGTCACGTTCATATAGGCTAAGCATGTAGCCTGAGGTCTGTTATATGGTCTAAGGATTGTTATATTTATAGCCTATATATATTTATTTAAAGTGAAATCAAGTATCGAATCTCCATTTAATCAAACGGACTTAACAAGAAACGAAAGAACCTTTTCCCAAAACTTAAAGAACACAGTGCATGTAAGAACCCGGTATAAAACTGATCTGTCATCGGTTTGAATAAAACGTAAAATTCCAAACTAAACTAAAACAGAAAATCTGGAAGAAAAAAAAGAGCAACAGGCCTGAAGGAGCATCTGTTTATGCACATTTCATTATTAATAATATTTAAAAAGATAGATAGACGCTTTAAAACCATTTGAGCGTCAGAATCCAATTAACTGCAATAACACGCAGATATGAATCCAAACAAGCTGCTTTTAAAAGCACCCGAATGTCTCCACCTTCTCCTCTGTGTGATTGTTCATCATTAGATTTGATTTGGTTCATTTGCATGACGCGGGTTTTGTCTCCAAACAGAAAGGAGGCGATAATCAGACAGAAAACGCCACTAATGCCACGAAAAAGCCTCTTTGATCGCGCGTGAAAGCTGCTTCGATAGCAACGCAGCATTAAGACATTTCTGCACAATGGGCCTAATATTTCCCTCCGCCATTACCGAGGAGACTTTTATTATTAACATGTTGTTCTCACTTGAAGGTCGGACGGGTTTTCATTCAGCCAATCCTCTGCTGCAGCAGGAAGCTGGGGCCCTCCCATTAACACCCCTAGTGTCAGCACTAATGAGGGACACAGTGGCTGCTCTGTGCTCCACACACACACACACACACACACACACACACACACACACACACACACACACACACACACACACACACACACACACACACACACACACACACACACACACACACACACACACACACACCCTTTATGTTTGAGTCCTGGTTTTTTGTGTGGTTAGATAATACTGTTGCTTTATGGTGGTGCGTAAATTCCTCCATGTGTTATTTTACTTCCTTCAACAAGTGTTTAAAGAAATGTCTGCAGCACAAAAGGCCCCGGAGACAAAACCCTGCTCTTTATTAGCACGAGTAAGACTAAAATGTGCAAACGTCTAAGCATTTTCGACACTTTTACTTTATGATATTTTACTTTGAAGGTTTGTTTTCGAGGTTTTCGTTGTGAGACACGTCACAGGTTCCAAATAGCATCTGGGTTTTTTTATTTTAGGAGACATTATTTTTCATAATCGGCCCCAAAAGGACCTTTTAACACAATATATGATCACAAGCAGGAAAAGCACTTGTTAGTTGTAACTTTAAATGGTTCGGTTCTGTTCTAATGTTCTAAAAAACCAAGACCATGAAAGTGAAGCAGCTAAATGGAACCAAGCCACCGTTCATTTTATTATTTATATAGTATGTCTGTGCTTTTCCTACTGTAGCATGTCTGTAACTTTATACAACGTTATTGTCTGTTATTTTATTTTGTCTCCAGACGCGTGAGTTGCTTCATGGAGTGCGTAAAAGCGGCGCGTGCGCGTCCAGAGAACAAAGTGTGTGCAGGTTTTCAGACGGACGATAAAAGTTCAGGGAGTCGTATCGGGCCTAAAACGCTTGAAACGTTATGTGACGCAGCTGAATGCGCAAGATTTACACTGTTTCACATGAATTCCTCTCAAAAACGAAACTGATGTTTAAAGGACACAACATATACCTGCAGTGTGCTGAATAAACAGCTTTTAAAATGGTAAAGACCACCATAGTCATTAAAATACCGTTTGTGGAAAAAAGGTGCACTTCAGCCAAATATAATCTAATAATTATTTATTTAATATTTGCAAATCTAAATTGTCAAAAAATTCTAGAAAATCATATATTATTGGTTGGTCTGACACTTCTGGTTTATTGTTCCTGCGTCACTTCACTCTTCTAGAAGTGTCCTATATATAGACCATAGCGTGTGTGTGTGTGTGTGTGTGTGTGTGTGTGTGTGTGTGTGTGTCCACCTTATGACTAACACAGAGGGGTGGGGCTCGTGGCGCTGCAGGAGGGTTTGAATGTGTGTGTTCACACTGAGGAGCAGATACAATCACAATACCACAACAATAACAACAACAGCCACAAACATCCAGAACGTCACTGAAACGACTGGTGCTGTAGAACTGGGTTCAGACGGTGACAGATTTAAATAAAGACATGTTGACTCATCTGATTTTGAGGCTGATGCAACCCAGTGGATTAAAAGCGTTTTTAATAATGTATACATTTCATGTATACATTTTCTTATTTTGCAAAACTATATATATATATATATATATATATAAAACTTGAGGCCTGTAAACTTGTTAGACTTGTCTCCACAAACCTCTGGAGTTCATTAACATTGTTTTCTCTGTATTTCCACCTACATACAGTTGCCTGTACATTAATGTTAAAAACACACGTGTCTGTGTTTGTGTTGTTGGACTTTAAACCTTCACTTGTTCATTTAGTAAAGGTGGACAGTAGAAGCCCGTGTTGGGCGTGGCAGCTACGTCCCCTGTCTCCTCTCTGATTGGCTGAGGAGCCAATTAAAGCCGAACCAGAATCACTCAGATACTAAATAAAAACACCTGATTGATTTGGTCCCATAATTCTGAACTACCACTGTAAACTACTTGTTAAAGTTACCAGCTTGTGGCTATGGAGGCCTAATGTGTGTCTTTAGGTGAATTAAATACTGGGCTCACATTTGGTGGAAACGTTCTTATTGGTATTAAAATATTTAGAATCAGGTTTTATATTTATTGTCTTATTATCCAGTTCACTCAGACGAGGCTCGGTCCCGGTGTGTTCTTACCTGGGTCTCGGAGAGGTTCAGCTGCCGGGCGAGCTCGGTGCGCTCCCGGCCCACGACGTACTGGCACCGCTGGAACTCGAGCTCGAGCCGGTACAGCTGCTCGGCCGTGAAGGAGGTCCGCGTGCGCTTGGGCCGGTCCAGGTCGAGGCCTTTGGGCAGGACGATCTCCCGGATGGTGCCTTTGGCGTCTGTCCAGAGGAGAAAGACGCAGAAAACACACAGTGTCAGTGGATTTTCCTACAGAAAAACTACAAGTTCAGACTCTACTCGGTTTATTGTGAGATATAGATTATTAGACCATTAATATACAGGTAGGTGGAGCTGGATTCATTAGAGAATAAAATGGACGCACTGGTTTTGTAGTTTTACGCACACACACCTTCCTCTGGCTGGTATGAGCGAAGGTCTATAAGAGCTAAACTGGTGTGACACTGGGACGATGTGCGTCTTTGAAATGAACAAACTACTCATTTAACACGAGGGATGGTTCAGAACACGCTCTGTGAGAAAGATGCATATTTACGCACGTCAGTTGTAAATAGCAGATCTTGTCTGTGATGTGCTTTTACCAGTGGCTGTGTCGGTGCTCATAATAAAGCCACAGTCTTGTAGTCAACCGACTTCATGGTCTTTAATCCACGCAGATTAAAAACTGAATCACCGGTTGATGCGTCGTGGCCAAAACTCAGCCACATCAATTCCGCTTGAACCGCCTGCGTAACGTGATTTCAGCCACTGGCTACGTTAGGAATTGCACGTCCCGTTCTCCTGGTGCCAAGAGAAAGGGAGTGGAACTAAACATCGCAGGTGTAAAAGACTTTATCCGAAACTTTATCTGGCACGTTACGTTGTAATGAGGATAATAACACTGTGCGTAAACCTGCTCGTTGGAGCCCTGACTGTGAAGCCCTGCACCGAGTGTACAACTGTGTGTGAGTGTGTGTGTGTGTGTGTGTGTGTGTGTGTGTGTGTGTGTGTGTGTGTGTGTACACTTGTGTTCTTGTTATTATTACTTTTAAATATTCTTCTTCCTTGGTGGAGGCGTGTTTTTGTTAGTGTTGTTGGTTTGTTTCCCTCCAGATGATCTGCTATCAATTTGAATTATTTATCTGCTTCGATATGTTCACCCTGGTATGTTTTCAGAAATAGCAAAAAATCTGCTAAACCTGAACTGATTTAAATAATAGAAAACATTAAAAAGTATAAAAAACTACACGAATTAAAAAGGTAATTTATGATGTATTTAATATTAGTGATCCTGGACGAGGGGGTCAGAAGTTACACCCCGCCCTGGGTCCACAGACCCGGTGGATGTACTCAGGGAAAGAAACTACTAGACAGAGGAAATAAAATAAAAAATCGTCATGAAGTTTTGCAATAATCGACAGTTGACTTCTTTATAAAATATTTCTTTCCACAATAAAAACTCGCTTCACCGTTGACTCCACAGCAGCTGAGATTTGTTACGTATTTATCACATCCGAGGCCAGACACGACCTCCTCTTTGTCCATGGTTTTGAAGTCATGAAATATGCAATCCAATAAAATATGAAGAGTCCTGAATTAAATATGAAACAATACTGATTGAACCAAACATCCAAACTGCAAGAGCAACAAAGACGGAAAGTTTAAATAGACTTTCTTTTATTTCTTAACACAATGATACAGTGTTAAAACGCAGCAGGAGCTTTGGAGGAAGGACACGTGCGTAAAAGCGTAAACTACGGGTGAATTAAAGGAGATAATGAAATGGAGACTTGCTCCGTTATATTCACGCACGTATCTCAACCTCTGCGTTATATTCTCAAGTGTTTATTTAGCTTACACCTGCACGAACCACACAGTAAAAAACACCACAGATCTCCATCTTTACGCACACGCATCACGACCGTGCGTCATGTGTTGCCATGGGAAGTGGGTTCGGGCACCACACGGGCTACAAACCGACCTCAGATCACACGTGCACGTTTATACAGAGTCGTACATTTTTGCATATTTGTTTTTTTGTTGTTGTTGTGGGCTCCGGAGGCCAAACACAAAAAAAGCTCAAGCTGTGATGGAAACATGCGCAACGAGAGGAAGGGGGGGAACCGGCGCAGACCTGCTGACCTCCCGGTGACCTCGGCCTCTCTGCGGAAAACACGAGCATCCAGACTTCAGCTTAAAAAAAAAAAAGGAAAAAGCCCTGACGCTGCAGGCCTCCAGAACGAACTGTACAAATGTCTGAACCCAAGAAGCACCAGGCCTGCGTCCTCACAGGCCAGCTCCTCATGCATGGACTCCATCAACCAGCGGCTGATGCCAGCAAACAGCTCCCAGGATCCACATACAGGAAACATGCGAGCACCTGCCTGTCGAACATCACAGCAGCAAAGATAACCTGGACTTTGTGTGTGTGGAGAAGGAGCAGAAACAAGGACACGTAGAGGATAACGCGCGTAACTGATGCAGCAGCTGAATTATCCAACAGGACTATTTCTAATAATGGGAAAAGGGGAATGAAAAGAACTTATAAATAAATATATGTGTATTATTATTATTCCAGCTGCTTCAAATACAGGCAACATCTCATATGGAGCTGATTCTTACTCTTTATTTTGTATTTCTTCAAACTGCCTCTTCGTCATTTCTCTCGTGTTTCTGCTCCTCTCACACCCACAGCAGCAGCAGCAGCATCATCCTCCTCCATTAAAAACCCGCCGTGACATCAACACTACCCTCGTGTCCTCGTGCTGACTGAGCTGCTCCGGGTTCAGGACACAGGCGCCGTTCAATACAAGATCAAACTAGCCAGGCAGCGGCCATCGTATCCCCAGCGTCCGCCTGCAGCCGGGAATTGATAGGCCGACATATTGACTGTGTCCAATGCAGCCAGCAGCAAAAAAAAACAAAAAACGCACACAGGCTGTAATGTAATTTGATCCTATTTTTCTTTTTCTTTTAAATAAACGTTTCCAGGCAATTTTGTTCCTGGAAAACCAAAACCAAAATTCATATATACAAGCAGGAAAGCTCCTCATATATTCCTCATGTTATGTATTCTATGTTTTCCCTCATTTACCCTCTAACAATATTTATATTTACGCGCTGTAACAATATTAACAAATGTCCTGAATGCAAATCACAAATACACACGTGTAGAAATATAAATATGTTTTCTTTAAGATTTTCTGTGTGTGTATTTACTGCACAGTTTGTTTTATTTTTTACAATTTAATCTGCAAATATAAATATACATTTTAAATGCCCACAAATACTTAGGGAATTTTAAGGTGCAATGTGACTTTAATAGAATATTTAATAAAAATAAAAACAAAGGATCTTAGTTATTATAAGAGAAACTGTGCGTTTGCTGATTGTATAAATTTGTATCTACGTAACGTTTATATTTTTGTGGATGTTTTTGGGACGTTGGTTCCACTCAGAGACCAGGGGCCTCCTGCGTGAGGGCGTGGACCTGGTACAAACACTGCATTAAATATTATTCTGCTGTTCATTAACATAACGTTGGCACATAAAGGCAATCAGCCTATGACATGTAAAGTAAAACACACACACACACTCTCACACACACTCTCTCTCTCACACACTCTCTCTCTCTCTCACACTCTCACACACACACACAGATTCATAGTGTTTGCAGATGTGTGTTTTTCTCTCAGCTCTTGTGTTGGTTAACAACACAACGATGAATTTCACCTGCTCTTCATGAACTGTTGTTTTAATATAAATCATTTTCTTCTTCGTTATCTCGTTTACAAACCTACAGCAACATACATGTGCTATATATAAATACTCCTTATATATATATATATATTATGAGTAGACACAAGAACCATATTTCAGAGGCTTTATTTAATTATTTTGAATATTGATTAGACCAATTGATTTGTATATTTTCACATGAACAAAAGAAATTGATATAAATGGGACACGTTGTGCCAAACGATAATTCTGTGACTTCTGTCATTCAGAGAGCAGTTTATATTTATTATTCTAATTTTAGATTATTGTTTTTGGTTTTATTTTAGGAGTGGTCTGGTGTTCCAGTCGCTTTGGTGTGACGGAAGTGAAAGTAGCTTATTGTTAGCACAGCAGATGCTTGTTGTATCCACCCTGTATCCATGGCCACAGATATTTACATCATATGTTTGGGAGCTTCAGTCAAAGTTTCACACACTATTTTACTTATTATTTCTTTATTTAGACCAATAAAATAAAGTTCAGGATATTTGCTATAACAGGCCTAATGTTTTATTTATTTTTAAATGAGTGAAACAAGAAAATAAAGCACATTTATGTCATTTAAATTCAGTTTTACAATATTTATTTACTGTATGAGTTGAATCAGTGTGTGTGTAACTGGAGTGCAGCTTCAGATTATGACCTGATATTCGTCTTTCATTCTTTAAACGACATTATCGTCTCTAAACCAGCAGTGAATTTAAATTCTCTTTTGACATCTCGTGGCTTTGACCTGTGAGAGTGAGTTTTTACGCACAGAACCAAACTGCTGTGGGCTTTGTTGTCGTGCACTTACCCCTCACTAATATCCTCCGACAGTAGTCCGGGTCCACTCCCAAAAGTTTGTCGTGTCCGTCTTCGCTGGAGGAGGTCGGCGTGGAGGCTGAGGTCCCCGGGGTGTCGTTGGAGCTCTGCACCGGGGACCGGCTCCCGATCTCGGCGCGGCACTTCGTCTCCATCCGGTCCGGACACAGCGGGTTGGGTGCACAGCGGTGGCTCCCATCGCCCATAGTCGTGGCCTGATCGAACATCTACAAGTCAGCTACAGTCTCTTCGGATGCTCGCTCGCTGCTCCTCCTTGTCTCTGCTGCTCAGCCCTCTCTCGCTATACTTTCTTCTCCTCTTTGCAAGTGTTCTCCGGAGACGAGGAGTGCATGCCCTCCTCTTCCTCCAAAAAGGGAACAAGTAGATCCAGTTACAAAGGAGCCACGCGGTCCAGTGAAGGAGCCGGGGAGAGCTTCAGGTGTCGCGGCATGACGCGCGGTCCGGAGTCCAGAGCGAGGCGGAGGGCGGTCGGCTGAGAAGAACCTCGGTGTCCTGCTCTAACTACAGCAGCCAGGAGGAATGCATGGTGCAGCCTGCAAGGTACAAGGGGCAACCAGATCTATGGAGGAGCGGGGAGGTGCCACAAACACACACACACACACACACACACACACACTGCTTAGAATTTAAGTGAGAGGCGGTGCGCAAACCCCCCCTCACACACACACACACACACAGCTGCGGTCACAGTTCACCGTGCACGAGCCAGGAGAGGAAAGTTTCTCCTGGTTCCTCCAGAGCAGCAGCCTGTTACTCCAGCCCCGGGTTCATCCACTGCTCCTGCGGGTTCTTGGCTGCTTGTTGTCGGTGGATAAAGGGAGAAAGAGTGTGTGTGTGTGTGTGTGTGGGGGGGGGGGGGGGGTCGTCTGTGTGTGGAGAGCTCACAGGAGAGGAGGTCTGGGTTCGAACCCCTCCAGGAGGGGACCAGGGGGGAAAGGGGGAAATGGTCACTTTCGCTCCCGCACTAATAAAAGCTCAGTGGGTTTGTTTGATAGCTTTTGCTTCACGTCACGAGGCGCGAGGCGGCGGACGGACTCTCGGGTGGGAGAGATGTTGGTGTGTGGGTAACATTTGTGGTGACACACGGCAATTTACAGTGGCAGGAACCCGGCCACGTCACTTCCTGCCCACGCAGGCTCGCCGCTGATTGGTCCGCCGGCCGGGCACGTTTTTGACAGGAGGATGCGCGGAGCTGCAGACCGGGATCAGGCGCGGGGACATGAGATGATGGCCGTGCGCCCCCCCCCCCCCACAGATCTGCATCAAGTCTCAGCTCAGAGACCTGGAGCAGGACGCACAGGACCTGTGAGCCAATAAAACCACAAAGTGCACTCCTCCCAATTTAAACCCTTTAAATCTCTTTCATGCAAGTTTAAAACATCTCCATATGAAAGTATTAACTTGTAAAAATACCACTTGGCAAACATACAAATACACATATGCACATCTCATACAAGCCTTTACATATAAAGATGTGATGGAGGTTTTCTACATAAACTGATAGCGATAAAACATGTCAAATAAAGCCACAGATATAATAAACGTGGGTATTTTCCCTTCATTAAAATACGTAAAGAGCCTCAGAGTTTACACATATGAAGGGTGGGAGATCAGGGGAGGTCCTGTGTGGTCAGATGAGACACATTTGTGGTTTTAGGCTATAAAATCAATCTGATTTGACTCTAATATTCACCAAACTAGGTTCTTCCACAGCACAAAGGTGCAAAACACACAATTCTAGTTTTTTTCATATTAATTTTGGCTTAAATGTCTCTTTCAAATGTCTTATTATGTCATTAAATAATGTTACCGAGGTCCAAAACCTGACAAAAATGACATTCTAAGAAATATAAATATATATGTGGGACTGATGTGAGGTTTCAACATAAATGCAAATATCCATGTGGGAAAATATGTTACTTTAAATGTACCTTCATTAAAATGCCTCATTCACCACTTAGTTTACTTTTACACACACAAATAAAAGGTGGAAGGACAGATGAAGTCAATCTCAAATCCATATGAGATGAATTTGTGCTTTTGGGCTGTAAAGATAAATCTGATTTAACTTTAATACATTATTCCAACATAAAGAGGTGTCAAACATTAAAATGAGTTGTGAGTTTCCACTGTGTTTTATAGTTTATCACGTCCCTATATAGTCTTACAGATGCTCACATCTTTATAGAAATAAAATGTCTTGCCTTCATCCAAATGATCAGATTCAAAGGTAAATGTCAGAAGTAAATATCAAGCAAGTATGCAAACACAATAACTGCTCTTTAAAAAGCAACACATGCACAACATCATATAATCCAACACAATCCACTGAAGTTCTAGAGGGAACAGGTGTTCCTATTATTTTGTCTCCCCCCCCCCCCCCCCCCTCGTCTCTGCTCACCACACACAGTCTTGTCCTCTGAAGTGATGACGACACCTCCGGCTCGTACGGACAAAAATGAGCTGTTAACAAACAATCTGCACATGAAACGTCTCATTCACAGTCGTTTCCTGTACGTGGGCATGAGGCCCACACACACACACACACACACACACACACACACACACACACACACACACACACACACACACACACCAGTCCATTTACCATCCCAGCAGATTTATGTTGATGCTGCAGCCTGCGGTTTGTTGTGATTGTGAGATAATTTCCGTCGCAGGAAAGGGACTGAAACACAGGCTGGAATTTCCTCTTTACAGGTGGAACATCTTTGAGAACACTGAGGGAGGCGGGGGTGGGGTGGGGGGGGGGAGGAGGAGAAGAAGAAGAAGCATTTTAGTGCTGGATTATATAATTATAGTTTTGCTGTGTGTGTGTTTTTCCTTATTTTTCTTATCCGAGGCCGTAATTACTGCACACAGCCACGGGTCGTTACTCCTTTCAGCTGGACTAATCTCACACAGGATGAATAGAAACTGTCAATCAGAGGCCGCACTCAGCAGCAAGACAAGAGGGGACTGATTGCTGCTGCTGCTGTGACACACACAGACACACACAGACAGACACACACTCCTTCTCCTTCCTCCAGTGTTTCCACCCTCTCTGCTTTTTACTGACGCACAACTAAAACCCTTAAAAAGCAGATTTTCACCGTCCTTAACGCTGCTTGTGTTCATGTGTTTCAGTGTGTAGGCGTGTTCAGGAAACCATATTTGTGTCACTCTCTCGTACTGTGTGTAGCATCAACACTACAATCTGTGGGGACACATGTTGCAGCTGCTTTTGTTGCTGTAGAGGATGTTTGATGCATCATGTGACGCCTCTTCATGCTCAACAGCCTTTTTCTTGATGCAAAAAGAAAAATAGACTCAAACCGGTTCAGAGAAAGACAACAATGTAAGTTTGCTACTTTAAAGGCGTAGTAAAAAGTACGTAGTAAAAGTACTAAAGATTTCCTGTTTCTTTATAATCAAGCCGCAGTTCAGAGTAAAACGTTGTACTTTTTCTAATCCGCTGTGGGTTTTTTTACAGGAGAAGGATCCAACTTCTACAGCTTTTATATATAATATCATCAGACACAAAAATACACAAATGTTTAACTTTGTTTCCCAAAGCCCTGCAAACTTTACATCTCCCTGTTCCCACATTAATAGTAATTAATTGCATCCTTGCAATGTTTATATACGTTCTCATATATTACTATTCCTCATATTTTGTGTAGTTCTGGTGAAGTCTGTTCTTATATCTTTTACATTTTGTGTAGTGTTTGATTTGTAATAGGAATTTCACATTTTGGGATCAATAAAGTACATCTGTCTATAAATGTGTATCTGTGCATGTTAGCATTAACACTTAATGAATATAATTACATCAGGATTTTACACAATAAGAACAAAAGTGGAAGAAAATGCAACAATAATCATCTAGTAAAGTATAAATTATAACTATAAATAGTCATTCTGCATAATAAGTAGTTTTAATACTTTACTTTGCTAATACTTGTACTTCAGATATACATATTAAAAGCAGGATTTTACTTCCTACATATAAACATAATTTTAACATCAGTAAAACCTGTGACTCTCTCCACCACCGCAGATCATTAACTGTCCTGTTCACACTTATAACAACTATCAATTATAAATAAAACAATAGACTAATGTGTTAGTGGCTGTTACTGTGACAGAAGATCTGCTCGGACCACTTCTATGAAACTCACTATTGCATTTTAATTTTCCTCATATTATTATTCCTTTATATTTTCTATGACTTCCTCGTCCAACACTTCTGATCCTGAGCTGACTTAAATACATTCAAAGAAATCTGGAAATACGACTTTCCCACATTGTTCTCCTAAAAGTTAGGATCAAACAACCCATGTATACAACTAATTGTTATAATCATTGAATACAAGTTGTTCTGTTTCATACAGGTTGTGGCAGAACTCCCTGTATCAGTGAACTTTCAAAATAATTGTCCTAATGCTGCAGAAAGTTTTAATGATGTGAAAGCAACAAAATCAGAAGGAAAAACTTTTTATTCTAATCTCATCCTCATATATCTGCTAAGTTCTCGAAATGCCACATGTATTAAATCACTGCAGATGGAGGAGCACACGCACACACGCACACACGCACACACACACACACACACTCACACACTATCTGCTGCTTCACGACTACACGCACACATCTCTGTCTGTATCTGTGCCCACGGGCCAGAAAAACCGAGGGGAAGGATAATAAATTGTTTATTTGCACCAACACACCAACCGCTTCCGCTCCGTGGGCGGCATGCGCGTGACTGCGGCCTCGTGCAGATGAAGCTGATCAATCAGATCAATCAGCGGAGATTATACAGTATCCCGGGGGTCACGGGGAGGGCGCGAGGCCACGCAGAGTTCACGCCGCGGCGCGCACGAGCTCCACGCAAAGCTGTGCAGGAATGGCACAGATCTGAGCGCGTGGGGGGGGGGGGGGGGGGGGGGACTGTAAAGATGTTGTATTATTATTATAATGATGATGACGCTGATGATTTAACATCACTATCATTTGTATTATTGACCTCATTTCAGAGACATTCTAATACCTGCAGTGCGACGTTCAGGGCTCATGCTGGTCAGTTTTTTACAGTTTCACACCAAATCCGTGTGTTCACTGGTTTCACAACCTTTTATATATCATAGGAAACACCACTGGGAACTATTGTCCGTGCCCATGTTCTGCAGAAGAGCGCTTCGTGCTGATAGATTCAGGGTAAATCTGAGGGAAGTTGCCGTGTGGCCGCAGCCGGAGGAGGTGCCGGGGAATAAACTGGACGCGCACACGCAGAGAGGTGTTGTATTCTCTTTGGGGAGGAGATAGTGAGGAGAAAAATCAGACGCATTCATAGAAACGTGTCGGAGTGAAACATTGAGGAGGAGGAGGAGGAGGAGAAATGTGGAGGAGGCTGTGCGTAAAAACGTGGGAGATGTGGAATGAATCCAACTTTACGCACCGGTGTGTTTCAGTGGAGCCACAGTTTCATTTTGCACAGTAACAAACAAACTGTTGAGAAGAAATTAAGCCTCATAAAATATTTATTTCAGTCTTGGTGTTTGTCAAATTCATCCAAATTTTGCTTTGGTGTATTTTACAGAATAATAATTCTTAGTTTTTTCGCTTTTTGTCGTGTAATCTGCCACAGAAGTGAAGTAATGATTCATACCACAGGCTGTATGAATACATCTATAAGTCTGTAACACAGAATTTGTGTTTATGGGCTAATTTCGTTTCCAGCCAGTGATTTAAAAACCTGCCTGCGGCGACTTCAGCAGAACCAGTGTCTAAAGAACTGCGAGTAATTTCATCTAATATTAGAAATATATGATTAGTTATTGAAAGAACACGAAGAATCGTACTTACTTCGTGCTGTGAATATATTGGGCTCGTGTCACGTTGCTTTTCTCGTCTGAGTAAAATGAAGAAAAGGAAGTTATCAGCAGTTTATTTTTATTTTTCCTGACGCTGCCGATATCAATGAGGAAAAAGCAAAGGAGAGAATTTTAATTTACACTTTCACAATAAATAAATCATATATACTCTCACTTAAAGTATTTAAAAGATCTACAAGTTACAAGTTACATGTTAAAATACAAATATATTTTATGTTTTAATCACTAATTGACAAATGCTCTATTTAAAGTCACATTTTAGGATAAATAACCATGAAATAAAGTCTTAAGTTGGTTATTTTATTTTGTGGAACTTCAACCACGCAGCTCCGCGTTGTAACATATACATTACAAACACACACAACACGTGAATAATTCAGACGCAACTTAACGTGTATTTCTGCTGCAACAAGCTCATAGTTAATGTATGTTGTACTTTAGTTTACTCCATATCAACCAATACTGACACTGCAGTACTTTTACCACCACAAATACTACCATTAATAATAATAATACAGTCAACTGCATTAATGTTAAAATAAAAAGGTTAAACGCTGTATTCAGATACTTATATAATTAAAATAATAAGGATTTAATTTTATGGCAGGAGTCAAAACGAATAATGCATTTAGATTTTTGGGGGATTATTTGTTCCTATTTTCTTACAACTCTGCTCCTCCTGCAGTTTCTTCTTCAAAGTCACAGACACACATGCTCCTCCCGTCTCCTCCTGCAGCAGCAGTGTGTGGAGGAGGTGGTGGAGGAGGAGGAGGTGGTGTCTGTGTTCCGGTTGAGTTCAGGACACAAACTGTCCCAGAGGAGCAGCAGCAGCAGAAGAAGAAGATCTCTGTGTCCCCAACAACACTTTCTTCAAACTTTACACTTCTCTCTGTCTCAAACTGTCCACACACCTGACGTCAGTCCACAGGAAGCTGGTTTTACTTCACACACCATGAATACAAATTACATGAATGAAATGTAAAGGTATGTTTTTCAAAATAAAACAACACATCATGATGGAATATTATGTGCAGTTTTGTCTAATCTATTTTTTTTTAAAGTAGTGGTTATTTAAAATTAGTTATATTATTGCTGGAAATGAGCCAAAGAGAAATAAGGACTGAATATAACTTTTTATATCAAACTCACAGTGTCGCTAATACTTTGTTTCTTTACACGATAATAAAAATGACTCTACCTATATACACATTCATAATTCTCTTTAGAAACTGGATTTTAAAATAAACTGGATGCTAAAATCTTGTGTAAAACTAATCTTACTTTAATATAAATACATCCACACACACAGACAGTGGTTAGTCTGTCCTCTCCTGACAGACTCCTGCTGCTGGTGTCCTCTTCATCTTCATCTTCCTTATCTAAGGCTTTAAACTGGAGTGACAGTGAAATGGAAAGTAAAAGTTAATTTGTGTAAAAGTTGCTGTTGCTGCACTTTATCAATTTCCATTTATTTATAATTCATGAGGCTGTATAGTCTCTGTCATTTATTCTGAAAAACCTGCAGGATTTCACTGAAGTTGAATTACCCCTCCTGAAATAAGTTTGAACGTTTGACGACTTCTGATTTATAATAACTGCTTTTTGAAATATAAGATGTTTCGTGTTTAATCCGTCTCTGAATCAAATATTTACATATAACATTTCTTACCTTTCAGACGTGGTTCTCCTGAAAGAGACAGAAAATGTGAAATACATTTATATTTACAAAAGCCGATGAGAGACTTCAGCAGCATAATAAAAATGCTTCTCGCCGCATCTCCCTTTGGATATTTAAGGGTTAATCTTAAAGTAAGTTGGTTGGGGGGGGGGGGGGGGGGTGGATGTGATGCTTCGACTGCAAATGAATCTCTGAAAAGCAAAGAGCATCAAATGAATTCACACTTTATTCATCATCGCACAAACAGAAACTAGTTAAAAGAATATGTGCAACAGAAACTTTAAATTGTGGTTTCTGGTGTTTTATGATAAAATCCTTTGGTGATTGATGGATTTCTGACGTATAAAGACTAATAGGAAACATCAAAAAGGTACAAATCCATAATAATGGTAATTATACTGAAGCTATTTGTGTGAAATAGCAATAAAAGTCTGTTTGAGTCTCAAACCAACTTACTGGATTATTAAAAATGTCTCTTCCACCCCCTGAATGAGTCTGTGTGTAAAGTCGTGCATGTTCATACAATGCACAGTGTTAGCAGAGCCGTGCAACTTGTTGCTGCACAGGGAGAAACGCAGACCTGCTCCTCCGACATGTTGCATCCTTACTTCTTAGGCCTCTGAACATCTTAACGTTCTAATGAACAATCATTGACCGTAACGCTGTGCAACCGGAACATGTTGCACAGCGTGTCATGGTGTAGACTGCCCCCTGGTGTTACTGCAACGAACCGACGGCGCTCACAAGAAGCAACAAAACTCAAAAGACAGACACGATTTTATTCATCATTTTTGAAATCAAACACATCAATCACTCGCACAGGGAGCAGATATCGACACGTGAACCTCTACGTTAACTACAGAGCACTTTAGTTTCACACCGAGTGGGAACAAACCGGATTCTGATCGTTAAACACGCAAGCAAACATCTAATAAACCTATGAACTCTGTACGACACCAACAGCTCACAGTCCAGCACAGAGAGAAACTACACACAGTCATTTGCTTTAAGGCTGAATGCATTCGGTGGGAGAGGAACAGGGGAAAGAGAAGTGATGAAACATGAGTGAGGAGGAAGAGGAGGAGGAAGAGGTCAGTGGAAGCAGATCATGGCACTTGCTCACAGATGTAAACTGAGCCAAGGTGACAGGACGATACACCTGTCGACTCCCGCTGATCTGCACTGGTGCCGTGACGAGAGCGACTGAGACTGAGGGAAGCTGGTGGACGGGTTCCACGCAGGAAACACAACAAATAAACTGAAACACTTTTCTATCCCAGGTTCTTTCTCTAAACTCCCGCTCCAAACCGCTGCATGTGTGTGTGCGTGTCTGTGTGTGTGTGCGTGTCTGTGTGTGTGTGTGTGTGTGTGTGTGTGTGTGTGTGTGTGTGTGTGTGTGTGTGTGTGTGTGTGAGAGACGAGGACGAGCAGAGAGATGGTGAAACAACATCAGGCTCGAGTGAGGGAACAGGACGTGAGAGGCACTTATATCGTGTGTGTGTGTCTGTGTGTTTTTCGGAAGGCTTCATGAAGTTCAACAAAATGTTGATTGGACCAGCTGCTTTCTCACAGGGAAGAAAAATTAAAGATTAATACTTTCAAATGTGCATCAGGATATTCAACATAAAACTCGCGGATCTTAATTGTGTTCCCAAGAGCACGGTGATGTATTTAAATATCAGATTTCTATTCGACAAACTCTCCAAAACAAAAAAGGACTTTTAGTGCTCAATAAGAAAAAACATTTTGTTTAGCGCGTGTCATCAGCAGTCGACCTCAGAATCAGGCGTCACTTCCTCACGATAACTATAGACGCTTTATTTTTCTTGCTTTATATTTTTGCAGCTGCAAATCCTCACATCCAGTGTTTGGGACTAAAACAAAACTTAAAAACTAAGCAGAGGTTTTCAGGGCATGTTGAGATAATGTCCATTAAAACGCCTGACATGTGAATTCAAGCTATTACTATTATTATTATTACTATTATTATTATTATTATTATTGTTATTATTATTATTGTGAATTGCAGTTGGATTTTTACTATAAATGCTAAGTCGTCTGTAGTGCCCCCTTGTGGTGAAGCTGGGACATTACAGCCCCCAGCACTTCCTCTCATCTCCATTTCCCTGGGATGTGCAGATGTTCTTCTTTTCGGGTCAGTCTCAATCTTTTGAAATTCACAAACAAGACTTCATGAGGGATTCATTTCCTTACATCAGGAAACGAGACGCAGCGAGAGAGGGAGGCTGAGGCCGCACTGATTCAAAGAGCACTGCTGCCCTCTAGAGGATCAACGCAGAGTAACAGCACGGGGGGGGGGGGGGGGGGGCTGCAGAAAGAGAAGAGACAACACGTCTGTTCAGAACCTGTCGGTGATGTGGTGACAGCAGAGGAATGTCTTTGGATGTAAATGCTCTCAGGTCACAGGACGTCCACTTCCGGTGAGGTCCGCCGATGACCACATGTTGGGATGAACACGTGTGTGTGTACGTGTGTGTGTACGTGTGTGTGTGTGTAGATGTGTATCCTCCCTATGACGGCAGGTAACTGTGTGTGTTAGTGTGTGTTTGTGTACTTCCGGTGGGAAAAGGGGAGCAGGAAGTGGGGGTTCAGTCGAATCCCTGCCAGTCGCTCTGTTCGGAGTCGTACTCCAGCTCCACCCCGATGCAGCGAACCCCCTCCAGCAGCATGGGGGTGCCGTGGTGCCGATCTGGAGAGGACGCAGAGACATTTTAAAAACCATAGGACACGATCAACCCCATTATTACCGAGACGGAAACCCCCTGCCCCGCTGAGACCACGTTTCAAAATCACTAGATCTACTTTATTATGGATGCCTCCGCTGCACGGATAACAAGCATTGGTGGTTCAGTGGTAGAATTCTCGCCTGCCACGCGGGAGGCCCGGGTTCGATTCCCGGCCAATGCATCATCCTTTTATCTCTTCTTCCACATTTATATAAAACATACATACTAATAACGTTTTGACCAATTGTAGCTTTCTATTGTTTAAACATTAATACATATATTATATAAATATATAATTCCTATAAACACAGTCACAAAGATATTCATAAACTCAAATGTTGAAGGTTAAATTGAATAAAATGTCACTTGAGCTTTTGAGTATCACAACAATTACGACCGATAACTTCAGGAAACGTCTTTTACAGTAAAACACTGTAAACGTTGTGTGTTCAGAGCAGATTGTTGAACACTGAGGCGCAGTGATCAGATCTGATAGCAGCGGTTCAGCGGTGAATCATCGGAGCCGAGGCAAATCTTAATCCTTTGATCTGGCTGCCGTCCAGGCCTCAATTACACACAGACATCTGGACAGATGTTCAAGCTTGGCTCCGAGAGTGAAAACAAGCCACACAATGCCATTCGTGCTCAAACACACCCACACGCAAACCTATAGAAACACACGTGTTCTATTATATATTTTACGCAGATGGAAACGCCCCCTGATTCTCCATCTGCTGACACGAGAGCCCGGCAGCTAATGGAGTCTCACTGACACTGAAGATGTAAATTAAGTAGAGGCTCTGATTAGAGCTTTTACGACAACAGAGACCAGCACAACAGAGGTTGCAGGTTTGTAGTTGTCTGCGGAAAAGCAGCTCTGAAGCAATGAATTAACAATCTGTCTGTTTTCATTATTAAAAAACTGTGTCTGAATAAAATGCAGTATTCTTCGAGGGTTGTTGATGAATAACTTGTGAATCTGAGGCTAAATGCAGGCTCACCAGCAGGAGGCAGCAGTGCACAGTTGAAGGTAAATTCAGGTCTGTCAGTTTCTCCTTTGAAACTATAACAGGCAGAGACGACTAGTAGTCAATTAATAAATTCATAAATAAACTTTTAAGAAAAATTAACCCTTGAACCAACATTAGTGTGTTAAGAACTTCCCAAAGTGACAGAACGCACCTTTGAGAAAAAGGTATTTAACGTGTACTTTGACTTTTAAGTTGGTGCATGTCCCATTCACTAAAATGGAGGAGGCAGGATTTAGATTTATGACCTATACTGTCGCTAACCACCAGGTAGACACTTGGACTTCACTTATAAATGACATATATATGGCTACAGTATAAAAGACATAAAAGTAATGTTATCCAAGTCTTTATGCTCGACCGTGGTGCAATATTCCTGAATAAAAATGAAATCATCTTCACTTTTATTGCTCAACGTGGCCTCACCCATGACTCTGGCGTGAACCTTGACTTTGACACACACGTCCTCGTTGGTCTCGCTCAGCAGCAGCACCTCCTCGCACAGAACTCCCTCCTGCTGGGCCATGTACTCGCACGTCACCTTCAGACCTCCTGGAAAACACAATGAGGAATCACACAGAGGAAACAGACGGATTAGGTTACCTCACTCTTCTATGGTCGAGTTCAGTTCAACACACAGGAACAAGTTTTCTTTGTCTCTCTGTGTGTGTTTGTGTGTTTGTGTAACAATGACTTGAACAGGGATCAGACTGATGCTCGAGAGGCCACCTGCAGGCCAAAAGAACCTGATGAATGATGAATAAATACAGCGGACTGATGTGTACACAATCACAAATACATTGAACACACACTTAGACAAACATAGACGTGCAGCTGCCACTTTTAATATCAGCTGACACACACAAGACTGCAGTTTTGCAAACTATGACACAAAAGAGCACGAGGAGTTCACCAAGGAAAAGGGAACAATGGAAGAACTGAAGACTTTGGAAACCGCTTTAAAATTACGCAACAGATTCGACAAAGAGCCTCGAAGCAGAAGAGATAACTGACAACGTTGTCGAGTTCATTATTCTATTTGTTTTACAAAGAGTTTAACCTGAACCAGGCCAAAAAACAATGATGGCAATCATCACTTCCATAGAAGGTTCGTAGCATACAGCTGTTAAAATACGTTATGTACTGTAACAGCCAATATGAAAAGTCCAGGTATCGTCATCGGTGTTGGGAAGAAAAAACAGGATCGGAGACTCACACACATTCAAGTCTGAGGTTTTTTAGCCTTCACAGGTGCAAACAAGGAAAACATGGGAGTCAGTTTTAATGATTCCTCAGAGACGGATTACTGAGCCAGCACTTTGAGTGAACTGTCTGAAGCTGTCATCCTCAGCCATCTGGTGCAGCCTGTAACTCACATCCACGCAGATCTGCCTCCAACAACAAGAAGAAGCACACGCTGAACTGGTTTTCGATTTGCATATTAACCCTCTGAGTTACCGTTGCACTGCCCTGGGAATATAACGTATTTTGCAGTTTCACTTGTAGGGATTTGTAGACAAGGCCTTGTTTTCCACGTCCACTTGTGATCTTACCCTCTGGTGCAGGCGTGATGTCGGTGATGCGGAGGTGCGGACTGGGCACAGGCGCTGGACACACATCCTTCCCCAGAGCTGGGACATCGGGCAGGTTGAACACTATTTCATATCGATGCTGCGTCTTCAGGAAGCCGACCTACAGTGAGGGGGGGAGGAGATTCAAATGCAAAGAGTCAAGTACAGACTTAGAAACTTTTAGGAAATATAACGCCGTCTTTCTCCTTTCTAGAAATGGACTAATAGGGCCGTACCATAGGGAGAGAGGGTGGGCCCATAAAGAAGAAATGGAGAGAGAGGGATTCATGCAGTTGAAAGCTTGTCCTCAGATCGAACTCTATTAGTCCAATACAGCTCAATAAATACAGGATGAATGTTTCATGGATAAGTAACTCTCATAAACAACGCTGCTGCGCTGAGGTTTCCTTGAAGGACTCGTCTAATTGAAATCATTACTTATTTCTCTGGTGGTTTTAATCCCCTCGCTTCAACCAGATCGCCTGAGGGGAAATAAAACCTGAATTACTTTTTGGGGTTTCACTCAAGTTCAGCAAAATCTTTCTGTAATACTAATCCCACGTGAAAAGGTTTGTTGGCAAGATTTTAATCTGATTCATGGCCACACCTTCTACATCAGGCTGCAGGGGAAGCTCTCCAAGAAGTTGTAAAGTTCAGACTTTAAACGTCACATAAAATTCAGACTATATTTTCAAGAACACCACACAGAGGCTGTATTTATTCACTGTCCATCTTCAAATTGATGAACGCATGATAACGTAATCACGCTGCTTTTACTGCACACAGCACAAAACATACAATAATTGTACCTATAAGGAAGAGGACAAGTGAGAGAAGCCGCAACAGAGAGGTAGAGGTGTGAGGACGTAGCTGCCTTGAATTTAACAAACAGAAAAATTCATCACAGAGAGGAGCGAGGGCAGCCTCACAGAGGAGGCTGGATGAAAAGAGAGAGGCGGCGAGGGAGAGGAGGAGGAGACAGCGGGGAAGTGCAGGCGAGGAGAGATAAGGCTAAAGCCCCTCCAGCTAGAGAGCGACGGCTCCGGCCCCACACCACCCCAGGTTAGAGCGACGGGAAAGAACTGTGGCTGCAAACAGCATTAAGAGAGAAGGGGCAGAGGGAATAGTGAGGGAGCACTGCAGAGAAAAACCAATAACCATTCTGTGAGCGCAGTCTCACACTCGTCCACACACTGTGAACAGCCTCCGAAATGTGATTCAATGGGAAACAAAAAGTGACAACTGATATGAAACACGTCATTTAATAAGCAAAGTTTGAAGTGATTCCTGTTGATGAGTCTGCAAAACTGTCAGAGAGCGACACACCCAGTTCATCCGAAACAATTGTGTAATTCTCAAGTCAAGTCGAAGGGAAATACCACACAATTTGTGAAGTTGCGTCATCTCAGTTCACCGAGGAGGTTCATTCAGTGTTCAGAGAGGAGAGGATGTTGAGTTATGTTTTATTGCTTTTTCCGTGACTGCCTGTTCGTACAGGCTCTGTATGACCTTGTATTCTTTTAGTTCTTTCTTGTCATCTTATAATTCCTTATCCGAGGAGGCTCTCTAGGACCGACTGGAACAACAGTATCAGTCTACTATACTGCAGCTTTAAACTACAATTAAAACACCAGAGTAGCCTCCTCACATGTCCCTTTTCTTACTGTAGACCAGAGTTTCCTGCAGCCAACCACATATAATCCTGTTACTCTCAGTAATACGATGATCGAGTGCATGCAAACCTGATACGGTTCTGCAGCGTGGTTGTGAAAACGGCCTGTTCTGCGTCACTCACAGTAATGATCATTTAAAAAAACGTGTGGCCTCTGCAGCGACACGTCTGCGGCGGATCTCCGCAGCACTGACAGCTGCTCATTTCCATGTCCTGCAATCGCGAACAAGAGGGAGCACAAAGAAAAACCATTATCTGCTGCTGCTGCATGACCCCATGTTTGTCAAAGTCTCAAAACCTCCCCTGAAAACTGCTATTCATACAGCTGTTGTGTGCATGCCGCTTCCATCCCACGCACTCCCACCTCATCTTTGGTCTGCTGCCCCTCCACCCGACCGTTTCCATAGCAACACCCCCCCCCCCCCCCCCCCCCCCCCTTAGCTCCATGATAAGCCACGACGCCAGGCTGGCAGTAGCCCGTGCCCACTCTCAAGTACACTTAAAGAGCTTTGAGAAACACACACGCACACACAAAATTAAAAAATGGGCCGCTCTGTAACTGTGAAGGCCAACTTTTCATTCCATCCACACGTGCAGCTTTTAAGCAAATTGATTTGGCTGCGATTAAGTTTCAACACTTGGAGAGGCTTCGTTACACCGAGCGTGTTCAGAACTTCCCTCTGGGATTCTGGTGCGATGGAGAAACTGTGGAGGAGGAAAAGGTCGACTGGAAACTGGAGAGGCCTCTAAAGGTTTTTATTTGGCGTCAGTACATGAAGTTCTTCTTCTCCTGGCAAAGATTAAACTGCTAAAACTAATTTCTGTTCCTGAAGACAGTTTGCTGAGTCACATATATGTATTGTAAATACACCATATATACCAAATAAATGTACCTTTAAAACATGCCGGCCTGATAAATAAAATACAGAAAGGAATGACGGTCCTTCGTTAAATTGACAAGCTAAAGTGAGCAGGTTCAGTTTATTCAGCGACAGTGAAAGGGACACAACATGAGTCCTTGTGGTACATCGATATAAAAGATTCTCGGTCGTACTTTATCGTCAGGTAATCTTTTCAGAAATGGTTCAGAATATGTGAGCTGCTGCAGATGCACTTTATTTTCTGTGCACGACACTTGGACAGAAACAAATCCAAGGCCTGTTAGATAAATCATGATGTGGCTCCTCTGCCTGGTGCATAAAATCCTCTCAAACGTTTAGATCAGTGCTCTCGAGTTGTTCCACCTCCTCCATGTTAGTGGGTGAGTCTTTCCACAGGCTCTGATTTCTACAGTTTATGAGGTTATGGAACATTTGGCACCTTCAGCTCCTGAGTTGAGCACCTCCAGGGTTTCACAGCCGACAGATGAGAAGCCTGATATCATTGTTTTGGGCCTTTATAGCCGACGGAGGAGATTAACAGTGATGAGAAAAGACTTTAATCTCCTCCTGGATGTTTCGCAGATAAAAACCGAGGCTCGCGAGGAGACTGACACACTGGATCCCAGAGTTACCTTCTAATGTTATATCCACCACTTACAAAGACTGTAACTATGACCAGTTACAAGTCAGTGGTAATGTTTTATATACAGTCTATGATTGAAGCTTTATTATTTGGATCTCTGGAGTTTTAGCTTGAGACTAAAAGCATTAAGATTAAAGTGAGGATAGGTCGATAGAAACAAAAAGAAGTGACTGTGTCTGTGACATCTATCCACTTAGTTTTTTAGAGGGAAAAGCAGGAAACAAGTCTCATTCATTGGCTATCAAGTGTGAGGCTGTTGCAAGGTCAAACCCACCTTGACCATGAAGTTGCCGTCATCCTCTGGAGTCACCATGACAACGGAGTCATGCAGCTTTTCGTCGAAGTGGACATGAGACGGGGCCCCGGCGGCGGGGGCCACCTCTGAGAAGCGCACGCCTCCTGACTTCGCACAACCTGAGAGAGAGGGAAGAGGGAAGAGCCGGCGAAGGTCAGACTTGGACACATGGGCACTCACACTCACTACTCCACACTACACTCACTAAAGGGAGAGAGGACGACGTGTCAAACCGCCACAGTCGACTCCTTTTAGTGACATAATGGAGCGTACATGCAGCAGAGCACTTTACAATCACTCAAACCTGCTCCTGGAGACTGAACTGAACACACATCGTATAGTGTTCAATGCTTTCATCATGGGAACATCGCTGAACGACAGGCAGAGGAGAAAGAGAGGACGAGACAGGGAAAGTGAGGCAACAGTTGGGGAAGAAGAGAAGAGTCAAGTAGATCTGCATCTACACAAGTATTGAATGGTTTCTACTCTGACCCTCCACCAGGTTTAATGGAAATTGGTTTATGCGTATTCTATAGATACCATGTTCAGTGTGGACGTTGCTTTGCCCTGTGAGACTGGACATGGACACATCTGAGCCAGAGAAGCAACAACAAAAAGGACAATTACGTATTTAAAAATCACAGATAGACGTGAATATTAGCGTTGGTAATCAGCAACGCGTTGATAATCAGCACCTTCAGAACAATGCTCAAGTGGGGACGTCATGGCTGCTGATTGGAGGAGCAACCTCTGAAGTAAGGATTGTAATTATAGCAACATACAACTAATTACACACACACACACACACACACACACACACACACACACACACACACACACACACACACACACACACACACACACACACACACACACACACACACACACACACACACACACACACACACACACACACACACAGCAACAATCATCCAAAGAGTTTCCATGACCTTTAGATTCAAATGATGAAGAAGTTCCAGTGGCCACAACCTTCTATTAATAGAAAATTAAACATTTCAAAAGTCGTGTGAGTGTAGCAGAGTTCCAGTATTTACTTTGAATTGTTTACCTATCTGTTCTGCTTCCCAGTCCTCTGAGGTCTGGAGAACGATCCTCAATAACCAGACCCGACGCCCTTCCAGCTGAAATTCAGACAAACTGTCTGTTGTCTCAGAAAACGATTATTTTTTGGGAGGAGAGGGTTTATTTGGAGAACCAGCTCCTGCTCTCCCACACTGTGCCGGAGAACAATAAATATCAGCATGTCTCAGCGTCATATGAGAACAGTAAAACCTAAAAGGGAAATAATATGCTCAGCTTGAAAGCCTCAACCTCTTTAACACCAGTATTTTGACACAGAGGCTCCACAGAGACAAGGAGGCATTGAGGACTGTGTGAAGTTATATTACCTGGGAGAGGAAAGTTTGTTAGAACACTGGGTTTTCTTTCTTTCAGTATAAGATTACCTGAATAAAAGGGTTTGGTTTATTGGTTTTATGATTGTTGAGGTGTCTGCAAAACGTTCCTCAACACAAGGCTGATGTAGATCCTCCTAATACTCCTTTAACTTAAATCCTTTTATCAGAAGAGGAGAAATTTGACTTTCTCCATTTGATGAAGTCGGAGTCGTCTGTATGAATTATTCAGACATTTATCTTGAAGATCAAACCGATAAAAACATGATGAACTAATTATTCCCAACAACAGCACTTGTATTCTGGGAGTGTGATTAAATTAAACATGTCTTACTCTTAGTTGGAAAGCAGGAGAACGATATATGCAGGTAGGGGTGTGTACTAATCACACCCCAGTGTCTATATACTCCAAATGTCTAGGTACATTGTGGTTAATATTAAAGACACAATCCTGTAATGCATAATTGCTCCAGCCCATTTAAATAAACTCATATATTGACTTTATGTCCCTGCATTATATGAAGCACAGGCCACATCGTCCCACGTGGGCTCAGTTCCATTAAACCTTTATTCAGACTCATATTAGAGATTAGAAATCCTTCGCTATCAGCAATGTGGGTCACAATAATGAGTTCAGGAGTTATGTCACGTTCCATATGTGCAGGATCACTGGGCAGGAAATAGAAAGTGGGACTGAGGAATGCTATTTGCAGTCTGAAGCGCAGAACACCTTTCAAGAATCGACAAAATCCCTGAATCAAAGCTCGAGTATGAGATATCTGTTAGATGTGAGGCAACTTAAAACTGAATTTATTACAGAGATGCTCTTAGAATTCAGGAGCATCTCAAAACACCACGAGAGGTTGAATTTAAAAATCACACAGAAATATTCAAAGATGTGCCACATAACCACATCGTCCATGATTTGATTCTGGTCGAGGACCTTTGTTGCATGTGCACTTCCTGTCTTGTCTTTTGAAATCAAATAAAGAAAGTAAAGCTTATATAAAAGGTGTGTTTCTCCTTCTCAAGAGAAACAACTCTATATGCAGTCTTAAAGCTTCAAGGCAACAATTTGATCACAGGACCTATTAATAATAACAAATAATAATAATTTGTAAAGCGCCTTTCAAGAGACCCAAGGACGCTTCACATGTGTCACTAGGGACAAAAAGAGAAAAGACCTGTTATTTCAAGTTACGACTCTAAGGACTATAAGAGGCTTTTTACGTGAAGCAGAGAAGTTCATACAATGGGGCTCGGTGACTATAATTACATTCACTTGGCAAACACCAGGCTGGATAATGACAGGCTTTGTGAGGCAGTCAGTCGTTGGAGTAGAAAGGGGACATTATACCATGTGAAGAGATGAGACGTACGCTTGTAATGAATCCACTATTAAAAGGAAACTCATCAGAAGCATGAACTTAGCGACTCAGCTTGGGTCCCTCACAAGGGAGAAACATCTCGATGGCAGCGATGGTATGTGTGTATCTTCAGAACAAGAAGGACAACCTGACGTGTCTCAACACATTCTGTAGAACCAAGGTGTTGCTGCTCTGTTCATTTCTGCATGTGTCCATTTTCAGGAATCGTTCCGATACCAATGTGCATGGAGCTGAGCAGAGTTTAAAGTCTTTATTTTAACAATAACATTCACTAGGCAACTACTTATCCGTTGCTCTGGCAGTTGAGCTTTCTCAGTCACTTTATATCTTCTTTTGATTTGTCACATTTTAAATGTTTAGTGCAAAACAATGTTATGACCCAGTTTGACCCCTTTTACTTTTACGATGGCTTTCTGTATTTTTCTTATCTGAAGTGGGCGTCGGTTTTCTTTCAACCTTATCTCCAATGTTCCTCGACAATAAAATGTGTCACAGTTTTATTCGTTTATGTTATGAAGATGGACGATGAACTGTCCAGAACTGAAGACGAAATATCCAGGATTAGAAAACTGCCATTACTGCAGTGTTGGGGTTGCATCATTATTTTTTCAATACTCTCTAAGCACTGACTTTTGCTCTTTTACTTTCTATTTGTATTAAGCGTCTACTCTCACACACACACACACACACACACACACACACACACACACACACACACACACACACACACACACACACACACACACACACACACACACACACACACACACACACACACACACACACACACACACACACACACCTGCATAGCAGAGACTCTGGTCCAGCCCTTTGTGTCGGGCTCATTATCACAATTCTCTGCTCTGTGGCCTTTCAGTTGCCTTTGATAATCCCAGACAGAGCAAGGACACACACCCAGACTCACCCTCACAGTGGCTGCAGACCCACAAACAGACGGATGCACGTGCACACGCAAATTAACGTGCACACACAAGCACCACCCTCCTGAACTGGCTTATTTCAGATTAATCTGTCTGTTTCCGTCCCTCCGCTAATCTATTTGTGAGTGTCTCTGCTTTAGTTCTGCTGAAAATTACAGTTTTCTGTCAGTTTAAAAGCCTTATTCTCTCTGAAAATAAAATAGAACTCTTCATGTTTGTGCAGGAAATACGAGACACGTAGTTCCAACAATGATTGACCACAGATTGATTGGTTTCGATCAATGCAGCGTTTGCAGCAGAACTTTTTAAACTCCTCTCTCAGCTGTGTCATCATGTGATAGCTTCACCAAAAGAAAATATTCTCCTGAAACTTTCCGAAGGATGAAATGAGACGTGCACGAGGAAGACATCAATGAAGACGTCAACAAGACAACCTGATTGCTGCAGAAACAGAGGCTTCCAGTAGATTTGACCGTCCATGTTTGCTGCATGAGAGTTGACGACAATTTGTCAGTATTTTCAAAAACCTTTCCACGTTCACATGCCAAAAAATAAGGGTTTTCAAAAAGCTTAAAAATGTGTTTGGGTTTTCCACAGCAACACATGCCTCCCTCTCCCCGTAAAAAGTAATGCTCCAAACACTCTTCCTGTGACATTTCAGTCCTCCTGAGACACAAGGAAATACAGTTTTTTTTAAATGCCATCAACAGGAAGTCAATACAGAGGCTCCCTTTGCACCAGCCTTCATTTGGTGACCTTATCAAAAAGGACAAAGGGCTGCGGAGCGGTCCTCAAAGAGGACAAGCACCCTTCACTCCACCGGGTAATAGAGGCGGCTTATTCATGATTATGATTAGGGCTGGTGTTCTCTTGCCGTCCTCATTTCCATCTTTTGAGGAAATAAATTTGCTTACCTCAACAACAACAAAATTTGTCATAAAGCTGCTGATATTGACTCACCACCACTTACACACTGTTTTCCCAAGAAACCCGACTGACTGAAGTATTGATCGTGAATTTTAAATTAACCGAATAACCTTCCAGGAAATCGTCCAACTCGTGTCACTGGTGAAAAGGTTAAATGATACCAGTTATTTTTGCTCTTTCAGTGGATCCCTCCTGAGAAACACTGGACAAAGATTAAGGAAGTCTAATTCACCCACAGCAGATTATAGGATAGAGCTTCAAACATTACGATCACTTCCTGGATCTGTAAAAGAGCTTATATGTGATGGAACTAATCCATCCCGTGCACAGGAATGTAACAATTCCCTGTTAGTAATGCAACTGTAAAGTTTTTATATATTCCTGTAAATCACTGCTATCAAAACACAAATGGATCTCAGGATAATTAAGTGTAGTTGATTCTGGACTTTCAGATCAGATGTCAAGAGAAGTGATGAAAGAATTAAGAGGAGACTGAAGGTCTAATGGAAATAAAATCTGGGCTTAACAGCCGGTTGGTTTCCTCTCTGGGGGTCAAGACTTTGAACTCAGGGAAAATGTCCTGAGAATTGGGTTTGCCTTTGACATATGAAGAACACAGCAGGAGATCGTCCCAGTTTTTTGTCTGTCGCATGTTAGAAAAGTTCCAGAAAATGTCCAGAGCAACATTTGTTCTCACATCAACCTCCTGTAGAAAATTCCAGGAAAATATCCAGTTCAGCACAGGTCTGAAAGCAGCTTTAAGTCCATTTATGCAACCATTTTTCTAGCCTGTGGGCAACAGCTCTGAATTATTCAAGACAAACACAGACCACTTGATCCTGGGACACACACACTTTGATCCTTGGCTATCTTCACCCTGAATAATAAGTCATGTTTGTCCCGTCTGTCTCAAAGGGTTTCTTCTGCTTCCCAAATGCCAAAATGTTTATGAGAACATTTAAATTAGTGAACGTCACAGTAATTGCAACAAGCACTGAATAGAATAATGTAAACTCACTCTTCTTTGCAGCGGCCATGTCACGGGAATGGGTCCGGTACAGACACACTTGGACACACGCTGTCACAGCCCTGTCATCTCAGCAGCGTGACCTCAGAACGACCCCTGCAAAACAAGTTGGGATCGAGAGGACAATGAGGAGAGATGCGAGAGAAGAGAGACGGATCGAAACACAATAATTTAATCAACTGAGGAGCAGGAGAAAATAACGAAGGAGGTAAAGGTTTAATGTGAGAGAGAAATAAAACGGTGGGGGAGGGAGGGAGGGAGGGGGGGGGGGGGATAACCGCTCGCCACACAGTAAGCTTCACTGGGTGTTTTCACTTTCTAAATCCACGACCCCAGGTTAGCCTGTATTTCAGCTGAGAGGGCAGCTGTGCTGTAATAGTCGAGCCACGAGCACCAGAGACTCCCGACAGAGACTTCAATTAAAGGAAAAACAACAAAACAGTCTAAGAGGATTATCCAGGGGCTGAAGCTGCTGTTCGTGGGCTTCGCACAGATGGAGAACGTTCATCACATCTCTGGGAGGTGCTTCATATAAATATGGAAGTATAGAAAACACTCAGTATATTTGTGTGTGTGCCAATGTATTGGCAGCAGATAAGTGAAAGAGACAGTTTGGGTCAATTTAATCTGCTGTGGAGATAATAAAGCAAGAGAGCACTGTTGTTTTCAGGCTTTACTGTCGTTACACAACACGCTCACTCTGACAAGTTTCTCCAGAGCTTTGACTTTATATCATTTTAAAAACCAAGGGGAAAGTGTTGCATGACCTCAAATTACTCAGCACATTTTAACGCTCCCCAAGTTCGAGAGATAAATTGAAATTATCAGTCGTCTCCACAGGGAGGAAAACAAATAACTTACATAGAATAGATTAAAATAATAACGCAGCAACAACACAAACAAATAAGACCAGCAGATTACCGAAACGGCACTGTTAAGATTTACCTTGACCTTCTCATGGCCTCAGATCCTAGATTTGTCTCTATATTTGTCCTGCTGGATCTTAGTGCCACATGTGACACCATAGATCATAAGATTCTGTTACAGAGACTGGAACAACATGTAGGGATTAAAGGAACAGTACAAGACTGGTTTAAAATCGTACTTATCTTTCAATTCTTTAACAGTAACAATGACTTGTCCATGCACACAACAGTGAGTCATGGAGGTCCACAAGGTTCTGTACTTGGAGCAATACTAATTGCTTCCTTAAGGCAAACTAAATTCAGAGGTATCTTCCAGTTAATGAGGAACCTTTTCTCTCCACAGTCGCCACAGTGCTTTCTCATTGTGGAAACTGTTGATTTCTCCATAATTTTAAGGTCTCAACTTCACTATGTAAAGTGCCTTGAGATAATGTATGCTATGATGTGGCACTTAACAAACACAATGATGTCATTTACCTACTTCTTCATTCCCAGGCTTGATAAGAAATCTTACTCCAATCCAAACATATGAAATCTGATTGGACTGGTGTAAACAGGGTCATGGAAATGCAAACTGTGGCAAGTCTGCTCTTACAATTCAGGTGATTCTTTTCTTTGAGGGCATTTCTGTTAAATGTTTTTCTTTCACAGATTTTCTAACAGGAACCTCCCACATCTGTGAGGCCAGCGACCCCGAGACACACTTGTGTGACTCGTACGGGAACACAGACGCAGCAAACATAGTTTGGCTCTGGAACACAGGAGGGTAGAGTCTCGCTTTATGGATGAGAAAACTCACAATGTAACATCCACTGAGAATAGTTTGGAATCAGAGGCTGGTCCGTTTTTAGCAGTGTGAAATATCAGAGCTGTTTTCGACATTAATGGGTCGCTATGATTAGAAAACCACCAATGGGATTCAAATGTACTCACACCCATCTGTGAGAGCAGTGGTGTGACACGTACAGAACGTCTTACTGGATGGAAGAATACCAATAGCTCTCCCTGTGCTCTGTGCCACAGCTCGCAAATTAAAATGGTAGAAGCCACAGGGGACTAGCAACAGGTACTCGTCCCTTGCTTTTGAAAAGTGATTTTCTTGTCTCTGTGTGAAACATGAACACGCTGGGAGTGAGAGGAAACACAACTGTCACTATGAAGCAAACATTACATCACTGCAGTGTTAACCCAGTACAGTATAGCTTTACCAGTATCTATTTATTGTAGCAGATAATAAGCTGTGGGCTCTTTGTTACTACGGATTAAGAAAATGTAATTGCCATGATCGTCTTGATCAATTAATTCACATTAATTAACAGTTTGTTGACAACAATGAGTAATATAATATTACTAATACAGAAAATAGCTGAAAATAACTAGATATCAACATTTTCGATAACTGCAGCGGTGTCAAACTATAGTGTAACAATACTTTCCATGTGTAAATACCACAACATGAAAATACTCAACACTAACATGGGTTTATGATCTATACTGCAGTCAGCCACTAGGGGACGATCGAGACGTTTTGACGTCCAGGTTTATATACATAAACTTAACTTATGACAGTTTGTTGACAATAATCAATATAATATTAACAATATTAAAAATAACATAAAATGACTAGTTATCTGCAGTGGTGTCAAAGTATAGTGTTGCAATATTTCCATGTATATAACTCAATAAAAATTTAAATACTCCACACTCTACACATATTTGAGTAAAATATGTGTATAGCTGTATTTAGTTGACTTTCCACCGCTGGATACACATAAACTAAAAGTGACATTATGACCATTAAAGATAACAAGAGTAAACCCAGCACGAGCACCTGACTCTGTCCCGAAAAAAGTTACCAAACGTCAAATCTCCATTTGTCTGTTGTGTTGTTCTTACCTTCGTTCCTCCAGGGCAGGAGAGAGTCCGCGTGTAGAGACGATACAAACACTGCTCCTCTGTGTTTGTGTGTGTGTGTGTGTGTCTGTGTGTGTGTGGACAGCAACAACACCAGCAGCTCACTACACGAACACACACTCCCTCTGCTCACATATACACTCACCCTGCTCCACCACTTCCGCATTCGGTCACGTGGTTTGCCCGCGTCTCCTCCTGGTGTTGTTTATAACCTTTTGTGTTGATGATGATTGAACGTAATAAATGTTTCTGCAGGTTTGCACTGAAACAATGTGAAGGTCGTCCCTCTGGGTTCTGAGCGGATCGACGCCGACAAACAGCAGCTGATCTCAGTGAAGCTCCGGTTCCACATTATTGTGGGGAAGTGACGCCACCTAGCTGTGAATTGTGCGCATTGAAGATTTTATAAAAACTTTTCTCAGGCCTCGGTAATACTTTAGAAACACTTTTTCCCTTGTATGTGAATTGTTATATTTAAATGATCTGAATTCTACTTTACAATCAAATAGTTAGTTTGTTAGTCAGTTACGCTTTAACCCAGATTCATTGGGTCATATCAGTATAAACATAAAATGAATAAATTACAGAATACAGCAAAACAAATATTGAAAACAATCATCACAAGTACACAGGGATTAAAAACACTTCACATTTGTCCCATAATAAAACCCAATAAAACAGATTATAACTCAATACAACTCAATGTAACGTAACACAACACAATAAAACACGATGTAACACAATATAGCACAACGTCACAGAAAGTTTTTTTACCCAGCAGCCCACGGTCTCCGCGGTGAGAATGAGACCAGTGTCAGATCTGATGTGGAGGATTCGTCTCCATGACAACAGACACAGGTTTGTTTGTGAAGGACTTTTGTTTTGGACTCGCACGTGTCGAGTGAAGTGAGCTGAAATGTGCTCGTGTTAACGCAGCGAGCGGCTTTAGCTTGAAACGGGACCTAATCACGGGTCACATGGTGACGACTGTCGCGCCAATTAAGATTAATTAAAACTCCGAGTTTCATTGTGACGTTGTTATTTGTGTGTTTTGTGTTAATTGTGATTTGTTAACGACAGATTGGGAGAAAATGGAGGAAGAGTGAGTAAGCTAAACTTAAACATTGAATGTGATCCATGTACCAACTACTAACATGGAGCAGGTGAGATGATTGTAGGGTATTCTCTATTCTGTCCATTTTCTCTCTTGCCCCCCCCCAGCTTCTTTTGAGTACATGTCTGTCCGTCTGCATGGACGGGTACGATCGAACATGTTTTAAATACTAGTATTATTATTTAAGTACTGATAATGAATTGGTTTTCTTAATTCGAAAAGGCTATCGTCCCTGGGTGGGCTTGAACCACCAACCTTTCGGTTAACAGCCGAACGCGCTAACCAATTGCGCCACAGAGACAAGTTGAACACACGTGTGGGATGCACGAAGCTTTGCACGGGTTAGGTAAATGCCAGATAAACTATGTACACAGTGTAAACATGCGTGAGGACAGTGTGAGAATATGTACAGTGGAACGTATTGCTCATTAGCCATGAATTGCACAGGCAGAATGACCTTTGCTCAGTTAAAAAGTGAAACCTGAGTGCACCTGCAGAAATCCACCTCCATTTCTTAAGTTGTCCCTGATCTACAGTCAGTTACACTGGCACCAGTCCACAAAGTCCTGTGGACTGGGGTCAGTTCTCTGTGTATCAGAGCTGTGGTACTCACCCCAGCACCAGGCTCATATTGTAGACATGCTCCACTATCCTGCACAGCTGGTCAGTGCAGGACTTGAGGAGCCCGGAGCTGACCCTGTCAGGACCTGCTGTCTTTCCCACCTTGAGGGACCGATTGGACCAGGGGAGATGTCCTCGGTGGAGGGGGAGGGGTGGTTGGGCTCGTGGTGAAGGTGGGGGGTGACTGGGTTCTGAGGGAAGCGGGCTGTAGCAGGGGGTGGGGCAGTATTCTGTGGGTGCAGATAATTAACAGCATTATTTAACAGGCCTCCGGTCCGGTGGCGACCTGTGGACAAGAGCAAACAAGGCAAGGGGCAGGAGATAGTGTGGGGTAGATCCAGTACCCTGCGTGCACACCCCCCCCCCCCCTTCAGCTACCCCCCCACACAGAATAAATGTCTTGTTGGAAACACTGGTGCGATGCTGCCTGAAATCAGCAGGCTGCGAAACAATCCATCCGCGATATAATGCCTCAGCGGAATCGTAAGAGAAGCCAGTCTCTGTGGCGCAATTGGTTAGCGCGTTCGGCTGTTAACCGAAAGGTTGGTGGTTCAAGCCCACCCAGGGACGAGAGTTTTTTTTTTCTTTTTCTGTATCGTATTAAAAACACAATAAGATGTTAATTTGTTTTACAGGGAAGTAGACAGGGTGCCCCCCCCCCCCCCCACACACACACACAGTCCCTGTTGTTTGAACAGTGGCTGATTCAGACGTTTCTCTTCCTGCTGCAAGTGTTTAGTGGATTTCTTTAATTTAGCTGTTTGTTAAAAACTCTGCAATCTCTACGTCCCCCCCTCAAGTCTCTCTCCTCCTCACTCTGCAGACGCAGAGAGGTTATACAAACAAATAGCTGCTCAGCGTTTCATACGTTCTTCACACATTCTGTGAAGCTTAAACACAAAGGATTTTATTGTGGTGATTAAACGCTCCGTCGTCGGTGATGTTATGATCACGTGCTTTGTTGCGACGTATTTAAACGTATACTTCACAAGGAAGAAGGAAGAAAAAAAAACATGTCGTCCCTGGGTGGGCTTGAACCACCAACCTTTCGGTTAACAGCCGAACGCGCTAACCAATTGCGCCACAGAGACTAGGTGGAGACCTGATAGTGAAATCACAGTATTTATATGGTCACTCCGTAGGTTGTGTTCTTTGATCTTAATGGAAAGGTTCCTCCTTTGATGTAGGTGATAGTGTTGTTAAGGTCTGTGCCGACTGGTCTCGTCTTAAGCCCAAATCGGAAAAGCAAACCGGAGGAAATTGGCCTCTACACGTCTCCTGTTGAAGTATGTTTGCCAGTGACAGCAGCACCTTGTCATGGCGCTGCCTATACTGTCCTCGGACCAGGGATGTTCTGCCCCTGGACAGAATGTGTGCCAGAATCTCCTTTTGACCGCAGAGCTGACAGTGTGGGTTCTATCTCAACCATCAGAGGGCGACCTAAGGGGTTTTGGCTTCACTTTATTGCAGTGAAAACTACTCATGATAATTATTAGCTCTTTGAATACAAAACATCCCTGTGTGGGTATCGAACCACCAGAGACGGTGCTTGTGATGGTTCGGGGGCGTCTGGTCAGTCCTCTTTCATTCAATCACACTTGTTTTCATTTATTAACAAATACAACAAAAGTGGCGATTGTATTTCTCAGTCATTTATTCAGCACGATTGTCATGGGAATTGGTTCTTATAAAGCAGATACATTCATATATTGTAGATCTAGGTCAACATGCAAAGAGTCACCAAATGTTATTTTAAAAAGGAAAAATATATAATTTCCAACACTACTCGTCCCATATTACATCATTTATTACAGCAGTCAAATGTAATAAAAACCTTCACAATGACTTTTCAAGTGTCTATACATATGATCCAGTTATAAAGGCCTTCTGATGTCATTTCAATAAATTAATACCTACAGTCTTCAAACATTTAGCATATAAAGTTGTTTCAGGTCTGCAAACTTCATCATTATTATGATTGTAAATTGATAAATGTAGTAGTGTATGTTGCTGGTAATTTTTATTATGTTATTTTTAATTAGCAACACATACTGGCTAAGATTTGGACAGTTTCTAAAAAAAAATTAAAAAAGAATCAACGCTGCACAGCTCAGGCTCTTGGAAAATGTTGAACCTAATGCATGATCATCTACAGTGGTTGTCGACTTTGTTGCACATAAACCATACACCGCAAAAGTAAATGTTTGTTGACCTCAAGCTGTAAACGACTAAACATCTGAAGCAGGAGAGTAGAGGATAAAATCCCAGGTGTGTAACCAGTCTAGCAGAGCACTACAGTGAGGGAGTGCAGACTGCTGCGAGAGTGTTTAAAGGTCATTTTCTAAGGAACCTGACGTCCCTCACGAATCACAACACTCTTATGGCTCAAGAGTTTTCTCAAATCGTGTCCCTGCTCCCGTCCGTGTCTCCAGTTTGAGCCGATGTGGTCTGAATCTTCGGTGAAGTATTTAGGGCCAGCTGCATAGCCCAAATGCTCAGAGGCCTCATGTAAGCCAGTGAGCGATAGATGCCCTTCTCGCAGTAGGCTTCAGGAGTCTGGAATGCCATTCCTAGTCTCTCCCACACGGTGCGGTAGCAGCCCTCTGCCGTGCGCATCCCTTCATCCCGCATGCCCTAAGGGTGGGGGGTGGGGGGGGGGGGGGGGGGAGACAGCCACAGAGGTGTGAGGCATGATCTATATTAGGTCTCCAAACGGGTATCGAGAAGGGTGTCACTAAGTTTCTTTTGCCTGTAAATGTAAATCAGAGTCTAACATAGACACACACTCACCTCGTGGATCATAGTGGCTGCCAGTCCGTACACGACTCCAGTCCAGACCTCATCCGACTGGACGCTGGAGCGGTCGGGCACGCCCTCAGGACGCATGCCGTTCACCGCCCCCATCTGGCCTCCAGCAAAGCTCATTACATTCAAGTCAAAGACAGATTTTAGTGCACTCTGGATTTTTTCTTTTGGAAAAGCCTAAAAGGAGAGAGAAAGGAAAGAGAAGGACCATATAAGTCATACATTTGACTCTTGGTTGAATTCTGAAGGTACTTTTAAAGCCCAACCTTGAACATACTGTCAAACTCAAAAAAAAACATGAACCTCTGGGAAATCCAAGGTTCATTGCTTATGTCTGAAAGATGGGAGGTGGTGGGGCATATGTGTTAACTCACCTGGTAGTCCCCCTCCCCCAGCCCAGAAGCTCTAAGAAACCAGTGGCCAGCACACTGGTCAGACATGACACTGTTGGAAAGGTTTCTCCCACTGCTGTCATAGTTGTAGTACTTTCCTAAAAATGATAGGAAAATGAATCAATAAAGTTTCAAGTAGCTAAAATTATGTCAGAAGATTTTCAGTATAAATCCCAAGTGTTTTTTAACTCACCGTTCCACAGCAGTTTTTCAAAAGCAGCACTGCCTCTGTCCAAGATGTCTCTGTAATGTTGGTGTGTCTCCTCGCTGTCCACCAGTGTGGCCATCTTACACATCACACACAGGGACGCCAACCACAGCCCACCACAGTACGCACTGTAAAATACAAATCGACAAAATGACACTGGAGAAATGAAGCTTATATTATGGGTTAAAGAAGGTACTTTTAATTTCCTTTGTTAGGTGATGCAATAAGATCCCTGAAATAATTCCCTGAACCCTCACCTTGGTCCAGTCACAGGCCAGCCATCATAGGTCTGGTCGGCGTAGCCAGAGTTTTCTATTAGTCCATCTCCATCCAGGTCAAACTTCATCTCTGACTCCATCACTGCCTGATAAGATGGACCAGAATAACACAGCTGGGTTGAACATATTGCAGCAAGTATTAGCTTCTTAGATTTCATTATATTAATAAGGTTCACATGTAGAAGGCACTTGGGCCGATTGTTTTTCAGAAGCTGGCGACAATTTATGTGTGAATTTGTTTGAGAACTGAAAAAAGCACCGTAGTGAGACCGTGCCTTATACCTTGCAGATGGGCCACATGTCCTGGAGGTACTGTCTGTCCTGGGTGAGATGAAAGTCCCTGTAGACCTGCAGGACAAACTTCAGGTTCAGGTCCTTCCAGTCGGCAGTGTCATGAATGAGGTAGGCGTTCACCCGCTGCCAAGGCTCATCGTCTGGGGACAGAGTCACCGAATTGAAGTGAGACCTTCCATGACAACAAGAATATGAAAAAGTACCAGTTTCAAGCCAGTTTGGAGGCTCTGCCCCACTAAGGTGCTGAATCAGTCTTTAAACATGGTAAACATGGGTTGTAGGAGTTCTACATGTATTGCAGGTTATTCCACACTCAGGTCTTTCTCCTACCTGGGTCACCGATGTCATGAGGCACCACATTTTTGACCTTGACAGGAGAACACAGCCCGTTCATCAGGTGGAGCCTCACTGTTGGGTCCGGCTGAACCACACTGCCGGCTGAGAAGAGATCAATGCTGTGATGTCTGGTGCTTGATCAAATACACATGCTTGATATAAATCATCACAATAAACAGCTCTGCACTCACCAATATCATATTGCACACTCAAGGCAAGTTTGGGCCACAGCATGATCAGTGCAAAAGAAGCGTAGAAGTGCACGTCGTATGTGTTGTACATTCTGTACTCCTGACCTGGAATACATATTGATTGTACGTTATAAAACACAAGTCTTTCTTTTCACTTTTGAAATCCCTGAAGCTTTAATTTAATTCAGAGTTTTGTCTGAACAATGTCAGTAAACAGTGTAGAATAGCTACTGAAGTTTCCCAGAATTCAATGTGATATCTTCAGATCTCTTGTTTTTCTTTTTTACCAATAGTCAGAATTCAGTTTACAGTTATATACACAAAAGAAAAACTCAATTTTAGAAACTGGAACAAAGGGATATTTACATTTATGCTTGAAAATGTCTGACTGTCAAAATGTCTGCTGATGGATTTTGACTCAGCTCTAAACTGCAGTGTCTAGTCTTGCTAACACCAGTGTTCTCCTGGCGTTTACCTTCGAGGTAGGCAAACCGGCCGTACTCTTTGACCACAGCCGGCTGAGCTGGAAGCCCCCCGTCCTCGCTGCGGATGCCGCCACTGACGTCAGCGTCCTCTCCTAGTTCCGTCCACACCGACCCTCCGTCCGCCACAAAGTACAACTCGTTAAACAGGGCTGATTTATACCAGGAGGGTAGAGAGCTGTAACACCAAGAGAAATACAAGGTCAAAATGGTGCCAGTTAAAAAGCAACTATAAGCTTGAATGGTTTGACTGGATGGGATGTTAAACTGAAACTTATTGAGGTTGTCATCCCAGATTACTGTCTGTGGATCATGTTTTCATTTAACCTACAACGCTTTTAGAGCTGTGTGCTACCTGTCCTGCAGGATTGGTGTCTGCCACTCCTCGATACTCCTCTCCCACTGTTTGTAATGTGTCAGAGCGTAGTGGCTGAGAGAGGGGGACGCATCCCCTTTGGTCCCGAAGAAACGAGTGTATCTCCTGGAAACAGAGGAGCCACAAGCGGCTGATGTCAGCACGAGAGTTCATCAACAAATAAACAGAAATCTTTGGATTCGGACTAATTTAACATCTGTATTCCATTACTAGATCTGTTCTGTTGTGTGGTATTTTCTAGGTTTGTCAGTTCTCAGTCGGGCGTGAAACTTTAAAGTAAGACCCAACAGTGAAAGAGTTAGGTCATCTTTAATCGTGAACTTTTTGTTAAGCTGAGAGGAAATAAGAAAGATGTTTTTGGTAGAATACCTGTTGATCTATTTCAGATTTTAGACATTCATGTCATGTAAAATTCAAATATACCCCAGGAAACAAGAAACGCAAGCCGTGTACCTCACGTGCTCCCTCTCTCTGGAGCCGAAGGTGATAATGGGCATGTCCCAGGCCAGACAGAGCTCCAGGGTGTTATGGCTCTGAGCCGGCACTGAGCAGCCCACAGCCAACGCTGCTGCCACCGTGTCTCCCTTCACGGTCGGTGGGCTGGAACCTGCAGAGGTAATATGGAGAATATGACAGGTTCTGTTTTTTGTGTGTTTTTGAGGCGTTACGTGTCTGAACAGAGAGTCAAGCTGACAGGAAATGACAGGAAATGAGGATAGAGAAATGGGGAATAACATGCAACTAGTTCTAGTTTTGTTTTGAACCATGGACAGTTTAGATCCCACCTTAAACCTGAGTGAGTTTCACTTAACTAGACATCAGGGTTTCTGTTTGATTTACACAAATTCTCTCTTTCTCTTGACTTTGTGGCCCCAGATATCTGGTTACAAGGTTTAAACCTCACGTGATGCTTTATGTAACTTCCTCATTCTGAGTCAACAACAGCTTTAGACATCTGTTCCATTTCTCATCGGTCTCATCCCTCCACAATCTGTTTTTAAGCACTGACCTGTGGGAGAGTCCAGTCGTCCATCAGTGATGAGGTCACTCCACAGAGCGCTGCAGGTTCCCTTTGGACTGAACGCTGTCTGGTGACTGACCTCCCTGTCAGGCTGTTCAAATGTGCACACAAACAAAAGGGCACTCACACTCTTGGTAAATCTAAAACCTCATTAACTCAGCAGATTTCAGAAAGAAAAGCTGATCATTATGAATCTGATTCCAGAAAACAGCAACTATTGTTTCAACTCTTTATATTAATCCAGAGAATTGATTGAGCAACTCATGAACCACAACAGAAGCCTTCTTGAAACGGCCACAATCATCAAATCAAACCAAACCTGCTCTCGGGCTGCAATGCACAGCGTGTACGGGTTTCACTGGGGTGCAGGTGATGCAACAAGACCCCAGACACCGTCTCCCCCTCCTTCTCCAGCTGGAATGGTTCATTCCAGTGTCCTCCGCTCTTGTCATTCTTGTGCCCGGATCCATTGACCATAGTAAACATGATGGAGACGTCTAGATCATAGTCATTCTTGTTCTCTATGTCCCACACAAACACAGGCCACTGGGAGACTGGAGTCCTGAGGGAAACATATTATTAGATGTGTATTATTAAAGGTGGAAGAGTCAACATTAGCAGAGAAAAATATCATGACCCATTTTGGACTGAATGAACTCCAGGGATGCTTCAGTCACCTGGTAGTCATGGGGGATGACGGGGGAAATCTGCCTGCAGGTCAGGGTGACGTTCTGCCCCGGCAGGTGGTAGACGGTCCAGGCCCGAGGGTACAGGGCGTGGTAGAAGGCATACTCCCCGCAGTAGCCCCAGTTCCAGCCTTGTAACGTGGGCGGCCGCTCTACAGAGAGCACCTGCTGGTAAACTGTTTGTCCTCCTCGACGCAAACAAACTGTGAACTAACGGAAAGAAGAACAACGCTGATCACAGAGTTGTGGATTTGCTGACAAATGTCTATGGACCTGAATAAACTGGGTATCCAACCCACTAGATCAAATAAAGCCAAATAAATATGTTTAAACTAAGTCAATCTTTATGATGTGTGCTTTTACACGAGTGACTTCAAGACCCTGTGTACCTGATTTGCTGTGACAGTTTTGTATTGGTACATTCCCGGGTTAAGTTGCCATCTACAGAACTCCCCCCTCCAGCCTCTAGTGATGGTTCCTCCTCCAATGCCGCCAAGCGGAGCACCTGCCAATCAGGAGTATAGAGTCAACACTGACAAATAAATCTGTTGGATCAGTACTGGACATCCTATGTGAAATAGGACAATACTATTTTTCATATTATATCAATGTGAAGTCTGAAATCCTTCCCATGTGCACTTAGTCATCAGATTTGGAAAACGTTTTTTCTGTTACTGTTGAGGTTTTAATTGGTGAAATCAACAGGTCAGAATATGTTTTGGTCAAATATGAAACCGAATTATTAGGGGCTTTATTTAAATTTGGTGTTCAACCTTGTGCCCCTCTCAAATTCTGCATGAAACTTGACTGAATATATGTTGTTTTTACCATGGACCCGTACTCACCATATATTTGACGCAAGGGTTGGGCACCAAACATATCAATGAAGGGAGCCTTCTTTTCCACTTGGGTCTTCCTGTACCACCACTTGAGATACCTGGTTGAACACAGTGGAGGTGGAGAGGTGCAGGTGTGAAGGTTAGATGTCTAGAAACACTATAATCAACAAACAACTCAAAAACAGTCACATAACACCATGAAAATGAAGTGTGGAGACAATACACACCCTGCATACAGGCATGTGTTGAAGGGGAACTGATTAGCTGCTCTTAACTTTATAATTTACCATCACAAGCACATGCTATCTGGAATTGTGCTACGTCTCCACGCTTGTCAGTTAAATGCCGCTACAGCACTTTATCAGCCTTTTCGTCTTCACAGCACAAACACACACACAACCAGAGATACACATGGTAACTTTTACTGGACTTCAGACTCTGCCCCGAACCCAAATCAGTGCTTAATCAGCATTTTCCCAATTTGAAATTGTGTCAAATCAGACAAGCCATGCCCCGTTAGTCTGAAGGGTAGCCACACACAGAGAGAAAAAGGGGAAATGTGCAGCGATGTGGAAGACGCACTTGTAACATGAGAGGAATGACGTCAATGTGGTAACTCGACTTTGTCTGGTTTACATTTATTGTGTAGGTGTGTGTGTCTTTGTGCAGCCCCAGCTATTGCACCAGGATTGTGGGTAAAATATTAATTAGGCTACGTTACAAAAGGTCTCAAACAGTTCCATGGAGCCTGAGGCCGGAGGCTCGGAAGTTCATCGTCAGAGTCACTAATCCATTTATGCTCTGAACTCTGATTTCAGACATGCTAGATTTTCTGCTAATATCCCGAAAGTATAAAGCTGTTATTGGTTTTTTGAACAGTTTATTGCATTAGACGGGTCATCGGTTCAGCACTGAACTGGCTGTCTTTTTCTGTACGAGATAGCCCTCTTCTATTTCACGTGACGTAGCCCATCTCCTCTAAAATACACTGCAGACAATTCTGGTGTAGATATCAACTATGTCAACAGAAGTCACAATTGGGTTGTGGAATGTGGAAGGGAGGAAACGATGTGCATACCTGAACAAGCAGTAATCTCTCAGCTACAAAGTTTGTACTCGTGAGAACATTTCTGTGCAGCTGCAGAATTGCTATTTTTGATAATACAGCACCTGGCACAACTACAAACAGTAACCTCACAAAAGCTCAGTTCAGAGTAACACCGAGGCCGTCGATACAGGAGATGAATGGGATCAGTTAAAGCACGTTATTTGAAGCCGGGGCAGGTTCAACCTATTGTCAGGATTTTGTTGTTCTGCCGGTCAGCTGAAATGCAAACAGAGGACCTCACCGTGATTACAGGCTGTATAAGCTGATTTAACTCCCATGTCTGAACTGAATAACCCAACACTGATGCAGAGACGAAGGCGTGTCTCGTCCTCCTCCTCCTGCATAACTGCTGTCACAGTAATTTGGTAAAAACAAAAGCGAATTCAGACACACCTTGGATGAGAGAGTGTGCGTTTGCTCTACCGCAGCATTGCAACCGGTTTTTGAGAAGTTGAATGCAAGGTTGGGGTTTTAACATTAACACAGAGCAGCTTCGAGGACATTTTGTATTGTCCTATTATGCTTATAGACCCTGTGTTGTGGTTCTGTACTGCACACAGATCAGCATAAAGAGGAAATGAATTGAGTCCCTATCACTAAAGAGCAGGTCTGATGTCTTACAGATGGACGACTGATACTCCCTCGTCAATCAACGCTCCAGATTGCCACGATAAGAAAAGGTAAACTGGCTGTGAGCCGGATCGTCTTCTGAAGCCGCACAATGTACCACTTTTCCATCTCGGGTGTCAGCAGGTTGTTGCAAAAACAAACTCAAAAAGATCTGTGCTAGATTGTGTTTTCGTTATCTCTTTCGCTGTAGGGCAACACTTCAGCCGTCACGACTTTACAAGTGGATGCGGTGTTTCCAAGCCACGTTAGCTGGACTGTGAATGATAGGCCACCTCCACCTTCCTGCCTTTATTGTAAGAGGATCATGGAGGTGAACAAAAACTGCACCTTGAACCAGCTGACCTGCAACCAGAGCTCCAGTGACACTTTAAAGAAGAGGTCAACCACATGTGCATTTCATCAAGAGATAACTTGACGACCTTTACAGAGAACAGTACTGTGACTATTATTGTCCAGAATCTGAGAGCCGTCAATCATCTGTCAATCATCTCAACAGAATGTCTGAGAACATTGTGAAAGAACCTTCCATCCGCCATCTGTACACAGAACTATTTGCAGCTGCCATCTGAGTCAGTTCTAGAGTTTAAAGGTGAATTCAAGAAGTTGTGTTCAATGTAAAGTTGTTTAGGTTAATAATTAACACACCATTGAGTCATTTTAAACTGTTTTAATGCTTCTTTTGGTCGAACTGTGATGAATCTGAATCTTCAACTACAAATTAAAGCGCCTTAATGTGATATAGTAATTGTTTTATTTTGTCCTCTATTTGGGCTGCATGGAAAATTAGAAAAGATCAGCTGTGGTGACATCAGCTGCTTCAAGGCAGGGCTGCATTAAACACCTGCTCCCTCTCTCTTGAGTGTGGGCTGATAAATATGACACCATAGGATAACGGCTCCGCAGGTTGCACACAATGGAAATGCACACAGGGGTTAAATGGTAAATAGACTGAAGGTTGCTATGACATATGGAAGTTTAAACTAAAGCCGCTAGTGTGAGGAAAAGTCTCCCGGGTGTTCAGAGAGCGCACAGAAAAAAATACTTATTGTTGATGCCACTGCAAAGGAGGTTGTTTTGACCACGCCAAAACTATAAAACTAAATTTCCATTTCATTTTGTGGAGGGGAGGGGAATGGCCCAAGGACGAATCTGTTTGATTTGGAAGTGGATCTGGATAAACTGGTGAATCCGGGAATCTATTTTCACTTTGTAAGACAGGGCGTTAGTCCCGGCAGAGGTATGTGACCTCCGAGGGTTTTCATTGCTTCTCCTCCATCGGCACCTCCTCATAATGAATACAATTCTCTGATCACTCTCACCTGACTCCGAGGCCGACGTGATACCAGATGTTGGACAGCGACACGTCTTTTGCTTGTAAGGGCTTCCTCTTTTCCTTGAACTCGTGTGCCAGACAGATCCGCCAGCCCTCCTCGGGTACGCCATATCCCGTTTCCTTGGAGACATACCCACTCATGAGGTCCGCTGTGGACTTCTCACCCCACTCTGTAGTCATTGTAGCAGGGTTTCCAGCAGTTGGGAGCTTTATGTACTGAATGGGTGCAGGGAAATTCTCCCCAGCACAGATCTGTCCACACCTTTTGTCAGAGTTGATCTATCGTGCCTTTACTGTGGCGCAAACACCCAGAGGCGGTGGCTGCATGTGGCTGAGAGGTCTTAAGGTGGATAAGTTAACAACACAGTTCTTCCTGTGGGACAAACTGGATTTCTGGCAGGCTCTGAATACCCAGAGGAGTAGTAAATACAAGCTCCTTCATTCATTGGTTATGTTATCACTGTCCACGTGATCATTCAGTCCCTACAGCTCCATAGGTCCATGTCCCGAGGGTCTAATTGGTCTGATTCCCCGTCACTTTATGGATTCCTGTATCTTAGAGAAGACAGAACCCTTTGTACGGAGCCCGGAAGTGGCTGTGCCGTCAGCTGTGGCTGCTGGATGGATGAATGGATGGATGACAGCCTGAGAAGTAGGACCCAGGATCTCAGTCATTTAGCCGGGACACCTACAGTGAGACCAAACAGGATCAGATGGTTAAAGTAAGCAGCGGCAGCTCGTGAGGCGGTTGATATGTGAAGGCAGCTGCCTCTGATGCCACCCTGTTTGGAGGCAGCTGGACCTGTTGCCACGGGTGTTTGGGGACAGGTGTCACTGTCTGAGACCAAGTGGAGAAATACAGACCAATTAGCCTCGGTGCTCAGAACAGTAACACGTCACAAACAGCGGCGGTTCGCCCCCAAACATCTGGCGCCACTGACAGCAGCAACAGCCTTTACAAAGCAGTGGCAGTTGCTGTTGCCACCGGAAGGGGCCGCTGCCACGATTTGACCTGCTGCCTCTCCTCAGCAGAGCAGAACCTGGCCCCACAGAGAGCTGCAGAACCCGAACACTGGTTCTAGATCAACACTGTTACACGTGCATGTAGCGTTAGCTTAGATCCCCACTTGGTCTTACAGCCCGCGAGCAGCAGCAGCTAACTCACCATCAAGAGAAGAGGCTGCTTGGTGTTAAATGTCGGAGCGACGTCGTCGTCCCTCAGCAGCTCGGACCCGATCTCAGCATCATGAAGCCTCTGCTAGCACAGCTGGCCCCAGTGGTGCCCTCGGATAGGTCTCCCAGGCGGGCTGAGTGTTGTCTGGTCATCATTCTACAACCAAGCCTGCTAAACTAGATTAAATCATGAAACCTGGAGTGAATACTCGCTGCAGGAGGCCGCTGGAGTCGGATGTAATGTTTGCCTGACAGAGAGAACCTGTAAAGAATGGATGTTTGCCTGACAGACCTGACGTAGGGGCGTATTTTCCACCACCGACTGAGGCTGTACCACTTTGAGTATCGAGGAGGGGTTTTCTTCATGTCGACTTTTTTTTAATTTTCCACTCAAATGACCCTTGTCGCTGCATTTTATGAATATACAGTTAATACGCGTGTATTTGAACTGTGTTCTCTGAAGTGTGTCGTGTTCGTGAGAGAAACGCAAAGATTATGCGTCTGTGTTGAATTCACGGCTCCCGGTGCGTTACCATAGCAACGGCTAACCCTTCGCTCGTCCCGTGCCACGTGACGTTATTTAATGGCCGACGAACAACGTTACCGGAGTTTTACTGTTTTTGTTTTAGTCGTTAAAAAGGGACAAGTTAAAGTTTAGATTTCACTCGGACTTTTAGTTGAACCTTGATCTGGAAGTTGACGGATACTTGTTGATATAAATCTTTATACTTGTTCCGGTTTGTTTGTCCCTTGGTTGCTGCTTGGTCGCACGTCACCGGATGTAGAATTCCTCCACTCAGACTGTCTTGTTTACTGGAGCCGGACTTGTGGCTAACTCCATCAAATATGGTCAAATTCCTGAGAAGCACAGTCTAATATCGAGCTAGAAGTTTATTAAGGTTCCACCCTGAGATAAGAGAACGCGACTGACCCGCTGCTGCGTCCTTCGAGGTCAAGGTACGTGTTTAAGTGATCCTTAGAACGCGCTGTTAGCCAAACAACACGTATTTAGCATCTGGAATAAACACAAACACGAGTTGTTCCAGATCGCACTTTATTGTTTCATCTCTCGCTAACGAAGCCTCTGTTGTTGCAGATGATCGAGGTGGTGGCCTCCATGGCCCGAGGTCCCGTGCTTCTGGCCGGGGAGCTCATGGAGTGTCTCATAACCTTCACCAACCCCATGTCCCACCTCTCCACCTCGGCCAGCAGGTAACACCCCCCCCCCCCCCCCATGTCATGTATTTGTAGATGACACACACTTTAATATAAATTAGAGAGAAGACGAAGATCCTGTCATCAGAATAGAGATGAAGAGGGATAGGGCGAGGAAGCGATATCTTTACAATGATGTTAAAACTGGAATAAACACACACACACAGAATATTGTGTAACTCTTGTTTTTCTAATGTGTCCCAGTGAGATGCTGGCATGGGCCAGTGCTCAGATTCACTGTCAGTTTCATGCCAGCGAGAACAGGGTGGCTCTGCCGGCCCAGGGCAACAAACAGGACGTCCAGGCCGAGAGCGACACGGTGCTCATTCCAAGCAGAGGTCAGTGGGAAGAAGTGAACATCACAATTTGTTATATTTAATAATGATAGAACGTTTTCATGAAGTTTTTATTGTGTTTGACAGGTTTTCAGACAAAGATTTGAATAGTTCTAGATTTTTTAATTCTTGTTTCAATAGCATTATGTGGATTCTCTGCAGCACTAATTATTTTCTTCTACAGGAGAGCGAGGGCAGTGTGTGCTGGACACGCCACCTAAGATACTGTTCTGTGACCTACGTCTGGACCCCGGGGAGAGCAAAACCTGTAAGTGTGTTTCGATGCCTGAAAAACGTGTATTCACAACAATCCACTAGTTCAAAATGAGCTAAAACCTCTATTACATGAGTATTTGTGATGAAATAAGTAGAGTTATACCTCCTTGGTGCATGTTTCCCAGATTATTTAGAGTTACATATTAAACATGCAGTATTATATTAAACATGCAGTATTATTTTCCAAATCATAAATGCAGCATTTACAGATAAACCCATGTTCTTGTGTTCGCTCCACCACAGATTCGTACAGTGAGGTCGTACCCATAGACGGGCCTCCTAGTTTCCGTGGTCAGGCGGTGAAATACGTCTACAAACTGACCATCGGCTGCCAGAGAGTCAACTCGCCCATCAAGCTACTGAGAGTTCCCTTCAGAGTGCTGGTGCTGCAGGGTGAGATGACTCGGCTCAAATGCTCTAGACGTTTATGTCTTAAGTGCTAATGAGGTGTGTCACTTAGATGTGAAACCACAAGATGATGGTGAAATGCTTACTTCTGCTTTACTGTCACTGTTGGTGAAGATTAGAATGAGGAAAATTCCAAAGACTCATGAGTCCCTTCGTGTGACTTCTGTCTGTTGTGCACATGTAATTGCTGACGGTTTCCTGTCTGATCTGCAGGCATGCCAGAGCCTCCGTTTCCCCAGGATGAGGAGGTCTCCCCTTCCAACCCGTTCCTAGAGGAAGAGGAAGCGAGCCGCAGGGATGCTCGTCCTTTGGAGAGAGCACTGGACATGCTCATGGTCACCACCTCCAGGCGATGCCCACGTGAGTCAGATTCTCAGTCTCCTTTTTGGCAGAAAGTCGGTGGCATGGAGCCTCGTCAGGGGGTTTCAGACCATAGAGTCCACTTTTCCACCTTTGACCTGTTTGATTCTGTTTTCTTCAGACATGTTCAACATCACCAACGTGCGCGGGAAAGTGGCAAAGTTCTGCATCTTCAAGATTGTTTACAGACTCGGGGAGGACATCGTCGGCACGTTCAACTTCTCAGAGGGGGACATCCCCTGCTTACAGGTGAGTGATGGTCCTTGTGGTTGTACACCGCCGCACACTTTGTACATTTAGATTGAACCATGATGTGAATTATGACTTCCTGTGTGTTTCCAGTATTCAGTGAGCCTCCAGAGTGAGGAGGAGATCCAGCAGCAGTACCAGCGGCGTCCTGGCCAGGCGGTCAGTGTGACCGGACATGGGCGACATATGGAGTCGTGCCTCCACACGGCCTCCAGCCACTTCTCCCTCCCCATCCCCCTCAACGTCACCCCAGGTTTCAGCACAGACATAGGTCAGTCACCAGCCGGCACAAACACGACTAATGTGTATGTAACGTCTCCAGTTATTTCCCTTGTTTTTATTTTATGATTCCAATGATGACATGTTCTGTCCAGTTTCCTCTGGTCAGTACCTCAGGTGACAAACAACAAAAAAGGCCTATATTGGTTCCGTCAGTTGTCAGATGCTCATCAAGATTCATTGTAACTCAATAATATTCAGAATTAAGTCAAACATGAACTTGAGACCCAAACGCTTATCTCTCCCTACAGTATCTCTTCGCTGGCGCCTGCACTTTGAATTCGTCACGGCCCAGGAGCCTATGGAGCCACCCACCGTTCTGCAGAGCCAATCAGAGGTCACAGTTTGGGCCGGGGCAGAGCACATGGACGTGGACACCTTCAGCTGGGATCTGCCAATCAAAGTCCTGCCCACCAACCCAGCCTTGGCATCCTACATGTCCCAGTTTACAGGGACCAACAGGATTAATATCTGACTCTGAGAAGATCTGCTGTTGAAAATGTGTCTTTGACGTGTCGACAGATGTTTTCATGGTCGTGTGTGAGACACGGAGAGAAAGACAAACTTGTTGTTTGTTTGTTGTTGTTTTTTCTCTCCAGATGTGGAGCATTAGCACAGATGTGCACATTCCTGGAACAAAGAATGGTGTTTTTTTTGTTGTTTCCTTGTATATGCAGAGCCAGTGATGGAATGAATTTGTTAAGTATGCAGCCTTTAATTTGCCTTTTGTCTTGTGCATTTTTTGATGCATCCTAACGTTAAAGACATTTATTCCTTTTTAGGAAGACTGACGCACATTAACTGTGTGAAGTGCAACTCTCTCTGTGGTTGTTGTCTGTATTTATTTCAGTTTTCTTTTTCTTTTATTGTCATGCACACTTTATTTCTGATTTTACGAGACAGCTTTTTCTTATCCAAGATATTTTTACAGCGTAACAGTTTTTCTTTTAGCTTCAAGGGCTGAACGAAGGACGGGACTGAGATGTATATATACGACAAGAGAGATTAAAAGTGTGATTAAAATGATGTTTAAAGGCTTCATCTGTTACTTCACAGAATTCGACTTCATTTCTCTTTATAAACAAGAACTTTATTTGGAGGTTAAATGAGTTACAGCAGAGAACAGGTCAACTTCAGCAGAATTTGTATATATTAATGCATGTGTATAAACTGTGTTTATATTTACAAGGAGTAATTATTGGATTGATTAAAGATCCGACATTCGGCTTAAGGTGAAAATCTCTCTTCAGATTCCTTTACAGACAATCAAGTCCCCCACACTCTGTATCTAAAGACAAAAGTTAGGTCTGAAGCTTTGAGCCACTAATGGCAGACTACATACTCTAATAACTAATGTAAAATATATACTGAAAAACTTTCTAAAGTAAACTTCAATCTTAATTTGTTTCTATGTTTCATCAAATTCTGCTGGAAAATGCTGTAGGTTTATTTAAATATACTTTCACAGACGAATGTCACATTTCTGACGATACAAACACTGGAACTTACACATGCTGTTAATGTTTTATATTTGTTCAGAAGTAGTTACTTGTATTTAACTGTGGTGAGTATTGGTTTCACAGATCAGACAGATGGTTGACTGGGTTCGAGTGGCTCTCTACCCTTCGAGCTGCTGCTGCAGCTGAAGCGAATCCGTGGCTCGGGTCATTGAAGTCTCTGCCGGGGTAGCAGGGCAGACGGGGGTCGGCCGCCTGCACCAGAGACACTTTGCAGGTCACCGGCTCCACACGCACCTGACACCACGCAGGGAAATCCACCGGCCGATGCACCCTGGAGGTAAAGGAGGAGACTCTGTGGCTCTGTGCAGCTTTTAAGACACTTTCAAAGCTTCAGAACTTAAATCTTATCTTTATTGTTAATAATGAAGACTGGAAACTCCTAACACCATCTGACCCAGTTTCTGCTGGTTCCCCGTGCACCTTTAGAAGAATCAACAACTATGGTGGAACAGTCAAGACTCAAGATTTTGAAGAAAACAGCGTGAACCAAATGAAAGGAAATGTTCTTGAGCCCTAAATACCAGTGGTCCAAAGTAACTAAGTACATTGATCTGAGCGCTGTTCATCGCAAATCATTTTGTAAGTGTCCGTTTCTCCTTTTAATACTTAAGTAACTTTTGCAGCTTTTATCTCTGTTCTTTAATTTGGCTAAAACAGAAATTGGATATGGTAATTTTGCCACTTCTGCTTCAGTAAAGGCCCAGAACACTTGTTCCTCCGCTGTCAGGATCTCAATTCACTGCAACCCAGAGTCCTCCTATGATGCATCAGTTTAGAGTCAGTACTAAATTCATTCAGACTCTCTAAAGCTGCAGTGTTCTGGACAATAAACCACACAGGATGTTTGTTCACTCACGTCTCACAGCAGCCGACTCCAACAGGGTGCAGACAGGTGCACTGCATGCAAGCGTTGTCCATCCAGCTGTCACCCAGAGTGTATTGTCTTCCCTCAAACACACACAGAGCTGGACAAACATATGGTGTTAGGTCATTACTCAAATAGCCAATGAGATTTTAAAGTTTAAGGGTCTCACCTCTTGAGTCGAAGTGGCACTCCATGGGCGCAGCAGAGCCTCCGCTGCTCCACAGGAGAAACCCTGCAGCTGCCAGCATCCAGTTCACCCTTGAAATCTCCATCTTCATCTGGTCCTGTTTGCCTCTGGTTCTTCTTCACCCGTTTGCACCCTCATTTATACATCCTGACTGCATCCACCGCGGCGTGGAGGCGTGGTTTTTTCTCCCAGTCCTGGCTGGGGAAGGCGTCAGGGGTGCCATCCACTGGGAGCGAGGAGGTGGCGGCGGTTTGCGTGGAGCAGTCTTGGCACCGTCTTGGCTCTCCAGAGATCAGCTCGCTGCGCTTCAGCAGGCATGAACCTCCAAAGTGATAGAAAGAATGACACATCGCTGCTGTGACTAAGAGAGGGAAGGGTAAGAGAGAGGTGAGATGGAGGGCAGGGAGACAGAAAGAGAGAGAGAGGAGGAGGAGGAGGAGGAAGAGGAAGAAGGGTGGACTTATCAAACATGATTCATCACCATTCAACCTCTGCTGGGGTTTTGTAGAGCAGGTCGACGTCCAGAAACTGAACATGAGACTCAGACACATGTAAAACACTGATGTAAATTTTAATAAAGAAAAACAAATCTTTATATGTAAATCCACAGCAGGGAGCTTTGATCTCCTTCACACTGTGTCCGACTGCACAGTAGTTACAAGAGGCCCTCACTGGTCTGGATGCACAGAGCTGGATAAATGGAGACAGATGCTTCCATACAGGGCACAGGGAGCCACTGATTGCTCTGACGTTTATGAAAATAGCGTGAATCATGTGCTGTGGCCTTTGCTTCACGACTGAACACCTATGGAAGATGTCTTCATTAAGAACGCACACCAACGCCATCGTCAAAACACCAAGTGAGGAATTATCTCCTGGAAACATTTGGTTCATATCTCTCGGAGAGTTTGAGAAAGTCGTTGAACGTCAAGGAAAACTAAAGCCCAACACCTCACTCTGACACTCCGGGTTTTTCCTTTGTCATCCACGTGTCTGTAGATGAACTGACCAGTAAAACCCACTTTTGTTCTTTTCTGTTGACCTTTCATTCAACCTTTGTTTCAGCTTGGGAATAAATTGAAGGAGAAACCTCATTTACAATATAAACAAGACATTCCAGGACATCAAGAGAATACAAATAGGAAATAGTCAAATTGGCCAAATAGCAAAAACACGAGCAAAAGTAAAAGGAGAAACGCTCATCACTTGTTTCTTAAAGCCAAACGTAATGTCTTCAATTCATTATCTTGTCCAACTTACATCCCCAAAACTAAAAAGTGTTAAATTTACAATGAATTTAGAGAGAAAATCAAAACAAATCTTCACAGTTTACCAGGGACGAGGGTATGTTTGACATTTTTGCCAGGAACATTGACATGAAATGATAAATCAATATTCAAAATAGTGACCTCCGCCTGTTTTCACCCCTGTTCATTTGTTTGATGATTTCTTTCTTTCTTTGTTTGTCAGCAGGATTACACAGAAACTACCTGATGGATTCCCACCAAAGGATGGAAGATGGTTCAATATAAGTAAATTTTGGGGCATCTACATTAGTATTTTATTTTTATATATATTAATCCTGGATATCAGTTTGTTCTCAGCCCCAAAAACGGTATGATCTGTTTTAAATTCCAATATGTTCTGCAGGAGGGAATATTTCTGTAAATCTCTGTCAGCTCTCGTAGTTTCACCCCTGAAAAAACTTTGACCTGACGATGCAGCGCAGTCTTCCTCCCTGGGTCAACAAAACATTATCTCATCTTCTTCCACTTGTTTACTATCTGCAGAGCGACATGCGCAACCATAGGAAAAATCCTCCCAAAGCTCTCACAGGAGGCCCCCGGGGCAACATAACGTGGGCTTTTACGTGCCTTCTCTCTGGTACCCCACAGTAGTCCGAGAGTGTTGATAGGTCCTCCTCATCGGGGGGGGGGGGTTCTTTTTCTCTCAGTTCTATGACTCACACTTGCCTCTCTCAGGCTTTGCTCACTTTTTCTGTCATTAATTTGAACATACAGTTAATTATACTATAACGGCCTGATGGAAAAGTTTGGACATTTCAGAAGTCTGTTTCCTTATTCATTTATAATTATTATTATTTGTTTAAGGTGCTATTTCTACTATTCTAAGTTCAGGTGTTTACCTCTTTAGAGCCACTATGTTGCCTGTAATAAAGTGAGGATGAGTTCACTGTCTGATTTGTCAGCTCGTTGTCGTCAGCATCGATGAGAGGGAGGATCTCATCAAAACAAAAGATGAGGATTTTCCGGTCACACGCCTGTTTCCCTTCACGGACATGCACTTAATTGGTGACAAGCGCATTTTAATTGGGCAGAACTTTCTGTTAAAATTTTACAAGGCTGTCGTCATGAAATCATTAAACTTGGAGAGTGGAATCTTTGATAAGACGACTGTGTTTCACTGCTTATGTCACACTGACAATCAGTCATGTCGACAGACTGCTGACAACAGTAACATGAACGGCTTGAATACGCATCATGAATGTCTTTTTACATATTAAATACTTCAGCCACTTAGTCATCAGTCAAAATATTGTGCACCACTGTGTCTTTAATTCTAAAGGTAAAACCGGTACTGTATCATTCTGACACCAAACTAAAATGGCTAATAGTGGAATCATTAATGACCAAATTCGATTCAAACGTTTTTGGCCTAAAGGTCCGCTTTGATCCTCGTGTGTTTTTGCACGTACACACCGCGCACAAGCTCTCGCCCAATGGCGTGCGGGTTACAGTCGTGGACCTTTAGGTGTACTGTTCCTTTAAGAAGCGCGCTGGAAACCCCGCCCATTCTCCAGCTTTCCACTTCCCCTGCACGAGGCTCGACCAATCGATCCACGATCCGACCAGGGCCGGTGAAGCCCTCGGCGCTCCGCTGCATCCGGGTTCGATGACTTCCCCCTGGCTGTGGATGTCAGTTTTCTGCGGTGTTGTTGTGTCGCTCGGTGAAAACACCTCCTCATGCCCGAGGGGACCTGCGGCCAAACACCGACTTTACCGTGAACACAGCGGCTCCATCCGCCGGTGGGAACCCGAGCGAGCGAGCGAGCGAGCGCCGGTACCGTCTGCGACCGTGTCCGCGGTGCGTGAACCGGGTTCAGCCGAGTTTCAGTGCGCTGATCCGGGGCCTTGTCTCTGACCAACCGTCCGGGGTGGGGTGGTGGTGGGGGGGGGGTTTGATGGTGGAGCGCGCAGGGCTCTGGTTCCAGTGTTTCCCGGTGGGAAGATGGACACTGATAAATTCAACTATGTTTACAGCTGCGACCTGGACATCAACGTCCAGCTCAAGATGTGAGTTCTCTCGTCGTGGAGCCCGATTGCACACCAACAATGTGGGGACACTTCTTCCCTTGTGGGGGACAAAAGCTCACTTAAGTCCCCTAGTCGTTCGATTTCAGGTTTAACACTTGGTTTGATGTTACAGTGACGTGCATGTGGCTCAGTGTACCTTCCTCTGAATTATATTCTCTCTTATAGACTCCATTGCGTTTGTTTGTCTGGCTTCGAGAGCTAGTTAACGAAGTCATAGCTGAAAGTGCTACTGTCTGTACAAAGCGGTTTTAAATCTGTTTGGCAAAGTAGGAAGTAAAAACATTTCACAATCAGGAAGCACTGTTTTTCCAGCCAAATAAAAGAAAATAAAACTAAGGTCAAAGAAAGAAATAGGACGAGTCAATAAACAGAAAAACAGTCCACTTAAATTCAAGCAAGTTTCACTAAATTGCTCATAGTTTATATTCCAGTTTTTAGAGTTGGGATGAATTTCAGTTAATTGTCTCTGTCTAATTGAAATCAACTGACTGAACCAGAAGGCAGGATGTTTACTCCACCGTGACTCAGACAACACGAGGAATATCGAAGCACAATTGTCCCTTGAAGAGAATCATGTGTGGAGCTTGTGAGTCTTGTTATCGCACAACATGGCTGTGAATGTCTGACTGGGACTGTGGGAATCAGGCGGTCGTCACCGTCACAGCAAGTCTCTGTTTTCATGAAGGTTTATATTTCTGTCTGAAACCTTTTAAATTGACATGAAATTAAATTGACATAAAGCACAGCCAATAAATTCTGAACTTTTAACAGACAGTGTAAAAAGGAGGACGACCATGAATAAGTCTCAAATAAATTGATTTACGGTAGTTGTAAGAGGTTGAGTCGTGTCCATCTTCAACAAACAGCCTCTTTGTTTCTCCCTGACTTCATCTCCCTATCTGCTCTCTCCTCCTCCTCCTCCTCCTCCAGAGGCAGTTTAGAAGGAAAGCGAGAGCAGAAGAGCTACAAGGCGCTGCTGGAAGACCCCATGCTTCGGTTCTCAGGCCTCTACCAGGAGAACTGCTCGGACCTCTACGTCACCTGTCAGGTGTTCGCTGAAGGAAAACCACTCGCCTTGCCTGTTCGCACCTCGTATAAAGCATTCAGCACACGTTGGAAGTGAGTCCAGTGGGTTCTCCTCGGATCGCAGATCTATGAAAACGTTTAAAGATAAAAGTTAGCTTTTATTCTCTCCGTTCACTCTCCTCTTGTGCTGCGCAGCTGGAACGAGTGGCTGCGGCTGCCAGTCAAATATCCAGATCTTCCCCAAAGTGCCCAGGTGGCTCTCACAGTGTGGGACATCTATGGTCCTGGCAGAGCTGTACCCGTGGGGGGCACCACTGTCACTCTGTTCGGCAAATATGGGTGAGTCGACTCTGGTGCCACACATTTGCAGTCGTGTGTAAAAATCAGCCCACAGCTGCAAAGTCTTTTATGCTGATGTGTGCAAAAACACTGATATGTAACTTTGAAACACGTCCTGCTGCTACCCTCTTCTAGTATGTTCCGACAAGGGATGCACGACCTGAAAGTTTGGCCGGGCGTGGAGGGGGATGGAGGGGAGCCCACCACCACACCAGGGCGCACCTGCAGCAGCCTGGCAGAGGACCAGATGGGCAGGCTCGCCAAGGTACAGTGTGTGTGGATCGGAGAACAGGGTTACAAATGGGAGGGGGAGAGAGAGGAGTGTAATGGTGCATGAGAGGAGGCAGTAGGACTGAAAAGACGAGAGAAAGGAAAGAGATAAGATGGGGGTGGGGGGGGACAGAAACAATGTGTACGTTGGATGAAGAGAGAAACCCTCCCACGCAAAGCCCTGTCTAAACACTGATCTGTTCCAGGGCCCTGACCTGGAGGTACTCGGTGATGTGAGTACAAGTGGTGGAGTTAGTGTTGGCGATGCAGAATGTGTGTGAGTGTGTTTGAGTTGTGTTCTGTACGTGTGTGAACAAGACCTCGGCCAAACTGTATTTGCAGACTTGTCTTTTCACTTGTATCACACAGTGCTGGTGCATTTAGTATAAATGCATACAAATACACTTTGACCCGGGTTCTGGTGTGAACACACTGCGTTCTTGGAAGCATCACACACAAGTTTTCTGCTGTTGCCATTAGTTTTTATATTTTGCATTAGTGTTAGTGCATGGATTTCATTTGTATGTGGACACAAGAAAATTATATTTGTAAACTGGTTGCAGGTTTTTTGAAATATTTCAGAGGGAGTACGTCTCATTTCAGGCTACATCCATCTATACCAACAGGCCCCTAAAACAGACTCACCTTGTTCCTCCATCTTTGTTATTAACACTGAGTGCAGTTGACTTAATGTATCTCAGGTTGTTTCCAGGCTTTCATCCACGACCTTTTAAAGAGTGAGAACTAATTCTAACCTGCTGAGTTCTGGGCTTCCTGCTCACGGCCAAGTTTGCGCTCACATCCCCGTCACCCACACTGACCGATGAGTGGATTGGCTACTGAGCGTGTGTGTGTGTGTGTGTGTGTGTGTGTGTGTGTGTGTGTGTGTGTGTGTGTGTGTGTGAGTGTGAGCGTGAGCGTGAGCGGAGATGCTGGATTGGCTGCTGGCACATGAGTCTGTGCATGATTGGTCGGGCTGTTTGCACACCAGCCCCCACGCTGTGACCAGAGCATCGATCTCTGTATATTTTACATTCTCTTATTTCTTTGTGTGTTTTTTAGTAAACTGCTCTCTCTTTCTCGTTTCCCTGCCCTCTTTCTTCTTCCCCTCTTTCTCCATCTCTTGTGTCCATCCAGCTGACGAAGGCCCATCGGCAGGGCCACATGGTGAAGGTGGACTGGCTGGACCGGCTCACCTTCAGAGAGATCGAGATGATCAACGAGGTCAGACTGTTTTCTACGTGTCTATACCCAATGATATTGGAGGAACACAGGATTGTCTCGGACACTTCACTGTGTGCACGGGCATTTTTCACAACTATATTGATTTTGGTTTTTAATGTTTGACGTGTGTCTCTGCAGAGTGAGAAACGCAGCTCTAACTTTATGTACCTCATGGTGGAGTTCCCTCGTGTCAAAACAAATGACAAGGAGTACAGCATCGTCTACTATGAGAAGGTATTTCAATATATTCCTAAGCATGTAAAAAAGCTCACGTTAACGTGTAATATCCATAAAGTGGGAGCTTTCTGATTGATGTGCACGTGGTCGTCCTTCAGGATGGAGACGACACGTCACCCGTTCTCACCAGCTGCGACATTGTCAAAGTTCCTGACCCACAGATGGGGATGGTGAGAGGACGAACACTTTTTATGAAGACTGTGATGGTGTTGGTGAAATATATATTGAATTCAGTGTGTTTTCTTTACATTTTGCTCACAGGAGAACCTGGTGGAGAGCAAGCATCACAAGCTGGCTCGCAGCCTCCGCAGTGGGCCGTCGGATCACGACCTGAAGCCCAACGCTGCCACACGGGATCAGCTCAATGTAAGTGGCTTCAGTTTTTAATTAGAGAAACAAATCCAACTCGAACGACGTTTATTATTGTATATAACGTATTTAAAGGGGGAGATGGCACAAAATGGCTCCCACTACTACGTACAGATCTATAATCTTGAGGGGTAAAACATAAACTAGTGGACTCGGCCGAGCTCAAACCTCAAACAGGCCAAACAAGCTTCTTTTAAAGTGTCATGGGTCTTAAGTTGGGAGTCACAACCTCTCAGCCCCGGATCAGACTTCCTCAGAGACCCACTCTTGATGTGGGATTAGAGTAGCTCTGCTGCTTGGGTCACACGCTTCATAATATGTTAGAGAATGTCTTTGAGTATCAGAACACACTGTCCAGATATCACTCCTCCAGTCTGTTTGCACCACCAGATCATCGTGAGCTACCCTCCAACCAAGCAGCTGAGCTCTGAAGAGCAGGACCTGGTGTGGAAGTTCAGATACTACCTCACCACTCAGGAGAAGGTGGGCGTTATCTTCATAACTCCGCGTAACCTGACGGACTTCTCTCCGAACCTCACTTCCTTTGTGACCAAATGAATTCCTCCTCCTCTTGCTTCAGGCGTTAACAAAGTTCCTCAAGTGCGTGAACTGGGATCTGCCCGGGGAGGCCAAGCAGGCTCTGGAGCTGCTGGGGAAGTGGAGGCCCATGGACGTGGAGGACTCGCTGGAGCTGCTGTCGTCCCAGTTCACCAACCCGACGGTCAGACGCTACGCGGTGGCGCGGCTGCAACAGGCAGACGACGAGGTAGGCGTGCAGGGCCGAGGGAGGCCTGGAGGAATATGTGATGTAAATGTATGGGAGGGGGCGGATGATGATGAAGGGTCAGTTTCACATATAACTGTGTATCCATCACTTCTTTCAGTACTTTTTAAACTATTCATACTTAGAAATTCCTGCTGTAGCACCTATCGCTATAATGAATCCTCTCTCTCTTCCAGGACCTGCTGATGTATCTTCTGCAGCTGGTTCAGGCGCTCAAATATGAAAACTTCAGTGATATTCAGGGAGGCCTGGAGCCAGGCAGCAAGAGAGACAGCCAGGGACTTTCAGATGACTCCGCACTGGACAGGTCAGCGCTTGGATCAGAAATTGGAACAGCTTCTCCGGCTGTGGATCATTAATAAATAGTGATGCTATTGAAACTCGGGGATTTTGTTTTTCTTCCTCACTTTGTTTTCAACAGCCTGGATCTAAATTTATCTCAGAATATTTTCACGTGATTATTTTTCTTTTATAAACCATAATGAAGTCATTGGTTATTGTGATTTTTACTGGAAGGGCTCTGGCTAGAATCTTTTGCCGTCAGCTGGAGGCAGAGAAATTCAACTCTGCGACCGTGTCGACCTTAAAACTGAATCGACCCCCACTGCTAAAACACAGCGTCCTGTCAGTTTGAAGAAAGTCTCAGTTATGTTTTTCATCACGTTCTCCGACAGGTTTGTTATTAATCAGTTTTGTTTTGTGTAGTTCTCAGATTCTCTGTGGAACATCTGGATCCTTCACTGCTCCACAGAAAGGCAAAGAAGGAGCCGACAGCGAGAATATGGAGGTAAGGAGAGCTCAAAATAATTGTCCCACGAGATAATTCACTGTTGATCAATATAAGTCCATGTGTAAACTCAAACGTGCGTCTCCTCGCAGCAAGACCTGTGCACGTTCCTCATCTCCCGCGCCTGCAAGAACTCCACTCTCGCCAACTACTTGTACTGGTGAGAACAGCTCGGATTTTCCTTCTGACACTATTTCCCAGTTTCATTACGAATGAGTGTGTGTTTTAAGTTTGTGCGTCCGTCCAACAAACCAAGCGTGTCCTCCCTCAGGTACGTGATTGTGGAGTGCGAGGATCAGGACACTCAGCAGAGGGATCCCAAGACCCACGAGATGTACCTGAACGTCATGAGGAGGTTCAGTCAGGCTTTACTGAAGGTCGGATATCTTTTCATCACAGAAACATTTACCATCTTCATCTCGGTCTCTTTGCTCCACCTCCAATCGTCACACTTTCTCTCCGCCACAGGGTGATAAGTGTGTGAGAGTGATGCGCTCGCTGTTGGCCGCGCAGCAGACGTTTGTCGACCGACTGGTGCAGCTGATGAAAGCCGTGCAAAGGGAGAGTGGAAATCGCAAGAAGAAGGTAATAACAGAATAGAACTCAGTAGAGTGCAAACCTCCACCAAGGTGCAACGGATCTGAAACACGTTTAAATTTAAACCCATTAACATCTGGCTGTGTGTGCGTGTGCAGACGGAGCGGCTGCAGGCTCTGCTGGCCGACAACGAGAAGGTGAATCTTTCTGAGATCGAGCCGATTCCTCTTCCTCTGGAGCCTCAAATCAAGATCAGGGGCATCGTTCCTGAAACAGCGACGCTCTTCAAGGTACAGAAAAGACATTTACACAGTTGAACAGTGTTTTTATTTTTCAGTAAGATTCAGTTTGCTCAGCTTTGTCTCGACTAAGATCAAATATCTGTGTGTCACATTGTTGACGAGTCTTTGTTTCCGTGTGTGTGCGTCAGAGCGCTCTGATGCCGGCCAAGCTCATCTTCAAGGCTGAGGACGGAGCCATGTACCCGGTGATCTTCAAACACGGAGACGACCTGAGACAGGACCAGCTCATCCTGCAGATCATCTCCCTGATGGACAAAGTAAGAAATGACTCTAGGAATCTCTTTGGGTTTGTTTTCTGCAACAAATAACGTGGTGGGGAAAAATGTTCACTTTAAATAAATGTATATGCACATTCTGTCCTCAGCTTCTGAGAAAAGAAAATCTGGACCTGAAGTTGACTCCCTACAAAGTTTTGGCCACCAGCACCAAACACGGTAAGATCACATTTTACTCTGTTCGGTAGAAAATAGGTTCCTCTCAAAAACAAATGTGAGAGGACATTTAGTTACTCGCAGAATAATGAAGAAAAGCACATTTGTTCTGGTTCCAGGTTTCATGCAGTTTGTCCAGTCGGTCCCTGTCGCTGAAGTCCTGGCTACTGAAGGCAACATCCAGGTCAGCAGAGACACAACCCTCACACATAATCTCATATTAATCTGCTGTGTGGAGGAGACGCACAAAATAATCCGTCCTTTCGATCGTTGGTTTCCACAGAGCTTCTTCAGGAAACATGCACCGAGTGAGAAGGGGCCGTACGGCATCAGCTCCGAGGTGATGGACACCTACGTGAAGAGCTGTGGTGAGTGTGGTGTGGTGTGTGTGTAACAGCTGTGGGCTCAGTGTGTTTGTGTTCCGCACTTGAAGAACACATTAACTGACGTGACTCCGCTCACCGTGTCCTTCCAGCCGGCTACTGTGTCATCACCTACATCCTGGGAGTCGGAGACAGACATCTGGACAATCTGCTCCTGACGAAGACGGGTGAGGCAAACGTCTTCCTTCACTTGGTGTTTGAATCCCGCTCCCTGGAACATGTTCTGAAGAACATTCTCTCCTTCTGCAGGGAAACTCTTCCACATTGACTTCGGCTACATCCTGGGCCGAGACCCCAAACCGCTGCCCCCCCCCATGAAGCTGAGCAAAGAGATGGTGGAGGGGATGGGGGGCATGCAGAGCGAGCAGTACCAGGAGTTCAGGAAGCAGTGCTACACCGCCTTCCTGCACCTCAGGAGGTGGGGGGTTCACACACACACACACACACACACACACACACACACACACACACACACACACACACACACACACACACACACACACACACACACACACACACACACACACACACACACACACACACACACACACACACACCTCTGTCGTTTACTTTGTTGTCGAGGTGACTCATAACTCCGCTCCCCAGTTCAGGCTTTTTTCAAGGAAGATGAAATTATTTGTCTAACATGTATTTAACCACAGAGAGAAACCGTCTTCCTTCCATTTCTTCAGATACTCCAACCTGATCCTGAATCTGTTCTCCCTCATGGTGGACGCCAATATTCCCGACATTGCTCTGGAGCCTGACAAGACTGTTAGGAAGGTACGTTTGTCTGAACTGAACAGTCCTGCCACCTTAACAAACATCTTTAAACAAGAAGACACCTTTTTATAATCAGCTCATCATTTTAGTGGTTTCAGAACACACACGCTGGAGTTTCACGTGGTTTCTAACGTCTTTCCATCCAGTAAAAGAATCAGTGACGACCATGTCCTTTGATTTTCTGCCTCCAGGTGCAGGACAAGTTTCGATTGGACCTGTCGGACGAGGAGGCGGTTCACTACATGCAGAGTCTGATCGATGAGAGTGTGGGGGCTTTGTTTGCTGCCGTGGTCGAGCAGATACACAAGTTTGCCCAGGTGAGTACACACAAGTCACACATTTAAAAAGATGGCGTGGCGGATGTTGTGGGAGTTCAGAAACGTAATTGATCTCTTCTACATTTTAACAACTGGCAAGTGAGCGGTTCCTTCAAGTCCGGAACAAACGGCTGTAACTTATTTCCTGTGTCTCTTCAGTACTGGCGTAGATGAGCAGAGACTTCTGGGGAAGAGGAAGACGTGGATCCAGCGGCTGCAGCCGATCATAGGGCACAGACACAACTGATGCTGTGTGTGTGTGTAGTGAGAGAGAGGAGAGGACAAAGTGAAGAAACTTAATGACACTGTTTTTAAAAAAGGCCAAGAATGCACTGCCAACCTTTACTGCAAGTCGGCTGAACAAGGACACGGACATCTTTGTTTGCTCATGTATATATCGTGTATATTAATTATTGAATGAATGACATGTAACGGCCAAAAAAATAAAAGACTGTTGATACAACTACCCGTTCTGCTCGTGAGTATGTTTCTCGAGACGTGTGTTTTCATCGTCGAAGCCCAAAGAAAGTGCTGCCACGCTGCGTTTATGGTGCGCGACGCGGTTCTTAATTGAGCATCGCTGACCATCTGTGGACGGTCACACTGTCGAAGCTGGGGGCAGAAACAGTCGGACCCCCAGAGGGCGAGGGTGAGTCAGAGCGAGTGACTAAGCATTTCCTGCCACACACAGAAAGACGGGACACGCGTAGCTGACACGGCATTTCAGAACAAGATGTATGTTTCCTCCTGTCACACACACACAGAACAGCTGATCTGACAATAGTAAACTCATGCATTTACATCCAGTAGAACTAAGTCACCTGGAAAATGGGTTGTTCAAAGTTTTAAAATATAAAATGCATCATATGGTAAAAAACTAAATGGGCAATTTCTTCATCCATGAATCACCTCATGTCGGCACCGTGTTTGGGAATAAAAGCCCCGGCACAGCTTTGGACGACCCCCCAGGTCTCTGGACTCTGGAGGAGGGAGAAGGGGAAACAAACAACGCTGGACGGCCAAACCGCCAATGCTGCGGAAAGAATGCAGCACCAGCAGAAAACAGGAGGCCGAGCAGCGAGATGTCAAGATGTTCCCGGTCGTCATGCAGGACGCAGAATGAGGTGTCAGTCACGGGCAACGGGCGGCGGAACGTCGATGGGGGGGGCAACTGTGAGTCAGAGACATTACAGAGGGGCAGAGAGCGGCATGTTGGCTGCAGGTCGGGGGGGTCAGGAGTTTTCTTAGTTCCTGTTTATGGAGATGATGGTTTGGACGAGCCTGTTGAGTGACACTGGAGCTCAGCACCAAACGCAGAGCGGGAAAAACCGCAACCAGATTTAGATTTTTCACCGAATCCGCGGACGAGCCCACGCAGAGACAAACATCTCGTTTTGGACCCGTCGGATAAACTATCTCTGCTCCACTGGCAGATCTCACTCACCAGTCGATTCCCTGACTCGTGTCGGAGCCAGAGAAATGTGCTTGTACGTTCGAAAAAGCGGGAGAAACAGTTCGATCGAGAGGACGGGAACATTGCGTTTGTGGTTAATGAGCTCGATGAGAACGGAAGGTCAGAGGTCAGAGGGAGAACTGGAGTGGAATCATCGTCTTGAAGGGAAACCGGGAGAAATGTTCATGAAGCCCAACGTTATCTCTTCATATTGATTATTTTGTCCAACTCAAACTTCCCAAACTAAAAAGTATTACATTTAATATGAGATAGTTCGATCAGACACATCAGACAAAGACGAGCAATGAAATCCTTCACGGCTGTGGAGCAATATTCGACTCCACCAAGGAGGTTGTTTGTTTGTGAGCAGGATTCTGCAAAAACTACTGTATGAATAACATGAAACTTAGTGGAAGGATTTGACAAGTGCAAAGAAAGAATTTATTTGGTGCAGATCAGGATCATCCACACGGCAAGAACAATATAAATAACATAACATGACCTGTAAATAACAAGGTATTTGGACATAGAGACAGTGACTCAGTCTGTCTGTATCAGTCTCATCTTGTCACACGTCTCCTCAGAGGACTGAGACACAGGCGGGATGCTGAGGCCAGAGTCCAGGCCTCGCTCCAGCTCCGTCCCTCCGCTGCCCCAGTACGCTGCCCCACAGTCCCGATGGAGAGGACTGCTGGTGGAGGTGTGGTCCTGGCTGGAGGAGGGGAGGCTGGAGGAGGTCTCCATGGAGATGTGGTCGTCAGGGAACTCAATGTGAATGTCACAAGGGTCGACTGGGACCGGGGAGAGGGGGTCCAACGAGACGGGATCACAAGCAGAGGACTTGAGGAAAGAAAGGAGAGAAACATCTGTAGAAGCAGATAGAGAGTTGTACAAAGAGAAAGAGAGTAATAAAACACATCTCGTACTGGAGTCTTCGGTGGAGGTTCAGTGGCTGCAGCTCGTCCTGGGTTTTTCAGAACCACGACGAGGAGCGGAGCGAGGAGCAGAGACGCCAGCAGGACGCCCAGACACAGCACCGGCAGCGACGCTGTGGCAGGAGAACACAAACAGTAGTGAACACGCTGAATCCACAGTGAGGCTGCACAACGAGCCGAGCCAAGACACCAGCAGGAGATTTAACTGCACCTTTGGAGTCGGATGTAAAACAGGGATTATGGAACAAACAAAGACACGTTGGGTCGATGAAAGATCCAGAGTTCTGGACCAGGACCAGATTCCTCTTGTTTTATAGTGTTGTGACAGATCTGCTAAATGTCAGGTCCCGACACATCTGCCTCAAGCTTTAAACTTTTACAAATGACTGATCTTTCTTCCTCTTTACACCTGATTTGGAGACAATCTGGACGCACTGAGGCCTGGACTTCGGAGACGCCGCCATGGAGAATGCTGGGAGGGAGAAGTTGGCCACGGCGCAGTAGTTCTGACCCGGAGACAAACCAGAGAACTCCACCAAGGTCATGACCTCCTGGGTCCAAACCGTACGACTCTGAAGGGAAAACAAAACCCAGCCTCGTCAAAACAAAACCCACAGATTCAACAGATAAGAAACATTTCCCTGACACCGATTTAATCAATTATAAATTTGACAAATATATTAATTTTTTTATTTGGACATTTCCATCAGGACTTCCTCAGATTTCACACTGAGTCAAACCGAAGGATCAGGACTTGTTGGACCTGATATTCTGAGCGCTGGCCTTTGTTGAACACAGTCACTGTCGTCCGGGGGTCAGTCAGTTCAGAGATGGGGCAGCAGGCCTCCGGAGAGCACCTCCTGTTGGCAGCGCAGGGGAACCGCACCTCCACCAGCAGCCACTCATCCCTCTGAGAGACGGAGACCGAGGGACGACTGAATCCTGGGAGAGAGAGAATCACACAGTTATTCACACTCCAACATGTGACTCAGTCAAACTGTTTTTTAAAGCAGCAGTTTCAAATCCTGTGCCACAGAGTCGGAGAGTTTCCCTCAACCAGAGCAGCTGGGACTGGAAACTCTGAGTCACAGATTTCAAGACCATTGAATTCCAGTTGCTGAAGATTCTTAGATTATTGTCACTGACTGAAGTCGCTGTAGCCGAACTTGCATGGTTTGATCCACACGGTGGAGCCGGGGACGAGGTGGACGCCGAGACGGATCAGGTTGAAGAGCTCATGGTCTGAGAAGGCCCGAGACAGGTCGCAGCTGCGGGACGAGACCCGGACGCACCAGGAGACGTCCTGCCAGGGGCCCCTGCAACCAGGAGCCCACAGTCAGAGACTTGTACAGAGAAAATCAAACAACTACTAAGCACCAGTTAAGATACTAAACACTAGAATTAGGTCAAATTAACAAATAAAATATGATAAAAGCAGATTTGAAGCTTTGATTTGAAGGAACTGAGTCAGTCTGATGTATTTCCTCCAGAGCCGTGAAGCTCTCGTTTCAAAAGCTCTGCCCCCTTCAGTCCTGAGCCGATAAGACTCTATAAAGCTCACAGGCTTTGTTTAATGGATTCTTTCACTTATTCTCTTGCTTGTTCTTTTCAAGTTCACAGAAAACTCAAACCATCTTTAAACCATCGTGTCACTTTACAACAGGACGACTTCAGAGGTATTTATTCAACCTTCCTGTTGTTCTCAGGTCAGATTTGATCAGAAATAAGGTTTGTATCATCTAATGGCCATAAAACAACATGGATGGTTCCATTCTACAAAAGTTAATGACCACTGTTTGCATAGAATTGGATGTTTTATATGCAGCGAACACTGAACACCAACATAAATAACTATAAGTTTATTCAGACAAAAAAAGTTTCAAATAAGTGACGAGAAAAGATGAAAGTTAAAATACAAAAACTGCCTTTGAGGGAATTGAAGCATAAAGAGTCTGTGGATAAATACAAATACTAATATGTGAAGCTTCACTCACACGTCTCCACGACTTGAGGACATTACATTGATTGAGACTGACTCTAACCTTGACTCAAAGGGTGAAGCAAGTCATAACCTTTGTTAGGACTCGATGTCTTCACCTGAAAATGTAATCATTTACATTCTGGGGACTTGCTTTTCGTCCCCATAAGGAAGACAAGTCTCCATAATGTGACCTTGGAAATGTGCTTTTGGTCCCCACAACATGACTGAATACCTGGACCACACCCACACCCCACAGAGAGTGAGCCTCACCCCTGTGTCTTGGTCTGGACGCTGTAGGTGGCGTTAGGACTGGCACGGGGACAGGTCCACCGCAGGAGGCAGCCTAAGTCCAGTGACTCCACTGCAGTGTAACAGACTAACCCGCTCGACCCTGGAGAGGTTGCACATAGAAGCCGTACACTTAAAAATAGCACACACACACACACACACACACACAGACACACAGATGCTCATTGACCTGTTAAGTCTGATTATCACAACTTTGTTAACACTTGGACGGACGATTGATCAGAGGGGACGACCTCCTGCAGCAGACACACAGGAGGACAAAAAACATTTAAACTGTCTCTCACTCACCTTTAATGAGGAGGACGACCACGACACACAGCGCCACCGCTGACCTCCACCCACCCGGGGCTGCACCTGCTGTCTCCATGGCGACCTGCGGATCAAGTGGGCGACACCGAGACGGTCTCAACTCCGACCGGCAGCAGGACAGGAGGAGGCGGGCTTCAACACAGACACACAGACAGAGAGGAGCAGGAGGAATTAGCTGCAGGAGGAGGATGATGGACTGGAGACAGCAGGAGGCTTAATTGGAAGGCTGGTGACTTTGTAAGAGAGAGAAGAGGCTGTAAGCTACTTAACAGGAGAGCAGGAGAAAACAGAAGAGTGAGAGGAAGAGGAGAAAGTTACTCTGTCGCTTTTTAAAAAAGGTTCAGCTGTTCTCAAACATCAGCAAAGGTAGAAATCAGATCCACGTCAGGACAACTTCACTGCATTCTCTCTTTTTATTCAATGCCATGGTTTAAATAACAAGAATCTGTACATCTCTTAAGCAGGTCTTTGACCGTTCATTCGCAAAAGTAATAATGACATCAACAGCTTCCTTTTCAACAACAGTAATACAGACGAAGTGCTTCACCGGGAGGGAGGACACAGATCATACAGAAAACAAAAGAGTCAGGACGGTGTACAGCTCTCACACACACACACACACACACACACACACACACACACACACACACACACACACACACACACACACACACACACACACACACACACACACACACACACACACACACACACACACACACACACACACACACACACACACACACATCTCAGCAGTGCACTATACACCTTGATAATTAAAGACACAAAAGCAAAAACTGCCTGTTCATTCAGAAACAGCACCAAACATCAAGAAATCAATGCAACAGTAATAATACTAAGCTTAACATTCCTCATTCCAGCATCATCAGTCATAAGAATCTTGACATCTGCAAATATACAGGATCTAAATCGACCGGGGCCCCGAGTGTTCACATGCGGATCGGCTCGTCGGTCACATCCACGCAGGCACAGCTGACGCCCTCAGCCCAGCAGAGGGCGACACACACAAGAGAAAGTCAAGAGAAAGCTCCCTGTCCCACCACCACCACCACTCTCCAGGTCTGGAGTGTTTCAGGAGGTGGACGCTCTGCACCGCACAGTGTGTCTGGAGGAGAAGCAGAGTATTGCTGTGTTAAAATCTGTGCAAATTCGAAGAAGAGCCACTTCATTTCCAGGGAAGATCTTTCGGTGCAGAGTCTCCACTCGTGTATTTGGTGTCGAGGAGTCGGGGCTTATGTCTGCGGCCCCGGCAAGGCCAGGCCCGGCTCCAGGCTGGTGGTGGTGGGGTTAGGGGAGGGCGGCAGACCCTTGGGTCCCGGACTGAGCAGGCCGCGCGAGGCTCCGTGGTCCCCGTTCAGGTTCTTGTAGGGGTTCCTGCGCGGCGGAGCTCTGAGACAAAGCGAGGGGAAGCGGAGGCCGGCGAGGCAGCAGCCGGGACAGGAGATGACCTCCTCCTGGTCCAGAGAGTGGCCGCTGCCGGAGCTGAACGGGGACGAACCGGCGGGGTCTTCAGGTGAGTGGTAGCCATTGTTGTTGGTGGTAGGGGGCGGCATTTGGGGTCGAGGTGCTCCATCCCAGCGGCCGGCTGACGACCACATTGTTGTTTTCCAAACAGGAGAGGGGAGGCAGGCAAGGGGGCCCGTTGGAAATGGCGGACCCCCAGCCGTTAGAGAAGGGAGGGGTGGAGGGTTGGAGTGGAGTGGAGGAGTGTGAGGGAGGAGTGCTTTCGTCTTGTGTGTCCGGAGAGCTGGTGCAGTCCATTGGCTCCTCTTCCTCCTCATCCTCTTGGTCGAGGGACAGCGGCTCGAGAGACAGAGGAAGTCCTGAGTCTCCTGCCAGCTGAGTCCCGCTCTGGTCCCCCATCTCCTTCCCCTCCAACAGTGCGTCTTGGTACCTCTGTCCAGTTATTTCACCTTTCCTCTCTGACGGGGACTCCTCCTCAGTGAGGACGGTGTTCGGCGCCGACGTGAGGTGAGGGGGAGGCGTGCACGGCAGCGAGTGGCAGCGCCTGTGCCTCCTGCGCAGGTTGACGCCGTCCGTCTCGGATGCTGAAGGGTCGTCGCAGTCCGGTGGAGGAGGCAGGGTGAAGGTCAGGGAGATGACCGACTTGCTGGGCGTGTCGAACAACTTGATCTTGCCGCCATTCAGGTCCTCCCTCTGAGAGAAGGGGTTGATGCGAGCGGGGGGCGCCAGCTGGACAGAGGGGGGCGTGTCCGGGGGGTGGAGCATGTCCGATTTACTGCGGGAGAGTCGAGGGTCCGACGGGCGGAAGAGGGATCTCCGCAGGGGCCCGATGGCCGGAGAGACAGCTTTGAAAAAGAGAAAAACAAAAAAAGGTAAATGAAGGAACCTTTCAGGAATACGAGTCGACGCTCAGGTGACGACAGGACGACTCACGTTTGACCTCGTCCTTCTGCTTCCTCTCCGCCTGTCTCCTCTCCAGCTCCTCTGCGATTTGGGAAAAGGACGGACGGAGCTTTGCATTCATCTGACAGGAGAGAAAGAATCAGACTGAGCATCGTGGACAGAGGAGAAAGAAACAGACCAGCAGCGAGGAGCTGAGCTGCAGAACGAACACGGAGACGACAGTCGGGGAATAAACCAGAAATGAGTGACGGGAGTTTCTTACATGACAGCAGGTCACGGCCAGTTCGAGGAAATCTGAGGGACAGTCGCCCACCATCTGCTGAAAGGCCTCAATGTCCAGACCAAAGTCCTGCAGAGACACAAAGAGAACGACACCAGCGTTTACGTTCATGTCTGTACGAACATTTCCCCCCCGGGTTTTTTTATTTTTGTGCTTGTAAATTTGTTTCCAAAATTACACAGCATAAAAAAAAATTCAGCCCTCGTTTGATGTCGAGATGAACGAGACGACGAAGCTGCTGAATTATTCAACAGGCACAAGAGGGAGAGAAGCTTTTGTCAGAACTTCAAAGCTTTGAATCAGAGTTCAACGGATCCCGTATCCAAAACTACACCAGTTATTATAAAACTGAAAACTACAGTGTGTGAACCAACAAGCTCCACCGTGTTCAGGAAGCTGAGGCTCATGGGTAATACCCAGCGTTCAGTTGGGTTTGAGTTCAGCGAGTGGGACTAAGCAGTCAACACATTCAGGTCGTTTTCCTCTTAACCTCTCGGACACAGAGCCCAACAGAATCAATCACCACACGTGACTGCAGGGGGCGCTGTTGCTCAGTAAAATCGACATAGTATTGTTTTAAATGTACATAACTTAAAATAGATTATCGAGAACTGGGTGAATTCACTTGTTCTCGGGTCATAAAGAGGTCGTCACTTAATTTGAGCCCTCAGCAGTTACAGTTTTGAGTCATGTGATCCTCGGTCCTGCAAGGTCAACTTCCTTTATTCACCATTTTCTTCAGAGTCATAACCAACATGGTGCAGATTCCAGGAACTGAAATCAACCTTTTATTCTCACCATCTTTCCACACAAGGTCGGACTGTTATATAATCAGCTGCTTAATGAAATGAGTATGTGATGAAGAGGAGGGGGTGGAGGAGGGGGTGGGGGTGTGAGGGCATCGTGATGAAAACGGCGTGGTCCGTACCTCGGTGCGTGGCAGGATGTCAGGGTCGGCCTGTATCCTCGCGATGACCTCACACAGGATGATCCCGAACGCAAACACGTCCACCTGCGCAGAGGGAGGAAGAGGAGATGATGAAGATGAAGAGAGACACAAAACTAAAATTTGTAATCCCCCCAAAAAAAACTTAATGAAAGAAAATAAAGAGTCTTTAGTTTCTCTCAGGTTTCACTTACACATGCTTTACAATTACTACAATTTAGACATAGGTCTGAAAACATGATTATGCAACTGCTCCATAAAACTGAAACAATATAATCATCACTTAAATACAACTCAAGGATTTAATGAGGATTTCCACCGAGCGACACAGAAATACCACTAACCCCTCGCAGGACGTGCAGCTCTTATGTAATTAAATTACTCACGAAATCCCTGTTTGCTTTTGTGACACAATCAACTGAATTATTAAATATTTATAGCTCGGCTTCCGTTCTTTGAGCGACTATCCTCACATCACACCCACTGTGGACCTTGAACTGCTGCAGCTGCACGCTGGTGAAGGCAGGGATCCGTCATTACCTTCTCATTGTACACTTCCCCTCGGAGAACCTCGGGGGCCATCCAGTAGGGGGAGCCGACGACGGCCAGGGGCTCCTGGTCTTCATCCTCACTGAAGGAAAGAGGGAAGAGGATGGAGGAGGAGAGAAGGAAACGCACAGTTTATCTCCACAGCACATATCAATAATGGCTTCATGACAGAATAGAGGGAATAAAAAGACAGATAAAATAAATTAAATGAATAAAAGGAAACAGGAAATGAGCACTTAGAGGATCCACGTTTTAAAGGATCCTGCAGCACAGATCAGCATAATAATAATGTTTCTAAATCAATTTGATCAGAGTGAATCTGAAAAATTATGAGAAAAGGCAACAACAACAACAACGTTTTAAAATAGTTTTTATTGAGGTTCATTGAAAACAACCTGAAATAAATAAGTTTGTTTGCGACACCAAATCATTTCTAACAAAGAGAAGAGCCAGTTAAGAGATGTTGTTCAACTAAATGAAAACCCTCAGGTTTCTGCAAGTTGAAACTTCCTTTGTATCTTACAAACCGCAGTGTTTTTCAGTTATCTGGAGATATGGTTGTGAAATTTAACCGAATAAAAAAAAAAAAAACGGAAGGAACACAAGAATGTGCAAGGACAACGTGCCTGCGCTCGCACACAAACACACACACGTGCTCGCACACAAACACACACACGCACACACCCTGCTGGCAGATACTTCCTCTCTGTGCTATTTCCATCTGCTACTGTGGGCTATGATACTGCAAATTTACAAGCGGCGACGGGATGGCAGAGGGAGAAACGAGAGCGAGGCTCCCAACGTAAACAACATGTGGAGAAGTGGAGCGAGAGCAGAAATCAGCAGAGAGAGAAAACTGAGAATAGAAAGAGAATTAGAAAAGGGGGGGAACCGACGAGGCAGCACGGGAGTGCGAAGGACAAGAGTGACTTGTTCTACGAGGGCCGAGAGAGATCCAGCACGACAGAGAGCTGGAGGAGGACTGGAATAGTTTGACCTTATTTGGAGTGCTTTTCCTAAACCCCCGCCATCTCCTCTCCTTCCCTCCTCTCCTTCCCTCCCTTCCTTCCATGCCACAAGCACAGTGGCGGCACTAACACAAAACACACACATTCATTCAATACGTGTCAACAAACATCCATTCTCTACCACAGGATATCACTGTGTTTGACTGGAATGAAAAAAGCAAACATGAACTCGGAAGGGAGAGAAAACTACAATCACCAGCTGCTTTAGAGAGAGCGAGAGCAGGAGAGAGGGAGGTAGAGAGGTCATGTCCGACAGGTGCAGGAATGCAACAGTGACACACACAGAAAAATGTTTTTATGAGACGGACGTACATTTTTCACATCCCTGCACAGATGTAGAAGTTTTAAAAAACAAAACAAGTCTCCATCAAGTTCAGTAGGAAGCAATAAAACCTCAGAAAGGAGATTATGCTTTCATTGCCTTGTGTTTAGCTGATTGTCTGCAGGGATTGTTCAAAAACTACCAAGTTCTACTGTAGCCACCTGCTTTACTGATGAAACCTTTTGCATTAATAAAAATTCCAATTCTGGACTTTTCCCCCCCAATCTTTCCAATGGAAGCGAAGACAAGAAAGTCGTCACAGGAAAACCAGCTGAAGGAAATAAAAAAGCACACGTCAGAGGAGCATTGTCATTTATGGTCAAGCTCAGGCCAGCGGTGAATTGATGGCGGAGAATAAAACGCGCCACATAAATGTCAGTGCACGTTGAAGAGCAACACGCAGCTGCGAACACACGGGGGGGGGGGGAGAGGCAGAGGGTTCGAGCTGCGTCGCGGCGGCCGGGGCAGATTCTAACATTGACAACACCTCAGAGTCAAGCTGCTGTTTGTCCGACCTCCTCCGCGAACGACGCTCAGCAGTATTAATGAACATCGTTCCACAGAGAGCGAGAGCTGCCGGAGAAGACGGGGGGGGGGGGGGGGGGGGGGATTAACCACGAACTGTGGAAAAGGTGACGGAGTGAGTCTCGTCGCTGTGACTCAGAAAGGAGAAGCTGCTGGAGACTTGTTTTAAAGCACTTTGCTCAGAGAGATAACCGAGACAGGGAGGGGGCAGAGGAATTTATCGAGCCCGACTTATCTAATCAGTGTGTTGATAGAAGTTCTGATGAATGGGCCGTTGTGGGACTGACCTGTAATCTGGGATTTTCTCCGCCAGGCCAAAGTCTCCCACCACGGCCGAGCACACGCCGCTCTCCCAGCGCACCAGGCAGTTCTGCACACGGGGTCACAGAGGTCACACATGTCACTTTATTACCGGGTGTTTCAGCGGTGATGTAAGCTCGCTTTCCAAACATGCGTCAGAAACAGAAGTGGATTTCTGTGTTTTAAAACAATGAGGGGATTATTTCCCAATCTCTACTTCTTAGCAGCCATATGACCACGACCGCCACTCAAATCTGATTTGCAAGTGTAAAGCAGTTTACAGGATATCAGCATGCGACTGCTTGGTTTAAAAGCATTGTGTTTGAGCGTCTATATGTTGACTGACTGCACAAACATGTATGTATCGCTGCCTTAGGAGCAGAGTCCCAGTGGAGCATCAGTCT